>OY821743.1:23266638-24466638 GCA_963682055.1 Primula veris | reverse complement strand
GAATTTCGGCATCTAGAACTAATTACTGCCAGATACGTTCAGGGAGACGAATTGGAACCTTTGAATATTCGCCATATCTTAACAATGAGATGTAAAACATAATTAATTTATAAATAAATTAACTAACAAAATTTATTCTGTTTTAGAAATTAAGAATGCTACTCAGGGTTTGGCTACTTCAGGTAGTCTTATATATTATTTACAAATAAAATCTAAGGGAGACTACTTCTGGTAGTTGGAATTCTTCATGAATTGCCATTATTATTTATTCTTTACTACTTCAGCTAGGCATAATCTTTCAGGATTACTAAACGTTAACTACTTCTGATAGTTATAATTTTTCAATAATTTTCAATACTCTTTAATCGTTAACTACTTCAGGTAGTTGTAATTCTTCTGAAATTATCTTTTAAGTTCTTCGAGAACTATAAATTTCATAACTCTTCGGGAGTAATTTAATATTAATTCTTCGTGAATTAATTAAGCATCAATCGGAAGGATTGATCAATATTTATACTTCAGGATAAATTTATCAATCTTCAGGATTGTGTACATTAATTCTCCAAGATTAATGCATTGAAAATAATAAGTTTTTCAAGAATTAAATAAACATGTTTAGTATTAATTTTTCAGGAATTAACCAAATATCATTTTTCATGAATGATTCTTCATGAATTAACCAAATATCATTCTTGATGAATGATTAGTATTAATTCTTCAGGAATTAACCAAATATTATTATTCAGAGATGATTAGTATTAATTCTTCAGAAATTAACCAAATATCATTGCTCAGGAATGATTAATATTAATTCTTCAGGAATTAATCAAATATCATTCTTCAGGAATGATTAGTAGCTACTAAGTAAAATTAATTCACATTTATACTTTGGGATACATGTTTCAATCTTCTAGATTGATATTCCGGATTTATGTATTTAAAAATAAAAACAACAATCATACTATACATAATCTTGATTAGTAAACACGAGAAGCCAAAGGTTATAAAGAACCATAAAGTTCAAAACATGGCCCTTTAAACTCGGTGTATCTACATTCTAGTATGTATAAATATACACAAACAAAAATCGTAGAGTTGGTCATACACACTTTTACAAAATATTATTTTAAAAGTATATACCGATCCAACATAACAAAATCAATACTTAAATACAGACTCGTGCCGATAACGTGTTATAAAACCAGCACTAATAGCTTAATAATATAAGTATTCAAAACATAAAAAATAAAATGAACACGTGATATAACGTGGTTCGGCATCTCAACACTTCAGGGTTAAGCCCTATTACACGAGAAAGATCATTACCTTTTATATATATATGAAAGTGGGAAAGTACAAAGTAAAATATTCGGTACTACACTATTTCACACTACTATATATTACACAATTTCGTTCCTTTTTGGATAATCTCAGAGTATAAGTAAAAGATTCAATTTATAGGCAATCATAAGCATATGGTTTTATTACACAATTTCGTTCCTTTTTGGATAATCTCATAGTATAAGTGAAAGACTCAATTCATAGGCAATCATAAGCATATGGTTTGGTGACACTTATCATGTAACCAATAGGGAAAGACCATGTGTGGTGTTGTGTGTCATTACACAATTACTCGTATGATAACTCATAAAATATATATATATATATATATATATATATATATATATATATATATATGGGGAGGATATATTAGCATTTGTTCAAAAGTGATATGAGACCAAAGCAAATGTTTTGATCATTTCATATTTGATTTGATTTTTACGTCGATAGTTGAAATCGATATAACTGCTAATATATACATACATATACATATATTATCTTTATTTTGGTAAAATTGTTACAAAACAAGAAGATTGGGGTTTTTAAAAAATAAATAAAAGTTTTTAATAAATCTATTCACTATTCTAGGTTTCTCCATCTGGGCCAACACACATAGTCATCAATAACATTAAGAGGTTGATTCTCATTATTCCCTTCTTTCGCTTTTTCCCCATTCACATCTTTATTTTCTGAACTTTTCTCATCTTCAATACTGGGGTGGAAACTGGATTTTACCCAATCATTTGTGCTTTGCATTATTTATTTGGGAGTTGTAATAAGTGGACGTTACTTTCTTTTTATTTTATGGCTCATTTTTGTGGTTTATAATTTACTTTTTTTGGTTTTTTGTGTGTGTGTGTGTGGATCCTCCTTCTCTTTGTTAACTTCATCTTTCTCTTTTTCAGCAAATTTACAGACTTTTTTCTCATGGCCAAAATTTACCATTTGACAGTAAGAACCAATTGCTTGGCATTTCTTCATACTGACAATATAGACCTAAGAAAGACAGTGAAAAAATATGTTTAGTGTACTGTAATATCAGTGGTTAACGATTTAGGTACTACATTACCAATTTTAACAATCGAGGTACCAAACTACGAAATTTCATCCAATTGAGGGACTAACAACATAAATCGATGAAATTGCAGTCAATATATTTCACATTCGGAAATCTATTTTTGACGGATATTTATAGAATTACATTCACCATGTGATAGGCAAGAAAATATGAGTGTAATTTTATTATTTTGTTTAACAATAGGTCTTCAATTGTGACAAATTTCGTAGTTTGGTATATCAATTGTTAAAATTAGTAGTCCGGTAACTAAATTGTTGAACACTATTAGTAGAGTTCACTAAACGTATTTTTTCCCAAAAGGACACTAGTGACCGTAAGAACAATATCTTGACATTTTTTCATATTGACAATATTGCCAAAATCCACCATTTTCACCAAATAATTAATTATCATTCTTTTTATTAATTCCGGTCTCAAATTAATTTCAATACAAATTCGAGCAAGCCCTGGTCTTGTTAACTTTGCAGTAGGTTCATCCACTTTAAGTGGTCTTTTGAAGGCTGATCCAATATACTCGTTTTGTTATACAGATGTATAGCTAGTTTAGGTAAAGAGATCCACACAGGAGCGATTGGGGATTCAAAACCGGGATTAAAATCATGCGACCATTTAAAAGTTGTCATAGGGCAACCCTCAATGAACCAAATTTTTCTCAACCAAATTCAAAGAAAGTCCTGTTCATGAAAACAACGAATTGAAATATGTCTACTATCAATAACCACCAACATGATTATTAGCCTTTAGATCTAACATAGTAAAAACCTTGCGTATATTGTCGATTGAGGTTTACTGTGCGGGAAATTTCTAACAACCGTGTATTTGAAAGGTTCTGACAAGATCTTGGTCGGAATAGTGAATCATAGACTCCCTTTGTATACACCTATTTCTTTAATCAGAATATTATTTTTTATCGTTTGAGATTTTAAAATTGAGGCGAAATATTTAGATAATGGAAAGTCTGGTTTACAATTATTTTTTCTCTAGCATACTCTCCGAAACCTGTGTATATTCAATTAGATCGTCTTTTAAAAAAAAATTACTATAGTTTTAGGGAGTATCACGATGGCGGTGTATCTTCATCATGAAAATTTGCATTATTTTCTTTGTTACCAAACCTGAAATTCCTATCCGCTGTTCTAGATGCAGTTTTGCAGTAAGGTTCCAAGTGGAGTTGGAACTACAGTTGGAACCAAGTGTATAAGGTTCCAAGTGAGGTTGGAACTGCAGTTGGAACCAAGTGTATTAATGGACAGAACTGTTTTAAAATTAAATGTACTTGGAAATAATTCACACGCACATTTAACAACGGAGTTCACCTAACTAGGCTACGTCTCCGGGGCACTTACCCAGATTATGATATTATAAAAAGCTTACAATATATGACTCAAGTCTTAATGAAAAACTTAGACTCCCTCTAGGTTTTTATGCCTATCACTATATTGCTCCTACTCTATAACTATCACTTATAAATCAATGACATCTCACCATTGTTTTCTTTTTTAAAGCTCACGTGTATTCTCTCTAGAAAAATAAGTTCTTTATAATTTGGAACACACACATTTACAAGCTTAGTTACCAACTATATAAAGAGAACAAATCAATCTTCTTTCTTCAAGATCTTTTATGATTGCTTTGACTCTATTTGATTGGCTTCAATCTTTCCAATCAATGCGTGATTCTTCAGCGTGGATTAACTCCAATCATCATTGGTTGATACCTGATTGATAACTAGCTTGATTGTAGGAATTAGTATTTGCATATGACAAGGAAACATATGAAGATAATATCCTTTAGAGATAATATCTTCCCATATATATATGAAACACTTAACTCCATATTTCATTCAATTTTTAAACAAATCATACTGAATATAGATAAGGAATATAGATTGAAACATGTGATAAGGACAAGCATTAGAATAGAGATTTATATTTAAAAGGAAACATAACCTTATAAACTAATCTCTTTATATCTTGTAGAAAACATCTTTCCTTAACACATTAATATTCTCAATAAACACATATAAACGTTTAAGACTATATGAGAATATATCCTACATACTTTAAAACAAATGATTAACATTAAACAAGTAGTAATGTAAAATAATGAAACAAGACAGAATTCTGCTTCGCAGTAGGTTGGAACTCGTGGTTGCAACTGAGGTTGCAACATTACTTGAAACCTGTCAACACAGGTTGTAACTGAGGTTGCAACTAGTACTTGAAACCTAATACTACTAACTTAGTAGGTTGTAACTGAGGTTGCAACTGGTACTTGGAACCTATCAATCCTGTCTTAGTTCTTAATAACAGTTAGGATTTATTTAGTAAAAACCAATAGACAATTAACAATATTTAGACCAGAAATCTGGTCCTAACAATCTCCCCCTTTGTCATTGGTTTTTGACAAATCAATGAAGTTTATAAATCATCCCAACCACCTGCAAATTCAATATCAGTAAGCTCCCCCTGTATGTTAGAATTGCAGGCAAATTATATAAGCACAAAGTATGTGCACACAGTAAGTTTTCAGACCTGTTTCAAGTTTAAAGGCATTCATACTTCAACAAGATATCAAGATATTTTCAGAAGGAAACTGCAGAATTATTAAAGCCAAACAGATTAAAGCCAAACAGGCTAAAATTGTCTTAATACAGCATAATTGAAAAACAGAATAAAGTCTTGAAAACATCAAAATGAAAACAAAACATAAACTTCACTCCCCCTATTTGTCAGCAACCATTGGAATTAGTCACTTGGAATATCACACTGTGGGGGTCTTTCTCTTAGAGGATTCTGCCTGACTACTTCTTCATCTTCTGCATTGTCATCCTCACTGCTGATTGAAAAACCATCATGACTTTGAGTGTCATTACTGTCATCATCCTCACTATCTATGAGATTCACCAGCAGCTTATTTATCTGATAGTCATCAGCATCCAGTTCAGCTCTCCTTTCTTGATTGTAGGCCAACTTCTGTTGTAAGTACCACCTTACACCTTTCTTCTTTGCTGAAGGAGCAGTTGAAGGTTCTTCTTCTTTTTCTTTCCCTTTGTCACCAGAAATGTCATTAACATGTCCTTCTTTTAGTAGTTTGGCAGAAATATAGAGAGCAGAGGGACAATCTGTGATTGGTTCATTAGTGATACTAATGGGAGAATCTCTATTCATAGAAGCAACTTGACCCAGAATTATACTAGAAATTAGGCAGGGGAATGGAAGCAGAATGGATGATGAATTATCATCACTGAAATCCCTTATAAGGTTAAAGATATGATGACCAAAGTTTATGGGTAGAGAAGACATTATCTTATACAGAAAGATGGCCATATCTTTGTTAACTCTAGAGGGTTGTTTGGTAGGGGTCTAGTTGAACCTAGCAATTTTGTGCAATACAGCAGCACAAAGTGTGAGAGAGGATGTTTTGATGGAAGTACCATCAAAGCTAGTGTTCTTTCCAGTTAGAACCAGAGCAATAATTTCCATATCATACTCAGCATTATCCACAGAAGGATTGGGTGTATTCAAACAGTTATTGATCAACTCAGGTGTAAAGTCTAAAGTTATTCCCCTCAGAAAGACCCTTCCAAACATAGGATTACTTTTATCAAAGACACCACTTGTCAAGTTGGCATAAAATTCTTTAACTACAGCAGGATAGTAGGAACTAGCATAAGAAATAGTGTCTCCTAATCCAACAGCAAAGAGCATTTTTTCAACATACACTTGTATGTGTGGATAACTAACCAAATTGAGCCTTCTTTCACAATGGATTTCTTTACTAGAGTAAGCCCTAAATCTCCTATAAGATTTTCTACTCCAGAATCTAGGATCAACTTCATTAAATCTAGGAACAAACTCAAACTTATCTTTAATAGGGTCATTCTCAGGATTCCTCCTAGCACGTTTTTTAGTCCTATGTTTCTTAGAAGAGGAGGACTCATTTACCTTTGCCTTAGAGCTAGGACTGGTTGGAGATTTGTTCATGAAGTCCCTTAGAGTGCAGTTATCATCAGAATTGGGGTTCGTAGACATGGTTGCAACTGAGGTTGGAACCCTACTTAGAACCTTGAAGAGTATTTTACAGAGACCTAGATTTTAACAGTTTAGAGAGAGAGAGAGATTCTGTAAAAAGTAGTTGATTTTGGATAGTAAAAAGAAGTTTATATAAAGAGCAATTAAGTCCATATCTTTTTGAAATAGGAAATAAATACATGCAAATCAATTAAGAAACATATTTAGGCTTAAAAATAGGAAGTATTTTATCAACAGAATTTTGAAAAATAAATCATACTAAGATCACGCAAGAAACAGTTGGCATTAAGATAAATTCAGCCAATTAAACAGATAAAACATTCCTTTTTCAAAACAGATTCATCCAAAATTTGAAAATACAAACGTTGAAGCTTATTAAGGAAATTTGACCTGATTCAAGATAAAGAACAATTAAACAGATATCTAACTTTTAGGAGAACAAAAACAAATCTAGCTATTTACTCAAGAAAAAATGTTTATCAAAGAATAACTCTAATAAAGATTAAATTTGGGGAGCGTAAATTGAGCATATCCGTTTTTATCTCTACACAAAAACTAGTTTGATGACCTCATCAAGGAAAGAGTATAAGTGATGTCAAAAATTTACAAGACTTTGTCTTTGACAGTTATAATATAGACTGAGGTTTCAACTGATGTTTCAACTGAGCTTGCAACCAGTATTTTTAACACGAGGTTTCAACTGATGTTGCAACTGAACTTCCAACCAACTATTGAGAGTGTGAGGTTTCAACTGATGTTGCAACTGAACTTGCAACCATCATAAAAAATTGCACTTTGTGCTTGCAACTCTATTACCAGAGAGGTTTTTTAAGGACAAGTTACCTCACATCTGTTTTTGAGGCACCAAAAAAGCGGCTTTTTCAAGACAAAAACATCATAGCTCAAAATAAGACTTTAACCTTAGAAATAAAACTTATTAAAGGTACTCAATACAGACATATTTAGCAAAAGTATTCAATTAGATTGATAATGACATACCCCTATGTCACTTCTTAATGATTCAAACTTGTTTGTATCAAGGGGTTTTGTGAAAATATCTGCTAATTGTCTTTCAGTTGAAACATGTTCTAAAATTAAGCTCTTTTCTTCAACTAGTTCTCTAATAAAATGATGCCTTAGATCAATATGTTTGGTTCTGGAATGTTGAACTGGATTTTTAGCTAAATCTATAGCACTTTTGTTATCACAAAACAGAGTTAATATCTCTTGTTTAACATTATAATCAGTTAACATTTGTTTCATCCAAATTAGTTGAGTGCATCCACTTCCAGCTGCAACATATTCTGCCTCAGCAGTAGATAAAGATATGCAATTTTGCTTTTTACTGAACCAAGAAACAAGATTGTTTCCAAAGTAAAAACAACCACCAGAAGTACTCTTTCTATCATCTATGTTTCCTGCCCAATCTGCATCACAGTAGCCACTAAGAAAATGGTTTGTATCTTTAGAATACCATAGGCCTAGATGAGGTGTTCCTTTTACATACCTTAGAATTCTTTTGACAGCTAGAAGATGAGGTTCTAAAGGATTTGCTTGATATCTGGCACAAACTCCTACACTTAAGCAAAGGTCTGGTCTACTAGCAGTTAAATACAGCAAACTTCCAATCATGGATCTATAAAGACTGGGACAAACACTTTTTCCTTTATCATTTTTAGACAGTTTAAGTGTAGTACTCATAGGAGTTCTCTTTTCTTTACTCTCACTTAGACCAAACTTCTTAACAAGATTGTCTGCATACTTGCTTTGACATAGAAAAATCCCTTTCTCATTCTGTTTAACTTGCAATCCTAGAAAGTAAGTCAATTCACCTCCACCACTCATTTCAAATTCATTTTTCATATCAGAAATGAATTCTTCTATCCTATTAGTAGAAGATGAGCCAAACACAATGTCATCAACATATATTTGAGCAACAATTATATCCTTTGTAGTTTTCTTTGTAAACAGAGTTTTATCAACTCCCCCTCTTTTAAAACCTTTTTCAAGCAAAAACTTGGTTAATCTATCATACCAAGCTCTAGGGGCTTGCTTAAGACCATACAAGGCCTTTTTCAGCAAATAAACATGTTCAGGAAAGTTAGGATCTTCAAATCCCTTAGGTTGACTGACATAAACCTCTTCATTAATCACACCATTAAGAAAAGCACTCTTTATGTCAAGTTGAAACAATTTAAAATCATACAGACATGCAAGAGATAGTAGCATTCTAATTGATTCAATTCTAGCTACAGGAGCAAAGGTTTCATCAAAGTCAATTCCCTTAATTTGTGTATACCCTTGAGCTACCAACCTAGCTTTATTCCTGATAATCACTCCATCCTCATCACTTTTATTTCTAAAAATCCATTTAGTCCCTAGGTTCTAACTGAGAGATATAACAAGCAAAGTGAACAACATTATTTCTTTTACCTCTGGTTTTCATACCTGAAGTAACTTCTCCTATGACATTGTCAAGAGAATGATTTTTCTGAGTCCTTACATAGCGAGGCCTGCTAGTTGACTGAGCATGAGAACTTTCTTCTTCTTCTTCAGATTCAGCAGCATTTTGGGTTTCAACTGTGGTTCCAACCTCAGTTCCAACCTCAGTTGTAACCTCAGTTGCAACTGGACTTCCAACCACTCTGGGACTTCCAGTTTGTTGTGTTTCTTCTTTCTCTTTTTCTGTAGTCTCAGCCTGTTCATCATCACCTGTAATCTCATCAACAGTTTTTAGGTCATCAAATAACACATTATAAGATTCCATAACACAGTTTGTTCTTTGATTGAAGACTCTAAATGCTCTACTATTCTGAGCATAACCAAGAAAAATCCCTTTATCACTTTTAGAGTCAAATTTACCAAGATGCTCTCTATCTCTGAGAATATAGCAAACACATCCAAAAACTTGAAAATACTTTACATTGGGTTTTCTACCTTTCCATATTTCATAAGCTGTCATGGAAGTACCTTTAGTAATATAAACTCTATTAACTATATGACAGGCAGTATTAACAGCTTCAGCCCAAAATCTATTGGCAAGTTTCTTAGAGTTAAGCATTACTCTAGCCATTTCCTGAATGGTTCTATTTTTCCTTTCAACTATGCCATTTTGCTGAGGAGTTTTAGGAGCAGAGAACTCATGACATATTCCTAAGGAGTTGCAGAATTCTTTAAACCTGATATTTTCAAATTCAGTTCCATGATCACTTCTAATCCTAGCAATATTACCACTAGTGGAACCTTTTTCAAGTTGCAGTTTTAAGCACAGAGTTTTGAATAGTTCAAAAGTTTCAGACTTATCCTTCAAGAACACTACCCAAGAGTATCTAGAGAAATCATCTACAACTACTAGAATGTACTTCTTACCACCTATACTAGCAGTTTGCATAGAACCCATCAAGTCAATGTGAAGAAGTTCTAAGACTCTCTTAGTGTAGATTAGACTAGTACTTTTGTGAATACTTTTGGTTTGTTTGCCTATAGCACAATCACCACAGACAATCACCACAAATACTTTTGGTTTTAAGCTGATTACGGGCTGTACTATACCAGATATCCAGCGGTACTGGAAGGGTACTCAGATGCCAACTGGATATCAGACTCCAATAGCACAAGGTCCACGAGTGGATATGTGTTTATAATGGGAGGAGATGCTGTGTCTTGGAGATCCTCCAAACAAACGTGTATTGCAAGGTCAACTATGGAATCTGAATTCATAGCGTTAGACTTAGCAACCGAAGAGGCAGACTAGCTGAGAAGTCTATTGGAAGGAATTCCAATGTGGCCAAAACTTGTTCCCACAATAAGCATGCATTGTGATAGTCAATCAGCTATTGCGCGGGCTCAGGATCATATGTATAATGGAAAGTCTCGACATATACGTCGGAGACATAAATCCGTGAGGTAATTGTTATCCAACGGTGTGGTATCCTTAGATTTTGTGAGATCAAAGGAAAACATAGTGGATCCATTAACGAAAGGCTTGACTTAAGTAGGAGTCAAGACGTCATCGAACGGAATGGGATTAAAGCCTATTAAATTGGTAGCCCCCCTATAGGCAACCCAACCTAAATGGAATATTTCCTGATAGGTTCAAAGGGAAACTGAACTGTAAGGGCAACCGAACAAAGCACTCGGGAACCTGGAGTTCCCAACCCATTTCCGCGATGACAGAGTGATAGACCTGTACCATAGTAAGGGTGAGCTTGAGGATCTTAATAATCCAAGTAACTCGACGGTCGAGTAAAGTGAGTCAGGACACTTTCGACTTAGAACACCTATAACGAGTGTGTAAGGCCGATACCATGTGATGAGCTTGGGCTAATTCACTAGAGTACTCAGTTAAAGTTGCCAAGGCAGTCCGGGCCAAATATGGACAACAACTAAAGGGCCTAGTAGATGGATAGAGAGAGCACTGTGTGAGTGCCATTCTGGGATACATAAAGCTTAATGGTTCAAGGCTTTACAGCTACCTAATAGCAGTATTCTGGGTGGTACTACGCTACGGCAGGTTCAAGGCGCGTGCTACCTGACCTTAGGCAGTGAACTTTTGTGGTTCTCTAGATTTGCATTTAGGACATGGGCTTTCAAGCCAATTGCATTCATGTGGAGGATTGTTGGAAAACATGTTTTGAAACATGGTTGTTCCGAGTGGTCAGGAACCATCTTTGAGTCAATATTCAATGCGACTACTCAGATTTTCTGAAGCCGTACTCAAAGAGTTTGAGTAGCTCGTGCGACGAGCTTCGCAACGGTATATCGCATGACCTATTCGGTCAATGGGTATGAATGATAATTGGACTCGAAGGTTGGTACTCGAAAGAGGAAGAAAAGCCAATGCTGGGAAATGGAAAAGAAAATGAGATTTAAACTATGAGGGTTATCCCACATTGTAAAATCATGAGTGATTTTTATACTATAAATACAAGTCCATCCCATGTAGTTGTTAAACTATCAAGTCCACATACCCATGAGTGGGTTAGTGTGTACCACACACGCACGCGCTCGCTCGGGTCTCAGGCCTCGGGTCACGGGCCGCGGGATGCGGGATTTAGGATTTGGGATTTGGGATTTGGGATTTGGGATTTGGGATTTGGGGAATGTCTCGGGTCTCGGGTCTTGGGTCTTGTACTAAACTTAAAAAGCGACTTTTGTATATTTACAAGAGCAGTTCCTAGAGTTCCAGCAAGTTTGAAACTCCAGCAGTAATGGAGGCGGATTCTGGGGATGTAACTCCCAGAATTAAATGACCACAATAATGGCTGCGGTTTCAGAATCCTCTATAAGAGACAGCCTTCCCCTCACATTCAAAAGACACGAAATCATCTCTCTTCTCTCTAAACAGCATTAGAACCAGAGAGAACCACCCACCAACAGCTCGACCTTGACTCGTCACCAGTTTCTGGCGAGTCATCCGAGACGTTGTAACTTGGGATCGAAGCGCCAACGCAACCAGAAACATCAAGGTGGTTGGGCGAATATCGGTTAAGGGCATACTATTAAACAGTAGCATCGTCTTTTAATTTGATCATTCGGTTAAGGGTATTGTATTCTTCCAACTTCACTAAGCATTTTCACACATTTATATAACTCATTGTTTGATACTCCCTCGGTTCCTTTTTGTTTGTCTATTCCTCGTTTTGAAGTTCCAACTTCCGAAATTTTATATATGTCCAAAAGATCAATCTAAAAACTGGATGATGTTCCCATGTTACCTTTTGTCAATTTTGAGCAAATTGAAATCGTTATACTAATTTACGATTTGACAAAATCCAGTAGGGGTATAATGTGAAATTAAGATCCTGATACATCATTAATTGAATATCTACAAAGATTTACATTCCCCAAAATGGACAAACAAAGTTTCTGAATAATACAAGTTTAATTCTTAATAGTGATGTGGTACAGTTTTATCTATAAGCTCCATTGGACAGTTGTTATGGAGCTCTAAAAGATGGGAAGAATTAAGACATGTTTGTTTGTAGGTTTCAAGTTAATTTGGTTTTTTGGCCTGAATGTTCTTAAAGCTTCAAGCTCTGGATGAACCCAGCTTTTTCTTAGAATTGAAAATGCCAGCTTGTTTATTTAAAAGTTTCAGCCAAACAAGCACTAATACTAAATTTGCTTTCATAACAGCAGCACTTACACCTTTTTATAAGCAATACCCGCATTTTGTTATAGTTTTGATTTTCTTTTATTTTCATGTTGTTTTACTAGATTGAGTTGCCGCCGCCTCCTACTGGTGAAGGTTCACCTTATTCTGTACCCTGCAAGGATCTGCGTCCATCCTTGGACTGGTCTGTGGAACATGGTTGGAGTGTTCCTATTTCTAAGGTGCTTTACCTTTGCCTTCAAAAGTTTCACTTGATATGTTCGGTAGCTCAAACTTTCATTTACTCTTTTCCACCAAATTATCAGAACGTGACTTGTGTATTTTTATATATCATATTGCAATAGTACCAGTTAGTCATGAATGCTCCCTTGTGAATCTTACGCCGCCATTCCACTATCTTGGTGAAACTTATAAGAACATCATATTCTACTCCATTACTAGGGGTCTTAGAGTTCCCACGATTAAGTCACTACCAAAAGTGAAACCACTTCGGATTGGCGGTTCATACTAAGTTATCTGTGTCAGAATTTGGTTTGTGTCTGATTACTGATATGCCACTTGATTTGTTTGCAAATACATTGAAGTGTTGGCGTAATCTACTTTCGCCTTTTTCTCTTGTTGCTTCCTGTAGTTTGTTTATGTTATTATACATCGGGTTTTAGTTATTCTTGTTTTTCTGGCATAGGGAGGAGAAGATCGTCGCCCTTGTGCTCGACTAATTAAACCAGTTGACAAAGGTAATTACTTGGCAACACAGAAGTCAAAACTGCCTTATTCTTCACATTTGATTACAACTAAAAGTTGCTTTAAATGCAACCTTTTCTTTACACAGAGTTCTTCATCTTCTATTCAACTATTTTGTTTTTTTAATACAGGTCCCCAGATTTCGAAGTTTGATGCTTTATGCGAAACGGTTAAAGATTTTCAGTCCATAGCTGGGTCATCATCTGATCCTTCATTTTCCTCGGACATGTCATCATCGTTGCCCTTAGATGTAAAAAAACCAAAAGAAAATATACAAAACCTCAAGGCTAATTCTATTGCGAGAACTAGTTGCTCGGACAATGTATCGACTTCACATATTAAAGATTCCTCAGCTCAAAATAATTGTGACGAGGCGGATCATTCTAGTGATCCTGGTAAGAGAATGAGAACTAGTGTTCCGCTAAACTCCACAAAATCTGATACTTTAGAAGCTACAGTTTTAGATCTAGAGGAACTTGTTAACAAAGTTAAATGGCTCAAGGGGATTTTACGAAGTGGGCGCACGCCGTCTAATGCTCAAGGGCCATCGTGGGAGTTTGTGGATCTCCCAATATCATATAAACCTAAATAAGGAACTTTTAATGATGCCGTAAGTATTAGCTACATACATGTCAAGTATTAGACCATGAACTTTTAGCCTATGGTATGCAATGACAAACTAGGAAGGTTTAGGAAACAAGATCAGTTTGATGTTCGTAATTTTGTTTTGGGTTTGCATTTCTAATCACTTCATTTATAGAAAGGAGCCAAGTAGAATTTCAAAATTTTGTTCAAGCTTTTTTTGCCGTCATGGTAATTCTATATTCAAGTCATGATATTAGCGCTTGCTTGAATAGTTTTATGATTAGCATGGGTGGCTTCATCTTTTCTCAGGTGGTTGTGTAATATTTTGTTATCTCCATTGCTTCATTACCATTTCAAAAAGGTCTATTTATGGAACTTTTCTGCAGTTGCGTTTAGAAAATAAAAACTCGTAAGTTGACGGGCTCGACATTATCTGCTGAACTTCAATTAGGACTGGAATAAAAGGAACAGAGAAATATTGTGAGTCTGGACCAAACAGTACGTTTTGCTCCAAATTAATTTAGGTTTGACTATGAACTACGGCTATGGATACAAACAAAATAAGTGATTCTAGTTGTCAGGTTGTTATAGTCAATCATCCGAAATCCGTAGGTACTGACCGACCCTAAGATTCAACTGCTGATTTGTTTCTGACTTCCTTGTAAAGCTATTGAAAAGACTTTTAAGCTAACTTTAGCATAGTATAATTATAATACATTAACAAAAATTGATGAATTGCTAAGACATCCTGAACCAAACCTAATTGAGTGAAACCCATCGTAACATTTAGCTGCTAACAAATGCTAGTTTCTGCAAAGATATTAAAAAAACTTTAATTGCTAAATTTTGATTTCTCTATTGATGAAACATTTCTTTCAACGTGGTTACGACTACACAAACATGATGTGTTTTATGAAAATATTTCGTATTTTAATTATTTTTGCAATGAGAGACTTGATTGCATCAAAAAGCTTTATAGCATGAAAATTTTCAATTTTGATGGACCTCTTCCACATGAAAATAAGCTACATTTCAACAACCCTATTATATACGAAATCATGGTTAGATCCTTTCTCATTCTTACTCCTAGGTACTTGAAAGTAACCCATGAACTACATTCACGCTTTCACTCACTTCTATCAAATCAACCTAGCTAACCTTATTTTCAACCGAATAAAGCAAAGTGTGTAGGATTGTTCCCTACCTTTAGCCTTTCCTCGTTTGATAACGCAATTTGTGCAAATTCACATTATAGCATTCTCTATAAACCCTATCTATCTCTTACCCAAATTTAAGATTAACCAAAGTTTTTTAGAAAGCATAGAGATCAAGCACTAGTATGGGAAATGGTATTGGGAGGAAATTAGTGATGATCAGAGTGCGTCGATAACATCCGAACCCTTTGTTAAACCTTACACAACTTGTAAATGTGACGTGCTTGTTGACGTAATTGCTAATTATCGCAATGAAATCAAGTCGTTTAAAAAGAAAGCTAGATGAACTTGAACACGAATAAGAACAAGAAGAAGAAGTAAAAACTCCATCTTACAGTTACGAAGCTCAAAACACTCAATACCTGAAAAACTGTCTTTTTTGGCAATAACAAAGGGGGAGAAAGAATGGAAAACAAGAGTCTTGATGTTGTTTATCTTTTGAAAATTTCTATAATTCATGTTATTTTTTATTCTCGTACGAAATCAATAAAGTTTTTATCTTTTTATTCATACATGTCTCTACGTTATGCAATTTTACGTACGTACTTGAATTTATATGAATGCATATCTAGGGGAGCAAATTAAGCTAAAATTATAAAAGGTTTGTTATTCTAAAAAGAGAGATTGTTGAACCTCTTCGTAATTAACAAAATTTTATGTACCAATTCGTAATTAACGAAAGTTTTGAGAAATAACAAAATGATTATAATTTAAATTAATGAAAGTTCATTAGTCGTACTAATATGTACACTAAGTGTTTTTCAGAATAAATAGTACAATAAATACATTTAAAATGTAAGGGAAAAAGACCAAACTCAAATGATCAAATTGAATTAAAGAATAATCAATTACATACTAATCCAACTTATTAGACTGTAAACCAACTGATTAGGTTGTGTTTATATGAAAATGTCAGCAACGTTTTTTGAAGACTTGAATGAGAATGGAATTAAATTCAAAAAACATTATGGAACATTGGAGATTATTCTATGTGATCAGAGGAGTTTGATGGTGAAAATTATACAATATTTGGACCATTAACACATGCGATATTCGTAATTCAAAACATGCAACCGTTAGACCAAAAACTACATAACCCAACCGATTAGGTTGAAAACCAACCGGGGAGAATGACTGAAATTTTGAATTTCAAAGAGAAACAACTATCTCCACTTCAACACTATAAATAGAGACCTTCCCCTTCACATTTCACTGCAGCACTCTAGAGCAAACAAGCACAAGCTTTCATATTTCATTCTTTGCTTATTTTCAATCATTCGAAGACAAAAATCTATTCGTTAATCCTTCGACAATTGATCCAAACTCTTCATACACTTAATACATATATTTTTCATAGAGTTTGAGTTGTTGTAAACTCTTAATTATATCATAACCTTTGTGGTTCAATCAACGAGCCGGTAGAATTTCATTTATTGCAATTATATTGTTTACGCCTATCTAAAGGATTTGTGTTTAGCGTAAGGGTCGCTTTGTCCTTTAAAGAAAAGCCTTTTAAAGGGTATCTCTGCCGTTAAAGAAAGAGAATTTGTAGGTACGCTGCACTTAAAGGAATAGTAATAAATCTCAAGATCCGTTGTGACTTGGTGACAAGACGTAGTCTCGTTTAAGGCGAACCTATGTAAATTATGGTGTGTTTTACTTTCCGCAATTTACTTTCTATCACTTACTTATCTACCTCTGCACTTATTTATATTGTTGGTTATATATATATATATATATATATATATATATATATATATATATATATATATATATATTGTTATAAAACCGGCACTAATAGCTCAATAATATAACGTGGTTCAGCGTCTCAGAACTTCAGGATTGAGCCCTATTGCATGAGAAAGATCATTATCTTTTATATATATGAAAGTGAGAAAGTATAAATTACAATATTTGGTACTACACTATTTCACACCACTATATATTACATAATTTCGTTCCTTTTCGGATGATCTCAGAATACAAGTGAAAGGTTCAATTTATAGGCAATCATAGGCATATGGTTTGGTGACACTTGTCATGCAACCAATAGGGAATGACCATGTGTTGTTGTGTGTCATTACACAATTACTTGTATGATGACTCATAACACTCCCCCTTAATGCCCACAACTTGATTTCACTTTCGATGAACATATTGCAAGTCTCCCCCTGATGATCAGAACTTAAAGTGATTATTTCAAAACTTCAATCAAACTTCTCATCAAAATATTGTGTATCAATTTCTTAAACCTTGTTGCAGGAAGAGGATTAGTAAATAAGTCGGCTGAATTATCTGTTGTTCGTAATTGGTGAACGTCTATTTCACCATTCATTTGGAGATCGGTGGGTATAGAAGAATTTTGGAGAAATATGCTTAGTTGGATCCCATTTAATATACCCTTCCCGAATCTGTGTAATACACACTGTACTATCTTCATATAATAACGTTGGCTGAGTTTTTTTTAACTTTAACCCAATTTATTCTTGTACGTAATGTATCATTGATCTTAACCAAACATATTCTCGAATTGCTTCATGAATTGCAAGGATTTCCAAATGATTCGAGCAAGTTGCGGTTAATGTCTGTTTTACAGAACGCCAAGAGATTGCAGTACCACTGTATGTAAAAATATATCCAGTTTGTGATTTAGCATTGTGTGGATCAGACAGGTAGCCAGCATATGCATATCCAGCTAACTCCCCATTTGCATCATTCGAATAAAATAACCCTAAATCGACGGTCTCTCGTAAATATCGCAATATATGTTTAACACCATTCCAATGCATTCGAGTTGGTGCTGAACTATATCTTGGAAATAGTTTGACAGAAAATGCAATGTCTGGTCTAGTGCAATTTGCAAGGTACATAAGGGCACCGATTGCTCTTAAGTATGGCACTTCAAGGCCTAGTAAATCCTCTTATTTGTCTTTTGGACGAAAGAGATCTTTCTTAATATTGCATGAGCGAACAACCATATGGGAACTTAGCGGGTGTACTTTATCCATATAAAACTGGCGAAGTACCTTTTTAGAGTAGTTTGACTGATGAACAAATATAGCATTGGATGTATGATCGATTTGTAAATCGAGATAGTACTTTGTTTTCACAAGATCTTTCATCTCAAATTTCACTTTCAGGTAATTAGCAGCCTTTGAGATCTTTTCAAGAGTCCCAATTATATTTATATCATCAACACACACAACGATAATAGCGAACCCATAATTTTCTTTCTTGATAAAAATGCATGGACATATCGGATTATTAACATAATCCTACTTTAGGAGGTAATCGCTTAACCGATTGTACCACATGCGTCCGGACTGCTTTAAGCCATATAACAATCTTTGAAGTTTAAACGAGTGTTAACTCCTATCTTTTGCTTAAGGCAATTTAAAACCTTCAGGGATTTTTATATAAATGTCACTATCTAATGACCCATATAAATATGGAGTGACCACGTCCATTAGACGCATTTCTAGTCGTTCAGCGACTGTCAAACCGATCAAGAATCAGAAAGTACTCCCATCCATTATTGGAGATTATGTTTCCTTGTAATTTATCCCAGGTATTTGGGAGAAACATTGAGCAACAAGTCGTGCTTTATATCTAACGACTTCGTTGTGCTCATTGCATTTTCGTATAAATACCTATTTGTACCCTACGGACTTGACATCTACTGGTGTAAGGACTACTGGTCCAACTACTTTCCGTTTTACTAAAGAGTTTAATTCGGCTTCAATAGCACTTTTTTATTTTGTCCAATCACTTCTACGTATGCCAAAATTCTTCGACGAAAGTTGGTTCATGATCCTCATTACCAACAATTTCAAGATCCATAGCAAATGCAAATTTTTCGTCGACGACAACATTACTACGATCTCATCTCTCCCTGTAAAATATTGAGATCTCATTATTGTTTTCAGGTACCTATATCTATTCAGGAGATATAACCTATTCTTGAGGAATTTGTCGTGGGTGTTGGGACAACGTTGCTTGTAGAGCCTATTCAGTGGCATTTTTATTCGGCTCTTTACTCCATTCCGGGGATCTTTGTAATTTCTCTTCAGGAGAATTATTTGGAAAAGTTTCCTATGCTGGAGGATTACTTAGTCTCAATTCTCTCCTTTTTCGGGGTAATTTATCTTTTGCACCCACGGGTCTTCCATGTTTCTGGCATAATCTGGGTTCATTCACCAACGATTCCCTTACATGAACATCAATACGCGCCATAGTGTTAGATGTAGGAACATATGACGTTAATACTTTATGTGTATCAGTAAATGTATCGGGTAAATTATTAGCAATGCTTTGCAAGTGAATGATATTCTGAACTTCTAATTCACTTTGTCTAATACAAAGGTGAGATGAGATAATGATGGTACATTCTATTCAATTTTATGTGTTGACAGTTTACTCCCCCTAATGGTGCGAAAAGAGTATGATTAAACTGACAATCTACGAAACGAGTTTTAAACAAGTCACCGGTTAACGGTTCAAGATATCTAATAATAGACGGTGAGTCAAAACCAACATAGATACCTATGCGTCATTGTTGATCCATTTTAGTACGTTGGGGTGGTGATATTGGAACATACACTGTACACCCAAAAATACGTAAATGAGATATATTTGGTTGGTGACCAAATACTAGTTGTAATGGGGAATAAACATGATGGGCAGATGGTTGAATATGAATTAAGGATGCAGCGTGCAAAACAACATGCCCCCATGCTGACTCTGGTAATTGAGACTTCATAAGTAATGTCTTGGATATCAATTGTATTCATTTAATGAAAGATTCTGCTAGGCCATTTTGTGTATGATTATGTGGAATGGGATGCTCAACATCTATTTCTACAAACATGCAATAGTCGTCAAATGTTTGAGAAGTAAATTCACCAGCATTGTCAAAACGAATTGACTTAATTGGATAATCAGGGAATTGAGATCCTAAACGAATGATTTGAGCTAAAAAGCTAGCAAATGCAACGTTTCTCATTGATAATAAGAAGACATGAGACCATTTAGATGATGCATCTATTAAGACCATAAAATAACAAAATGGACCACATGATGGATATTTTAGTCCACAAATGTCTCCTTGAATGCGTTGCAAAACAGTTGGTGATTCAACACCAACTTTTAAAGGAGATGGTTTTGTAATGAATTTACCCTTCAAACAAGAAACACATGTATACTCACTAAGCAATGGAATCTTCAGGTTCTTTAATGAATGACCATTTGTACCTTCTATTAATCTGTTCATCATGGTTGAACCCGGATGACCGAGATGATCATGCCAAATGCTAAAATTTCGAGAATCACAATGAACTTTTTGGGCTTTGTCACACTTCTGGTGTTGTTTCCTAACGCACTTCTGGTGCTTTTCTCTATCGCACTTCATGTGATGCATATCAGAACACTTCAGGTGATGTGTTTCATTACACTTCTGGTGTTTTATTTTGATGCACTTCGGGTGCACTATAGAGTTGCTTCAATACACCTTATTATTGTGTAATATAATCCTGAAGAATAAGTACGCAGTTTTTCAAGTATAAGCTTGTGGTTTGCAAATAAGCTTGTTATGTAGAGATAATCGTAATCTCCTTCATTTCATGTTTCAATATGATATCCATTACTGTGAATATATTTGAAATTTTTATTTGACTTGGGAGAGTATAATACACATTCAATACGGATCTTTGTACCCTTAGATAGTATTACATATGCTCTTCTGAAGCTTTCTATTATAGGGGTGGCATCGGTTCGTTATCGAACTTTTTAACTACATACCGATACCATACCAATCTAGTTTGGTTTGAGAATTTTTATACCATTACTGAACCAAAAAATTCAGCATACCGAACTTTCGGTATACCAAACTATTAGGTTGGTTCGGTTCGGTTTCGTTTTTATACCAAACTTTAGAGTTTACAAGTGATGATAGAAAAATGGCGTGTATTGGAAAAAAAACATACCATAAAGTTTTAAAAGTAGTAGAATAAAAATATATATTTATTTATATTATTGTTACATTTCTTGTTTCTTTTCATAAAAGAGTAAATACTATTATTTCTTTCTAGTTAATGGTATAAATAAAATAAAATGTTATAAGTATTCACTAGAAAAAGTAATATAAACTAGAAAAAGTAATATAAGTATATTATAACAATGTTAATAATTAAGTGTATATAAGTCTTTTAATTTATTTGTCTATTTAGTATATTTTAATATTTCGGTTTGAATCGGTACCATACCGAACTCACCAAACGAATACCGAAACCAAACCGACTTTCAAACATTGGTTCGGTTGTACCGTACCAAAATGTCGGTATACCAAACTTTTGGTACCGACTTGATTGGTTCGGTTCGAAAAGCGGTCGGTTGGTATAAGTCGGTACAAAAAGGCCACCCATATTCTATTATGTCTGCTGGTCCGCTAATCGTATTAACATTGGCAATAAGAGGTTTTATGAATTCAAAAAAAAAATTAACTCAGAATATGCTATGGGTTGTCGCACTGTTCAATAAACTTAAGTTCTGTTCATGCGTACTGCTAGATTGGAAATTCATGCTTTTTTCAAACAAAAGACATATATTATTATTATTCTTATATTACATTCAAGCTAACACACGACTAGCAGAAAATACATGACCAACTGAAAACACACGAGTAGCCGAGACAACTAGCTATCTTATTTTTGAAAACAACATCAACACAAAAACAATTTTAAGAGAAACAGTCTGGTTTAGTCTTTTATGGGGCCATCAAAGAAATCGTCAATATCTAGGTGAGTATTAGTGAGGGTTCTTCCTTTATGCTCATGTTTTCGAAAGCAGTAAAATTTGTTTCTTTATCATTCATTTTTTTATTTGAGAGTTTTGATATAAATCAACCAAATACTTTGGAATACAACATGCACGAGACCAATGACCATTCTTTCCGCATCTGTAATAATTACTAGGACCACCTCGTTTTGGTGCCACATGAAATTTCTCACCAGCCTTCATTTTCTTAACCTGGCCTTTGGTCCACTTCTGCTGGTTGTCAACATAAAACTTTCCAGCATATTTGTTATGATTAAAACCCTCATTTTTACGAGCTCGACCTCGATTATTCCTTCGTTTTAAATCCTTCACATCGACAACATTTACTTCAGAAAATGGTGTGAAACCAGTCGGTCGAGACTGGTGGTTTTTCAAAAAGAGTTCATTGTTTTCTTCTGCAATAAGAAGACAAGCAATCAACTCGGAGTACCTTTTAAAACTCCGCTCTCGATATGGCTGCTGCATGAGCATATTCGAGGCGTGAAATGTGGAGAAGGTTTTCTCAACCATATCAGACTCAGTGATATTTTTTCCACACAGTTTCAGTTTAGAAATAATTTTAAACATAGTCAAGTTGAATTCATTGACCATTTTAAAATGTTTCAACCTCAAGTGCATCCAGTCATATCGAGCTTTTGGAAGCAACACGAGTCTGTGATGCTCGTAGCGCTCTTTCAAATTATTCCACAACTCAAGAGGGTTATTTATAGTGAGATATTCATCTTTTTAACCCTCATCGAGGTGGTAGCGGAAAAATATCATGACCCTTACCTTGTCCTGCGGGGACGGGTCTTGTCCTTCGATTATGGTGTTATCAAGATCCATAGAATCCAAATGAATTTTGGCATCTAGAACTAATTACTGCCAGATACGTTCAGGGAGACGAATTGGAACCTTTGAATATTCGCCATATCTTA
The DNA here is from genome assembly GCA_963682055.1 of Primula veris. NCBI lineage: Eukaryota > Viridiplantae > Streptophyta > Magnoliopsida > Ericales > Primulaceae > Primula > Primula veris. The sequence goes on along the minus strand of OY821743.1, from coordinate 24,443,779 downwards.
ACAATGAGATGTAAAACATAATTAATTTATAAATAAATTAACTAACAAAATTTATTCTGTTTTAGAAATTAAGAATGCTACTCAGGGTTTGGCTACTTCAGGTAGTCTTATATATTATTTACAAATAAAATCTAAGGGAGACTACTTCTGGTAGTTGGAATTCTTCATGAATTGCCATTATTATTTATTCTTTACTACTTCAGCTAGGCATAATCTTTCAGGATTACTAAACGTTAACTACTTCTGATAGTTATAATTTTTCAATAATTTTCAATACTCTTTAATCGTTAACTACTTCAGGTAGTTGTAATTCTTCTGAAATTATCTTTTAAGTTCTTCGAGAACTATAAATTTCATAACTCTTCGGGAGTAATTTAATATTAATTCTTCGTGAATTAATTAAGCATCAATCGGAAGGATTGATCAATATTTATACTTCAGGATAAATTTATCAATCTTCAGGATTGTGTACATTAATTCTCCAAGATTAATGCATTGAAAATAATAAGTTTTTCAAGAATTAAATAAACATGTTTAGTATTAATTTTTCAGGAATTAACCAAATATCATTTTTCATGAATGATTCTTCATGAATTAACCAAATATCATTCTTGATGAATGATTAGTATTAATTCTTCAGGAATTAACCAAATATTATTATTCAGAGATGATTAGTATTAATTCTTCAGAAATTAACCAAATATCATTGCTCAGGAATGATTAATATTAATTCTTCAGGAATTAATCAAATATCATTCTTCAGGAATGATTAGTAGCTACTAAGTAAAATTAATTCACATTTATACTTTGGGATACATGTTTCAATCTTCTAGATTGATATTCCGGATTTATGTATTTAAAAATAAAAACAACAATCATACTATACATAATCTTGATTAGTAAACACGAGAAGCCAAAGGTTATAAAGAACCATAAAGTTCAAAACATGGCCCTTTAAACTCGGTGTATCTACATTCTAGTATGTATAAATATACACAAACAAAAATCGTAGAGTTGGTCATACACACTTTTACAAAATATTATTTTAAAAGTATATACCGATCCAACATAACAAAATCAATACTTAAATACAGACTCGTGCCGATAACGTGTTATAAAACCAGCACTAATAGCTTAATAATATAAGTATTCAAAACATAAAAAATAAAATGAACACGTGATATAACGTGGTTCGGCATCTCAACACTTCAGGGTTAAGCCCTATTACACGAGAAAGATCATTACCTTTTATATATATATGAAAGTGGGAAAGTACAAAGTAAAATATTCGGTACTACACTATTTCACACTACTATATATTACACAATTTCGTTCCTTTTTGGATAATCTCAGAGTATAAGTAAAAGATTCAATTTATAGGCAATCATAAGCATATGGTTTTATTACACAATTTCGTTCCTTTTTGGATAATCTCATAGTATAAGTGAAAGACTCAATTCATAGGCAATCATAAGCATATGGTTTGGTGACACTTATCATGTAACCAATAGGGAAAGACCATGTGTGGTGTTGTGTGTCATTACACAATTACTCGTATGATAACTCATAAAATATATATATATATATATATATATATATATATATATATATATATGGGGAGGATATATTAGCATTTGTTCAAAAGTGATATGAGACCAAAGCAAATGTTTTGATCATTTCATATTTGATTTGATTTTTACGTCGATAGTTGAAATCGATATAACTGCTAATATATACATACATATACATATATTATCTTTATTTTGGTAAAATTGTTACAAAACAAGAAGAGTGGGGTTTTTAAAAAATAAATAAAAGTTTTTAATAAATCTATTCACTATTCTAGGTTTCTCCATCTGGGCCAACACACATAGTCATCAATAACATTAAGAGGTTGATTCTCATTATTCCCTTCTTTCGCTTTTTCCCCATTCACATCTTTATTTTCTGAACTTTTCTCATCTTCAATACTGGGGTGGAAACTGGATTTTACCCAATCATTTGTGCTTTGCATTATTTATTTGGGAGTTGTAATAAGTGGACGTTACTTTCTTTTTATTTTATGGCTCATTTTTGTGGTTTATAATTTACTTTTTTTGGTTTTTTGTGTGTGTGTGTGTGGATCCTCCTTCTCTTTGTTAACTTCATCTTTCTCTTTTTCAGCAAATTTACAGACTTTTTTCTCATGGCCAAAATTTACCATTTGACAGTAAGAACCAATTGCTTGGCATTTCTTCATACTGACAATATAGACCTAAGAAAGACAGTGAAAAAATATGTTTAGTGTACTGTAATATCAGTGGTTAACGATTTAGGTACTACATTACCAATTTTAACAATCGAGGTACCAAACTACGAAATTTCATCCAATTGAGGGACTAACAACATAAATCGATGAAATTGCAGTCAATATATTTCACATTCGGAAATCTATTTTTGACGGATATTTATAGAATTACATTCACCATGTGATAGGCAAGAAAATATGAGTGTAATTTTATTATTTTGTTTAACAATAGGTCTTCAATTGTGACAAATTTCGTAGTTTGGTATATCAATTGTTAAAATTAGTAGTCCGGTAACTAAATTGTTGAACACTATTAGTAGAGTTCACTAAACGTATTTTTTCCCAAAAGGACACTAGTGACCGTAAGAACAATATCTTGACATTTTTTCATATTGACAATATTGCCAAAATCCACCATTTTCACCAAATAATTAATTATCATTCTTTTTATTAATTCCGGTCTCAAATTAATTTCAATACAAATTCGAGCAAGCCCTGGTCTTGTTAACTTTGCAGTAGGTTCATCCACTTTAAGTGGTCTTTTGAAGGCTGATCCAATATACTCGTTTTGTTATACAGATGTATAGCTAGTTTAGGTAAAGAGATCCACACAGGAGCGATTGGGGATTCAAAACCGGGATTAAAATCATGCGACCATTTAAAAGTTGTCATAGGGCAACCCTCAATGAACCAAATTTTTCTCAACCAAATTCAAAGAAAGTCCTGTTCATGAAAACAACGAATTGAAATATGTCTACTATCAATAACCACCAACATGATTATTAGCCTTTAGATCTAACATAGTAAAAACCTTGCGTATATTGTCGATTGAGGTTTACTGTGCGGGAAATTTCTAACAACCGTGTATTTGAAAGGTTCTGACAAGATCTTGGTCGGAATAGTGAATCATAGACTCCCTTTGTATACACCTATTTCTTTAATCAGAATATTATTTTTTATCGTTTGAGATTTTAAAATTGAGGCGAAATATTTAGATAATGGAAAGTCTGGTTTACAATTATTTTTTCTCTAGCATACTCTCCGAAACCTGTGTATATTCAATTAGATCGTCTTTTAAAAAAAAATTACTATAGTTTTAGGGAGTATCACGATGGCGGTGTATCTTCATCATGAAAATTTGCATTATTTTCTTTGTTACCAAACCTGAAATTCCTATCCGCTGTTCTAGATGCAGTTTTGCAGTAAGGTTCCAAGTGGAGTTGGAACTACAGTTGGAACCAAGTGTATAAGGTTCCAAGTGAGGTTGGAACTGCAGTTGGAACCAAGTGTATTAATGGACAGAACTGTTTTAAAATTAAATGTACTTGGAAATAATTCACACGCACATTTAACAACGGAGTTCACCTAACTAGGCTACGTCTCCGGGGCACTTACCCAGATTATGATATTATAAAAAGCTTACAATATATGACTCAAGTCTTAATGAAAAACTTAGACTCCCTCTAGGTTTTTCTGCCTATCACTATATTGCTCCTACTCTATAACTATCACTTATAAATCAATGACATCCCACCATTGTTTTCTTTTTTAAAGCTCACGTGTATTCTCTCTAGAAAAATAAGTTCTTTATAATTTGGAACACACACATTTACAAGCTTAGTTACCAACTATATAAAGAGAACAAATCAATCTTCTTTCTTCAAGATCTTTTATGATTGCTTTGACTCTATTTGATTGGCTTCAATCTTTCCAATCAATGCGTGATTCTTCAGCGTGGATTAACTCCAATCATCATTGGTTGATACCTGATTGATAACTAGCTTGATTGTAGGAATTAGTATTTGCATATGACAAGGAAACATATGAAGATAATATCCTTTAGAGATAATATCTTCCCATATATATATGAAACACTTAACTCCATATTTCATTCAATTTTTAAACAAATCATACTGAATATAGATAAGGAATAAAGATTGAAACATGTGATAAGGACAAGCATTAGAATAGAGATTTATATTTAAAAGGAAACATAACCTTATAAACTAATCTCTTTATATCTTGTAGAAAACATATTTCCTTAACACATTAATATTCTCAATAAACACATATAAACGTTTAAGACTATATGAGAATATATCCTACATACTTTAAAACAAATGATTAACATTAAACAAGTAGTAATGTAAAATAATGAAACAAGACAGAATTCTGCTTCGTAGTAGGTTGGAACTCGTGGTTGCAACTGAGGTTGCAACATTACTTGAAACCTGTCAACACAGGTTGTAACTGAGGTTGCAACTAGTACTTGAAACCTAATACTACTAACTTAGTAGGTTGTAACTGAGGTTGCAACTGGTACTTGGAACCTGTCAATCCTGTCTTAGTTCTTAATAACAGTTAGGATTTATTTAGTAAAAACCAATAGACAATTAACAATATTTAGACCAGAAATCTGGTCCTAACAATCTCCCCCTTTGTCATTGGTTTTTGACAAATCAATAAAGTTTATAAATCATCCCAACCACCTGCAAATTCAATATCAGTAAGCTCCCCCTGTATGTTAGAATTGCAGGCAAATTATATAAGCACAATGTATGTGCACACAGTAAGTTTTCAGACCTGTTTCAAGTTTAAAGGCATTCATACTTCAACAAGATATCAAGATATTTTCAGAAGGAAACTGCAGAATTATTAAAGCCAAACAGATTAAAGCCAAACAGGCTAAAATTGTCTTAATACAGCATAATTGAAAAACAGAATAAAGTCTTGAAAACATCAAAATGAAAACAAAACATAAACTTCACTCCCCCTATTTGTCAGCAACCATTGGAATTAGTCACTTGGAATATCACACTGTGGGGGTCTTTCTCTTAGAGGATTCTGCCTGACTACTTCTTCATCTTCTGCATTGTCATCCTCACTGCTGATTGAAAAACCATCATGACTTTGAGTGTCATTACTGTCATCATCCTCACTATCTATGAGATTCACCAGCAGCTTATTTATCTGATAGTCATCAGCATCCAGTTCAGCTCTCCTTTCTTGATTGTAGGCCAACTTCTGTTGTAAGTACCACCTTACACCTTTCTTCTTTGCTGAAGGAGCAGTTGAAGGTTCTTCTTCTTTTTCTTTCCCTTTGTCACCAGAAATGTCATTAACATGTCCTTCTTTTAGTAGTTTGGCAGAAATATAGAGAGCAGAGGGACAATCTGTGATTGGTTCATTAGTGATACTAATGGGAGAATCTCTATTCATAGAAGCAACTTGACCCAGAATTATACTAGAAATTAGGCAGGGGAATGGAAGCAGAATGGATGATGAATTATCATCACTGAAATCCCTTATAAGGTTAAAGATATGATGACCAAAGTTTATGGGTAGAGAAGACATTATCTTATACAGAAAGATGGCCATATCTTTGTTAACTCTAGAGGGTTGTTTGGTAGGGGTCTAGTTGAACCTAGCAATTTTGTGCAATACAGCAGCACAAAGTGTGAGAGAGGATGTTTTGATGGAAGTACCATCAAAGCTAGTGTTCTTTCCAGTTAGAACCAGAGCAATAATTTCCATATCATACTCAGCATTATCCACAGAAGGATTGGGTGTATTCAAACAGTTATTGATCAACTCAGGTGTAAAGTCTAAAGTTATTCCCCTCAGAAAGACCCTTCCAAACATAGGATTACTTTTATCAAAGACACCACTTGTCAAGTTGGCATAAAATTATTTAACTACAGCAGGATAGTAGGAACTAGCATAAGAAATAGTGTCTCCTAATCCAACAGCAAAGAGCATTTTTTCAACATACACTTGTATGTGTGGATAACTAACCAAATTGAGCCTTCTTTCACAATGGATTTCTTTACTAGAGTAAGCCCTAAATCTCCTATAAGATTTTCTACTCCAGAATCTAGGATCAACTTCATTAAATCTAGGAACAAACTCAAACTTATCTTTAATAGGCTCATTCTCAGGATTCCTCCTAGCACGTTTTTTAGTCCTATGTTTCTTAGAAGAGGAGGACTCATTTACCTTTGCCTTAGAGCTAGGACTGGTTGGAGATTTGTTCATGAAGTCCCTTAGAGTGCAGTTATCATCAGAATTGGGGTTCGTAGACATGGTTGCAACTGAGGTTGGAACCCTACTTAGAACCTTGAAGAGTATTTTACAGAGACCTAGATTTTAACAGTTTAGAGAGAGAGAGAGATTCTGTAAAAAGTAGTTGATTTTGGATAGTAAAAAGAAGTTTATATAAAGAGCAATTAAGTCCATATCTTTTTGAAATAGGAAATAAATACATGCAAATCAATTAAGAAACATATTTAGGCTTAAAAATAGGAAGTATTTTATCAACAGAATTTTGAAAAATAAATCATACTAAGATCACGCAAGAAACAGTTGGCATTAAGATAAATTCAGCCAATTAAACAGATAAAACATTCCTTTTTCAAAACAGATTCATCCAAAATTTGAAAATACAAACGTTGAAGCTTATTAAGGAAATTTGACCTGATTCAAGATAAAGAACAATTAAACAGATATCTAACTTTTAGGAGAACAAAAACAAATCTAGCTATTTACTCAAGAAAAAATGTTTATCAAAGAATAACTCTAATAAAGATTAAATTTGGGGAGCGTAAATTGAGCATATCCGTTTTTATCTCTACACAAAAACTAGTTTGATGACCTCATCAAGGAAAGAGTATAAGTGATGTCAAAAATTTACAAGACTTTGTCTTTGACAGTTATAATATAGACTGAGGTTTCAACTGATGTTTCAACTGAGCTTGCAACCAGTATTTTTAACACGAGGTTTCAACTGATGTTGCAACTGAACTTCCAACCAACTATTGAGAGTGTGAGGTTTCAACTGATGTTGCAACTGAACTTGCAACCATCATAAAAAATTGCACTTTGTGCTTGCAACTCTATTACCAGAGAGGTTTTTTAAGGACAAGTTACCTCACATCTGTTTTTGAGGCACCAAAAAAGCGGCTTTTTCAAGACAAAAACATCATAGCTCAAAATAAGACTTTAACCTTAGAAATAAAACTTATTAAAGGTACTCAATACAGACATATTTAGCAAAAGTATTCAATTAGATTGATAATGACATACCCCTATGTCACTTCTTAATGATTCAAACTTGTTTGTATCAAGGGGTTTTGTGAAAATATCTGCTAATTGTCTTTCAGTTGAAACATGTTCTAAAATTAAGCTCTTTTCTTCAACTAGTTCTCTAATAAAATGATGCCTTAGATCAATATGTTTGGTTCTGGAATGTTGAACTGGATTTTTAGCTAAATCTATAGCACTTTTGTTATCACAAAACAGAGTTAATATCTCTTGTTTAACATTATAATCAGTTAACATTTGTTTCATCCAAATTAGTTGAGTGCATCCACTTCCAGCTGCAACATATTCTGCCTCAGCAGTAGATAAAGATATGCAATTTTGCTTTTTACTGAACCAAGAAACAAGATTGTTTCCAAAGTAAAAACAACCACCAGAAGTACTCTTTCTATCATCTATGTTTCCTGCCCAATCTGCATCACAGTAGCCACTAAGAAAATGGTTTGTATCTTTAGAATACCATAGGCCTAGATGAGGTGTTCCTTTTACATACCTTAGAATTCTTTTGACAGCTAGAAGATGAGGTTCTAAAGGATTTGCTTGATATCTGGCACAAACTCCTACACTTAAGCAAAGGTCTGGTCTACTAGCAGTTAAATACAGCAAACTTCCAATCATGGATCTATAAAGACTGGGACAAACACTTTTTCCTTTATCATTTTTAGACAGTTTAAGTGTAGTACTCATAGGAGTTCTCTTTTCTTTACTCTCACTTAGACCAAACTTCTTAACAAGATTGTCTGCATACTTGCTTTGACATAGAAAAATCCCTTTCTCATTCTGTTTAACTTGCAATCCTAGAAAGTAAGTCAATTCACCTCCACCACTCATTTCAAATTCATTTTTCATATCAGAAATGAATTCTTCTATCCTATTAGTAGAAGATGAGCCAAACACAATGTCATCAACATATATTTGAGCAACAATTATATCCTTTGTAGTTTTCTTTGTAAACAGAGTTTTATCAACTCCCCCTCTTTTAAAACCTTTTTCAAGCAAAAACTTGGTTAATCTATCATACCAAGCTCTAGGGGCTTGCTTAAGACCATACAAGGCCTTTTTCAGCAAATAAACATGTTCAGGAAAGTTAGGATCTTCAAATCCCTTAGGTTGACTGACATAAACCTCTTCATTAATCACACCATTAAGAAAAACACTCTTTATGTCAAGTTGAAACAATTTAAAATCATACAGACATGCAAGAGATAGTAGCATTCTAATTGATTCAATTCTAGCTACAGGAGCAAAGGTTTCATCAAAGTCAATTCCCTTAATTTGTGTATACCCTTGAGCTACCAACCTAGCTTTATTCCTGATAATCACTCCATCCTCATCACTTTTATTTCTAAAAATCCATTTAGTCCCTAGGTTCTAACTGAGAGATATAACAAGCAAAGTGAACAACATTATTTCTTTTACCTCTGGTTTTCATACCTGAAGTAACTTCTCCTATGACATTGTCAAGAGAATGATTTTTCTGAGTCCTTACATAGCGAGGCCTGCTAGTTGACTGAGCATGAGAACTTTCTTCTTCTTCTTCAGATTCAGCAGCATTTTGGGTTTCAACTGTGGTTCCAACCTCAGTTCCAACCTCAGTTGTAACCTCAGTTGCAACTGGACTTCCAACCACTCTGGGACTTCCAGTTTGTTGTGTTTCTTCTTTCTCTTTTTCTGTAGTCTCAGCCTGTTCATCATCACCTGTAATCTCATCAACAGTTTTTAGGTCATCAAATAACACATTATAAGATTCCATAACACAGTTTGTTCTTTGATTGAAGACTCTAAATGCTCTACTATTCTGAGCATAACCAAGAAAAATCCCTTTATCACTTTTAGATTCAAATTTACCAAGATGCTCTATATCTCTGAGAATATAGCAAACACATCCAAAAACTTGAAAATACTTTACATTGGGTTTTCTACCTTTCCATATTTCATAAGCTGTCATGGAAGTACCTTTAGTAATATAAACTCTATTAACTATATGACAGGCAGTATTAACAGCTTCAGCCCAAAATCTATTGGCAAGTTTCTTAGAGTTAAGCATTACTCTAGCCATTTCCTGAATGGTTCTATTTTTCCTTTCAACTATGCCATTTTGCTGAGGAGTTTTAGGAGCAGAGAACTCATGACATATTCCTAAGGAGTTGCAGAATTCTTTAAACCTGATATTTTCAAATTCAGTTCCATGATCACTTCTAATCCTAGCAATATTACCACTAGTGGAACCTTTTTCAAGTTGCAGTTTTAAGCACAGAGTTTTGAATAGTTCAAAAGTTTCAGACTTATCCTTCAAGAACACTACCCAAGAGTATCTAGAGAAATCATCTACAACTACTAGAATGTACTTCTTACCACCTATACTAGCAGTTTGCATAGGACCCATCAAGTCAATGTGAAGAAGTTCTAAGACTCTCTTAGTGTAGATTAGACTAGTACTTTTGTGAATACTTTTGGTTTGTTTGCCTATAGCACAATCACCACAGACAATCACCACAAATACTTTTGGTTTTAAGCTGATTACGGGCTGTACTATACCAGATATCCAGCGGTACTGGAAGGGTACTCAGATGCCAACTGGATATCAGACTCCAATAGCACAAGGTCCACGAGTGGATATGTGTTTATAATGGGAGGAGATGCTGTGTCTTGGAGATCCTCCAAACAAACGTGTATTGCAAGGTCAACTATGGAATCTGAATTCATAGCGTTAGACTTAGCAACCGAAGAGGCAGACTAGCTGAGAAGTCTATTGGAAGGAATTCCAATGTGGCCAAAACTTGTTCCCACAATAAGCATGCATTGTGATAGTCAATCAGCTATTGCGCGGGCTCAGGATCATATGTATAATGGAAAGTCTCGACATATACGTCGGAGACATAAATCCGTGAGGTAATTGTTATCCAACGGTGTGGTATCCTTAGATTTTGTGAGATCAAAGGAAAACATAGTGGATCCATTAACGAAAGGCTTGACTTAAGTAGGAGTCAAGACGTCATCGAACGGAATGGGATTAAAGCCTATTAAATTGGTAGCCCCCCTATAGGCAACCCAACCTAAATGGAATATTTCCTGATAGGTTCAAAGGGAAACTGAACTGTAAGGGCAACCGAACAAAGCACTCGGGAACCTGGAGTTCCCAACCCATTTCCGCGATGACAGAGTGATAGACCTGTACCATAGTAAGGGTGAGCTTGAGGCTCTTAATAATCCAAGTAACTCGACGGTCGAGTAAAGTGAGTCAGGACACTTTCGACTTAGAACACCTATAACGAGTGTGTAAGGCCGATACCATGTGATGAGCTTGGGCTAATTCACTAGAGTACTCAGTTAAAGTTGCCAAGGCAGTCCGGGCCAAATATGGACAACAACTAAAGGGCCTAGTAGATGGATAGAGAGAGCACTGTGTGAGTGCCATTCTGGGATACATAAAGCTTAATGGTTCAAGGCTTTACAGCTACCTAATAGCAGTATTCTGGGTGGTACTACGCTACGGCAGGTTCAAGGCGCGTGCTACCTGACCTTAGGCAGTGAACTTTTGTGGTTCTCTAGATTTGCATTTAGGACATGGGCTTTCAAGCCAATTGCATTCATGTGGAGGATTGTTGGAAAACATGTTTTGAAACATGGTTGTTCCGAGTGGTCAGGAACCATCTTTGAGTCAATATTCAATGCGACTACTCAGATTTTCTGAAGCCGTACTCAAAGAGTTTGAGTAGCTCGTGCGACGAGCTTCGCAACGGTATATCGCATGACCTATTCGGTCAATGGGTATGAATGATAATTGGACTCGAAGGTTGGTACTCGAAAGAGGAAGAAAAGCCAATGCTGGGAAATGGAAAAGAAAATGAGATTTAAACTATGAGGGTTATCCCACATTGTAAAATCATGAGTGATTTTTATACTATAAATACAAGTCCATCCCATGTAGTTGTTAAACTATCAAGTCCACATACCCATGAGTGGGTTAGTGTGTACCACACACGCACGCGCTCGCTCGGGTCTCAGGCCTCGGGTCACGGGCCGCGGGATGCGGGATTTAGGATTTGGGATTTGGGATTTGGGATTTGGGATTTGGGATTTGGGGAATGTCTCGGGTCTTGGGTCTTGTACTAAACTTAAAAAGCGACTTTTGTATATTTACAAGAGCAGTTCCTAGAGTTCCAGCAAGTTTGAAACTCCAGCAGTAATGGAGGCGGATTCTGGGGATGTAACTCCCAGAATTAAATGACCACAATAATGGCTGCGGTTTCAGAATCCTCTATAAGAGACAGCCTTCCCCTCACATTCAAAAGACACGAAATCATCTCTCTTCTCTCTAAACAGCATTAGAACCAGAGAGAACCACCCACCAACAGCTCGACCTTGACTCGTCACCAGTTTCTGGCGAGTCATCCGAGACGTTGTAACTTGGGATCGAAGCGCCAACGCAACCAGAAACATCAAGGTGGTTGGGCGAATATCGGTTAAGGGCATACTATTAAACAGTAGCATCGTCTTTTAATTTGATCATTCGGTTAAGGGTATTGTATTCTTCCAACTTCACTAAGCATTTTCACACATTTATATAACTCATTGTTTGATACTCCCTCGGTTCCTTTTTGTTTGTCTATTCCTCGTTTTGAAGTTCCAACTTCCGAAATTTTATATATGTCCAAAAGATCAATCTAAAAACTGGATGATGTTCCCATGTTACCTTTTGTCAATTTTGAGCAAATTGAAATCGTTATACTAATTTACGATTTGACAAAATCCAGTAGGGGTATAATGTGAAATTAAGATCCTGATACATCATTAATTGAATATCTACAAAGATTTACATTCCCCAAAATGGACAAACAAAGTTTCTGAATAATACAAGTTTAATTCTTAATAGTGATGTGGTACAGTTTTATCTATAAGCTCCATTGGACAGTTGTTATGGAGCTCTAAAAGATGGGAAGAATTAAGACATGTTTGTTTGTAGGTTTCAAGTTAATTTGGTTTTTTGGCCTGAATGTTCTTAAAGCTTCAAGCTCTGGATGAACCCAGCTTTTTCTTAGAATTGAAAATGCCAGCTTGTTTATTTAAAAGTTTCAGCCAAACAAGCACTAATACTAAATTTGCTTTCATAACAGCAGCACTTACACCTTTTTATAAGCAATACCCGCATTTTGTTATAGTTTTGATTTTCTTTTATTTTCATGTTGTTTTACTAGATTGAGTTGCCGCCGCCTCCTACTGGTGAAGGTTCACCTTATTCTGTACCCTGCAAGGATCTGCGTCCATCCTTGGACTGGTCTGTGGAACATGGTTGGAGTGTTCCTATTTCTAAGGTGCTTTACCTTTGCCTTCAAAAGTTTCACTTGATATGTTCGGTAGCTCAAACTTTCATTTACTCTTTTCCACCAAATTATCAGAACGTGACTTGTGTATTTTTATATATCATATTGCAATAGTACCAGTTAGTCATGAATGCTCCCTTGTGAATCTTACGCCGCCATTCCACTATCTTGGTGAAACTTATAAGAACATCATATTCTACTCCATTACTAGGGGTCTTAGAGTTCCCACGATTAAGTCACTACCAAAAGTGAAACCACTTCGGATTGGCGGTTCATACTAAGTTATCTGTGTCAGAATTTGGTTTGTGTCTGATTACTGATATGCCACTTGATTTGTTTGCAAATACATTGAAGTGTTGGCGTAATCTACTTTCGCCTTTTTCTCTTGTTGCTTCCTGTAGTTTGTTTATGTTATTATACATCGGGTTTTAGTTATTCTTGTTTTTCTGGCATAGGGAGGAGAAGATCGTCGCCCTTGTGCTCGACTAATTAAACCAGTTGACAAAGGTAATTACTTGGCAACACAGAAGTCAAAACTGCCTTATTCTTCACATTTGATTACAACTAAAAGTTGCTTTAAATGCAACCTTTTCTTTACACAGAGTTCTTCATCTTCTATTCAACTATTTTGTTTTTTTAATACAGGTCCCCAGATTTCGAAGTTTGATGCTTTATGCGAAACGGTTAAAGATTTTCAGTCCATAGCTGGGTCATCATCTGATCCTTCATTTTCCTCGGACATGTCATCATCGTTGCCCTTAGATGTAAAAAAACCAAAAGAAAATATACAAAACCTCAAGGCTAATTCTATTGCGAGAACTAGTTGCTCGGACAATGTATCGACTTCACATATTAAAGATTCCTCAGCTCAAAATAATTGTGACGAGGCGGATCATTCTAGTGATCCTGGTAAGAGAATGAGAACTAGTGTTCCGCTAAACTCCACAAAATCTGATACTTTAGAAGCTACAGTTTTAGATCTAGAGGAACTTGTTAACAAAGTTAAATGGCTCAAGGGGATTTTACGAAGTGGGCGCACGCCGTCTAATGCTCAAGGGCCATCGTGGGAGTTTGTGGATCTCCCAATATCATATAAACCTAAATAAGGAACTTTTAATGATGCCGTAAGTATTAGCTACATACATGTCAAGTATTAGACCATGAACTTTTAGCCTATGGTATGCAATGACAAACTAGGAAGGTTTAGAAAACAAGATCAGTTTGATGTTCGTAATTTTGTTTTGGGTTTGCATTTCTAATCACTTCATTTATAGAAAGGAGCCAAGTAGAATTTCAAAATTTTGTTCAAGCTTTTTTTGCCGTCATGGTAATTCTATATTCAAGTCATGATATTAGCGCTTGCTTGAATAGTTTTATGATTAGCATGGGTGGCTTCATCTTTTCTCAGGTGGTTGTGTAATATTTTGTTATCTCCATTGCTTCATTACCATTTCAAAAAGGTCTATTTATGGAACTTTTCTGCAGTTGCGTTTAGAAAATAAAAACTCGTAAGTTGACGGGCTCGACATTATCTGCTGAACTTCAATTAGGACTGGAATAAAAGGAACAGAGAAATATTGTGAGTCTGGACCAAACAGTACGTTTTGCTCCAAATTAATTTAGGTTTGACTATGAACTACGGCTATGGATACAAACAAAATAAGTGATTCTAGTTGTCAGGTTGTTATAGTCAATCATCCGAAATCCGTAGGTACTGACCGACCCTAAGATTCAACTGCTGATTTGTTTCTGACTTCCTTGTAAAGCTATTGAAAAGACTTTTAAGCTAACTTTAGCATAGTATAATTATAATACATTAACAAAAATTGATGAATTGCTAAGACATCCTGAACCAAACCTAATTGAGTGAAACCCATCGTAACATTTAGCTGCTAACAAATGCTAGTTTCTGCAAAGATATTAAAAAAACTTTAATTGCTAAATTTTGATTTCTCTATTGATGAAACATTTCTTTCAACGTGGTTACGACTACACAAACATGATGTGTTTTATGAAAATATTTCGTATTTTAATTATTTTTGCAATGAGAGACTTGATTGCATCAAAAAGCTTTATAGCATGAAAATTTTCAATTTTGATGGACCTCTTCCACATGAAAATAAGCTACATTTCAACAACCCTATTATATACGAAATCATGGTTAGATCCTTTCTCATTCTTACTCCTAGGTACTTGAAAGTAACCCATGAACTACATTCACGCTTTCACTCACTTCTATCAAATCAACCTAGCTAACCTTATTTTCAACCGAATAAAGCAAAGTGTGTAGGATTGTTCCCTACCTTTAGCCTTTCCTCGTTTGATAACGCAATTTGTGCAAATTCACATTATAGCATTCTCTATAAACCCTATCTATCTCTTACCCAAATTTAAGATTAACCAAAGTTTTTTAGAAAGCATAGAGATCAAGCACTAGTATGGGAAATGGTATTGGGAGGAAATTAGTGATGATCAGAGTGCGTCGATAACATCCGAACCCTTTGTTAAACCTTACACAACTTGTAAATGTGACGTGCTTGTTGACGTAATTGCTAATTATCGCAATGAAATCAAGTCGTTTAAAAAGAAAGCTAGATGAACTTGAACACGAATAAGAACAAGAAGAAGAAGTAAAAACTCCATCTTACAGTTACGAAGCTCAAAACACTCAATACCTGAAAAACTGTCTTTTTTGGCAATAACAAAGGGGGAGAAAGAATGGAAAACAAGAGTCTTGATGTTGTTTATCTTTTGAAAATTTCTATAATTCATGTTATTTTTTATTCTCGTACGAAATCAATAAAGTTTTTATCTTTTTATTCATACATGTCTCTACGTTATGCAATTTTACGTACGTGCTTGAATTTATATGAATGCATATCTAGGGGAGCAAATTAAGCTAAAATTATAAAAGGTTTGTTATTCTAAAAAGAGAGATTGTTGAACCTCTTCGTAATTAACAAAATTTTATGTACCAATTCGTAATTAACGAAAGTTTTGAGAAATAACAAAATGATTATAATTTAAATTAATGAAAGTTCATTAGTCGTACTAATATGTACACTAAGTGTTTTTCAGAATAAATAGTACAATAAATACATTTAAAATGTAAGGGAAAAAGACCAAACTCAAATGATCAAATTGAATTAAAGAATAATCAATTACATACTAATCCAACTTATTAGACTGTAAACCAACTGATTAGGTTGTGTTTATATGAAAATGTCAGCAACGTTTTTTGAAGACTTGAATGAGAATGGAATTAAATTCAAAAAACATTATGGAACATTGGAGATTATTCTATGTGATCAGAGGAGTTTGATGGTGAAAATTATACAATATTTGGACCATTAACACATGCGATATTCGTAATTCAAAACATGCAACCGTTAGACCAAAAACTACATAACCCAACCGATTAGGTTGAAAACCAACCGGGGAGAATGACTGAAATTTTGAATTTCAAAGAGAAACAACTATCTCCACTTCAACACTATAAATAGAGACCTTCCCCTTCACATTTCACTGCAGCACTCTAGAGCAAACAAGCACAAGCTTTCATATTTCATTCTTTGCTTATTTTCAATCATTCGAAGACAAAAATCTATTCGTTAATCCTTCGACAATTGATCCAAACTCTTCATACACTTAATACATATATTTTTCATAGAGTTTGAGTTGTTGTAAACTCTTAATTATATCATAACCTTTGTGGTTCAATCAACGAGCCGGTAGAATTTCATTTATTGCAATTATATTGTTTACGCCTATCTAAAGGATTTGTGTTTAGCGTAAGGGTCGCTTTGTCCTTTAAAGAAAAGCCTTTTAAAGGGTATCTCTGCCGTTAAAGAAAGAGAATTTGTAGGTACGCTGCACTTAAAGGAATAGTAATAAATCTCAAGATCCGTTGTGACTTGGTGACAAGACGTAGTCTCGTTTAAGGCGAACCTATGTAAATTATGGTGTGTTTTACTTTCCGCAATTTACTTTCTATCACTTACTTATCTACCTCTGCACTTATTTATATTGTTGGTTATATATATATATATATATATATATATATATATATATATATATATATATATATATATATTGTTATAAAACCGGCACTAATAGCTCAATAATATAACGTGGTTCAGCGTCTCAGAACTTCAGGATTGAGCCCTATTGCATGAGAAAGATCATTATCTTTTATATATATGAAAGTGAGAAAGTATAAATTACAATATTTGGTACTACACTATTTCACACCACTATATATTACATAATTTCGTTCCTTTTCGGATGATCTCAGAATACAAGTGAAAGGTTCAATTTATAGGCAATCATAGGCATATGGTTTGGTGACACTTGTCATGCAACCAATAGGGAATGACCATGTGTTGTTGTGTGTCATTACACAATTACTTGTATGATGACTCATAACACTCCCCCTTAATGCCCACAACTTGATTTCACTTTCGATGAACATATTGCAAGTCTCCCCCTGATGATCAGAACTTAAAGTGATTATTTCAAAACTTCAATCAAACTTCTCATCAAAATATTGTGTATCAATTTCTTAAACCTTGTTGCAGGAAGAGGATTAGTAAATAAGTCGGCTGAATTATCTGTTGTTCGTAATTGGTGAACGTCTATTTCACCATTCATTTGGAGATCGGTGGGTATAGAAGAATTTTGGAGAAATATGCTTAGTTGGATCCCATTTAATATACCCTTCCCGAATCTGTGTAATACACACTGTACTATCTTCATATAATAACGTTGGCTGAGTTTTTTTTAACTTTAACCCAATTTATTCTTGTACGTAATGTATCATTGATCTTAACCAAACATATTCTCGAATTGCTTCATGAATTGCAAGGATTTCCAAATGATTCGAGCAAGTTGCGGTTAATGTCTGTTTTACAGAACGCCAAGAGATTGCAGTACCACTGTATGTAAAAATATATCCAGTTTGTGATTTAGCATTGTGTGGATCAGACAGGTAGCCAGCATATGCATATCCAGCTAACTCCCCATTTGCATCATTCGAATAAAATAACCCTAAATCGACGGTCTCTCGTAAATATCGCAATATATGTTTAACACCATTCCAATGCATTCGAGTTGGTGCTGAACTATATCTTGGAAATAGTTTGACAGAAAATGCAATGTCTGGTCTAGTGCAATTTGCAAGGTACATAAGGGCACCGATTGCTCTTAAGTATGGCACTTCAAGGCCTAGTAAATCCTCTTATTTGTCTTTTGGACGAAAGAGATCTTTCTTAATATTGCATGAGCGAACAACCATATGGGAACTTAGCGGGTGTACTTTATCCATATAAAACTGGCGAAGTACCTTTTTAGAGTAGTTTGACTGATGAACAAATATAGCATTGGATGTATGATCGATTTGTAAATCGAGATAGTACTTTGTTTTCACAAGATCTTTCATCTCAAATTTCACTTTCAGGTAATTAGCAGCCTTTGAGATCTTTTCAAGAGTCCCAATTATATTTATATCATCAACACACACAACGATAATAGCGAACCCATAATTTTCTTTCTTGATAAAAATGCATGGACATATCGGATTATTAACATAATCCTACTTTAGGAGGTAATCGCTTAACCGATTGTACCACATGCGTCCGGACTGCTTTAAGCCATATAACAATCTTTGAAGTTTAAACGAGTGTTAACTCCTATCTTTTGCTTAAGGCAATTTAAAACCTTCAGGGATTTTTATATAAATGTCACTATCTAATGACCCATATAAATATGGAGTGACCACGTCCATTAGACGCATTTCTAGTCGTTCAGCGACTGTCAAACCGATCAAGAATCAGAAAGTACTCCCATCCATTATTGGAGATTATGTTTCCTTGTAATTTATCCCAGGTATTTGGGAGAAACATTGAGCAACAAGTCGTGCTTTATATCTAACGACTTCGTTGTGCTCATTGCATTTTCGTATAAATACCTATTTGTACCCTACGGACTTGACATCTACTGGTGTAAGGACTACTGGTCCAACTACTTTCCGTTTTACTAAAGAGTTTAATTCGGCTTCAATAGCACTTTTTTATTTTGTCCAATCACTTCTACGTATGCCAAAATTCTTCGACGAAAGTTGGTTCATGATCCTCATTACCAACAATTTCAAGATCCATAGCAAATGCAAATTTTTCGTCGACGACAACATTACTACGATCTCATCTCTCCCTGTAAAATATTGAGATCTCATTATTGTTTTCAGGTACCTATATCTATTCAGGAGATATAACCTATTCTTGAGGAATTTGTCGTGGGTGTTGGGACAACGTTGCTTGTAGAGCCTATTCAGTGGCATTTTTATTCGGCTCTTTACTCCATTCCGGGGATCTTTGTAATTTCTCTTCAGGAGAATTATTTGGAAAAGTTTCCTATGCTGGAGGATTACTTAGTCTCAATTCTCTCCTTTTTCGGGGTAATTTATCTTTTGCACCCACGGGTCTTCCATGTTTCTGGCATAATCTGGGTTCATTCACCAACGATTCCCTTACATGAACATCAATACGCGCCATAGTGTTAGATGTAGGAACATATGACGTTAATACTTTATGTGTATCAGTAAATGTATCGGGTAAATTATTAGCAATGCTTTGCAAGTGAATGATATTCTGAACTTCTAATTCACTTTGTCTAATACAAGGGTGAGATGAGATAATGATGGTACATTCTATTCAATTTTATGTGTTGACAGTTTACTCCCCCTAATGGTGCGAAAAGAGTATGATTAAACTGACAATCTACGAAACGAGTTTTAAACAAGTCACCGGTTAACGGTTCAAGATATCTAATAATAGACGGTGAGTCAAAACCAACATAGATACCTATGCGTCATTGTTGATCCATTTTAGTACGTTGGGGTGGTGATATTGGAACATACACTGTACACCCAAAAATACGTAAATGAGATATATTTGGTTGGTGACCAAATACTAGTTGTAATGGGGAATAAACATGATGGGCAGATGGTTGAATATGAATTAAGGATGCAGCGTGCAAAACAACATGCCCCCATGCTGACTCTGGTAATTGAGACTTCATAAGTAATGTCTTGGATATCAATTGTATTCATTTAATGAAAGATTCTGCTAGGCCATTTTGTGTATGATTATGTGGAATGGGATGCTCAACATCTATTTCTACAAACATGCAATAGTCGTCAAATGTTTGAGAAGTAAATTCACCAGCATTGTCAAAACGAATTGACTTAATTGGATAATCAGGGAATTGAGATCCTAAACGAATGATTTGAGCTAAAAAGCTAGCAAATGCAACGTTTCTCATTGATAATAAGAAGACATGAGACCATTTAGATGATGCATCTATTAAGACCATAAAATAACAAAATGGACCACATGATGGATATTTTAGTCCACAAATGTCTCCTTGAATGCGTTGCAAAACAGTTGGTGATTCAACACCAACTTTTAAAGGAGATGGTTTTGTAATGAATTTACCCTTCAAACAAGAAACACATGTATACTCACTAAGCAATGGAATCTTCAGGTTCTTTAATGAATGACCATTTGTACCTTCTATTAATCTGTTCATCATGGTTGAACCCGGATGACCGAGATGATCATGCCAAATGCTAAAATTTCGAGAATCACAATGAACTTTTTGGGCTTTGTCACACTTCTGGTGTTGTTTCCTAACGCACTTCTGGTGCTTTTCTCTATCGCACTTCATGTGATGCATATCAGAACACTTCAGGTGATGTGTTTCATTACACTTCTGGTGTTTCATTTTGATGCACTTCGGGTGCACTATAGAGTTGCTTCAATACACCTTATTATTGTGTAATATAATCCTGAAGAATAAGTACGCAGTTTTTCAAGTATAAGCTTGTGGTTTGCAAATAAGCTTGTTATGTAGAGATAATCGTAATCTCCTTCATTTCATGTTTCAATATGATATCCATTACTGTGAATATATTTGAAATTTTTATTTGACTTGGGAGAGTATAATACACATTCAATACGGATCTTTGTACCCTTAGATAGTATTACATATGCTCTTCTGAAGCTTTCTATTATAGGGGTGGCATCGGTTCGTTATCGAACTTTTTAACTACATACCGATACCATACCAATCTAGTTTGGTTTGAGAATTTTTATACCATTACTGAACCAAAAAATTCAGCATACCGAACTTTCGGTATACCAAACTATTAGGTTGGTTCGGTTCGGTTTCGTTTTTATACCAAACTTTAGAGTTTACAAGTGATGATAGAAAAATGGTGTGTATTGGAAAAAAAACATACCATAAAGTTTTAAAAGTAGTAGAATAAAAATATATATTTATTTATATTATTGTTACATTTCTTGTTTCTTTTCATAAAAGAGTAAATACTATTATTTCTTTCTAGTAAATGGTATAAATAAAATAAAATGTTATAAGTATTCACTAGAAAAAGTAATATAAACTAGAAAAAGTAATATAAGTATATTATAACAATGTTAATAATTAAGTGTATATAAGTCTTTTAATTTATTTGTCTATTTAGTATATTTTAATATTTCGGTTTGAATCGGTACCATACCGAACTCACCAAACGAATACCGAAACCAAACCGACTTTCAAACATTGGTTCGGTTGTACCGTACCAAAATGTCGGTATACCAAACTTTTGGTACCGACTTGATTGGTTCGGTTCGAAAAGCGGTCGGTTGGTATAAGTCGGTACAAAAAGGCCACCCATATTCTATTATGTCTGCTGGTCCGCTAATCGTATTAACATTGGCAATAAGAGGTTTTATGAATTCAAAAAAAAAATTAACTCAGAATATGCTATGGGTTGTCGCACTGTTCAATAAACTTAAGTTCTGTTCATGCGTACTGCTAGATTGGAAATTCATGCTTTTTTCAAACAAAAGACATATATTATTATTATTCTTATATTACATTCAAGCTAACACACGACTAGCAGAAAATACATGACCAACTGAAAACACACGAGTAGCCGAGACAACTAGCTATCTTATTTTTGAAAACAACATCAACACAAAAACAATTTTAAGAGAAACAGTCTGGTTTAGTCTTTTATGGGGCCATCAAAGAAATCGTCGATATCTAGGTGAGTATTAGTGAGGGTTCTTCCTTTATGCTCATGTTTTCGAAAGCAGTAAAATTTGTTTCTTTATCATTCATTTTTTTATTTGAGAGTTTTGATATAAATCAACCAAATACTTTGGAATACAACATGCACGAGACCAATGACCATTCTTTCCGCATCTGTAATAATTACTAGGACCACCTCGTTTTGGTGCCACATGAAATTTCTCACCAGCCTTCATTTTCTTAACCTGGCCTTTGGTCCACTTCTGCTGGTTGTCAACATAAAACTTTCCAGCATATTTGTTATGATTAAAACCCTCATTTTTACGAGCTCGACCTCGATTATTCCTTCGTTGTAAATCCTTCACATCGACAACATTTACTTCAGAAAATGGTGTGAAACCAGTCGGTCGAGACTGGTGGTTTTTCAAAAAGAGTTCATTGTTTTCTTCTGCAATAAGAAGACAAGCAATCAACTCGGAGTACCTTTTAAAACTCCGCTCTCGATATGGCTGCTGCATGAGCATATTCGAGGCGTGAAATGTGGAGAAGGTTTTCTCAACCATATCAGACTCAGTGATATTTTTTCCACACAGTTTCAGTTTAGAAATAATTTTAAACATAGTCAAGTTGAATTCATTGACCATTTTAAAATGTTTCAACCTCAAGTGCATCCAGTCATATCGAGCTTTTGGAAGCAACACGAGTCTGTGATGCTCGTAGCGCTCTTTCAAATTATTCCACAACTCAAGAGGGTTATTTATAGTGAGATATTCATCTTTTTAACCCTCATCGAGGTGGTAGCGCAAAAATATCATGACCCTTACCTTGTCCTACGGGGACGGGTCTTGTCCTTCGATTATGGTGTTATCAAGATCCATAGAATCCAAATGAATTTCGGCATCTAGAACTAATTACTGCCAGATACGTTCAGGGAGACGAATTGGAACCTTTGAATATTCGCCATATCTTAACAATGAGATGTAAAACATAATTAATTTATAAATAAATTAACTAACAAAATTTATTCTGTTTTAGAAATTAAGAATGCTACTCAGGGTTTGGCTACTTCAGGTAGTCTTATATATTATTTACAAATAAAATCTAAGGGAGACTACTTCTGGTAGTTGGAATTCTTCATGAATTGCCATTATTATTTATTCTTTACTACTTCAGCTAGGCATAATCTTTCAGGATTACTAAACGTTAACTACTTCTGATAGTTATAATTTTTCAATAATTTTCAATACTCTTTAATCGTTAACTACTTCAGGTAGTTGTAATTCTTCTGAAATTATCTTTTAAGTTCTTCGAGAACTATAAATTTCATAACTCTTCGGGAGTAATTTAATATTAATTCTTCGTGAATTAATTAAGCATCAATCGGAAGGATTGATCAATATTTATACTTCAGGATAAATTTATCAATCTTCAGGATTGTGTACATTAATTCTCCAAGATTAATGCATTGAAAATAATAAGTTTTTCAAGAATTAAATAAACATGTTTAGTATTAATTTTTCAGGAATTAACCAAATATCATTTTTCATGAATGATTCTTCATGAATTAACCAAATATCATTCTTGATGAATGATTAGTATTAATTCTTCAGGAATTAACCAAATATTATTATTCAGAGATGATTAGTATTAATTCTTCAGAAATTAACCAAATATCATTGCTCAGGAATGATTAATATTAATTCTTCAGGAATTAATCAAATATCATTCTTCAGGAATGATTAGTAGCTACTAAGTAAAATTAATTCACATTTATACTTTGGGATACATGTTTCAATCTTCTAGATTGATATTCCGGATTTATGTATTTAAAAATAAAAACAACAATCATACTATACATAATCTTGATTAGTAAACACGAGAAGCCAAAGGTTATAAAGAACCATAAAGTTCAAAACATGGCCCTTTAAACTCGGTGTATCTACATTCTAGTATGTATAAATATACACAAACAAAAATCGTAGAGTTGGTCATACACACTTTTACAAAATATTATTTTAAAAGTATATACCGATCCAACATAACAAAATCAATAGTTAAATACAGACTCGTGCCGATAACGTGTTATAAAACCAGCACTAATAGCTTAATAATATAAGTATTCAAAACATAAAAAATAAAATGAACACGTGATATAACGTGGTTCGGCATCTCAACACTTCAGGGTTAAGCCCTATTACACGAGAAAGATCATTACCTTTTATATATATATGAAAGTGGGAAAGTACAAAGTAAAATATTCGGTACTACACTATTTCACACTACTATATATTACACAATTTCGTTCCTTTTTGGATAATCTCAGAGTATAAGTAAAAGATTCAATTTATAGGCAATCATAAGCATATGGTTTTATTACACAATTTCGTTCCTTTTTGGATAATCTCATAGTATAAGTGAAAGACTCAATTCATAGGCAATCATAAGCATATGGTTTGGTGACACTTATCATGTAACCAATAGGGAAAGACCATGTGTGGTGTTGTGTGTCATTACACAATTACTCGTATGATAACTCATAAAATATATATATATATATATATATATATATATATATATATATGGGGAGGATATATTAGCATTTGTTCAAAAGTGATATGAGACCAAAGCAAATGTTTTGATCATTTCATATTTGATTTGATTTTTACGTCGATAGTTGAAATCGATATAACTGCTAATATATACATACATATACATATATTATCTTTATTTTGGTAAAATTGTTACAAAACAAGAAGAGTGGGGTTTTTAAAAAATAAATAAAAGTTTTTAATAAATCTATTCACTATTCTAGGTTTCTCCATCTGGGCCAACACACATAGTCATCAATAACATTAAGAGGTTGATTCTCATTATTCCCTTCTTTCGCTTTTTCCCCATTCACATCTTTATTTTCTGAACTTTTCTCATCTTCAATACTGGGGTGGAAACTGGATTTTACCCAATCATTTGTGCTTTGCATTATTTATTTGGGAGTTGTAATAAGTGGACGTTACTTTCTTTTTATTTTATGGCTCATTTTTGTGGTTTATAATTTACTTTTTTTGGTTTTGTGTGTGTGTGTGTGTGGATCCTCCTTCTCTTTGTTAACTTCATCTTTCTCTTTTTCAGCAAATTTACAGACTTTTTTCTCATGGCCAAAATTTACCAGAACCAATTGCTTGGCATTTCTTCATACTGACAATATAGACCTAAGAAAGACAGTGAAAAAATATGTTTAGTGTACTGTAATATCAGTGGTTAACGATTTAGGTACTACATTACCAATTTTAACAA
Organism: Primula veris; assembly: GCA_963682055.1. Classification (NCBI taxonomy): domain Eukaryota; kingdom Viridiplantae; phylum Streptophyta; class Magnoliopsida; order Ericales; family Primulaceae; genus Primula; species Primula veris. Next base: position 24,418,684 of record OY821743.1, on the reverse strand, counting down.
TCGAGGTACCAAACTACGAAATTTCATCCAATTGAGGGACTAACAACATAAATCGATGAAATTGCAGTCAATATATTTCACATTCGGAAATCTATTTTTGACGGATATTTATAGAATTACATTCACCATGTGATAGGCAAGAAAATATGAGTGTAATTTTATTATTTTGTTTAACAATAGGTCTTCAATTGTGACAAATTTCGTAGTTTGGTATATCAATTGTTAAAATTAGTAGTCCGGTAACTAAATTGTTGAACACTATTAGTAGAGTTCACTAAATGTATTTTTTCCCAAAAGGACACTAGTGGCCGTAAGAACAATATCTTGACATTTTTTCATATTGACAATATTGCCAAAATCCACCATTTTCACCAAATAATTAATTATCATTCTTTTTATTAATTCCGGTCTCAAATTAATTTCAATACAAATTCGAGCAAGCCCTGGTCTTGTTAACTTTGCAGTAGGTTCATCCACTTTAAGTGGTCTTTTGAAGGCTGATCCAATATACTCGTTTTGTTATACAGATGTATAGCTAGTTTAGGTAAAGAGATCCACACAGGAGCGATTGGGGATTCAAAACCGGGATTAAAATCATGCGACCATTTAAAAGTTGTCATAGGGCAACCCTCAATGAACCAAATTTTTCTCAACCAAATTCAAAGAAAGTCCTGTTCATGAAAACAACAAATTGAAATATGTCTACTATCAATAACCACCAACATGATTATTAGCCTTTAGATCTAACATAGTAAAAACCTTGCGTATATTGTCGATTGAGGTTTACTGTGCGGGAAATTTCTAACAACCGTGTATTTGAAAGGTTCTGACAAGATCTTGGTCGGAATAGTGAATCATAGACTCCCTTTGTATACACCTATTTCTTTAATCAGAATATTATTTTTTATCGTTTGAGATTTTAAAATTGAGGCGAAATATTTAGATAACGGAAAGTCTGGTTGACAATTATTTTTTCTCTAGCATACTCTCCGAAACCTGTGTATATTCAATTAGATCGTCTTTTAAAAAAAAATTACTATAGTTTTAGGGAGTATCACGATGGCGGTGTATCTTCATCATGAAAATTTGCATTATTTTCTTTGTTACCAAACCCCATATTAATTTGCATAATTTTGCAAAAAACTTGCCAAATTCCATATTAATTTCTAGCTCCATAGTTGTTGACTTGTTGTTATCTCTAAGACTCTAACCAACCCCAACTCAAATTTCTCTAAATTGTGAATGAATGATTATGGCAAGGCAGCCAAAAGAAAACAAATTGACATGTTTTTGTGATATGGCTTATAAAAATCTTTTCTTGGTATGACGTTTTAATTATTATTGAAAATTTGAAAGTTCATAATTGACAAACGCTACTAAAAAAATAAGTGATGGGGGTTAAAAATTAGGTTTAGCAATCCACGGTGATTGTAACACACCGCGTGCGAAACCTAATAATAAAGACGGATAATAAGCATTTAATGGCACCATCAAGGGGAGCAGATATGGTTCTGAACCCGCTTCTCTCGCCGAGAAACTTATCAGCGAAATAACCTCTGAAAGGTACTCATATATCTAAGATAATCAATCATATATTTCACGATGGAAAGAAGACATCAAATCTATACATACATATCTCATAAATATAGGGTCAAACACATAGTCACATAGATACATTTATAAGCATAAACGAAAGCATATCCGGCAGTAAAACTAAAAGATAGGTAAGGAGCCCACGTCAAGGCCTACTCGCCAAGGGATATTTGACTATGCGAATAGATAAAACTACAAGATCAACGTATTCGAAGGCTAACGAAAGAGACATGGTCCCCTGAGAGAGCTCCACTCGCCAGCGAGAAAAAATGGCGTCGCCCATTCGGTCTAGCCAAGTCGGTGGAAATATACATGAGATATAGCAGAATATATATCAGCATGTTATTAGTGAAACGAAAAGATATGAATAATATGTGATTGATAACATCATATCAATCACAAAACATATACCCTATATTGCCTCCACCACCTATATAAGGGGCTAAGAATCCAAGAAAGAGATTATCTGAACTCATACGAACTTAGACATACACTTAATTATCGGATATCATTAACCCTACTTATATTCAATACACATTCATTTTTATTATCTGAACCCTACAGGTTTAACATTCTCACTGATACGTTAGGCGGAGAAGGTTAAACGGTGGTCAAACCACCAAGTAACATTTGATATTAGCTGTTTAGGCGCATGCCATAAAAAGCTAGCAAGATGTCCGAATTAAGCGTTAGAAATGAGGTTTCTAACTGGCTCACAACATACAAATAAAGTTCACGCACTATAACTAATTTTAAAGGTCTATCGATAAACTTATAAACAGACTGGCACGATAAACACTTTAATCGTTTAGCATTTTCGTTCAGTTTGCTACTAAATTGCACTCACGTCAGCATGAAATTTGCAAAGGTATGTTTAAATAGTTTGTTTGTGTATATTATTAGTGGGAGTCAAAACCCAGTTATTATTCTATCCATCTCAATTTTTTTTCTTAATTACACATCAAAATGAAGAGAAATTACTATAAATTATTAAATAAAACTACTTCTGTGACTAAAACATGCATGTAATGATTACTTGTCGCTAGACAATTAGACATCACAAAATTGTTTTTCAAACACTTACTGCATCACTTATTATATTACTAATGTAAGATAAGATCCTCCTAGTGGAGACTTAAATATCGTATCAATATCTCGATATATATATATATATTAACCATCAAAATTAATTACGTGCACGACAAATATTCTCCAGACTAAACAAATTTGGCTTCTATAACTCGAACTAGTCAAACAATATTAATTACTTGCTCCTCATGGTCTTAGATAAATTTATTTGACTCTTTGATGACCAAAGCCTCTGCGTAAGGAAGAACTTCATTCAATTATGAGCGGGATTGGATCAAAAGTTCGTCAAAAATGTTGTCAATCTTTGAAAGTGATGTGAATGTGAAGGTTTTAAAGTCCTAAAACCTATATCTCGTTCTTCTTTAAGCTGGCCTTTAGGGTAAGGTGAAAACTTGATTTATCTGGAAATATATAAATATACAAGGGTGATTCATAATTGATAAACGGATGCATTCCACTGTAAAGTGAATCGCACGCACACACCACAAAAGTAGTCCTGATTGATATAGTAACCAAAGAAAATAAAGAGCACAAATAAATTTATATACTACTAAATAACATATATCATTAGAATGTCTGTGTTGTAAAGTGTGCATCGTTAAAATTAATTAACAAGAAATTACATCTTAAGTAACAAAAGACTTTGTTGCTTAAAAACGATTATTTGTTGCTAGAAGAACTTGCAACAGAAAAAAGTCTGTTGCCGTGATGTTGCTAAAGCCTTGTTGCGGAAAGTTTCGGCAACAAATTCAGATATTGGGGCTAATATTCACATCTTTGGCAATGAAGAATTCTTTCGCCAAATTAAATCTTTTTGTTGTTAAAGTAAACACTTTTTTTTTGGCTATTTTGTAATAATTTATTTTCAATATATATATTTTTAATACTGGATTTATAAAATAATTGTTGCATTTGAACTGATTTTTCTCGTTGATCCAAAGCCTGTGTCTTTTCAATTTTATTTAATTTTTTATTAGTTGTGACAATATATTTTGTTAAAATAAACAAATATTTAATTACTAGTCATGTAATTCTTTTCATTGTCATTGTTTTTGGTCCCCCAGATGCTCTTGATATATGATGGCCCGTATTTTGACTTAATTGGATCGTTCTAGATATCTGCAAGCAATTTTATATAAGTAAATAAGAAAAACTTTAAAATACAAAAACTCAAAGGCAGTATTAGACTTATAAGCAAAAACAGTGTTAGGCTTATAAGCAAAAGCAGTATTACACTTATAAGCATGGACTTTTGTTTGTAAATAAGCATTGTCTTTTACCTACAACTACGGTACTACATCACAAAATTACATAACTATTAAATGCCGACACATCAAAATTCATACATAAATGTGTCCCAAAATACTAATCACCGTAGCCACCATTCCTAATCTATTAGTCGTTAAGATCATCTTCTCTCATGTTCTCATCGTCGTCCTCTAATTCTTCATCGGAATGCACTGGTTTTCCAGTAGTTTGAGTTGTGAGTTGTCCTTGTAAGCCACTTGTCATAGATGCTAGCAGATTTTGAATTTGGAGAAGTGAGCTTTCAAACGGACTCATCTGAGACTCAACAGCCTTTTCGATACGTCTTCCCACGTTCTCCTCATTTTGAAGCCCAAAGTCATTTAGCGCTTGTTGGACAAAGTCTTGCATCATGACAATAGACACTTGTTGAGGAAGTGTAGAACTTGACGAGCCTAAAGTCGAGTTTTTACAACTAACTGAGGAGCTTTGTGAATCCAACCCATAGATACCACCTCCCTTGTTTGGTCCACCATCAACCTCTAAAAAGATTTCATCATCGTCGACAATGATGGCAGACTCATCAGATTGTTGGTATAACGCCAACTTCTTTGCATTGAATGCCGCATACAAAAAACATGTTCAGACCCAAGAATCAAAATATTATAATATATTTCAAATCTCTAAGTTTTTCTTAAGTAAACCACCAATCTCATTATAAAATTGGGGATCAAACCCAGCCTATTACGACCAAGAGGATATCAAAAATGTCCTAAAACAAAACAAATTACAGAAACTAGAAACAGTGCAAGCTAACAACATAAAGTCATTTTTCAGAGCTACTTGCTAGCACATCCGCAACTGAGTATCCCAGAAATTCTCCAAACAACCCAAAGCTTCCAAATTTGCTAGCGCATCCGCAACTGAGTTTTATTCCCTCCATACATGAGCAAAACTAAACCCAACTGTTTCCAACAAACAGAAAACATAAGAGAAACTTTAACTTTATTACTTTTCCAACTCACCATAGCTAGACAATTAGTTTCAAATAACACATTACTCAGACTAAAAACATAGGATACATTTAAGCCGTATAACAAAGCATGAATCTTTGCTTAATCTCTAAGTTACCCTAAAATATATCAAAAATCCGTATACTAATTTAATTTATGTAAACTAGGCATGGCTGGTTTTTTCTTACATTCTTTTACTATAGAGTTATTAGATTAAACGACACTCATTTTGCCATCAGGCCAGTAACAACGAGTCTTGTCTTCATTTTGGGGAGGGGCCATTCTAACCGACCTATTGTACACATACTTGCATTGCATTTTATTACAAGAGCCACAAACTCGTGACCACCTTCAAGTCAAATAGCAAAAAATTTACATAATAAACAAGGCAACAGTAAATCGAATGAAATTTAACATTCAAAAACAAAATAAATAAAGGTTTGAGTATGATATCATAAACACGTACATACATGATTTTTTTAACAAACGAGTTATTAAGCTCACGTTCGTTTACCGAATATGTTATAATTTTTTTGTTCCATTAACAAGATGAATAAGAGTATTTTCAAAACGGCGAGCTATAAAACATATATTATTTGCACACGACTGGTGTGTATAACATAATTATGTCTATATCATACTATTATAATAAGTTAACTCTTGAGATTGTCAAATTTTATTAATTTTTTTCTCAAAATACTCTCACTCTATTTTAATAATCACTACAAGAAAAAACACTTTTGGCAATGAAAAAATCCGTTGCCCAATGTTCATTTTTCGTTGTTAAAACGAATCGGCAACAAATTATTGTCGTTGCCATGCCGTTGCAGATGCCCCGTTACTGAAAGTTTCTCGCAACAGATAAAAGAATCGTTGCCAAAAATATATTATTGGCAACAAAAAATTTCGTTGCAATTTCGAAATAATACTGTTGCAAAACGAAAACAAGTTGTTGTTGATCCTTTAATATTTTCGTTGTTAAAAGTTACAATTGCGTTGCTGATTTTTTACTAATTTGTTGCATTATAGAAATAAAGTGTTGCAGAATGTGGAAAAAATTCATTGCAATGGCAACATTGGTTGTTGCTGATTCAAATATCTAACGTTGTAGATAAATCATCAATTTTTGTTGCAAATGAAAATAATGGTGATGAAAATTTAATTCAATTTCATTCATATTATACAAATATATAAATTAAATTAACTTTCAATTGCTATAATTATTTAACACACAATTAATAAAAGATTCATCATTAAGATTTATCAAAATAAAATATAACACATTCATTACAAGAGTAATCACTATGAACATCCTCCGACCATAGAACGTGTATATGTACATAGAAAGAAAGAAAAAACACTAGTGGTAACATGCTACTGAGTCCAAAAGATGAAGGAAAGGCAACTTGATGACGAATTGGGAAAATAGTCTCTTAGCCAGGAGCGTAAGGATACTCTGCAGTCTTCAAAATTCAAAACAAAAGAAAGACATCAAATTATCTTGTGTATCAACATGTAATGTAGTATCAGTAATTGTAAAAAAAAAACTAAAAAAATAGAACAATATAATCTTAACATAAAATTTATATTTTTTTCAGAAACAAATCAAGGAAGTCAGACATGACATTGACATATTGGTTAACAAACAATGGTGAGAGTTTAAAATCAGCCACACACAGAGATAACCATATGAGTTTTTTATGAGAAGAAGCAATAATCCTACATGACCACAAGTATATCAGCTATAACCAAAAGTATATCAACTATGAGAAGCAATGTAAGTAGTATGTAAATGGGTTTTACCTTATCATTTCTCAAAAATAGTCTTGAACAATTCCATCCTGATCTTTAATATCAATAAAATTGTAAATGGGTTTTACCTTATCATCTACTACTTGATACGATGTTACGAATTTCATGGGGTAAAAACAAGTACTTCTATAAACATATATTGAGTTTTAAAAACCTGAATCACTGGGTTCTAATTCTGTCTACAAACTATTGAAATGTCTATACATGTAGCGAGAGAGATAGAGATTCACTGAAACTACAAAATAACATAGAAAAGACTGTAAAAAAGTATAAAAACAACTAAATTTTATAAATAACAGTAACCAAAACAATGTATTCATGTCCCTGAAAAAGAAAAAAGTAGAAAACAAAAAAAATTGTTAAATACAAATTTTTTTAGAATTTTCCGTACTGCATGATTGAAAGTTTATATAAAAAGAAAACCTTTAATAATTGTTAATTTGATGGATCAAATTCACATCAGTGGAAGAACTGCCTAATAAGATGAGATCTACAAATCTTGTGTACCAATTTTGAAGGTTTTCATTTTTATTTTTATTTTGAGATTCTATCTGCTCTCCTTCTGACTTAATCATGACATCTTGAGAAACAAATTTCTCCTTTTTTCTTGATTTAGACTTCAGAAGGGTATTCAACTCGTGTTAAGAGCTTGCAAGTTACCGGAATGAATCCATTTCAACTTACCATGAGTTTTTTTTCTTTGCCTTCAATATATTATTAGTGTAATAGCTCAATTTTCAGTGTCATAAATCTTTCATACTTACAAATCCAAATGTTTTTCGAAACTTAGAGAGTTACAACAGCTTATAAATTATTCATAGCAACAAAAATCAAGTGTAAGAGGTATTACGTACACACCTTGGTTGGCCGATGTTTGAGGCATGTCCCGCAAATCTTCCATTGTTTTTGTTTGCTGAATCGTTGCTTGATGAGGAAATGCGGGCATGGACTCGGCGGTGGGGTAAAGTATGTCTTGACCTTCGTCACCAAGTCAAGGTTTGAGGAATGATTGCATACGTTTTGTTTTCGCTGTTAGATGCCATATTTATAATTTTCTGCATAAAAGTTATAAACTCATTCAGTGGTTAGATAGTAAAGGAATGACTAATACAGAGTTTATTTTGCTTTCTAAAGCTTACTGCGCTTGTGCAGTAAATTAATTATGTTCCTATTTGGTTTGTTGGTAATATATGCATAGTTTACAAAAAAAAAAAATCAAAAGTGAATTCATAAGTTTTACCGAATTTCAGGAAGTAAAAAAGAAATATCAATCATTGTTCGGTTGTATGAAAAAAGTACGAAATAATTAAAAGAGAAACAAAACAAAGAGATAAATCGAGGGTTACGGCACCACTTCAATGATAAACTACTTCCAGAAGCAAATCAATTCAAATAATCTAACATCTGCATCTACACATATAAACTTATCTGATTCTGTAAAACTATATCAAAGTCGGCAAATCTTAAATTAAGGCTGAAATTTTTGTAGCACGCATATTAAGGAAATAAGTCACGAGAGTTTATAGTGTCAAGCAGAAAGAATGATTCAGAATACAATGCCAAAAATATTTAGAAACAAAATCCAAACGAAGAGAAAGGAACAAATAAAAAAATTACAATTACTCAGAAAAGCCAATGCGATATCTGCGGTTTGAGTAATCAAACCTGCAGAAAATATAACATTTGAAGCAAAAGGTTGGCTTAAGTGCACCCTTAAAAAAATACCATAAACAGCAAGAAATGGTCGAATGTGTAGAGCAAGTTACGTGTTCTGACATTTCTGCAGTATGAGTAATCAAACCCAAGAAAGTGCTTTAAATTGACACAGTTACCAAATTTAAACTGAACAAGAAAAAGAAAAACGGAATATGATTTTAAAGGGACAAACAAAATGAGATAACTCATTCACGCAATTTAACAAGCACTTCAATGCATCAATATTTTTCTTTGCAAATACTCTAAAAATATATACACATCACAGAGCCAATTTAATTATCTACATTGTGGAGTTTTGTACGTAAGTCGTACTGGTTTCTCAATGATCTTATCTTTTTGCTACGATTGAGAGCGAACTTTTTGTAATTGTTGTTGATATAGGTTTTTGAAATGACTTTAAGCATATCCTAGAAAATATGGTTGTATAATTTTTATTCCTAAAATGATCGTTTTCATTATACTAGTTTAAGTGGGACATTTTGTCGAACTACTAGGGTGCATGACAAACTAAATCTCAATTCAAGACTCAATAAGAAACATATACCTGGAATAGATTCAGTTACTGTTATACTTAAAGTTAGATAAACGCAAACAACAATTAATCAACGTAAAAAGAGCTTGAATATAAGGAAAATCTCAGTCAGGGATTGGAATTTACCTTTTTGTTTTGAACTTCTTTGGTGAAGGGGGAGTTGGTCGGTGTACTATAGAAAGATAGAGAGAGAGAGAGATGGGTAGTGGGCAGAGAAGGAGATAGACGTAAAGTTCAAAAAGTATTTCTAATTCAGTCTCGCGCTTGATTTTGCTGCTGTTTTTAGCGCCCATAATTTTGGCGAAATTTGAAGTACAATTTATTATTATTTAAAAGAAATTGAAAAACTAGGAAATATGTAATGGTACACTCTAAATTAAATACCCATCAGAATTTTCTAATTATATATATATATAAAAACTTTGAAAACTTGAAAAGCAAGGAAAATATGTAAAGATATAATAAAAATATGTCAGAAAAACATTTAATCTTAATTATAATATTTTTTTCCTAATTATTTTTGAATAATAATATGATTAAATTACATACGAGTTTATAGAAGACATTACTACGTAAAATTATGATTCTATTAAGACTCATTCATATGTAAAAGTTTTTATTTTGAAAATTCTCATTATTTATAGTAACATATTGGTCAAAATCTAGGATTTTTAGATATAAAATTTTGGATTTTTATCTAAAATGGAATATGTCTATTTCAAATATAATGGTGGGAATAAATAAAAAAACATTTAACCTTAATTATGAGGGTTTTTTTTTTCTAATCCTTTTGGATAATAATATGATTAGATTAGGTACGAGTTTATAAAAAACTCCTAGTTATCTCTTATTGTGATAAACATATTTTTCATCAAAATAATAAAAATTTACATAGAGCCTTTCGATATCAAGTTAAAAGGTTGTTCATACACGAGTTTATAAGAGATGAAATCAAAATTGCATACTTTTCTTAACTCTCTAACACACATTAAATTTGTCACCATTAATAAGTCATACAAATAAAATATAAACGAAATCCATAAAATTATAATTCTATTAAGACTCGTTCATACAAAAAAAAATTTATGTTAATTTTTTTTAGTATTATCCAAATTTTGTAGTCAAACTAATTTACTTATTAAAACAAAAGAAAATATCAACAAAATATTCGTTGTCAAAAACACCTATTTGCAACGTAAGTCATTCACTCTGCAACATCATTTGCGTCGTTGCCAAATGTTTCGTGATTTAACAACAATATTTTCTATTTGTTGCAGATAAAAGATATTTTCAGCAACGTTCATAGCAATTTGTTGCTAATAGAGCACTATTCAACAATAAAATATCTTTCGTCGCAAGAAGTATGTTATTCAATAACGGAGGGCAATTTTGTTGTGAAATGTTGTCTTTTCAGCAACAAATCTTTTTATCGTTGCATAGATTCGTTGCTAAAGATGTATTTTCTTGTAGTGAATTATCAATTTACACTAATATAATTAATAATTTGTTCTCACTATATTTTACTAATTACGGATGTACCCCAATTTAATTAACAATTCGTTTTAGCCCGCATAATTTCAATAAATGATACCAAATGTAAATATGATGTTCATAATAAAATATTTTACAAGATTTATATCATTGAAAATACTTCAAATATTGATTCGGCATTTATACATTAAGCGATTTCTAATTCTATAGTATAAATTATCATATGCTTGTGTGAGATAATTTATGTTCATTGGTGAATAAGACCGCCTATTGCCACAATGGAGATCGGAAAAATTTGCACAAACAAAGCGGATTTAAATACAAGGTTGTTGTGACAGACATCTCGATCTTAGCCACCCTATATATGTCAACATTTTATAAATAGATTAAACACTTTTGTACACATATCTCCAATTGCAACTTTTCAGTGCTTGTAAAATTTGTTGGGATATAGTATATTTGTCCACCCAGTAAACACGTATATAGAATTTTTGTGATTCATATATGATATATATCATGAGAATTCAAAATAAAATAATTTGAGCCACTTCTCCATTTCAACATGATTAGATAGGAAGTTTTTAGTGTGGTCTGCATTCTTGAAGAGTAAGTGGTGTTGAAGGGGAGTATCCATCTTCTACCCCTTCAATTTGCACTTTTTTTTATGTTCACTTGTTTAAATTGGTTCGAATTTCAAAGCGTTACAATTTTATACAAATGATTATGAACTTTCATAGCTTATTTTGAGTAAGTAAGTATCATAATTTGAATGCAATATAGGGATCAAAATGTGGAATGTTAAGTATTGATATGCAGTAATTACGTACCTTTGTTCTTATATTTTCTTTTAATTTAAAAAATGGCATAAATTTATTTGATACAAATTTTTGTTTAATGCCCTAGAGGACATTAAATTTTCCAATTTTGTGCAAATGCTTAATTTTTGTTAATCGACTAACAAAGTGAGCTTGTTTACTTATATTTAGCTTTTTAACAAGCTCTACTATAATTGATGCAGGGGATAGCATTAACAAAAGTTCCCAAAATCAAGTATTTAATAATAATAGCAGGGGCAAGGCTACAAAATGTGGATCTTGCAAAAAAGGCATTCGAGACTCCAGTACAAATCCCGTCCATCCACTTTTTAGGTATTTCCGTTGACAACTTTGCACTATCTTTAAATTTTAATTTTACCTTAACTTTGAAAATAGAGTGACGCGTTATAGATAATATGTGTAACCATTGGGAAATATAATGTCGATTTTAGAAATTTTGCAAGAATTAATACCCTTTTACTGAACTAAAAAAATGCTTACAAAATTCAATGTTAATTGTTAACCTTTGTTTCATCTTTGCTAAATCAACACTTAAAAGACTTTCAAGTTTTCTAGTATTATAGAACTGACTAAAAATTGCTCTCCATATCCTGCCAAGCCAACGAAGTATAGTTATTAGTAATATAGCAGCTACTAAGTACAGGTACAGGCATTTAATTTTTTTTGCAATTTGGTCACTCTGGACCATAAATTGTGGACCTGACACTTAAGTAGCTACTTCTGTATTAATATTTAATTGTATATTATGAAACTATATGCAATTTTAACCGGTCAATAACTTGTATTAAAATTGTCGGAATGAAATTTTTTTAAAGTTGATCATATAGTTCAAATGTTAAATTTTATGGTTAGATTTGTTGGAAAACATGTTTTGAAACATGGTTGTTCCGAGTGGTCAGGGACCATCTTTGAGTCAATATTCAATGTGACTACTCAGATTTTCTGAAGCTGTACTGAAAGCGTTTGAGTAGCTCGTGCGACGATCTTCGCAACGGTATATTGCATGACCTATTCGGTGAATGGGTGTGAATGATAATTGGACCCGAAGGTTGGTACTCGAAAGAGAAAGAAAAGCCAATGCTGGAAAATTGAAAAGAAAATGGGATTTAAACCATGAGAGTTATCCCACATTGTAAAATCATGAGTGATTTTTACACTATAAATACAAGTCCATCCCATGTAGTTGTTAAACTATCAAGTCCAGATACTCATGAGTGGGTTAGTGTGTACCACACACGCGCGCGCTCGATCGGGTCTCGGGACGTGGGACGCGGGATTAAATAGAGGCGGATTCTGGGGATGTAACTCCCATAATTAAATGACCACATGCGGGACGCGGGATTTGAGATTTGGAGAATGTCTCGGGTCTTGGATCTTGTACTAAACTGAAAAAGAGACTTTTGTATATTTACAAAAGCAGTCCCTAGAGTTCCAGGAAGGAAACTTCATTTGGACCTGATTTCTTAACCTTCATGGTTGAAGGCAAATCGGTGACATATAAACAAGATATGTCAACACCGGATTCCCAATATTGGGAAGAAGCTATTCAAAATGAGATTGAATCAATCATGCAAAACCACACTTGGGAACTAGTGGATCTTCCGACAGGATGTAAGCCCCTAGGTCACAAGTGGATATTCAAGAGGAAGTTAAGGGTTGAGGACACGATTGAGAAATACAAGGCAAGACTTGTAGTAAAAGGCTTCATGCAAACTGAAGGTGTCGATTATTTTGACACGTATGCTCCTGTCTCCAGGAAAACGTCTATCCGAATCGTCATTGCTCTCGCAGCTTTGTTTGATATGGAAATACATCAAATGGATGTAAAGACGGCATTTCTAAATGGAGAACTGGAAGAAGAAATTTACATGGAACAACCGGAAGGGTTTGTAGTTCCTGGTAAAGAGCACCAAGAGTGCAAACTTGTAAAGTCTCTATATGGACTCAAACAAGCGCCAAAACAATGGCACGAGAAGTTTGATAGAATTATGCTATCAAACGGTTTTCGCATTAATGAGTGCGATAAATGTGTCTACACTAAAGAAAGTGGAAGAGACTGTGTTGTAGTCTGTCTCTATGTGGATGACATGATTACATTTGGGAGTACTGATAGAATCAGCTCCACAAAGTAAATGTTGTCACAACACTTCGATATGAAGGATCTGGGTATAGCTGATGTAATACTTGGTATGAAGATTACCAAAACATCAAAGGGGTATGCCTTGTCTCAAAGTCACTATGTTAAACAAGTACTAGACAAGTTTGACAAGGGCAGTAAGGCGATGTCTAGAACCCAAATTGGGATCAACTGTAACCTGAAAAAGAATTTCAGTAAGAGTGTGAATCAATTAGAGTTCGCTCGAGTCATAGGCAGTCTCATGTATATAATGAATTGCACTAGACCAGACATAGCAAACTCAGTGAGTAGACTGAGCACGTACACCATCAATCCGAATGAGGAACACTGGAAGGCCATAATGAAACTTCTCAGATATATGAGGTTTTAAGCTGATTACGGGCTGTACTATACCAGATATCCAGCGGTACTGGAAGGGTACTCAGATGCCAACTGGATATCAGACTCCAATAGCACAAGGTCCACGAGTGGATATGTGTTTATAATGGGAGGAGATGATGTGTCTTGGAGATCCTCCAAACAAACGTGTATTGCAAGGTCAACTATGGAATCTGAATTCATAGCGTTAGACTTAGCAACCGAAGAGGCAGACTGGCTGAGAAGTCTATTGGAAGGAATTCCAATGTGGCCAAAACTTGTTCCCACAATAAGCATGCATTGTGATAGTCAATCAGCTATTGCGCGGGCTCAGGATCATATGTATAATGGAAAGTCTCGACATATACGTCGGAGACATAAATCCGTGAGGGAATTGTTATCCAACGGTGTGGTATCCTTAGATTTTGTGAGATCAAAGGAAAACATAGTGGATCCATTAACGAAAGGCTTGACTTAAGTAGGAGTCAAGACGTCATCGAACGGAATGGGATTAAAGCCTATTAAATTGGTAGCCCCCCTATAGGCAACCCAACCTAAATGGAATATTTCCTGATAGGTTCAAAGGGAAACTGAACTGTAAGGGCAACCGAACAAAGCACTCGGGAACCTGGAGTTCCCAACCCATTTCCGCGATGACAGAGTGATAGACATGTACCATAGTAAGGGTGAGCTTGAGACTCTTAATAATCCAAGTAACTCGACGGTCGAGTAAAGTGAGTCAGGACACTTTCGACTTACAACACCTATAACGAGTGTGTAAGGCCGATACCATGTGATGAGCTTGGGCTAATTCACTAGAGTACTCAGTTGAAGTTGCCAAGGCAGTCCGGGCCAAATATGGACAACAACTAAAGGGCCTAGTAGATGGATAGAGAGAGCACTGTGTGAGTGCCATTCTGGGATACATAAAGCTTAATGGTTCAAGGCTTTACAGCTACCTAATAGCAGTATTCTGGGTGGTACTACGCTACGGCAGGTTCAAGGCGCGTGCTACCTGACCTTAGGCAGTGAACTTTTGTGGTTCTCTAGATTTGCATTTAGGACATGGGCTTTCAAGCCAATTGCATTCATGTGGAGGATTGTTGGAAAACATGTTTTGAAACATGGTTGTTCCGAGTGGTCAGGAACCATCTTTGAGTCAATATTCAATGCGACTACTCAGATTTTCTGAAGCCGTACTCAAAGAGTTTGAGTAGCTCGTGCGACGAGCTTCGCAACGGTATATCGCATGACCTATTCGGTCAATGGGTATGAATGATAATTGGACTCGAAGGTTGGTACTCGAAAGAGGAAGAAAAGCCAATGCTGGGAAATGGAAAAGAAAATGAGATTTAAACTATGAGGGTTATCCCACATTGTAAAATCATGAGTGATTTTTATACTATAAATACAAGTCCATCCCATGTAGTTGTTAAACTATCAAGTCCACATACCCATGAGTGGGTTAGTGTGTACCACACACGCACGCGCTCGCTCGGGTCTCAGGCCTCGGGTCACGGGCCGCGGGATGCGGGATTTAGGATTTGGGATTTGGGATTTGGGATTTGGGGAATGTCTCGGGTCTCGGGTCTTGGGTCTTGTACTAAACTTAAAAAGGGACTTTTGTATATTTACAAGAGCAGTTCCTAGAGTTCCAGCAAGTTTGAAACTCCAGCAGTAATGGAGGCGGATTCTGGGGATGTAACTCCCAGAATTAAATGACCACAATAATGGCTGCGGTTTCAGAATCCTCTATAAGAGACAGCCTTCCCCTCACATTCAAAAGACACGAAATCATCTCTCTTCTCTCTAAACAGCATTAGAACCAGAGAGAACCACCCACCAACAGCTCGACCTTGACTCGTCACCAGTTTCTGGCGAGTCATCCGAGACGTTGTAACTTGGGATCGAAGCGCCAACGCAACCAGAAACATCAAGGTGGTTGGGCGAATATCGGTTAAGGGCATACTATTAAACAGTAGCATCGTCTTTTAATTCTGTCCATTTCAATTACGCATTTCAATTCTATTATTTAAAATTCTGCAATTTACATTTCTGTATTTTTTAATTCAGTATTTTAATTTGCTGTCCTTAGCTGTAGCTTTTAATTCTGTTTGTATCTTTCTGTAATTTCTTTAAAGTTCTGTTTTATGTTGTAATTTCAATTCTGTAATTTAATTCAGTAATTAGAATAGTTTCAATTCAGTCCTGTTATTTCAATTTCAATCAGAATAGTCCGGCTGTTAAGTTTATACTTTCCAGTCCGGCAGTTTCTATTTATTGCAATTCAGTACATCAGATTATTAATTAATAATAATCTGAATAACGTTTGCTTTAATTACTTTTCAGTACCTATATGTTGTAATCAGTAATTTTCGTTCCAATTCGAAATTAATAAAGATTACACTGGTTTTGTTTATTTCTTGTTTAGTCGTTTAATTATTGTTTAATTGTTATTACATAAACGGAAACAACAAGATTTAAAAAAAAATCATTTCAACAATTTTAATATAAGTTATAACCCGATCAAAATTGTATTTAATTTCGTAATGAATAATTAAATGGTAAACATATCAAATTATATATATATATATATATAGGAGAAGGATCTATACACACATAAAAAAACACATTATGTTTACACATCAATCACGACCCTCCATTTATTTATTTTTAATAATAAAGATTGGTTCATTTAATAACAAGAATATATGGGCTTCCATGTGGTGCATGTAACCATCTCATTAATGACAACAAAAATATGGTGAATTTTCAATTTTGGCCTGGGATTTCTTATCTATATGACTGTATATGTTTTTTATTAATATATTTCATATCATTGTCACTGCTCATATTGCCAAAAATCTTCTTTGTGGGTAAGTTTTGAGGACTTTATTTAGAGTTACTAGTATATATAGAGTCATACACATACATCACATTCACCCGGTGAAAGAAGCTCCCAAAGAATACAACCAACGAGAACCAATGGAGGAGACTCATCCACTACATCTTTGCCATGTTAACAAATCGTCTTCAATCTTCAATAGAATACATGCCCTTTTTCTCACCCTATCCCTAATTTCCCTATTTTACTACAGGGCTAATTTTCTTTACCAAAATTCTCAAATTGGGAAAGTACCCACCTTACCTTATCTTATCGTCGTATTTTCTGAAGTGCTTCTCTCCATCATTTGGCTCTTTGGTCAAGCTTTCCGATGGCGACCGGTTTCTCGTACAGTCTTTCCGGAGATGCTACCGCTTGATGATCAACTTCCCGCTATCGACGTGTTTATTTGCACCGCAGATCCTGATAAAGAGCCAACACCCGAGGTGATGTTGAAATTATGATTAAAATGACTAAAGAAATGACTCTTTGTCAAGTTATGGTTTGTGATGAACAGGAAAAGCTATCCAACTGTTTTATTTCTTATAGCTTTTCAACCAAAGTAAAGTAGACTGCTTACTAAGTATTTTTTTAACTTAGCTTCCAGGGAAATATAGTAGTCGTAGCCACGTTTTGTTATCTGCGAGTATAAATTGTGAGTAAAAAGGATGGTTAAGTATAAAGTTTGAGACTAATTATTAAAAAATCCGGGTTAAAATCTATTTAAGAGTACACAGAGCAAGCCTGAAAAATATTTTTTTGGTAGGTTGTCTAGATTTTTTTTTTGCCCATTCGAAGAAAATCTAGTGGCATCCCCTTCAAACCGACCTTGAGATTAAGTACAAATGATCAATAGTTTTGCCTCTTTTTGGCCGTTTCGTTTAACTTCGATAGCTAATGATGCTACATTGAAATGTACGTACCATACAAATTGATGTTTTGAATAATCAAGTCCAATACAATAAATTAGGTGTTTAATGACCAAAATTCTCATCATTAAAGACACTGATTGGTCACAATAGAACCCAATAGTGACGACTACTCATCGTCACTACAAATCCGACACTAAAAGTATGGTGTGACGAGAAATTCACCCGTCACAATTGGTAAATTTAGTGAACACCGGACTTCGTCACTGTTTGTAACTTCTAGTGACCAAGAGAGTTTGTCAGTACTTGGTTCTTCAGTGACGGAATGTTCGTCCGTCACACAACAACATACTTTTGATCTGGTATCATCAGATCACAACATGACATGATCTTACTGAAAACTGAATATCTAAATACACAATTCATAAACCACTTAAAAAAAAAGTCAGATCATACAAAAAATCAGAATTCCATTCATGTAAAGATAGATATTAAAATAAGTTAATTACACACCACATCAAATATACATTCTGTCTCTTCTCTGCCTAAAGCTCGCCATGCTCATAATCATCTTTCACGCACTTTGCTCTAGCACCACTAGGCTCCCCCCGGATCTCTAATTAACCACGGTGATAATCGGTTACAAACAGCTTCGACTTTCTGTTGGTTTCCGTGTACGAAATAACAATTAAACAATAATTAAAGGACTAAACAAAATTAAACAAAACCAGTGTAATCTTTAATAATTTCGAATTGAAAAGGAAATTAACGATTACAACATGTAGGTACTGAATAGTAATTAAAGCAAACGTTATTCAGATTATTATTAATTAATAATCTGATGTACTGAATTGCAATAAATAGAAACTGCCGGACTGGAAAGTATAAACTTAACAGCCGGACTGTTCTGATTGAAATTGAAATAACAGGACTGAATTAAAACTATTCTAAATACTAAATTAAATTACAGAATTGAAATTACAGCATAAAACACAACTTTAAAGAAATTACAGAAAGTTATAAACAGAATTAAAAGCTACAGCTAAGGACAGGAAATTAAAATACTGAAATAAAAAATTACAGAAAAGTAAATTGCTGAATTTTAAATGACAGAATTGAAATGGACAGAATTAAAAGACGAGACTACTGTTTAACAGTATGCCCTTAACCGATATTCGCCCAACCACCTTGATGTTTCTGGTTGCGTTGACGCTTCGATCCCAAGGTACAACGTCTCGGATGACTCGCCGGAAACTGGCGACGAGTCAAGGTCGAGCTGTTGGTGGATGGTTTTCTCTGGTTTCTAATATGCTATGTGAGAAAAATATATGCTATTTTAGAGAGATTTTCGTGTCTTTGGAATGTGAGGGGAAGGCTGCCTCTTATAGAGGATTCTGAAACCGCAGCCATTATTGTGGTCATTTAATTCTGTGAGTTACATCCCCAGAACCCGCCTCCATTACGTCTCGGATAACTTGCCGGAAACTGGCGACGAGTCAAGGTCGAGCTGTTGGTGGATGGTTTTCTCTGGTTTCTAATATGCTATGTGAGAAAAATATATGCTATTTTAGAGAGATTTTCGTGTCTTTGGAATGTGAGGGGAAGGCTGCCTCTTATAGAGGATTCTGAAACCGCAGTCATTATTGTGGTCATTTAATTATTTGAGTTACATCCCCAGAACCCGCCTCCATTACTGCTGGAGTTTCAAACTTGCTGGAACTCTAGGGACTGCTCTTGTAAATATACAAAAGTCCCTTTTTCAGTTTAGTACAAATCCCAAATCCCGCGGCCCAAATCCCAAATCCCAAATCCCGCATCCCGCATCCCGCGACCCTAGTCCCGAGTCCCGAGACTCGAGCGAGCGTACGTGTGTGGTACACACTAACCCACTCATGGGTATGTGGACTTTGTTAGTTTAACAACTACATGAGATGGACTTGTATTTATATTGTAAAAATAACTCCTGATTTTACAATGTGGGATAACCCTCGTGGTTTAAATCCCATTTCTTTTCTCATTTTCCAGCATTGGCTTTATTACCTCTTTCGAGTACCAACCTTTGAGTCCAATTATCATTCACACCCATTCTCCGAATAGGTCATGCGATATACCGTTACGAAGCTTGTCGCACGAGCTACTCAAACGCTTTGAGTACGGCCTCAGAAAATCTGAGCTGTCGCATCGAATATTGACTCAAAGATGGCCCCTGACCACTCGGAACACCCATGTTAAAATAACATGTTTCCCAACACTTTCTTCATTTTCAGGTCATAATTATCTTTCACAACCGTATCAATTTTCTCTTTTTTTTTCTTGTCGGATTCCAATTTATCGGCTAACTTGTCTTTTTCGTTGATCTGGTTCTTCATGTTGTATACGTAGGTCTCTAGGCTGTTACGTGCATCAACTTTTTCTTTAACTTTTTGTTCTCCTAAGAAAATTCCTCAAGCTCGCGAACCATACGTTCGATCTATTCTTGGCGTCGTTTGCCATTTCCGTTGGTGATTGTGATCTTTTCTGATTTCCTTGAGACTTTGTCTTCAACTTTAACATCGAGAATATCATTGGTGTTGACCTTAAATGTCACTTCAATCTGAGGTGTTTCTCTGCAAAAACAATTTATGCAGATATCAAGCAAAGTTAAAAAAAGGATAACTGACATATGTTGAGCAAAATAGTTGGGAAAAAATGTTGAAGTACCATGACTATACAATATATGCTGCGTATACATAATAGGAGTAAAAGTCTATTAACTTTCTATACATAGAGTAATATTTAGAACATAGTTGATAAGTAAAGATAAGAGATTCCAATGAAAGATGATATTTTGCATATACTAGTTTATCTGCAACTTTTAATATAAGCCAAAAGAAAACTTATGATCATCAAAACTAGGTATAAGCTAGACTGCATTTTCTGGTCTTTCAACGACTCATGCCAATATTGCATTAGTAGACCCACTATGAATAATATGCACTAATGAACTAGTTTCTTAACAGAGGGTAAAGAAAAGAACCTTCAAGGTGGTGGGATTCCGGTTATATTAAACTCTCTGAGCAATGTTTTCAGCCAAACTTTAGACATAATACTCTGACCCTTGTGTTTTGTTTGCAGAGTTTTTTCTTTTTCATTTTCTCAAGTAATGATAATTCGGAAGACATTATGAAAGCAGAAATTGCATTGCGTGGGTTAGATATATGTTACCTGATTCTATTTTGTTCAACTCGTGCTATTCCTTCTTATACCATTATGTTCAACTAGAAGCACTACCACTATAATCATCTTTATCCGACATTAAAAGCTGCAATAGAATAAACTCATAATGAGGAAGCATGAACCTTAATGCTGATTAATTCTCCAAGAATAATCAACTTTACTAACTCTCACTAAGGAACATACAAAGTACTGCTATATTTTGGATGATATTAAAAGATTTTTGTAATTAAAATCAACAAGATTCAAATACAACCGTAGGACATATCAATTGATAACCCGTGCAGCAAAAAAAACTACCAAATCACAAAGTTAAGGACACTACACATTAGAATTCAAAGATTTCGAGTTACTCTCGAACTAATGAAGTAGTATTACTCTAGTTTTTGAGTTAATTTGAGTCAACACGTTTAACTGTCTGCTATCAAGCAATGATAAATATCCGGGCCTCATGAGAATAAATGTCTGCTTAATTTTCATCTGCTCCTAAGCCAAATTTGCAACATAAGACAATAGTGATAAATAGTATCATGTTAACTTTGTCCAATAAATTATATGTTACTCATTGTGTAAATGTAATTGAGGAAGGATGAAGTGATGTCCAGAGGTTGGAGGAGTTTCTCATCGAATATTTGGCACATAAGTTAATAGGTCGGAGTATAAAAAAAAATCAAGTAATTTATCGAAAAAGATGATGCATCTTATCGTAACAATATAAGTACAATATAGTTTCTGTATGCTAACCTCATCATTATTATTATAATCAAAAAGGGACAACCCCCGTATATTTCCAAAATTAGGCCTAACCCAGCTTTACAAACTTCTTTACCTGCTAACATTATTATAAATACATTATATAAGTACAGTGCTGTGCTATCGAACAGATTGAACCAGGATTCGACACTCACCCGACCGTAATGGTTGCAAGAGCATTCATTTCCCTCTGATGGAAGTGGCGGGTTTTCGCATTATAGTTTCTCGAGTATATATAAGTGTATAAAAAATCAAGAGATATTTTTTTACCACAGCCTCAAGACTGTGTTGCTCAAATATTTGACAGAAGGCTAAAATTAGGATGTCGTTTGGAGTCTCGGAATCTGTCATACATATAATTCATTTATCTAATAATTTATTGTTTGACTAGCATTTAAAAAATTTCTTCAAAAAAGAACCGATATCATAAAATTCTATTAAATTAATTAGTGTATCAGAGTACGTAGAACCAAAAAAATTGAAATCATCATTTCATCGAGCACCTTGTGAGAATGGCTTAATCCCACTTAATTCCGAAACTGTAATAATACAACTTATAATAAACACAAAAATATTGAAAATATAAACCCTAATTAACTCAAACTTTCCAAATTGTTTAGAGAATTAGTCTCTCTTTTAATTTATTTAGCTTTCGGTCTTTTTAAAATAAATACTATAAAATAGGGTCAAATTTTGTTTTTGTTCATCTAACCCAAATCACTTCCTCTCTATAAGATTTACTTATCAATTCCCCTTCCCTTCCCGACTGTTCCGCAAATGGAGACATGATGGAGGCGACAGAGTTAGTTCTGCGACGGCCTCCCTGTCTCTGATCAATTAGCCTATAGAGAGAGACCTTTACCGTCTTCTCCATGGAGGTGAGGGGGTTGTTAATTAATCTATGAGCAGCACGACCTCGAGAGGGACTTTTCACCCTATATATTCGGCTTTCATGGCTATGATGCATAAATATACATGACTATCATATCTTACTTGCAAGTTGCATTAACATCTGAGTATATAATTACCGACTTTCCTTCCATCAAACCAGATCGATTTACGTATTATGTTAATTAGAGTACATTGTATGATTGTGTTCTCGTTTGGTTGCATCTTATAAATACAAAATTATACTGATGGGGTTAAAAATTATGGTTAAGAGCCCGTGACGATTGTAACACACGCGATCTGAAACCTAGCAATAAAGACGGAGTTAATGAGCATTTAATGGCTCCATCGAGTCGAGCAGCTATGGCTCTGAACCCGCTTCACTCGCCGAGGAGCTTATCAGCAAGATAACCTCTGTAACATACTCATATATCTAAGATAATTAATCAGATATTCTACGAATGAAAAAAAGACACCAAATCTATACATACATATCTCATAAATATAGGGTCAAACCAACACCAAAAATACATATATTATGGTGAACACTTTAAAAAAAATATAATATTGTAATATGTATATTTTTAACTTTTCATGATTCAAAGTTTATATACTTGTGAAACTAATATATTTTTAACTGAAATATAACAAAAAATTACTTCATCAGAATTAAAAACCAACACCATAATAGTAAAGTGTAGATTCTTTTATTTTATTCTCTAAAAAATAGAAAAAAAAAAGTTACGTATTTCGTTGTTATTTCAATTATTGAAAAAAACATTAGGCCATGGAAGGCCATTTATAAGTCATATCAAGGAACCCATTCTACAGTTTCACACCAAACTTGTCTCGTTACAAACTGTAGATGCATTTTCAAGTATAATGAGCAATTTTAATATTAAATCAATTTGGGAATTAAATGATTTATGAGAAGAAGTATAACATATATAGTTAAATCAAGTGGGATTCTTATGACCTTACTTTTCCGAAAAAGTAAGGAAACCCTCACTTATGCAAAAGCATGCTTAATTGGGTTTTACTTACTTAAAAGTATGCTCTTTTTGTGCAAACCAAACAAGCAATTTACTTATAAGTAAAAGTAAGTAAATAAGTATACTTTTCATGACAACCAAACAAGGCTATGTATCTATGCTCTTAGACAACATCTCCATATATTTTATATTTATGATTATTTAGGTCACCTCCGGGCTATCGTTATAAATACTAATATTGCACTTTTCTTTACTTTTATTAGATTAACTTTGGTTTTCATTTCCATTAGAGAAAAAGATAGCTCTTAAGATTATACTCCATCACCTGAAATTACCAATTTTAAGTTTTGAACATCTTTGGGAGACAACTATCAATAACTAACTCTGTGGTTTACCTATGCAAATTTAATATGAATTTCTAAAACTGTTTATTTATCGTTAATTTTTCTCATCAAAACAGGTGATGAATACTGTTATTTCGGCCATGGCAATAGATTACCCACCCGACAAACTCTTTGTTTATCTATCGGACGATGGATACTCTTCCGTAACTTTAAATGCTATGCACGAGGCCTTCAGTTTTGCAAAGTGGTGGATACCATATTGTAAAAATTACGAGATAAAAACAAGGTGCCCAAGTGCTTATTTTATGGGATATGATCAAGATGAAACCATTGATGGTGATAGTTCCTTAGATATTGATTTCATAGCAGATAAAAAGAAGATTAAGGTACATATATAACACCATTGAAGTTCACGTGAACAATTTGGTGATGCTGGAAATGATTTACTATGTATATTAATAACGACGTTAACCTTTTCTCTGTGTTGGGTACTTGACCTACTTTTAGGAGAAATATGACAAATTCAAGAATAGACTAGAAACAATTAAAGGGCAAGCAATCCACGGTGATAAAAGGGACCATTCAACTTTTGTTGAGGTACTTTCTTTCCTTTTCTTAGAGACTTATACTAACTAGAGTTTCCAAGACTCAATGTACACCAGAAAAAGGTTAACTCCAATTATTTTTGTCAATTGTCACTGAGGATCATATTTTGTGAACACAACATCTCTCTTTCACAAACCAATTACAGTAAAACCTTCTTAAATCAATAATCGATAAATTAATAATCAATAATTTTCCGGTTTCGACCCGTACCTATGTATTGTATCAGTTTTTTTGATTAAATGAGGAGATAATATTTGTTTCGAAAACTTTTATATAAATATCTGGTCCCATGAAAATCATTTATGCATAATTCTCTAGAATTACAAACATAATTAGGATAGCTTAATAAAAAGTATGATTGTATTTCTGTTTGTGTTTTCTTCAAAAGTGTAGATATATTTATGTAGTTGTTCATTTCATTTCATCATTATATGTTCAATACACGTATATTCAAGTAATTTGTAATCACATTATAGAATTATAACATGAATATTATTTGAACAGTCAATACAATGAAGTTTAACCAATTTTTCTCTTCTCTCGCTTAATTAAGTATTGGTCCATAAAAACAAAACTATTTAATTCTTGGTCCCTTACAAAATTTAATTAAGAATTGGTCAATTATTACTAAAATTAATTAATGATTGGTCACCCATGTAATTACCCAATAAAAATAAAAAGAAAAAGGAAAAATAGGGAAAACTCAAAAAATAAAAATAAAAATGGAAAAAAAATAGAAAGAAATAAGAAAAATCAGAAAAAATTACAAAAAAACTAAAAAGAAAACGAAAATACCAAAAAAAAACTGAAAAAACCTTTAAAAAGTCAGGATAACGAAAAACCTCCGAAAAATGGTAAAAAACCAAGAAAACCCAAAAAACCAAATCACAAAAATAAATAAATAAAAGTTCAAAAAAATCGGAAACCCGAAAAAACACAAAATTGGTAAAAAAAAAAACCTAAAAATAAAAAAATTCAAAATCACAAAACAATGAAAAAACGTTAAAAAAAGTCTGAAACCCGAAAAAATCCGAAAAATGAAAAAAAAAAAAAAAAAAAAAAACCAAGAAAAAAAAATCACAAAAAAATGAAAACAAGTTCGAAAAATGAAAAAAAAGCCGGAAAGTCCAAAACATGTTAAAAACTTTCAAATAACTTGCAATTGTTTTCAAATGACTTAAAATAACTTAAAAATAACTCAGACTATTTTTAAAATTATTCGAGCTGTTTTTTAAAATTACTCAAACTGTTTTTAAATTTACCGGAAATAACATGGAATGTTTTTTAAATGACTTAAATATGACTCAGACTACTTTTACAATGACTCAAACTGTTTTTAAAATTATTTAAAATGACTCAGACTGTTTTTAAAATGAATTAAAATGGCTCAGACTGTTTTTAAAATGATTCAAAATAACTCAAACTGTTTTTTAAAACTACTCACATTGTTTCTAAATTACTGAAACTGTTTTTAAAATGACTTAAAAAGACTCAGTCTGTTTTTAAAATTACTCAGACTATTTTTTTAAAATGACTTAAAATGACTCAGACTGTTTTTTAAAACGACTCGGATTGTTTTTGAAATGACTTAAAACGACTCAAACTATTTTTAAAATGACTTAAAATGACTAAAATTGTTTTTAAAATTACTCAGACTGTTTTTAAAATGATTTAAAATGACTCACATTAATTTTAAAATAACTTAAAACAACTTATACTGTTTTTAAAATTACTCAGATTGTTTTTAAAATGACTTAAAACAACTCACACTGTTTTTAAAATGACTTAAAATGACTCAGATTGTTTTTAAAATGAATTGAAATGTTTTTAAAATGAATTAAAATGTTTTTAAAATTACCCAGAATGTTTTTAAAATGACTTAAAACGACTCAGACTGTTTTGAAATGACTTAAAATGTTTTGAAAATGATTTAAAACAACTCAGACTATTTTTAAAATGACTTAAAATGACTTAAACTGTTTTTAAAATGACTTAAAATGATTCGGATTATTTTTAAAATGATTCAGACTATTTTTAATATGAATTTTGATGACTCGGACAGCTTTTCTTTTGCTTTTTTAGATTTTTGTTAATTTTAGATTTTCTATATTTTTTTTGAATTTTTTTGGATTTATAAAATTTTATTCGTGTTTTTTCGGGGTTTTGTCTATTTAAAGGTTTTTTGGATTTTTATTTTTATTTTTATTGGTTAGTTATGGGAAATTGACCGATGCTTATTTAGTTTTAGTTTCATGAACGAATCCTTAATTAAGTTGTAGATCAGGTACCAATCCAAAATTTACCCTTTTTTCTTTATCTTATGTTTTCTGTATAATTAATGTTCACTAAACTGAGTGACATCTCTAAATTAATAAAATTATAATTTATCGATTATTTTAAAATCTTTAAATTAATAAATTATTGTGATGTTAATGTTATTAATCTATAGAAGTTTTATATTTCTGAATTGAAATATTATCCAATTGGAGGACCACAGCCAAAAGTAATATACCAAATTGCAAAACGAATTAATTTTTATTTTTATTTTTTTTGTGTGAAAAGAATGACAATATTGTTTTAGCATGTCTTTAGGTGTTCCCCGTTTTTACTTTGCTGGAGAAATATATACTTTTACCAACTGGTGTACCACAACTAAATTATTAGTCCGGTTATCTTAAAATTAAAATACGCGGTATCATAAATATAACTTGGCACACATATATATATACTAGCGGAACTACCCACCCGATGTGTGTAAATCCAATAAAAAATCTGTAATCCGTTATGGTAGAATTTTGAAGAAGGGATGAACAATTATGGTTGAAGGAGAGAGAGGAGGAATTTGATGACAGATATTTTTCTTTTAATTCCTGTGTAAAAGTGTTTAATACTATTTTGTAATTTTATAAATTAATAGAATTTTTTTATAAATAATTGTTCAATACTTCATAAGACCTCTTCACGTAAATAATAGTATGATATATATATATATATATATATATATATATATGTATATGTTTATATATTTTATTTTTCCATTTGTTTTTTTAGTATTACTAGTTTCTATATAAAGTCTGCTACTTTTTTCTTAATTATTGATGAAAGGATAAGTTGATACTTGATAAAGAAAATTTGTGCAGGTGATAAACAACAAAAATGCTCCTTCTGATGATGGCCGAGCGATGTACTCTACAAAAATGCCAAATCTCGTTTACCTCTCTCGGGAGAAAAGAACTTCCCATGCACATCACTTTAAGGCCGGAGCGTTAAATGCCCTTGTATGTATATACATTATATGTTTGATTTATAGTTACATATACTTTGTTCAGCCTATATTGACAACTAGATATACATTAGACTGTAATATATCCAGACAAGGCAGTTATAGACTTATAGGCGGGAGCAGTTATATAATTTCAGCAGTTATATTATAATTTCGAATTAGTCTTTTCCCGCTTTATGTAGTTTAGCAGTTAATGTTAGAGATTTAGGGTATGATAATCCTGGATAACTTCGAAGAATCGTGTTCGTACACTTTCCGAACAAAGTATTTCGACCCTATTATTGCCTGGGTTCACGAAATCTTTGTGGGGATAATTCTTGAAGAACAATCTGTTTCTGGCAAGGAGAATAGATTAGGAATGTAGAGAGAATTTTCTTATATGTTTCTGTAACCAAAACCGAGGCCAAATGACTTCTTATATAGGAGATCAATAACTGTTCCGGAAAGGAAGCAACTGTTGGGAAAGGGTTCAACTATTCAAAATTTTCCGGAAAGGAAGCAACTGTTCCGGAAAGGAAGCAACTGTTGGGAAAGGGTCCAACTATTCAAAAATTTCCGGAAAGGAAGCAACTGTTCGGAAAAATTTTCGCTCAGGGCGCTGCCCCGCACCCCGCCCGCTGTCCTGGCAGCGGGACCCCAGCCAGGGGCTCTCGCCCCTTGGACCCCGCCAGGGGCTCTGCCCCTAGGACCCCGTCAGGGGCTCTGCCCCTTGAAACCCCGTTTCAATTATTCATATTCAATTATACGTTGGCTCGACGAGCGTGCACTCCGCACTTCCCTAACTCGTTTTCCGAGTTTAACGCATTATTGCATCGGCCTATAATAAATCACATTACTACTAAAATACATTGATGATACTAAAATCACCAACAAATCCCCCCCATTTTAGTGTAATCCTTGATTTACTCAGTATATACAATAATATATACAAGGGTATAACACACAGGTATAACAATCAAACAAATGCATAGATGAAAATGTCTTACGATTGAATTTTCATCTTAGTACAAATACACATTCCAAATACTCGAAAATCTGGGTGTCATAACGATTGAACCCGTCAATCCATTTGAATATCTGAAGATATAGTACACATATGTTTCTTACAATACTCTACTATTCATACTTGACACTTTACAAGCCATGTGTCCTTATCCATTAATAAGCATATAGGAAGCCAAGTCCAAGCTTCTTGAAGCGGCAAAACTTCATGCTCACATAGGTGATCCTTTTAATCTTGCACCTGCATTTGCAATTTTTCAAAAGAACCATTAAGAAGATATACTTCAACCTAGCCATCACTTGCAGGTCTGAGCACATACCTTGGGAAGATAAACACAATTGCTCCAATCTCTAACTATGATCTTTCCACATTGAATTCTGCTTCTAACGTTGTATTCGAAGGGAATTGGGTATACCACAGCTAATAGATTTAAATGGACTTTAATCCCATCCCAATTACCGACTTATTCACTAAGTCTCTAGCTAACCCCTTCGTCAAGTGGTCAGCTAAGTTTTGTTGCGACCGAACAAAATCAATAGATATCACCCCATTCATGATTAATTCCCTAATCATACTATGTCTAACACCCAAATGTCTAGACTTTCCATTATATATTTGACTATAAGCTTTAGCCAGTGTGGCAGTACTATCACAACGGATAGAAATTGGTGATATCGGTTTAGGCCATATCGGAATCTCATATACCAAGTTCCTGAGCCATTCCGCTTCTTTACCAGCAGCTGCTAATGCTACAAACTCAGATTCCATTGTGGAACCAGTTATACATGTTTGCTTCTTGGAAGCCCATGAGATGGCACCTCCCCCAAGCAAGAACACCCATCCACTTGTAGAGGATGAGTCTTCAGCATTATTTATCCAACTAGCATCCGAATAACCCTCTAACACCAAAGGAAATCCCATATATGCCAATCCATAATTCATAGTACCCTTCAAGTACTTGAATACCCTAGTTATCGCATGCCAATGATGTCTACTAGGATTACTAGTAAATCTGCTCAACTTTCCAACCGCATAAGCAATATCCGGTCTAGTGCTAATCATAGCATACATCAAAGAGCCTATAGCTCTTGAGTATTCAAGTTGATCCACAGGTTTACCTGTATTTTGCATAAGCTTTTCTTCCGGATCCATGGGAGTACTTACTGGAGAACAACTTTCATAATTGAACTTCTTGAGTATTTTCTCAATGTAATGAGATTGCGTAATTACAATCCCCTTATTCTCCCGTTTAATCTTAATACCAAGAATAACGTCCGCTTCTCCCATATCTTTCATGGAGAACTTTGATGACAAGAAATTCTTCGTTTTATCAACTTGATTTTGGTCGGTGCCAAAGATCAACATGTCATCAACATATAGACAAATGAAAACTCCTTTACCGGATGTATTAAATTTGCTATATACACATTTGTCTGCTTGGTTTAGAATGAAACCATTAGACAAAAAAACTTCATCAAACTTTTGATGCCACTGCTTCGGAGCTTGTTTCAGCCCATACAGCGACTTAACTAGCTTACACACTTTATGCTCATTACCAGGCATTACAAATCCTTCAGGTTGCTTCATATACACTTCTTCTTCCAAATCACCATTCAGAAATGCTGTTTTGACATCCATTTGATGAATCACTAGATTATGAATAGCCGCCAAGGCAATCAACAATCTAATATTAGTGATACGGGCAACTGGAGCATAGGTATCGAAATAATCAATCCCTTCCTTTTGTCTGAAGCCTTGGATAACTAATCTAGCTTTAAACTTGTCAATTGTACCATCGACTTTCATCTTCTTTTTGAAGATCCATTTGCAACCCAATGGTTTGCAACCTGGTGGTAAATCAGATAATACCCAAGTATTATTATCCATGATAGAACCAATCTCTTCATCAATTGCTTCTTTCCAAAAAACAGAATCTCAAGATTTCACAGCTTCATCATACGTTCTTGGATCCTCCTCTATACTATAACAATAATAGTATTGAGTACCAATCTGATCTCTTGATCCCTCAACTAAATATAGTTGAAAATCAGATCCATAAGATCTAGATTTTCTAGCTCTTTTGCTCCTACGGGGTTCAAGTGTCTCACTTGGCACATCAATTGAATGATCATCCCTTAGAGATTCATCTGAATTAGGTATAGAGTCCTTTGGTCTAGGTATAAAAGAGAAACAATTCTCATCAAATATGGCATCTCTCGATTCTATAATCGTGTTAATAGAAATCGAGTCATTAGGTTCTATAACATAAAACCTATAGGCCTTGGAGTGCTCAGCATATCCAACAAAGATGCAAGTTATACCCTTTTCACCCAAAGTTTTCCTTTTTGGGTCCGGGAGTCTAACCACGGCCCTACAACCCCAAACACGTAAAAATGTTAAGTTTGGTCGTTTCTTATACCAAAGTTCATATGGGGTAGTCTTGTTCCTTTTATTAGGAACCCTATTTAACAAATAGCAAGCCATAGCTTCTCCCCAAAACCCTTCACTTAAACCAGAGTAAGATAACATGGCATTCACCATTTCTTTAAGAACTCTATTTTTCCTTTCAGCCACACCATTTTGTTGAGGTGTATAAGGTGCCGTAGTCTCATGAATGATTCCTACGGATTGGAAAAATATAGGATCATAATATTCACCACCTCTATCTGTACGCAATGTTTTAATAAACACATTCTGTTGCACTTCAACTTCAGTTTTATAAATATTGAATTTATCTAAGGCTTCGTCCTTAGCGTGCAACAAATAGACATAGCAGAATCTAGATGCATCATCTATGAAAGTGATAAAATATTTTTTATGCCCTAATGATGGAGTAGCATGCAAATCACATAAATCACTATGTATTAATTCAAGAATGACAGATTTCCTTGTTATACTTTTAAAAGGTTGCCTAGTGATCTTTGTTAACAAGCAAGTTTTACATTTTTCTACATTTTCATTAAAAACAGGAATTAAATCATCTTTAGACATTTCATGCATTCTTTTATAGTGTACATGTCCTAGACGAGCATGCCATAACGAGAAATTGATAACATTCGAAGAAGACATAAATACAGAACCAAAATCATTAGGAACTCCATTCAAATTCATCATAAACATACCATTATTATAATATCCAAATCCTACAAACACACCAGACTTCGATAAAACATATTTATCGGATTCACACACTTGCTTGTATCCAAGCTTATTTAATACAGGACCAGAAATTAAATTCTTACGTAATTTAGGAACATACAAAACATTAAACAAAGTAATAGTCTTTCCAGAACTGAATTCTAGCACCACGTTTCCTTTGCCTTCAACGGGAGCGAAGTGATCATCTCCCATGTAGAGGATAGAACCATCTTCCATTGGAACAAAATTCTTGAACCAGAAACGATCCTTGCAAACATGTGTTGTGGCGCCAGAATCAATCCACCATGCGATAGCATCATCCTGCACATAAAATGCTTCAGAATTTAGTGAAACCGAATGTTTAATCAAACTATTCAAATCACGAATTGATTTCTGACCTTGGTTTTCGGATTGGTCCTTAGACCCTTTTCCTGAACCACTTGCATTCGCGTTGTCGTGCTTTTTGCCGAAACGGCAATCCCTCTTGAAGTGGCCTGTTTTGCCACACTTCCAGCATTCTATTTTCGGTTTCTTGTTAGCACCGAAACTGCCCTTATTGTTCTTGAAAGCACGCTTCTTTCCTTTGTTTTTGTTGTTATCGTTCTTACCACCCTCTTCAACCATATTAACCGAGGGTCCAGCAATTTGTTTGCCCTTTCCTTTGTCATCCTCCTGCGCTCTTAGAGATTCTTCTATGCGCAAGTGACTTCCAAGTTGGATCAAAGACAGTTCGTATTTTCCATGTTTCAGATTGTGTTTGAAATCCTTCCACGAAGGAGGCAACTTGTCTATGATGCTTGAGACAGATATTGTTTCATCCATCTTCAATCCGTGTTGTGTGAATTGTCCAAGGATTCGGAGGAGTTCATTGAATTGTTCCATGACAGACCTCGATTCAACCATTTTGTAATTGTTGAAATCGGTTACCAGGAACTTTTTACTGGATGAGTCCTCTGCCATGTACTTGGATTCGAGACAATCCCACAATTCCTTTGTAGATTCCACGTTTTGGTAAATATCAAATAAGAGATCAGACATACCGTTAAGAATGTGCCCTCTGCAAATGTAGTCGTCGTTCTCCCACTTTGATCTGCGTCTTAGATTTTCAACCGTGTCATCCTCTACAAATTCTGGAATCGGTGTAGACAGGACGTGCACCACCTTTAACGTTGTCAACATGAAATGCATCTTCTTCTGCCAACGCCTGAAGTCTTGTCCTTGAAACTTGTCCAATTTTCCGAAATTTATAGTCATCTCCTTGACGGTGCTTCCTCCAGCCATGATTATCAGAAATTACTTTGCTCGTTTGTTAGAGATTTAGGGTATGATAATCCTGGATAACTTCGAAGAATCGTGTTCGTACACTTTCCGAACAAAGTATTTCGACCCTATTATTGCCTGGGTTCACGAAATCTTTGTGGGGATAATTCTTGAAGAACAATCTGTTTCTGGCAAGGAGAATAGATTAGGAATGTAGAGAGAATTTTCTTATATGTTTCTGTAACCAAAACCGAGGCCAAATGACTTCTTATATAGGAGATCAATAACTGTTCCGGAAAGGAAGCAACTGTTCCGGAAAGGAAGCAACTGTTGGGAAAGGGTCCAACTATTCAAAATTTTCCGGAAAGGAAGCAACTGCTCCGGAAAAATTTTCGCTCAGGGCGCTGCCCCGCACCCCGCCCGCTGTCCTGGCAGCGGGACCCCAGCAAGGGGCTCTCGCCCCTTGGACCCCGCCAGGGGCTCTGCCCCTTGGAACCCCGTTTCAATTATTCATATTCAATTATACGTTGGCTCGACGAGCGTGCACTCCGCACTTCCCTAACTCGTTTTCCGAGTTTAACGCATTATTGCATCGGCCTATAATAAATCACATTACTACTAAAATACATTGATGATACTAAAATCACCAACAGTTAATGTATTTGCTTTATAAATAGTTTTACAGAATAGGTTTAGGTATGCAGAAAATTATGCTTGTTTAACACTCTCTTTCGAGAATAGTTTACGAGATTTGCCATCTCCAATCAACTGTTGGTATTTCGTAATATATCAAGTTTTAATACTACATTTCAGTGATCTAATTTGGTTTCGTGACTCATTCCGATACCCTTTTTAGAACCGTTTCGTAGTTATTGTTTGATATTGTTCATGAGTAATCAAGGTTATTACAAATTGTTACCAGAGCCGTTCGTCCTATGGCCCAAACAACATCATAAAGTCGGAAGAAACAAAATCTGGTCACTTTAAGCCACAAGTTTGAAAAACTTTGCGAACTCTTTCTGAAGAACCTGAAGGAGGAAAATAAAAGATCCAAAAAGATTTGCAGTCTTTTCGAACAGATGATACATCAACCAGAAAATAAAGTACAACAAAAGGCGGAATCAAACGCTGGAGAAAAATCTATTTTTTCGACCGAAGGCAATACAATGGTACTCGACTCTACAGTAAAAAAACTATTCTCGATTCAGATCTTTTAAGTGTTAACGAGGGACATAAGTTCGTTGTTTATCCTACTTACAAGCAAGTGGATGCCTCTGACTACGCTTTCGAAACACAGATTATTGAAGACAAATGATTAGCCAAAAATGATGGATATGTTTTGAAGTCCAAATTAGGTAATATCAAAAATCAGGTTTTTGATCCAGGAAAAAACGAAATGCACTCGGTTATTGGAGACAAAAGTGGAATTGAACATGATCACTTACAGAAACTGCATAGGCACAAACATGAGTATAGTTGTTAATGTACCCATCAAGACAAGTGAAGAAAAGTTAGGAAAGCAAGTTAAAAGACAAAAGATGAGAAAGAAGAACTGGGAAAGACTGTCTAACTTTTACTTACTGCTAGAGACATGAATGTGTTTATATAAAAACGATCGCTTTCATATAGATCTGAAGGAAAGTATAATTGGTACTAAAAAATTTGTAGTGGGGGAAATATTTTCAAACAAGGTATCAAAAGAGAATTGAAGGAGAAGTCACTCATAAAGGTGAAAATTATTATGGTTCGATTTGGGGTATCTACATGTGGCGTAAGTTTTATTCTGATGAGCATACATAAGCTTGAGGACAGGCTTAATTTAAAGTTGCGGGGATTGTAACATACCCAAAACCAGGCAGAATTAAAAGAGCGGGAACAGTTATGGGCTGTTTCTAAATTAACATTAGTGGCAGTTTTCAACTGCATAATTCAAATTTAAATTATTGTTGTTTCTTTGTCTAAGTAGGTGTATGTGTTAACAGTTTTGTATCCACAAAATTGTATAAGTTGTTATTTATTCTAAACGGTGAATTTAGAGGGGGAGATTAGCCATCTTGAATTGCCCTATTATTGTATATCGTTTGGGAACGGTTTTATCTTTAAATCTACTACGGTTGGTCCAGTTTTTTGACCAATTTTGTGATTATAGTTTGTGTATGATCGGTATTACTACAAATTGGTATCAGAGCATTGATCTTATGGATGAAAATATGGGTTAGTCGTGGAATCAACAATCGGAACAAATTCAAGACGGACTTCGAGAGATCATGGAAGGGGAGAAAAAAATCTTTGAAGGCATGAGAAAAGTTGAGAATCAGTTTCGGGAAGTATCATACATGAATCAACTAAGGAAAGAAAAATCAAAAATTGAAACAGAAAAAGATAGATATTTCTCCAATGAGGTAATTACGATTCCTTTTGTGTCGATTGACAAAGGATTTGAAAATTGTGACGATGCCACTGAAAATAAAAATACTGATCAATGCAGTTTGATTCGGTATGATGCGCTTTCTAGCCACACTACAAGTTTTCAAATCCACTCTATGTCTATAGAGTTTGAAAATGACCCTAGTTTAAAAAGATCGGAGAATGGAGCCTACATTTGTGAAGATCAGATTATTGGGAGTAGAAGTTGAAATTACTATCCGCTGTTCTAGTTACTGTTATGCAGTTAGGTTCCAAGTATAGTTGCAACAACAGTTGGAACCTAAGTATAATGATGGACAGAACAGTAAAGTTAAGTGTACTTGAATTAATCACACGCACATTTAACAACGGAGTTCACCCAACTGGGCTACGTCTCCGGGGAACTCACCCAGATTATGATATTATAAAAACTTACAATATAGGATTTAAGTCTTAATAAAAAAACTCTCAGACTCGCTCTAGATTTTTCTGCCTATCTCTATCACTACAAAATAATGTTTGATTTAGTGAGAGTCAAAAATTGTCATAAGTCTGTCACTAATTTAAAAAGCTGCCACAAATCTGTCGCAAATTGACTAAACTGTCACAAAGTCTTCACAAAAACCGTCGCTAATAAGCTCGTAATAAAAAAATACTGTCACTAATCCCGTCGCTATTTGGGTATTTTTTTTGTAGTATATATTACTCATATCTTATAACTATCACTCAAAATATCAATGACATCCCACTATTATTTTTCATTTAAAAGCCCACGGTGTATTCTATCAAGAATGAGTTTTTTTATAATTTAGAACACATTTTTTACAAGCAAAGTTATCAACTATTTATAGGAGTAAAAACAATCTTCTTTCTACAAGATCTTGTTGATTGCTTTTGACTCTTTTGATTTATTTCAATCTTTTCATATTGCACGAGATACTTCGGCATTGGATTGACCTCAATCTTCATAAGTTAATACCTGTTAATAACTAGCTTGTAAATAGGAGTTAATCTTTTCCTAAAATAAGGAACATATAAGATAGTATATTTTAGTGATAAAATCTTTCTGAATATATTTTGAAACTTTAACTTCATATATTATTCAATCTAAATAGATCATACTGATTTTGATAGGAAATATAGATTGAATTAAGTGATAAAGACTTGCATGAAAATAGAGATCTAGTTTGACTAATTAAAGCAAACATATCTTTATAAACTAATCTGCTTATATCATTTAAGCAACATCTTTCCTTATCACTTTAATATTCTCAATATACACAAACTAAATCTTTAAGACATATGAGAATATATCCTGCGTACTTTAAAACAAATAAATGTCATTAAAGATTAGTAATGCAGAATTACAGAACTGGACAGAATCCTGCATAACAGCAGATTGGAACTGTGGTTGCAACTGAGGTTGCAAGCTCACTTGTAAACATAAAACTGCCTCAATTCTTAATAATCAACTTGGATTATTTAGTTCAAACCATTTGACAACAAAGAGTTCATAGGCCAGAAATATGGTCCTAACAGAAGTAATGAAAATAGTATCGAGTACCTCAAATTTGCCCAGATATCAGTATCATTTTTGAAAAAACAAGTGTTTTGATCCCGGTAAAATCATAAAACTGCAAATAATAGGGCACCGAAGTAGGAAAAAACAAGTGATTGCTGGTGTGTATAAATATTTCTATCATGGTAATTTTGGTAAAACGAGGTTAGATTTTGAAGACCATTATTTGTTTGGAGGTGCCACAAAGGGACGCTCGCAACAAATTAAAAAAAATTATATTTGAGGGAGTAAAAATGTGAAAAATGAAAAGATAAAGAAAAGGCCATTATTTCAAGAACACACAGGAATTCAGATATTACCACATCTGTGTGCAAACGAAATGTCGAAGGCATTGTGTCTTGGATTTGAGGTCGTCAAGGTTCTTTTATCAGGTACCTCGAAAATACTAAACGAGGAAAAAAGTTTGAAAGCTCGTCACCAACACCCTAAGAAATCAGGATTTAGACAAGAAAATTCTGATGTTGAAAATGAAAGTGAGAAGTTGATTCAAAAGGGAAAAAATGTAAGTGACTTATATGGTCACACACACGGAGATCGGATTGTCGAAATGAAAAGGCGTTCGAACACTAGCTTCACTGTCTTTATTTTGAATTCCGAAGGATATACCTTAAGATATATGTACTTTTTCTAGGAATAGAGCACAAATAAAAAAGCAACAGCCCAGAATATCATAAAGGGACCTATATCACGGGATTGAGAATGGCATTGTTTAAGGGGATAGAAGAAGGAGATGGAAAGGGAAACTGGGAAGAGTTGAAAGATGCAATAGATTCATAGAATTTGTTTTATTTATCGAGGAAGAGAAGAGACGAATTTTACTGGGAAATAACTGCCACATATAAAAAAAGAATGTAGATGATAAACTTTGTTGGGCTATAGATAATTTTACATGTGGCCAGTCTATTTTGAGTTGAGAAATATGGTAAATTATGATACTGAAGAGAGATATTTTAACGAAATTTACACCGGTTTTCAGCTTGAGGGCAAGCTGAATTTAACGAGTGAGGATTGTAACATATCCAGACGAGGCAGTTATAGACTTATAGACGGGAGCAGTTATATAATTTTAGCAGTTATATTATGATTTCGAATTACTCTTTTCCCGCTTTATGTAGTTTAGCCATTAATGTATTTGCTTTATAAATAGTTTTACAGAATAGGTTTAGGTATGCAGAAAATTATGCTTGCTTAAGACTCTTTCGAGAATAGTTTACGAGATTTTCCATCTCCAATTGGCTGTTTGTATTTCGTACTATATCAAGTTTTAAAACTACTATTCGTCTGTTTGTATTTCGTACTATATCAAGTTTTAATACTACATTTTAGTGATCTAATTTGGTTCCGTGACTCATTCCGATACCCTTTTTAGAACCGTTTCATAGTTATTGTTTGATATTGTTGAAATTTCTATGAGTTTAACATTTAAGTTTTTTAAAGTCATAAACAATTCTCCAAAAATACCCATACGTTCTAGGCAGAACTAGTTTGAAGTTTTTCAAAACCTTGCAAAAAATAAAGTTGACAGGTGTTATTTACGAAACACCTATACTGCATGGAGCCTGGAGGATTATTTGCATTTTATCCCTTTTAATCTTCCTTTGCAAATTCAGTTTACTGCAGTACAAACTATTCTAAAAATTGCTTACTCTCTTTGCAGCTTCGTGTATCTGCCTTAATCAGCAACTCGCCATACATACTAGTTTTAGACTGTGACATGTATTGCAATGATCCCTCATCAGCTCGTCAAGCAATGTGTTTCCATCTCGACCCAGTATTATCTTCGTCACTAGCTTTCGTGCAATTTCCTCAAAAATTTCATAACATTTGTGAGAATGATATCTATGATAGTCAACTGAGAAGCTGTTTCATGGTATGGTGATTAAGAAAGTTAGGCATTTCTTCGATACACATGATTTTTATTCACAGAAACAATAAGAATTTGTGGATATCTTTTATGTTACTTTTGTTGTATTTTAATTTCAGACATTTTGGCGAGGTATGGATGGACTACAAGGTCCATGTTTGTCTGGAACTGGCTTCTATATGAAGAGGCTGGCACTCTACGGGAAGCCAAAACATGGAAGTATAAACTTCTTTAATATCTATAACTATGATATGAAGTCTATAATACAGTATAAGACGAGATCATTTTTTATTTGGCGTGCTTTTCGAATTTTAGGAATATTTTTTGTCTTTTTATTCATTTTACATATCTGTTGATCTGTTCGGCCGAGTTCAAAGATACTTCTTCTTTATGAAACTTACAAATTCCAATGTTATAATGATTCACACTTAAACTGATTATTTTGTGAGAACTTTAATTTGTAAGTACCTTCATCTTTATTTTTTAACGAACTATCATGCAGTGGATGAAATCACGAATCTCAAACATTCATTTGGCTCATCAAACCAATTTATAAAATCCTTGAACCAACGTTACATTCCTGATAGTCGGGAGCTCCGAGAAGCAGAATTTGTAGCATCTTGTGCCTATGAAGACCAAACACAATGGGGCAAAGAGGCAAGCATCTTAAATTTTGTAACTCATAACAACGAGTTCAACTTTATTGAAAATAAACCAAAAAGGCACTTTTACTTCTTGTTTTTTTGTGTTTAAATTGACTCTTTGGGTGATTTATCAAATCTACTAATAGTTCAGTGCGTTACAACGGTTGTTGTACATATTTAAAGACTTCGATA
Organism: Primula veris; assembly: GCA_963682055.1. Taxonomy (NCBI): domain Eukaryota; kingdom Viridiplantae; phylum Streptophyta; class Magnoliopsida; order Ericales; family Primulaceae; genus Primula; species Primula veris. The sequence continues at coordinate 24,378,945 of OY821743.1, read as the reverse complement.
AGCTTTTCCGCAAAATTGGATTTATATATGGGACAAACTCTGTCACTTATTCAATCTTGTGATTATTTGATTTTTAACTAAAAACTATGGGATCAGATAGACTAATTGATCCAAACTATAGGGACCATCAGTGCAAGTCACCTTATTTTATTTCCTGTTAATTGCAAATAGATCCTTCATGGTTGCATCTTTTAAGAAAGTTTATATATTTTTGCTTAAAAGCTAAATACCATTTGTTTTGATCTGTTTTTTTGCTTAAAAGAACGTTTGTTTGATCAAGTTAACATCTGAGCTGTTTTTTTTTTCTTGAAAGATTTATCAGTTTAACTTTAATCGCATGTACCTACCTTCTCTGTTTTCCGGAAACGAGAAAAAAACAGTTTATTTTCTTTAGAGCTGCAACCTACAAACCGTTATTTCACTAGAACTAGCCTGTAATGCATCTTGAGCCATACCCCGATTCACTGTTCTTAATCCTCCTCCCCACAAAAAAAGTTGACTTTCTTTCTTCTTGATCAACTGCAGGTTGGATTCATGTACTTCTCAGTGGTGGAAGATTTTTTCACAGACTTCAAAAACTTGCATGGAAAAGGATGGGTTTCGGTTTATTGTGACCCAAAAAAGCCAGCTTTTTTAGGGGCATCAACAACAAACTTGGAAACAAAATTGGTCCAAGGAACAAGGTGGATGTCTGGTTTATGTCAAGTTGGCATTTCAAAGTTTAGTCCAATTATTTACGGTCCAAAAAGGATGTCTCTTCTTCAGAGTATGTGCTATGCTTGGTTAGCTTATAATCCTCTCAGTTCTTTTCCATTGTGGTGTTTGGCAACTGTCCCTCAGTTGTGCTTAATAAGTGGTATTTCTTTGTACCCTGAGGTAAGTTAACACTGTTTGGTTACAATTCATTTAGATCTTATCTTAGCAGTTATTAGAGTATTCGGTATGGCAGCTAACTATCTGAGTTATGGTATACAGTCTGGTCCCAAAAAATTTATTGTTAGCCTAACCAACCTACAATCATGGCCTAAGAGGCTCTACTAGAGCAACTAGCTGATAATGCTTTTAACTCGTTTCAGTCGTAGGGCTAGCCTACCATCCATTAGATGTTCTTCAAGGGTTGTTTGCTTTTAATCTTCTAGTTTCAGATTATTGCTTCTTAGCTGCAGTATACTTGTTTGACAGCTTAAACTAGGAGGTTTTTATTTTCCGCATGAAAATGACTACCTTTGGTCTGATATTTATACTCTGGCTCAAATAAAGTCTGTTTATTTTCAATAAATTACATATGTGCATGTCTACAAAATAGCATACTGCCCATCAACGGCTTACACACACAAAAAAAAAAACAACGGACGCTGAAAAATATGACTTGAAGTGGGTCTAATAGATTGCATTAAGAATCTAAATGTTAGTTGTTCAGGATTTGAAGGATTTAATCGTGATTTGAAAATGTGAGAATGGATCCTTGCATTACTTTCAAGCTCAAGGTAGTAGTTTATTTTTTTTTGCAAAAATGGACTTCCTGTATAACTAGAAAAAATACCAACTAAATCAACCATTCCCGCTAGATTTTGTCTTGATTGAAGATTTTAAGCTTAACTTCTTGTTTCTAATGCAAAATGTATTCAGTCAGTTCAATTTTTTGCTTCTTTAAACAAAAAATCCTAAGCTGGACGACTTAACCGTATCTTTTCTTCAGACCCAAATAAGACAGCTCTTTTGCTTAGAAGGTGCAGCAAAAACAAGTCCTTAAATTAATTGATCAGAAAGACACCTCTTGTACTTGTCTACGGGGTCAGGTTTAACTACTTAACCTACTGAAACAGTGAACCTTCTTCTGCAGGTTTCAAATCATTATTTCATTATAATTCCCTTCATTTTCTTCATTTCAAACCTCAAACAAATAGAGGAAATTTGCTCCAGTGGGTGTTCAAACTATGTGCAAACATGGGTTAACGAAATGAGGATTTGGATGATGTATGGGGTTTCATATCAAACATTTGGGTGTGTAGATGTAGTTATGGAAAAACTTGGGTTTGGAGAGGTTAGTTTCCTTCCAACTAACAAAGTTGTCGATGAAGAGCAAATCAAGCTTTACCAAATGGGAAAGTTCGATTTTCAAATCTCGCCTACTTTACTTGTTCCAATGGTTTCGATAGTCATCCTGAACATAGCTTCATTGATTGGAGGCGTAATAAGGGCGGTTTTAATTGAGAATTTGGATGAGATGTGTTTACAAATATGTTTATCATTCTTCATCTTAGTAGTGAATTATCCCATTATTGAAGGGATGGTTACAAGGAAGGACAAGGGGTGTATTCCTAGTTTTGTTACTGTCAAGTGTGTTGTTATTTCCATGATCTTCATGTTGTTTGGAGCTCTTGTTTTAAACAACACATAGGTGAGACGTATTAAGTACGTGTAGTACTTTTGATAAGTCTAAGATATGTTTTCATTGGTTTTATTACCCTGCCTAGTAAGGACTGGGATTTCCTCACAAGAATGACTTTGTATATATTATTATATTTCACATCTTCCAAAACAATAAGACAAAAAATTACATTATGGTTGTTTCACAATTCCAGCAAATAACAACAGAAACACCCTTGTTAGGGTAATACTGTTTTTGGCTTTTCTTTTTATCAGGGTATATTGGCTTCTTCAAGGCTTATTCCAATGTCTAACAAATAATCCAACACTTCTAACAATGCGACCTTTCTGTGATTTACATGTCTCATGTCTTAAAAAATAGTAGGGTGAGAATAACTATGTGATCTTCACATTTTCATTTGTTACAGAAACACCGCAAGTTTTCAATGTATGACAAAAATACCCCCTAGTCCATGAAAGCTTTTCCGACGACCAACCAATATACCCTACATAGCAAGTACGTACCATGACGAATAACTCTTTTAACAGCCTAATCCCTGTCTTTAGTGGTGACATACACAATCAGAGAAGGAAAAGTTATTGTTCAATGCATGCTTTAGGACTTAATTATCAAAAACCCAATTTGTAGTTTTTGTTTAACATTTAGTATATATCAACGTAGTATCAATTGAGCAACAAAGTAAGAGTAAAGATAAGTAGCAACATGGAGCATAGGTACCTAGTTTTAAATGAGATTTTAAACATGCATGGTTATTTAATAATTAAGTCTCAAAATGTATACTTATAATTTTTCCATTAGAGAAAACTATAGTATGTCAGAAGCCATCAAGCTGCAACTTGAGAAAATCCAACTCCATCTCCAATCCCAAATTCTTCTTCCTCTCTTTCTCCAACTCCATCTGCATATTCTCAATCACTTGCATCAACTGCTCTTCTCTCCTCAACTCACCCGTCTCTTGTTTCTCTTCCCCACTCATGATACTAAATATATTCATCACTTCTTGTTTTTGCTCATCCAAACTATTCTTCAATAAGTTCAAATTCCCTAAGAACACCTCCCTATCAAAACCCACAACACGAGCACTATTCTCCCCCTCGATAAAACTCTCTCCGAAAAATCGAACCCTCTTAACAGAATCGTCATTGGTCGACAAAACCGGTTCTAATTCAAAACCATCTTCGTTGAAATTCCAACCACTAATCCTCCTTTGCCTCACTTCTTCAAATTCTTCGTCCCCACTCTTGCTCATCGAATCGAACACCGTTTGATTAAACCTTGTTTCCACACTTGGCAAGCCTTGTAAAAGATTTTTGACAAGAAATTCGCTTCCTTTTACACAATTTTTAAAGAATGAATGTTTTATTAGCTTCTCAGCTGAGGGTCTTTTTGAAGGGTCCTGATCAAGGCATAATCCAACCATGTCTTTGAATGATTTCGAGAACTTTTTGTCGGTGGAGTTTCCGCCCTTTTCGTAATCGGAGAATCGAAAGCGTTTGGTGATCTTCATGAGGAGGGATTTGGAGGGAGGGAGGTGAGAGAGAGGGGGTCTTCCATGGGATAATTCCAACGCAGTTATACCAAAGGACCATATGTCTGCTTTTATACTGTATCCTGTGTGTGAGTGCACCACCTAAAACCGAGATCAAAATTTCTTTGTATATTATCTTAATTGAGACATTGAACAAATGGAAACTATTAAAAACTGGAAATTGAATATAAGAACTCAGTCCTAAGGATTTAGCGAACAAACATTGCAAGGGAATTTCTTTTCCTCATGATACAGCTAGAGCGTTCCGAGTACTATATTTGCCTATTATGTGGCATTCTCTTTTGCAGTTTATACAGTATAAGCATGTAAACAAGTTACGAAATGAGAAATCTACAAGAAACTTCGAAACTAGAAGAAAATAACTTTTATATGCATCATCTTAATTCACATTTCACAATATATAAGAAATCACGAAAACATGAACAATGTACAGAAATGGGATTTATTTAAAATATTAGCCAACAATAAAGTACAAAACCCTTGCATATTCTTGTAAGTAATACTTTATCATCTAAGTTAAGAGATGCTAAACTTGTTTAGTCATCTGTGAATTAGTCTATGTTAAGAAGTTTAAGGAAGCATACTACACATAAATCCTTAAATGAATATTAAGAACTCCTTTAAAATATTTCTCCAAGGAAAAATTGCACACAATTCGCCTCAAAAGAATCAACAACTTCTAATGATTCTGCCAGTAAATTATCAGCCTCAAATTTAGCCGATACAACAAACGGGGACAAAATGAATTAAACTAATTTTTCAACGATATATTTTTTTAAACTATATGCTAAAAAGCTGGCTGGAAAGTTAATTATAACCAACTCCTGGAAAATAAACTTACCAAAAAAAAACAAAAAAATCGTCGAACATAATAATAATGCTAATAATAATAATTTAAAAAGTTAATTTAAAATTTTGACCAACTTACTTCCGGCGCCATCCAGTAGGGTGTTCCGGCCACATCCGTGAGCATCTTTGAAGCCAAATTCAGTTCGTAAATCGATGCAGAAACCCCAAAATCCGCCAATTTTACATCCCCATTCGAGTCAATCAAAATATTCCCAGCCTTAATATCTCTATGAAGATGACCCTGATCATGTAAATAAGCCATAGCCCCCAAAACCTCTCTCAATATCACTCCAATACAAGGCTCGTTCAAACCCTCGGAAAAATTCGAAGCAATAATGGACTGAAGGGACCCACGCGACATAAACGGCATAACTACCCACAAACTACTAGCCACCATAAAAGAGCAATGAGCTTTTAGAATATTGGGATGAGATAAAAGTGACATTGTGTTCGCTTCTCTACGAACAGAGTCCAAATCAGTCCTTGATTGGTCTAAATCGATGGATTTTATTGCAACAACTGTGGAATTAATGGGATTACATATCGCTTTGTAGACTACTCCGCTTACGCCTCGTCCGATTTCTGAGAGGATTGTGTAGGAACTTGGGTTTAGTGGGAATTTCGGTTTTTTCATTTCGTCTTCTTCGTGAGCCATTATTGTAACTTCTTGTGATCTATTATTGTTTACGAAAAACGGGTATTTAAGAATCTGTTTCTAGTTTTATCTTCGGATACTATTTAATTTTTTTTAAAAAGATATAAGGTTCAATGTGGTGATCAGTCTGATTATTTTTTTAATGGGATTTTAAAAGAAGTGATTTTGCGATGTGGTTTGGATAATATAATAGAATAGGACTTGGTTTGATACATTTATTTAAATCACGGGCTTTCTTTTTTGAGCGGGGTTCTTGTGATGATTTGAGCAAAAGCAACTAACTAATACCAAATGGTCCTTTTAGTTTTAAGATAAGTTCTATTATGTTAAAAAGTTTTGTTCGAAGTACAATTGTCCTGAATTTGGAGAAACATTAATATGAACCCGGTACACTATAATTAAGGGAGAAATATAGTACGTCCTAATTGTTTTTTTTTTTTTTTTTTTTTGAATCTTACAATGATTGAACAATCTAATGGAAGGTATCTTTCATAGTTCGACCCGTTGCTATTTAACTAAATAAGTGTATGGTATGAGGATTCCAACTATTTTAAGATAATCATTGTAATACTCTTATGTTCGGTAACATCCGGAGAATTTATTACTTTCTTATATTATATCCTTCTGTGTATTTTGATTTGTCTGTCCGGAATGAATTATTTGTTAGGTTTCTTGAGTTAGCGGTCTTCTGACGTCTTGTGACTTTGTATTATTCAATTTTACTTAACTCATTAGAGTCTGTTCCAGGAGTAGTGAACCATGTATCTATGTCGGTTAGTATTAATAATAATGAGCATGTTTCTATAAAATAAAAAAAAATAAAAAAAATGTTCGGTAACATCCTCCTAATTTTCTACCTACTATTTTTTATTTTTTTTATCAGTAATTTTTTATTTTTTTTAATCAGTAATTTTTATTTTTTTTAACACAGAAATATAGTTCGTTTTATTAGCTGAATTAACAATCATGCTCCAAAAAACCTAAAAAAACCGAATCTAAAATGCGTAAGATACAACGTTGACAATGAATATCTTGTGTTTTTGGTTGATATTCGCAATATATTAGTGAGCGAAAGATTGTACTACGATTACAATGGGTATGCGCATGAGTATCCGAATCATGATTTCGTATAAGATTAATTAAAATATCCCTAGATAGTGCAATGGGAGTTTGCAGAATCTCTCCGATTTTTGGTTCCAGTACACCCCTCACAAAATTTCCAATTTCAGCTCAGTCTTCACACCATATTTATTGTTGTTGCCCCGATCACTATAGTTTTTCTTCTTTTCATAGGTGCTTTCGACAAATCTATTCTGAGGTACAGTGTAGCTCTTGGCGTTATAAAAACATAGAACAGGAGGAAGTTCTCATCAGAAGATGGTGAAGATTTCAGGTGCTTCATACATTGATCCAGATCAAAATTCGATGGACCAGCTGGTGGTGATAGAGGAGCTATCCATGTAACGACCCGGATTTTTAATTAAAAGAAAAAGAGAAAGCTTTAAAAAAATATTAGGACTTATTAGCATTTTCTGGAAATTTTAATTTTTATAACAAACTTATTAAAGGTTTTGGGACTAAGGGGTAACGATTAGTATTTGAGAGACTAAAAAGAAAAAGTACAATTTAAATATAAAAAAAAAAACCAAAACTCTCCATATTCAGTTTTTTTTTTTTTCCTTTAACTTTAAACACAAAACCAAACAAAAAAAAAAAGTGCAACTCAGTGAGAGAAAGAGAGAGATAAAACACACCGCAGAAGAAGAAAAAGGAAAAAAAAAAAAAAAAAGAGCAGGACGAACCATAAACGTCCGGAACAAATTTTTCCCAAACCCAAGTCTTTCTTTGCGGTTTTTCTTCAAATAAGATAAGGGGTTTTCTATCCAAAATATACTCGTTATATATATGATTATGATCATGCCATCGGTTATGTATATTAGGAGATATGTATATATTATCGTTGTAAATTGTTGAATGAATCATATTGTTGGGAATTTTTATGATGCACGCGGGTGTATTGCTGAATTTTATGTTTGTTTGGATGGTTTTATTAAATTACGAATTTGACATTATACCGTGTTTGAGATTCTTAGGGTTTTATGAGAAATTATGGGGGCGACGTGATTGTAAAATTGAGTTAATAATGGTTGACTTTAATTACGCGTGACATGTATGTTTACGTGAATATCGAAGGTTGATGAGTTGATGTATGTTGATATATATGGGATTATTAATGTGTAATGAAGTTGTGGTTGATAATAAGCCGTTATGCTATAATGTTGTTATTTTTTGTTATGGGGTCGTTAATTATGAGTATGGAACAAGAGATATACATGAGTAGTGAACCTAGCAATAGTTCGTATCCTTCCCCATGTCTGGGGATACGTGACTGTCGTGGACATGGGGAATGACCTACCTTTAGACTGGGGTAGGTGGCTTATAAGGTCTTAGTAATAGTGCGTATTCCTCCCCATGTCTGGGAATACGTGACTGTCGTGGACATGGAGAATGAACTGCTTTTCGGCCGGGACAGGTGGCTGAGAGGCCTGATGGTATATTTATAGTGTGTAGTATGTGATAACAGTATATACATGAGTTAGCAATAGTGCATATTCCTCCCCATGTCTGGAAATACGTGACTGCCGTGGACATGGGAAATGACCTGCTTTTCAGCCGGGGCAGGTGGCTGAGAGGCCTGATGATGTAGCAAACAGTATAGAGTTAATGGAGAATTAAATGTTTTGTGTAACAGGGAACGAGTTTGCGATTAATTAGTGTTTGGTTGAGGTTTCTTGAATATATATACTTTCTCTCATATATACATTTTCATACATGTTTATTTTCGTATATATTTCGTTTATGTATTGGCGTAGAATTCACCCTTGCACCACCATTCCATAGGTGCCGATAGAGGTTAGCGATGCGGACTAGGACACATGGCAGCACGAGCATATGGGACGGGAACTTTTGTGAATTTCAAGTTGTAATCTCTTGCTTTAAATTTTCAAACGTTTTGATAGTTGAATTTTGTTCAAGTTGTAGCCGTTTTGGCAAAGAGTTAAATTTTCTAAACACGCGGTTTGCGTTTCCTTTAAAATTATGTGCTCGATACTCATTTTATTTTATATAGATTGTTATTTAGTCCATTAAATGCCTTTCTTTTCAACAATTCACCCCCGGCGTCTCTTTCGGGAAATCGAGGTGTTACAATCCAGCTTGAAACTTCTTAATCCATTCTCTCATTTTTTTAAATCTGTACACCACCAAATCTTTGTAAATGCGTTTTTTTAATGCCTAGCTCCATAAAGGTTCAGAATATAACCAAGTCGTGTGGCCCAAATGATGAAACAATGCAGTAAATGACTAAAAAATACTTAAGTAAAATGGTCAGTAATAGGTGGAACTTTTGCATCAGTGTTCTTTATTTGCAAAAGTGAAAATAAAAGTGATATAAACTCAAATTACTATACCATCCTGAAGTTTGATAGGCCTCAATTTTTCTACGTACTATAAATACGTATAAGTTAATAAACAGTTTATCTATGTGCATGGCCGTTTGAAGTGCTTGGGTGGATAAAAGCCACTTTTCAAATCCGTAAGTGGCCGATCGGTCGCGATGGGTCGCCGATCGGTCGCGAAAACATTCTGTAACTTTTTTATGACTCCACCGATCGGTCGTGATAGGTCGTCGATCGGTCGCGAAAACATTCTGTAACTTTTTTGTTTCTCCACCGATCGGTCGCAAAAACATTCCGTAACTATTTTGTGACTCCACTAATCAGTCGCGATAGGTCGCCGATCGATCGTGAAAACATTCTGTAACTTTTTTGTGACTCCACCGATCGGTCGCGATAGGTCGTCGATCGGTCGCGAAAACATTCTGTAACCTTTTTGTGACTTCATCCGATCGGTCGCGATAGGTCGCCGATCGGTCGCTAAAACTGCAGATTTTACCGATCTGTTTGTTTTTCTTAAAATGCTTGTAACTTATTCGTTCGGACTCCAAATTTAGTTCCGTTTGAACTGTTAGCTTATTGAATCGTCTATCTATTTAAACCTTAACACACTTGATAAAATGATTAGTATTCAAAACAAGCTTATATTATGTTTTAATACATTTTGTTATAATCAAAACAAGTGATTAGAATAACACCGTTCAACACCTATCTATCAATATGTATGGGCTGGTTTAAAGTACATGTAGGTTCATTATGGAAATTAATTCAATTTTTAGGGCATCGATTCATCCTAAATTGAATTGTTTGTTGGTGTAGTAATGGCAACCACAACTAGGTCTGTTAGAAGGGGAGCTCAACCCAGAGGTGGTGCTTCGGCTAGGGGTGGCACAAGCTCCAGAGGTGGTACTAGTGCTAGGGGAAGTAGGAATGTGGCGAGGGGAACGATCTCTTTTCGGGGAGCCAATGCTAGGGGAGGAGCCAATGCTGGCTGTGGGGTAAGACCTCGAGGGAGAGTGAGGACAAGAGGCGGAAGGGCTCCAGTTTGGGGGAGTGTCGGAATTTGTAGCCGTAGAGAGGTGGGGAATGTGGAAGAGGAGAATAATGATGTGGTGATTATCCCAGGTGAAGAGGGGCCGGATGTAGTCGAAGGTGCTACTTCGGATTTTGTTTACAAGGAAAAATAAACAAAATACAAGGGCTTAAGAAGTAAAAAAAAAAACATAAAATAAGCATAAAAAGAAGTCTCCAGACACTTTAGATGAGATCTATACTTGCTTCTCCTTTCTCTATCATTCTCCCTTTAAATATGGAAGACCTTGTTTCTCTAAAGCCAAAACACTACTCAAATTTATGAGAATATCAATTATCAGAAATGAACCAAGATGGGGTGATCTCTAGGACCACTTTTCGCAAGCAGATCAGCAGCCAACATATGAATATGAGGACTACTCTTAGCACATAATAAGTTTGCGTAATAACGTATCACGTTTTCGGAAGTACTCATCGATTAGTTTATTTTCACTACTGAAGTGAAGTAGTTAAAATCATATAAATTGTTATTGATGTTTTTATAAATAATACATGAGCTACTTCATTAGTTAATGTGGGTTAAAACTCCAAAAGTTTTTGGGACTTCTCTAACTTTTCAAATTCTCAATTTGTAACCTTTCACATACCAACTTTGAAGTCAATTTCACATCCACTACCGAATAGTCTTCCTCAATATACCGTTTCAAAACTTGTCACAAAAGATTTTCAACTCAATTAAAAATAGTATCAAATACTAGTGCTAGATACTTATAATTTTTGTTCAAAGTTGGTATTTGACCAATTTGGAACACCCATATAAATTACATGTTTTCTAACAATCCTCTATATGAATGTCATTGGCTGAAATAAATGTGGCACCAAATGCCAACGAGAGAACTGCAAGAGTTTACTCAGCTAGTGCGCGCATTGAACCTGTCGTAGCGGAATAAAATCTGATATAATGCCATTAGGTAGATTAAAGATTTGAACCATTTAGCATTTTGTGTATACCAAAATCATAGCTACAAAGTGCAGTCTCTACATCACTTATAGGCCTTTTAATTTTTGTCCATATATTGACTTGGAATGTCTTGGCAAAGTTCAACCTATTGCTCTTGCAATTTATCCCACAATTCTTGAGATAGTATCGGTCTTACACACTCTTTATAGGTAAATTTAAGAAAATGGTGCCCTAACTCACCCCATTCGATACTTGGTTCATTAAGAGCCTTATATGTTCACTTTTCATATGGTACACGTCTATCACTCTTAAATCATAGAAATAGGCTGGGAACTTACTTTAACTAGTGCTTTGTTCAGTCACCCCACAATTTGGGTTTTCCATTAAACCCGAGCATGTAGAATCCTGTTCAGATTGGGTAGCCTATGAGAAGGTTTCCAATTTTATGGGCTTCAATCTTATTCCCATCGATGAAGCTTATGCTCCTTAATGAGTCAATATTTTTGTTAATGGATCCGAAATATTATCCTTAGGCCTAACAAAGTCTAAAGATACCACAACGTTAGCTAAGAATTATCTTATAGATTTTTATCTCCGACTAATATGTCGGGAATTTCCATTCTACATATGATCCTAAGTTTGTTTAATAGGTGACTAACTGTTATAGTGCATACTTATTGCGGGAACAGATTTTGACCACATACGAATACATTCAAAAATCTTTTTAGTCAGTATGTCTATCCAGTAGATAGATTCAACGATATGAACTCTCGCTCTATAGTTAATCTAGCTATACATGTCTGTTTTTAATACCTCCAAGAGATTATCTCACTATAAAAACATATCCACTCGTAGACCTTGTACTATTGGAGTCCGAAATCTAGTTGGCATCTGAATACCCTTCGAACTTCTGGATATCTAGTATAATGCAACCGTTGATGAGCAGTAAATCTCATGTATTTAAGAAGGCTCATGATAGTCTTCCAGCTTCTCATTGGGATTACTAGTATACCTACTCACTATACTCACTAAGATGGCTATATCCAATCTAGTGTAGCTCATGATATACATAAGACTACCTATAATCCGAGAGTATTCCAATCATCTCACAGTGTCACCAAGATTCTTGTTTAGGTTGCTTGAGATATCTATTGGAGTTATGGATATTGTCCTACTATATATCGTTATCAAATTTGTCAAGTGTTTGATTGATATAATGAGTTTGAGATAGTGGATATCCGTATGATGTCTTGGTAATTTTTATACTGAGTATCATATTAGCGACACTCAAATCTTTCATTTCAAAGTGTTGTGAAAATATTTTTTTAGTAGAGTTGATATCATCAATACTCGCTAATTCATGTTTTATGTACCAAACTATCGACTGTTAACAATTTTCATATCCAACTATAAAATTTAACAATTTACATACTAATTTAATAATAATTGATCAATCAATAGATTTTTACTGACATGGCACGACATGGCACAAATTAACTAAGCATATGTCAAATGATGTGGCAACACCTTATGATCTGAGTTTTTTTTAATGGTTTTTTTGGAAAAATAAAAATAAAAAATCGTAAATATTTGAAACTTGGTTGCACTCGTCAGAATCTGAGTTTATAAATTTACAAATTGATTTTTCTAAATGTTTATGGATTTTTTTAGTTTTTATTTTGACTTTTTTTGCTCTTTTTAAGAAAATAAATAAAAAAGTTACAAAAAATAAAAAATTAGTACAAAATGGTTACAGAAGTTAGAAAATGAGTTTTAAATTTATAGAATTATATTTTGATTTTCTTAATGATTTTTTAATGATTTTTTTTAATCTTTTTGGTATTTTTTTTAAAAACCAGAAGACCTGAGAGTCATTGGTTTTTTTTTGAATTCCTTTAATAACTTTTTTCTTCGTTTTGCCTTTTCTTTGAACCACTGCCCAGTCCCCATTTTCTCTATTTATTTCAGGTGATTTTCTTGGTGGAATAGAGTGAAAGTTCTTTTACTTCTTCTATTTTTAAGAGTGAAAATACTTATAATTATTTTCTCCCTCTAGTATTCACTTTATATTAGCTTTTTATCTCAAAAAATCTTCCTCTATACCTTGGCTTCTTGTTAATTTAGCATAAGTTTTATGTAACAAAGCTCTATTTGCATGTTTAGGACCAGTACATATGCCATTTCTAACCTTTGAACTTCATCTTCAGCTACAATGGTGGTATGAAAAATATTTCCGAAAGTAGCTCTGTTTCAAACTTGTAAGGCCTTCTTAGTTCTCTTTAAATTAACACATAGATTATTCATTGCATTACTTCCCTTATAATGCACCCAATTATTTTTAGTAACACTCTCAAAGTCCTTGTGTTTTACCCAATTTTTTTTAGTAACACTCTCAAGTCTTTTTGGAGAAGTAAATGAGATCAATAAATGGCTATGATCAGAACTTCTTCTATTCAGGTGTTCAAAGTCAATATGGTGAAACATGTCTCTCATGGCTGAATTAACACAAACTTTATCATGGATACCCTCCCTTATATTCCACCAAAGAAATCTTTATCCTTCAAAAATTAATTGTTCAAGGCCAGCATCATCTATACAATTCAAATAATCATTTGCATCATTAATATCTACAGGTAGACATCAGAGAGTTTTTTGCCAAAATGGTACAGTGGACCACTTAAATTCCCAGAATGGGCTACCTTTCTGAAATATTCCCAAAATGCTCTACTTTTGAAAAACGACCGATCGAAATGATTAAAACGACCGGTCGTTTTATTATTGAACTCTCTGGAACAATTTGGACAATAAACGATCGGTCGAATTGGACAATACGACCGGTCGTTTTTCAGACAAAAACGATCGGTCGTTATGTTAATTTCGATCGGTCGTTTTTGGTCTGAACTCACTGGAAGAAATCATACCTAAAACGATCGGTCGTTTCTGTAAAACGATCGGTCGTCTGTTGAAAAACGATCGGTCGTTTTTCAAAAACGACCGATCGACTGTAAAGAATTTACAGAACAAGGATTTTTTGCAGTTTTGGACACTGATTTGACAAAAAATATATAAAAACATGATCCCCTTTTTGAACATGATCTCTTAAAAAATGATGTCGTAAATTAATATGTTTAGTACGAGAGTGTTGGATCGGATTTTTCGAAAGATTTATGCACTAGACTAGTATTATCACATAAAATGATGTCGTAAATTAATATGTTAGGTACAAGATGTGTAGGTGACGTTTTACTAAACATCCGATTTAAAACAAGGAAATGTCACAACATCCGATTTAAAACGAAGTTAAACAAATCTAAACGATTAAGGAAAACGAACGATCAAATGCAAGCGAAAAATTGGCCATAGTTTTGCCTAAAAACGGTCAATCGCCACAAATGAAAACAACAAAATAACCCAATCAACTAGATATATATGCGCACAAGTTATAATAACATCAAAATCGCATTTGTAGAATTATAAATACGCAATCTCACAACGTCATACAAATTAACACGTAATGATAAATAGTAACATAACATAAAAAAGATTCATAACATAAAAACGGTCAATCGCCACAAATGAAAACAACAAAAATAACCCAATCAACTAGATATATATGCGCACAAGTTATAATAACATCAAAATCGCATTTGTAGAATTATAAATACGCAATCTCACAACGTCATACAATTTAACACGTAATGATAAATAGCAACATAAAAAAGATAAAAACGCATACTATAAGTGCACAAACTCACAACGCATAAGCAACATAATAATGATTCATAAAATAAAGCATTTGCTACTTATTACATCAAAAACCAACGTTGTTCGAAATCGAAAGAAATGAGAAATACAACGCAAAAACAAAATGAGAAATACATCATCAAAAATAACAAAAAAATATCCGCCTAGTCGCGGTGGGAGGTTGCATCATCATCCTCGTCGTCGTCGTCGTCGTCGTCGTTGTTTGGCCCGGCAAGGTTGGGAAAGAAGCGATTGAACTCGGCCCTTTGCTCGGTGCTCATTCGATCAAGTTCTTCGAGTTCTTCTTGACCCGGGTTCATGAATCGAAACATACGACGGGTCATTTGAGTATTGCGATATTGGTTTATATAGAGAGCGTTGTAGAAGTCGTCCGTGCGTGGGGGAGGGTTGGAGGATCCGACTTGGGCTTTTCCTTTGCCCCGAACTCGAGAGGGACGAGAGGAGGTAGGGATATCGGTGGGGGGAATGGAATCGGAGGAGATAGCTACGTCCTCATGAGAAGCTCGCGGTGTTGGCTTAGGGCCGACATACTCTTCCTCTTCGGGGGTAAGAGAGGTATAGCCGGGGCCGGACACCCGCTTACCGAACCAAGTTATAGACTTGTCGGTATTATGGAATTTTATGGACATTTGGGAAAGATAGGAAGTGTCCCAAATATGTTTGTCCTTATTTTTGAACAACGTTCCACCGGGAACGAGATTTTGGTCTTTCAAGATGGCCGAAATTAGGGCACCGTAAGGTAACCCATTCTTGGATTTTGTTTTAAGCGAATCCATCTTAAAGAGAATGAGTGTCGCGAAGTCAAGTTTGACTCGGCGATGGATACACCCAAGAAGGAAGATGTACTCGTTAGTAACATCCGTAAAGTTGGACGTATGAGGGAGGACGATGTGAGAGAGGATGTGGTAGGTTAGTTTGTTGCGGAATAGAAGGCCATGGGCTTTGTTGGAGCGATTCATATGGTTAGGATGAAAAATTTCATCTTTGAGATCATTGAAGTTATCGATCTGAAGAGTCTCACAAAGCTCTTCACTAGACTCATGAACACCGTCATTATCTAGGCGTAATAAATTTCGTAAACGGTCTATACCGTAGACGAATGGTTGTCCATTAAACGATGAACGCAAGCGAAGTGCGCCATCATTCCTATCAAGAGCGAGGTTGTAATAGAATTCATAAACGTTTTCTTTGTAAAATGGCTCTTTTAGAGTAAGAATGGTATCGAGTTTGTGAAAATTTAAATCTATCATAACATCGGAAAATCGTTCACGGAAAAGAGGCATGTCTAGAGTGAAGTTGGTCAATATATCTCTTTTACCCATCTCGGGTGGATAGAGAGGAGGAAGAGGGCCGGAAGAGGAACCGGGAGCGGAGGAGGAGCCGGTGCGCCGAGCGCGAGGAATAGCCGGACGACGAGGGGGCGGAGGCACGATCTCGTCCTCATGTTCATCGGCGAGGTTGAGTGAGGCTCTCTTTGTACGAACCATAGTTGAAAAAAGAATTAGGGTTTTGAAGAATTGGGGATTTTTAAGAAAACGGAATGAATCGAGAGTGAATATACGGATAATAAGAGGAATTGGGTAATATATTTATAGAAAATTGGGATTTTTGGGTGATTTGATGAAGAGGGGCGAATTTTTTATATATAAGAGAGAGAGAGATAATAATGAAAAATTTAGGGTTTGAAACAATTAGAAGGCTGAAATACAGAAAAACGATCGGTCGTTTTAGGAATCGATCGGTCGTTTTTGTACAAAATTCTTCCAGTGAGCACACTTAAAAAACGACTGGTCGTTTTTGCAGAACGATCGGTCGTCTGTGAAAAAACGATCGGTCGTTTTTCACAGAGATCGGTCGTTTTTGTACAAAATTCTTCCAGTGAGCATACTTAAAAAACGACTGGTCGTTTTTGCAGAACGATCGGTCGTCTGTGTAAAAACGATCGGTCGTTTTTCAAAGAGATCGGTCGTTTTTGTACAAAATTCTTCCAGTGAGCACAATTAAAAAACGATCGGTCGTTTTGTAATTATGATCGGTCGTTTGCACTTTCCGACACTGATTTGGCAAGAAAAATATATAAAAATATAAAAATATATATAAAATCAATCAAATATATATATTTATGTTAATTGCACTTATTTATTTATGTTGTTCATTCTAATTTTTATGTTAATTGCACTTATTTATTTATGTTGTTCATTCTAATTTTTATGTTAATTGCACTTATTTATTTACTCTCATACTTAACAAACAGTTTATCTTCTCAAAAAACAGTATGAAAAAACACTGAGAATAAATATAGATATTTCATATTAAAAAAGACAATTACAATCGGAAAATTAAAATAGTACAAGATACATATTGTCTAGTTTAAGCTACAGCTAAAATCATAAGCGTCGAGCACGTATTGGATACGGACACTTACGACAATCATGTCCTCGCCCTTGACAACTAGAACATCTCATAAGTGCTCGTCTCTCCGACTGATCCATACCATTATGAATACGAGTAGATCTTGGACGACCCCTTTCTCTTAAAAGAGTAACATCCGGAAGAAATAATCTATCACATGAATCCCAATAGTCTTGATGCCGAAGAGGACAAAATTGCGCCGAGTACGTACCTTCGTATGATTCAAGACTGTAATATTTTACTATGTAAGCTTCCCAATCAAGACGGTTTGCAGCGCATATGGAAAACACATGTGAACAAGGGATTCCATCACTCTGCCACTTACCGCAATCGCATTGCCAAAGTGAAAAGTCGACAACTTGAGTATTGCCTCCCCTGGAATTTCTTGAACTTGTACACACAGAATAAACCCCTCTTTCATAATCGAAAGTAACATTGGTATGACCAATGTCCGACCTACGTTTCTCTAAAATTTTAAGGATATTGGGACCATATCTTGTGCCGCTGTTTCTCATCCCGATTACTATCTTTTTCCGCTCGCAAAAATAGTGTACCAACTTATAGAAAATAAGCTGCACAGCAGCAGTGATTGGTAAATTACGAGCAGCTTTTAAAACATTATTGAAAATTTCAGCCATGTTTGTGGTCATGTTACCATGTCGCCTCCCTTTATCATGAAAATATGACCATTTTTCCGCAGGCTCTCTTATCAACCATTGATATGCTTGAGGATTCATGACTTTTATTGCTTCCATGATTCTTTTCAATTTTCTTTCTTGTAATTCCCAAATGGCGTTCTCCGCTAACTTGTGTAAGTCAGGATCTCCTTTGAAAGCTTTCTTAAAATTATCCAAAAAATGATTTGAACAATATCGATGAACAAAACCTTGACCACGCCAAACTCCTCTCACTGCACTTAGAATACCAGCATGTCTATCCGAAATTAGACAAATATTCACGCGCTCTTTAATCACATGTCGCATAATGTTAGAAAGAAAATAGCTCCACGAAATTGTACTCTCCTCAGCAACAAATGCACAACCAATGGGAAAAACATGATTATCTGCATCCGATGCCATGGCCAACAAAATCTTACCTTTATACTTCCCATATAAGTGAGTAGCATCAATAGCGATAACTGGCCTACAATACTGAAATGCATCAATAACGGCCTTAAATGTGAAGAAAAATCTGTTCAATACCTCACCCACTGGATTTCCTACCACATCGTAAACTGGCGTGGTCTCATAAGAAGCAACGGTACCGGGATTATACTTTTGAAGCGCTTTCATAAATTTAGGTAAAACCTTATACGAGTCTTCCCAATTACCAAATATCTCTGCGATTGCTTTTTGTTTACCCAAATAAGCTTTTTTGTATGAAACTGACATTTCAAAGCGGGCATTCACAATCTCTTTAACTAATGAAATCTTCATCATAGGATTAGTTGTGATGGCATTTCGAATGGTTTGGGCAACAAGATTGGAATCTAACTGTGGATGATCAGTTGTAAGCTCGGCATGAATGCATGTATGAGGACCGTTGTACACCGACACTTCAAAAAATCCATGTTTCTTTCTTAGTGAAGCTCGTAGTTTCCATTTGCATTGTTGAGTTTCGGCCAGTTTACAACGAATTTCCCAAAATTTTGCCTTCGAACTTTTAGTGGAAAAATGGATGTTACGTTTGATTGACCAAAGTTTTATTCCCTTTTTCAATATTTCTTTATCCCTAAATAAAAGACCAATAAAAGGATCATTAACTTGAGGATCCCAAAATCCAGGATACATCATATAATTTCATCTCTGGTTACTATAATTTTCTTGAGTGTCGAACGGTTCATTAAACAAACTTGACATTGGTTGATGCATAGGAATTTCATCGGGAATAGTATTATTCGGCAATTGTGACCCACTTGATTGGTCGTTTTCATCCTCATCCATATACAAGCCCATTTCAGATGATAATTCTTCGTACTCAACTTCTTGTACATTTTCTTCGTCATCGTCAGACTCGTTTTCGCTAATATTGAAGTCCGGATCTTCATCCTCTGGTTCATCCCCAAGTTCTATCGACCAACCAATATTATCTGCCAATCGACACACTGCATCCAAATGTGTCAAATCTGGTTCGTTGTTCTCAGAATATACCTCTAGCATTGGCTCTTGTCGAATGGGTGTTCTACTTGATGTACCGATTTCATGCATTGGCTCTTGTCGAATGGGTGTTCTACTTGATGTACCGATTTCATTAGTGGAAAGAATATTATAATACAACCCGTAATCTTGATCAGAAGAGTAAACTTGCTCAATTTCAACATATAACTCTATAAACGTTCTTCCATTTTCTTCTATTAACTCAAGCATGGTTTCCAACGAATCATTATCATCAACAGCCAATCGCATATATTTAAACTCAGTAAGTGTAGTCAGATATGGATAACGACATGTTAAACTCAAACAATTTGAAGTCGATGATACATCAAGTACCTTAAACAATTTTTCCAAAAATTGGTCGTATGTCGTGTTTCTAGATACCTTAAAAAAAAAATTATAAGAAATATCATAAGATAACCCCTCGGTAGTAGTTTCCATTATCGTACCTCCCCAATAACACATAATTGTAGGATTTTTCATTTCGATAACCACACGGTAAAATTAACAATTTTACTCAAATAATACTCCAACAACACAAAATATTGAGCTTTTACCTGTTTTGGAAGAGATCTGAGATTTGCCCTAAAATGATCTAAGAGCTCTGTTTTTTTTATTTTTACAGTGGTCTGGGAAATGAGATGAGTACAGTGGTCTGGGGAAATGAGATGAGTTTTTTAAGTACAAGTATTTCTGAAAAACGACCGATCGAAATTAACATAACGACCGATCGTTTTTGTCTGAAAAACGACCGGTCGTATTGTCCAATTCGACCGATCGTTTATTGTCCAAATTGTTCCAGAGAGTTCAATAATAAAACGACCGGTCGTTTTAATCATTTCGATCGGTCGTTTTTCAAAAGTAGACCATTTTGGGAATATTTCAGAAAGGTAGCCCATTCTGGGAATTTAAGTGGTCCACTGGACCATTTTGGCAAAAAACTCGACATCAGACTTGTTTGTAGTATCGGTAACCGTATTAAAATCCCTTCCAATAAACCAGGGATCAATTGTACTAGATTGCTGAATAAAATCCCAAAGAGTTTGTTTTTCACCTCTAGTACTTTTAGAATAGATAATAGACATACGTATACTTCTACTGAAAATATTTCTCTCCACCTTAAAATGCATGCGCTGATCCATTTCATTAATTTTGGTTTGTTCCACACTCTCAAGGAAAAAAGTCCAAATTTTCTTATGGGCATGAACTTTCACTTAATCAAAACCAAAGTTTCTTCTATAATCATCTGCATGATGGTGTTCACCATAGGCTCAAGGCAAACCAAAATAGGCAACTTATAATTTTTACAAAAAAATAACTTATTTGTTCTAGAGGTAGCAGATTTTGCAATACCTCTAACATTCCAAGTAACAATTTTACCCAATGGAAAATCTTTTTAGAGGTAATTACAGAAGACCGAAGAGCTACTTTATCTTTATTCAGTATAGTTCCCACCTTCCTATTATTTTTCTTGTTATTTGCAACTAACCATTCTCCATCCTCTGTTATATTTCAGATGCTATCCTTGGAAAGAGATTAAGGACTTTGATTGTGTAACATCCCGTATTTTTATAAGTGTTTTTAATTAGGAATTAATTTTACCAAAAACCGGTCACTCGACTAATTTTTAGCCAAAAACCAAAACTCTTCCAAAAAGCTTTATTTTAAAAACTTGTTACTAATTTTATAAATAAAAAGGATCCAATAATTTTGTTTCTAAAGATTTATTATTTTTGAGTAGGAAAACAATATTTTTGGATTAAGAGTTAGATTTTAGAACTTTGTGGACCAAATAATTCGCTTCCACAAACTTTGTAAAAACAGTTTTTTCTATACCTAAAATCAGCCCACTTTTCAATTCTTTAAACCTAAAAATCAGCCAAGAGAGAAAAAGAGAGAAAAGAGAAGAAGAAGAAGAAGAAGAAGAGGAAGCCACCATTAGCGGGTTCATACCGGAAGTATCTTCACTACGCTCTAAGGTAACGGGGGTTATCCATTGCGACTAGACGAGGGTGTATGTTAGGATTACGTTTTACGTTTATTATAAATTGAGGGTTTTGCCTTTTATATTATTTATGTTCTTAAATTGATAATTGGGGTTTAGTTGTATTTTTAATTCCATTAATTGAATTGTAGAATTAGGGATTATAGTGCCACTTTGCCAAAACAAGACGATTGTTTGAGGGAGGACAATTAGTTAAACAGCGTGTTAAGTTGAATCGTGTAGTAGCAAGTATTGGAGATGGACTTAGTGATACTGTACTGTTATGGTAGTATAAAATTTAATAAAGTAAAAACTGAGGTGATATGGCATATATCCTATGAGACAGGAAGATGGACCTTTGGAATGGTCAAGTCCCAAAGCCTCTATTCCATTTTTATAAAACCAGAAGATGTTAAGATGACTTCTATTTGGTTCTTTTAGTGTTTCATTGACTAATTAATTTCAAATTAATGAGATTATGGATGGTTTTGCATGTTTTAAGCGTTGATTATGTGATTATATAGTTATTGATGAAATTGGATATATTTATGTTGAATAATGGTGAATTGTAGTTTATGCATACAAGGTGTTTGTTAAAATGCCTGAAAGTGATTTTTTTATGTTGTATTGGCGTTTGGCTAGTTGTGAATTTAGTACATGTGGTTATGTGTTATGTTGTATTACGTTAAGTGACGTATGAGATGGTGTTAGTTGAATAGTATAATATTATTGGCCGAGACTTTAATATTTATACGTATGAGATGATGTTATTTGAATGATTTTATATTATTGGCCGAGTCCTTGTGATTTAGCTGTAGTGGCAATGGTCTCTGTCTCTCCCTAATTCCGGGGACAGAAGACGGCCAAGGGGATAGGGAATGACTCGTCTTACGGATCGGGGCGAGTGGCGTTAGAGGTCCCAGTGTGTACTATATTTACTTTTATGTTAGCAATTGTCTATATCTCTCCCTAATTCCGGTGGCATAAGACGGCCGAAGGGATAGGGAATGACTCGTCTTACGGACTGGGACGAGTGGCGTGAGAGGTCCAAGTGCGTACTATAAATCTATTTTTATGTTGCAATGGTCTCTGTCTCTCCCTAATTCCGGGGACAGAAGACGGCCGAAGGGATAGGGAATGACCTACCTTACGGACTGGGGTAGGTGGCGTGAGAGGTCCATGTATGCTGTTGATGTGTATTTAAATTATTTAATTTATCGTAGTTGTAGAATATCATTATATTTTTTTTTATACGTCGGTCATCATAGTCGTAGGATTAGTGAGCTCTTGCATTTATGGGATGGAGTGACGGTATTTGTGGTGCCGTCCCGTCTAGTTATGTGCGTGGAACTCACCGTTACAATTTTGTATTTCAGGTACATTTTAGGTTGAGACGTTCGGTTAGAAGCTATGGCAATACATCACATGGGCTCGGGCTTTCATTTCCTTTTCACTTAGATTTTATCTTGAGGTTGTAGCCTACGGGCAATTTACTTTCGTTTGGTAATTTTTATAAGTTGTCAAAACTATTTGGTTATGTAGCCGTGTTTGGCAAATTCTATATTTATTTGTTTAAACTTTGCTTTAGCTCGCTAGTCTTTTCTTTTTAAAATTTTTTTAATTTCGTACCAACAGGTTTCACTTTCCTTTTGTTTTAAAAAGGTCATGCCTCGATATCCGTTTTTATGGAATTTGGGGCGTGACAAGTTGGTATCAGAGCTAACTAGGTTCTTGTATACTTTGGGACGACGGGAAGATGGGTAACCATTGGACCAAGATCCATCGTATCATTTTTACAAAACTTTTTCCAAAAAAAATTCAAACTTTTTCTAAAACGGGGGGGTTGCATTTAGCTTAAGACATGTAGCTAGAATTTAGTAGTTTTTGATGAAAGGAAAGTCCACATGTGTGGCAAGGTGGGGACAATGAGGACCCTTGTTGATCCCGGCTCGCCAAACTAGTGGGTAGATCTCTCGTTGGTATGTGTGAAGGAATACCTTAGCGATGTGAAACTCTAGAGTATGCGAGGACGCTCGGGTGCTTTAGGATAACGTATCGTGATGGGTTATCCCTCGCACTTTTGTGTTCTTTGTATGCGTGTGTAGATTTATATAGTATGTATCAAGTATAAGTTTGCATGTCGAGTAGTAGCGAAATATTAGAGTGCGAGAATTGTGTAGTTGATGGTCTTACGTAATGTGTTTTCTAAATTATTAACTTGTGTGGTAATGAACATTTTATGCGAGTGGATGTTGATATGTTGTGGACTAAAATGATGTAGTTGAGTGATATGTTTCATGTAAGGAATTTACAAATGTTGAGGAATTTTTCGTTTTTGTATTGTTAATGATGTAGTCGTGGACTGAAGTGTTGGTTTAATCTGTTGTAGTCATGGCTATTACCACAAGGACTAGTGAAAGGAGACCAGCTACACGCGGGGGCGCATCACCACCAAGCGGTGAGGCTACCCGAGGTAGGACAAATGGAGGAGGAAGAAGAGCTCCAAGGGGGCGTGGAGCAACTAGAGGAAGAAGGATAGCAAGAAATCGTGGGGGGAGAGGTAACACTAATGCCCCACCACTTGAGCAACCCGAGGCTGAGAATGTGTATGAGGAAGTGAATGTGGAAGAAGAAGAGACCTTTGCACCGGAACTGGAAACGGTCAATGCTAATCAAGTGATGACCGACCTTCAGAAGGTGGTGCAAATGATGGTGCAGAATGCACAAGCTGGGAGTTCAAGCAACAATGGATTGCTTAACTGTACCCGATTGGGGGCTCCGACTTTCGATGGGTTAGGTGAACCATCCATAGCTGAGGGATGGGTGGATGAAATGGAGAAATATTTATCGGCTGCAGGAATAGTAAATGGGGAGCAAAGGATGAATATGGCTCAGTTTCACCTAAAGGGTGAAGCACGGAAGTGGTTTTTGGGAATTGTGGATACATACGACATAAGCAACTTCGAATGGAATGAGTTCATCGAATTGTTTAATCGACAGTTTCTCCCAGATTCCTATAAGGATGAAATGAGGAGGCGTTTTGAGGAACTGTATCAAGGGGGTATGACCGTTCAAGCATACCAGCTAAAGTTTACCTCACTCTCGAGGTATGCCCCAGAATCTGTTATAGGGGGCGCAGAAAGATGTAGGAGATTCATGAAGGGGTTGAATCTGACCATCTCGTTACAATTGGCATCGGCTCGACATGTCAACTATAATGAATTGGTAAAATCAGCCCAAGCTGTGGAAGGGGCTCTACTCCATAACAAGCGAATCTCGGAGAAGTCGAAAACCGGAAATGCTCCGAGGGAAGATAAAAAGCGGACTTGGGATATGGCGAATAATTCGCGATTTCAACAACAGGGAAGAGGAGAGAGGAGTTTTAACCCACCGCCAACAAACGTCATGATAAGGGGAGCGTGTTTCCACTGTGGAGACGTGAGCCACCGACAATTCGAGTGTCCTAGGGTCCAATGTAGGACATGCAACCGAATGGGACATACGGCAAGGTGTTTGTCCCGGTGGACAAGGAAGAATCGACACTAACCGGCCCTTTAACCAACCTAGGTTGCCACCACCACCACCAAGAGGACCAGGATTCGTACCACCACACCAATTACCTGGGAACCAAGGGGGAGGGTTTCGAGGTAACCACCAAGGAGGGGGAAACCGTGGGAACTATCGAGGAGGCTATCAGGGCCCGGGAAACCGAGGAAATCATGGGGGAAATCGAGGACCGCAAGGAAACCTACCAGTTCGAGCTCGTCTATTCGCCTTGCCACAATTGCCAAACTAAGGAGATCCGGAAAATGTACAAGGTATGGTTCTTGTGTGCTCATCTTGGGCACATGTTCTTTTCGATATGGGGGCCTCACGTTCTTTTATAGCTATGCATCCAGTCGAGTCTTTGTCATTAGAAATTGGGGTTCTTGAGAACCCGATAGTTATAGAGACTCCTGTTGGGGGTCGAGTTGTGTTGGACCGAGTTTGTCGGTCTTGTGAGATGGTGGTCGCGGACCACGTATTTACATTTGACTTAGTAGTTATTGAGATGTCGGGATTCGACGTGATACTTGGGATGGACTGGTTGGTTCATTTCAATTCTTTCATCGATTGTGTTCGACGAAAGGTTTTCCTTACAACTTCATCCGGAGATGAGGTGTTCTTTCGTGGGGAAAGGGATGCTACCCTTTCTTCTGTTCCATATTATTCCAAGCGGGTTGTGGGCAACCTGTCTTGTCTTTTGGCTAGTCTCTCGATAGTGGATAACGACGAGGAAGTGGAAACGTGGCCAAGCGTAGTGGACGACTTTAGAGATGTGTTTCCGAAGGATCTACCGGGGTTACCACCGAAAAGAAGGTTAGATTTTTCTATCGAATTGGTACCGGGAACGGCACCCATAGCCATTTCCATGTACCGTTTGGCACCAGCAGAGTTGAAAGAGTTAAGTAAGTAGTTAGAAGAACTGCTAGAGAAGGGGTTTATTAGGCGGAGTACGTCACCGTGGGCGGCACCGGCCTTATTTGTGCAAAAGAAGGATGGATCGATGAGGATGTGCATCGACTATCGAAAGCTAAATAGGGTGACTATTAAGAATAAGTACCCACTACCTCGAATTGATGATCTATTTGACCAACTGAAGGGAGCGATGTTCTTTTCAAAATTCGATTTGCGATCAGGCTATCACCAATTGAGGGTGAAGGATGAAGATATTTCGAAAACGGCCTTTAGGACCCGGTATGGTCACTATGAGTTTGTGGTCATGCCCTTCGGGTTGACTAATGCGCCGGCGGCATTTATGGAGTTAATGAACCGAATCTTTAAGGAGTATCTCGACAAGTTTGTGGTAGCCTTCGTCGATGATATCTTGATCTACTCGAGTTCAAGAGAGGAACACGAGGAGCATCTCCGTTTAGCGTTGCTCACGTTGAGGGAGCACCAACTTTACGGGAAATTTAATAAATGCGAGTTTTGGCTAAATGAGGTGAAATTTCTTGGACATGTGATCTCGGAAGAAGGGGTAAAGGTGAACACGATGAAAATTGAGGCAGTTTCGAAATGGGCACAACCGAAAAATGTGTTCGAGATTCGAAGTTTCTTGGGTTTAGCTGGATACTATCGACGGTTCGTCAAAGATTTCTCGAAGTTAGCAACTCCAATGACTTACCTTACTAAGAAGGGGGTGAAGTTCGTGTGGAGTGAGGCTTGCGAGAAAGCTTTCCTAGAGCTCAAGAAGCGGTTGACTAGTTCTCCCATACTAGTTATTCCCGAGCAAGGGAAGGGTTATCAAGTGTATTGCGATGCTTCGAAGGAAGGTTTGGGTTGCGTCTTGATGCAGGACGGAAAGGTTATCGCATATGCTTCGCGACAACTAAAGATTCACGAAAAGAACTATCCGACTCATGACCTAGAGCTAGCGGCAATAGTTCATGCATTGAAGATATGGAGACATTATCTGTTCGGGGAAAAGTTCAAAGTGTTCTCGGATCACAAGAGCTTAGGGCATATCTTTACCCAATGTGATCTAAATATGCGACAACGACGATGGATGGAATATCTGGAACAGTATGACTACGACTTGCACTATCACCCGGGAAAGGCCAATGTAGTGGCGGATGCTTTGAGTCGAAAGTCACATGAGACCTTAGCGCATGTGGCGATCAAAGAATGGAGGATGATGGGAAAAATGAACGAGTTCGACTTGGAGTTTGGACATGTTAATGGGGGAACTTTGTACACAATAGTGGTACAACCAGAACTTGTGAGTAGGGTTCTGGAAGCACAAGATGGGGATGAGAAAGTGGAGAACTTTGAGAAACAGATAAGTTCGAGCGAAGGATTAGAGGGTTGGACGAAAGGAACCGATGGAGGACTACGATTTAAGGGAAGGACTTACGTGACGGAAAATATGAGGAACGAAGTATTAAATGAGTTTCACCACTCCCGATTAGCCGTTCATCCCGGCGGGATGAAAATGTATCATGATGCGAAAAGACAGTTTTGGTGGCCCGGAATGAAATGAGATGTAGCTTCATATGTTAGCAGGTGTCTAACTTGCCAGCAAGTGAAAGCGGAACACCAAAGGCCGGCGGGTATGCTCCAACCCTTACCGGTAGCGGAATGGAAGTGGGAAAGGATAGCAATGGATTTTGTGACCAACTTACCTAGATCGGTAAGTGGGAATGACGCTGTGTGGGTTGTGGTCAACCGTTTGACCAAATCCGCACACTTCATTGCGATTAAGATGACGAATTCGGTGGAAATCTTGGGACGGAAGTATATCAAGGAAATTGTTAGACTTCATGGGGTACCAATTTCAATAGTATCGGATCGAGACGCGAGGTTTGTGTCGAGGTTCTGGGGCGCGTTACAAAATGCCTTAGGGACCAAGTTGACAATGAGTACGGCGTTCCATCCCCAAACGGATGGACAATCGGAGCGAACTATCCAAGTGCTAGACGATATGTTGCGCGTGTGTGTGAACGACTTTAAGGGAGGTTGGGAGAGCCATCTACCCTTAGTTGAGTTTGCGTATAATAATAGCTTTCAAGCTAGTATTGGCATGGCACCTTTCAAGGCTTTATACGGGCGACCGTGTAGGTCTCCGGTGTGTTGGACCGAGACGGGAGAAGCGGAAATGTTAGGACCGCAATTGGTTCAAGAAACGACATAAAAGATCAAGATAATTCGGCAAAGGCTTGAGACGGCCCGAAGTAGACAAAAGAGTTATGCGGATAAGAGGAGGAGACCTTTGGAGTTCGAAAAGGGGGATCAAGTATTTTTGCGAGTTTCGCCCAGGAAGGGGATTATAAGATTTGGCTCTAAAGGGAAGTTGAGCCCGAGATTTATCGGACCATTTGAGATCGTGGACCGAGTTGGAGAAGTTGCATACTGGTTGGACTTGCCATCAAAGTTGGCGGGGGTCCACCCGGTGTTCCATGTGTCAATGTTGAAAACGTTTCATCACGACCCTTCACACGTGGTGGACTTTGAGGACATTGAGGTTAGTGCGGATGTGACCTTGGGACCTATGAGGATTATCGATGTACAAGAGAAGGAACTTCGAGGAAATACGATTAGATTGGTAAAGGTGGTTTGGAAACACCACGGGGCTGAGGAGGCAACTTGGGAACGCGAGGATGAGATGAAGAGGAAATATCCTAATCTCGACTTTTCTTTAGGTATTTTTCTTTAGATGCATTCTAATTTCGGGACGAAATTTCTTTATCGGGGATGGGTTGTAACGCCTAGAGTTTGGAATTTATTTTTGTTATAACGCCTAGAGTTTACGGAGTTGTTGCGTGTCTTTTATTATTTATGATATTGCATATAGGTGTTTACCTGAGTTGAGTTTTGTAGATGTTATGGAGTTGTTGAGGTAGAAGCATGTCTGCTTAGTTTACCTTATTTTCTTTTATGTTGCAGCCGCTTCTTTTACATTGCTGTCTTTCATTTTGTTAGATATTGTATACAGGCGGTTACTTTTACATGTTGTGCATTATCTGAAGTTTATCTCATTTGAGTTATGGAGTTGTTACAGGTTGTGAACCCTGCATATGTTATTTCTTGAATTATGACACGAATTGTACATTTAGAATTTTTAGGCCTTGTTTATAGAAGTTTATAATTCCTGGGTATAGTTGTTTAGAAAGGAAATTTCGGGACGAAATTCTTTTAAGGAGGGTTAGTTGTAACATCCCGTATTTTTATAAGTGTTTTTAATTAGGAATTAAATTTAACAAAAATCGATCACTCGACTAATTTTTAGCCAAAAACCGAAACTCTTCCAAAAAGATTTATTTTAAAAACCTGTTACTAATTTTATAAATAAAAAGGACCCAATAGTTTTGTTTCTAAAGATTTGTTATTTTTGAGTAGTAAAACAATATTTTTGGATTAAGAGTTAGCTTTTAGAACTTTGGGGACCAAATAGTTCGCTTCCACAAACTTTGTAAAAACAGTTTTTTATATACCTAAAATCAGCCCACTTTTCAATTCTTTAAACCTAAAAATCAGCCAAGAGAGAAAAAAAGAGAAAAGAGAAGAAGAAGAAGAAGAGGAAGCCACCATTAGCGGGTTCATACCGGAAGTATCTCCACTACGATCTAAGGTAACGGGGGTTATCCATTGCGATTAAACGAGGGTGTATGTTAGGATTACGTTTTACGTTTATTATAAATTGGGGGTTTTTGCCTTTTATATTATTTATGTTCTTAAATTGATAATTGAGGTTTAGTTGCTGTATTTTTAATTCCATTAATTGAATTGTAGAATTAGTGATTATAGTGCCACTTTGCCAAAACAAGACGATTGTTTGAGGGAGGACAATTAGTTAAACAGCGTGTTAAGTTAAATCGTGTAGTAGCAAGTATTGGAGATGAACTTAGTGATACTGTACTGTTATGGTAGTACAAAATTTAATAAAGTAAAAACTGAGGTGATATGGCATATATCCTATGAGACAGGAAGATGGACCTTTGGAATGGTCAAGTCACAAAGCCTCTATTCCATTTTTATAAAACCAGAAGATGTTAAGATGACTTCTATTTGGTTCTTTTAGTGTTTCATTGACTAATTAATTTCAAATTAATGAGATTATGGATGGGTTTGCATGTTTTAAGCGTTGATTATGTGATTATATAGTTATTGATGAAATTGGATATATTTATGTTGAATAATGGTGAATTGTAGTTTATGCATACAAGGTGTTTGTTAAAATGCCTGAAAATGATTTTTTTATGTTGTATTGGCGTTTGGCTAGTTGTGAATTTAGTACATGTGGTTATGTGTTATGTTGTATTACGTTAAGTGACGTATGAGATGGTGTTAGTTGAATAGTATAATATTATTAGTCGAGGCTTTAATATTTATACGTATGAGATGGTGTTATTTGAATGATTTTATATTATTGGCCGAGGCCTTGTGATTTAGCTGTACTGGCAATGGTCTCTGTCTCTCCCTAATTCCGGGGACAGAAGACGGCCGAGGGGATAGGGAATGACTCGTCTTACGGACCGGGGCGAGTGGCGTTAGAGGTCCCAGTGTGCACTATATTTACTTTTATGTTAGCAATGGTCTATGTCTCTCCCTAATTCCGGGGGCATAAGACGGCCGAAGGGATAGGGAATGACTCGTCTTACGGACTGGGACGAGTGGCGTGAGAGGTCCAAGTGCGCACTATAAATCTATTTTTATGTTGCGATGGTCTCTGTCTCTCCCTAATTCCGGGGACAGAAGACGGCCGAAGGGATAGGGAATGACCTACCTTACGGACTGGGGTTGGTGGCGTGAGAGGTCCATGTATGCTGTTGATGTCTATTTAATTTATTTAATTTATCGTAGTTGTAGAATGTCATTATATTTCTTTTTATACGTCGGTCATCATAGTCGTAGGATTAGTGAGCTCTTGCATTTATGGGATGGAGTGACGGTATTTGTGGTGCCGTCCCGTCTAGTTATGTGTGTGGGACTCACCGTTACAATTTTGTATTTCAGGTACATTTTAGGTTGAGACGTTCGGTTAGAAGCTATGGCAATACATCACATGGGCTCGGGCTTTCATTTCCTTTTCACTTAGATTTTATCTTGAGGTTGTAGCCTACGGGTAATTTACTTTCGTTTGGTAATTTTTATAAGTTGTCAAAACTATTTGGTCATGTAGCCGCGTTTGGGAAATTCTATATTTATTTGTTTAAACTTTCCTTTAGCTCGCTAGTCTTTTCTTTTTAAAATTTTTTAATTTCGTACCAACAGGTTTCACTTTCCTTTTGTTTTAAAAAGGTCATGCCTCGATATCCGTTTTTATGGAATTTGGGGCGTGACAGATTGGATAACAAAATGTTAGTTTTTATAGTTCAAAATGATATATATTAGCGTTGTTTTGTTGCTATTACAGTTTAGTTAAGCGATATTTAGTGAATTCTGCATCCCGGTCTATTTGCACCTTTTCGTATTTTTGCTAAGCGCATAATTAGCACAAAAACGAAACAAAGACGAAAAAAGATCCAAAGCTTGACCAAAACGAATAAACCAGAAGATGGAGGGTATTAAATCAACTCCTAACGAAGTTGAAAACGAACTATAATGAAGCACAAATATTTAATGAAGCCCAGCCCAAATAAGTTTCTCGAACGGACCTAACCGGTCAAGCTAACCGGTTAGGCTTGTATGCTTTTAATTTTTATAGGGTTTGAGACACGTATATATAGCCTCTAGCCCCCAAATCATTCAGTACACAGTTTTCTAGAGCCACCTGGAGGCTCAAAAACACATTCTCTCTCTTAATATTTTCCATTTTTAATAAACTTTGGGATACTTTGTCAAATTCGATAATTACAAAGCTAAATTGTTTTTATACTCTTTGCCATCATTTATGTTACTCGTTTTTATCCATCTATTTGATATTGTTTTAGTTATTACATATTTATATAATTTTGCATGTTTAGGAATTGCAATATATAATTGTTAGGAAAACTCTCTTAATAAAAAATATAGCCGTAATTTGTTAGATATAAACTTGTTAGAATTGACGACCCTCACATGTTATTTAGTAAATTGGTTTAGTTAGTTGAAATATATTGGTGGAAATAAAGAGAAATAGAAAACAGCTCGAAAACACTATTTAATATTAGCCTAAATACGTTCCTGGCTTCGATATTCCGAGTATTTTATCCGTTATTTTACTGCAACTGCTGTCATCTCCTACGACACTTACGATGAAAAAAATAAGTTTGGAGGGCTGCTAGAATTACTCTAAGTCTTCTGTGCCAAATTTTTTCCTTTATATTTAAATTAATAGTTAAGACCCCTTCTTCCAAACATATTATCTTAGTTGAGTCCTCTTTATTTCCATTATATTTGTATTCACCTCATTATGAGCAAAGTTTTCAATTAACAATACATCACCTGGCACTTTTTCTTTATTTCCATCAGTAACATTTTTAATCATTGGCTCTTTAATACCCTTTTCTGTCTCTACAGAATTATTTTCCATGTTATTCTTACCTTCCATGTTTTCCAAATTTACCTTTGCTATCACTTCATTATCTTCTTTTTTCTCATTAGACTCTACCTCAATACCTTCATCTATTTCTTCTTCTTTTATAATCTCTTTTTCAGGTGGCTGGTCTTTTTTGGAGAAGGTGTTATTGACCCAGCCTTTTGTGCTTTCTTTTTCTTGTTTTTTATCTTTTGGTGAGTTTGAGAGTGTTTTTGATGGTTGTATATTTTGGCCTGTTGTTCTTTTTTCCT
Organism: Primula veris; assembly: GCA_963682055.1. Classification (NCBI taxonomy): domain Eukaryota; kingdom Viridiplantae; phylum Streptophyta; class Magnoliopsida; order Ericales; family Primulaceae; genus Primula; species Primula veris. The sequence goes on along the minus strand of OY821743.1, from coordinate 24,346,488 downwards.
TGTCTCATTTTTGCTGTTTCTGTTGTTAGTATTGGTGTCTTCATTTGCAACCTTTTTCTTCTCAGCCTCCTTAAATTTGCATTTTTTTCTCATTATGCCCTTGTTTAGAACAAAATAGACAATATTCAGGTAAACCTTCATAGTGACAGTTTACCAAAATCCACCTTCCTTTCCATAACCTATTTTCACCCTTTCTACCAACTTTTTAGTTAGGTCTACTTCAACACATATTCTAGACATACCAGATCTAGATAATTTTGCAGTATGTTCTTCAACTTTTAGTGGAACCTCAAAAGCTTTTGCTATAAAGAAAATGTTGGGAAAAGTTGGAAAACATGTAGTTTAAACATGGTTGTTCCAAGTGGTCAGTGACCATCTTTGAGTCAATTTTTAATGCGACTCCTCAGTTTTTCTGAGGCCATACTCTATGCGTTTGAGTAGCTCGTGCGACGAGTTTCGCAACAGTATATCGCATGACCTATTCGGAAGAAGGGTGTGAATGATAATTGGACTCGAAGGTTGGTACTCGAAAGAGGGAAAAAACCGAAATCTGGAAAATGGAGTAGAGAGTGGAAATAAATCATGAGGGTTATCTCACATTGGAAAATCAAGGTTGATTTTTACTCTATATATACAAGTCCATCCCATATAGTTGGTAAACTAATTAAGTCCACATACCCATGAGTGGGTTAGTGTGTACCACACACGCGCGCTCGCTCGGGTCTCGGGACGCGTGATTCGGGTCTTGGGTCTTGTACTAAACTGAAAAGGGACTTTTGCATATTTGCAAGAGCAGTCCCTAGAGTTTCAGAAAGTTTGAAACTCCAGCAGTAATGGAGGCGGATTCTGGGGATATAACTCCCAGAATTAAATGACCACAATTAATTCTGCGGTTTCAGAATTCCTCTATAAAGAGGCAGTCATCACCTCACATTCCATACACATGAAATCAGTCTCTCTTCTCTCTAAAACAGCATACATTTTTTTCTACATAGCATATTAGAAACCAGAGAGAACCACCCATCAAAAGCTCGACCTTGACTCGTCGTCAGTTTTCGACGAGTCATCCGAAAGACGTTGTACCTTGGGATCGAAGTGTCAATGCAACCAGAAACATCAAGGTGGTTGGGCGAATATCGGTTAAGTGCATACTGTTAACAGTAGTCTCGTCTAATTGTTTTTTACATTCTGTCCATTTCTTTTCCGCACTTAAATTCTGTTTTTTACATTCTGTTTTTCCAATTCAGTATTTAATTTCAGTATTTTTTGCTGTACTTAGCTGTAGCTTTTCTATTCTGTTTGTACCTTTCTGTAATTAGTTTAAAGTTCTGTTTTATGCTGTAATTACTATTCTGTAATTTATTTCAGTAATTAGAATAGTTTCAATTCAGTCATGTACTTTCATTTTAAAACAGAACAGTCCAGCTGTTAAGTTTATACTTTCCATTCCGACAGTTTCTATTAATTGCAAATCAGTACATCAGATTATTAATTAATAATAATCTGAATAACGTTTACTTTTATTTATATTCAGTACCTACATGTTGTAATCAGTTTATTCTATTTCAATTGGAAATTAATAAAGATTACACTGGTTTTGTTTAATTATTGTTTAGTTCTTTAATTATTGTTAATTGTTATTTCGTACACGGAAACTAACAGAAAATACTGCTCATATTGTATAGAAAACCGCAACTAGAGATTCGTTTTCAGTATTAAAATCATAAGTCCACTTAAAAGTACGCATAGGGAAGCAATCAACAAACCATAAATTTCTCATCCAAATTCTTTGTGGAAAATTCTTATCAAAATATGTTTTTGATCTGAAACTTCTGTTTGATACGAGCCTTTAGGCTCAATTTGCTAAAGAATTTTTTAATCGAATCCAGATTAGGTTTACCGTGTGAGAATTTACCAACAATGGTGTATTTAAAAGGTTCCGAAAGCGTCTTGACATCCTCCATCGTAAAGTGGATTAAAGGTTCTCCCTTATAAGTGCCGAGTTCTTTTAGCGTAATTTTCGGTTTCGAACGTTGACATTTTACCATAGCTGCAAAAGACTTCGTAGGGGGGGAGTCCGGCTCCATAAGTTGCACGTTCTCTTTATTTTTTTCTCTCTCCGGCGTGGGAGAAGCATGGTTTCCAATGCAGAACGACGGCCGCTAGGGTTATTCAGCCTAATCGTCTCACTCTTTATCTCTCTAAATATGTGGAAACCAACTTATAGTTACATCTTTCATATACTGTGCCGCAACCTTTCTTGAAAGTAGTGGCCTGATTATTGGCTCGGTTTGATTCTATGTTCTTTTTTTTTATAGGAAATTAAGACCAGTCAATGGATGCCTAAATTTGCTTGTCATACACTATATCATTCGGCATCGTTATGAGCCTTCATGAACTAGTTATGATACCATGCTCATTCTCCCAAAAAGAAAAAGAAACCAACATTAAGTCCTATATTACAGTGTTAACTATTTAAAAAACTAAAGCACAAGTGTAACTCATCCAAAATATTACAGTGTTATGGTACGTTCCGGGGGAGTTTCATATAGGCGTACTGAAGTTTTTTTTGTTTTAATATAAAATTAAGTCATAATCTTTCTTCATTTCCTCATCTTTAAAATGACAGTAAGGCATTATTTATAATAATTTGGCCGGCTACAGAGAGTGAAGGATAGTCCAAAAGGACCAAGTCGCAATTCATGCAAGATATGCCAACTTCAACTAGTTGTCAACATCTCTCACCTTATAACAGCGTTTCTCTCCCTCACAACCCTGATATTTCTCTTCTTACATATGGATTCTTTCCAGCAAGCAAATAATTCGGAAACTTCAAGCGAAGAAATAGATCAACCGGAAAAATTAGCAAATGACGACAATGCTGGCACGGGACGATTATACGAGTGCAACTTTTGTAAACGTGGATTTACTAATGCTCAAGCTCTGGGAGGGCACATGAATATTCATAGAAAGGATAAGGCAAAGTTAGCAAAAGCCAAACTAGTCCCAATTTCCGAGTCCTCGATTTCCACCAACTTAAGTAAAGACTATATGGCATGTAGTTATCTTCCACCTTTTATGAGTGACCAAACATCCTACTATCCTGGCTTCGGATCACAGTTGAATTATGAAACATATGTTACAACACAAAGCCCTAGTTATTTTAATGCGAATCCAGAGTATTCTTTGAGGATGGGAAAAGGTTGTATAGATGCAAATTTGAGCTTGGGAATCGGAAAACCCTATACAGAAGAAAGTGAAGAAATAAATAGAAGGTGGCAAACCAATAAAACTACGGGAGAAGAAGTTGATTTGGAGCTTCGGCTCGGTAACAACCCATAACTCTCTATTACAATAAAGATAAACCTATTTTATGTGTGGAAATATTGGTGTGCATAAAGTGTGAAATATGTCATAATCTTCAAGCTCTCTTCTCTTTTTTCGATGAAGACTGTTTGAATGAAAGTGGAAGGATAATAAAGAAGTTATCTTTACAGTTGAAGCTATAAACAAGCTTCAAATTCTTCAATAAGGTTACTTCTCAATTATCCTTTTCTACTTTCTACTTTCATTTTTTAAACTCAAGATGTTCTTTTAAATTTGAACTTGTGTATTATTAATTTGATGTTTTCTATTGAATAAATAAACTTTGAGAATATTTATGATTACTCTGTCTCTCTCTACCACACACACATGCATATACAACGTTTCCTACTACTAGTTCTTTCAATAATCATCGTGGTCTACTTTGCTGCTGTTTTAATTCAGTATGATAGCAATTCTCAGCTCTTCTTTTTGCATCGGACAACATAAACGTTGACGTAGAACATACAAAAGTAAATCCATTGGTTTTTGACTTCTGTGATCGGTCAGATAATCACCAATAGATAGTGATAACTTATATTAGATGCAAGATAACACCAAATTTCCATCAGTCGCATCTGTCAAGAATTTATGATCATTCAAATCATATCTCTCCTATCCAAATATGGTAATACAATTAATTGACTCAAAACGCATTTTTTTCATGAACGAATGTCTTGCAGGAGCACAAGGGCACGTGGAATAAATATGAGGTAAGATACCGGATTTTATCAAATCCGCAGAAATGGGCGTTTTATGCTTTGAACTTGTTTTTTGTATGAGCTAATTTTACTATGTTAACTACAACCTAGAGGGCGTTAGCATCTAGGTAGTCAAGGAAGTGACTTGATCCTTCTAGGCTTATTACGGCTTATTTTTAACAACTTCAACGTTTAAACAAGAAAATAAAATACGACTCATGAATTTTATTATACGTTTTCACGTGTTTGAATTAATGATAAATTAACAAAATATACTTCTTTTGAAACTAAATTAACCTAAACATACCTAAAAATTTCTAATTAAGAAAAACATACCCAAAAATTTATATCTTAATTTGTATATTTCATACCATTATTCAAAAAGTTTATACCCTTATTTCAAAAGTTCATACCTTAATTTGTATTTTTTCATGCCGTTATTTCAAAATTTCATACCCTAATTTGTATATTTGCAAACCTTTATTCCAAAAGTTCATACTCTTATTTCAAAAGTTCATACCCTAATTCGTAGAGTTCACCCTTATTTTCAAAGTTCATACCCCAATTTACAGAATTCATATCCTTATTTACATAATTCATACCCTTAATTCACGAAATCCATATAGTTATTTTTCAACCTTATACACTAGTTAAAAAATTCAATATTTGTCTGTTCTCCGATCTCGAACTAACACATTGTCGACGTGAGACTCTCATTTGACGACCGCATCTCCATCGGCATCAATCTTGAGTTTCCGAGCTCGCTCTACACCCTCGTCGCCCATTTCGACGGATGTCTCCATTTCAATTTCTACCGAATAGAGAGCTCGAAGATAGAGAGGGAAAGGATGAGAGAAAGATCGGAAAGAGAGAGGGGTGAAGAGAGAGAGATCGGAAAGAGAGGGGGATGAGGAGAGAGATGGAAGAAAGAGAGCAGAAGGAGGAGAGACCAAAGAGAGGGAGAATGAGGAGGAAAAAAAGATTGGAGAGAGGGAAAAGACGGAGTAGAGAGAGATTGGGGAGAGTGAGAAAAATGAGGAAAGAGAGGGAGGAGGAGAGAGATCGGAGAGAGAGTGAGAGGAGGAGAGAGAGATGAAAGAGATCAGGAGTGATGAATGAACTTTTTTGTTTTTTGTTTTTTATTAATTATTAATGCAAGATATGTTTTGATAATTTAATTTTTAAGTGTATGTTTTTGTTAATATAATAGTTGTACAATATGTTTATGTTAATTATCCCTTGAATTAACTACAATAGATAGTTAGTTTAATATTTAGATCTACGACTAAATACAAACCGGTTGAGCGATATAAATCAGTAAAGAGTATGAAAACGATCAATATAATTAAAAGAATAACGACGATATTACAAATATTGTCGGGGATTGGCGCTTTCTGCACAAACGTGTTAATTCTGTCTTTTCACTCTTTAATCTGCTAATGATTCTCTGACTTAGTTGTTTTACATTATATCCTCGGATATGTAAGTTGAAACCGAAACAAACTCTATCGTAATATAAAATTTTAAAAAATTATACTTCTTCCTAACCTATCATCCTGATTGGTCAGCTTGCTTTTAATTTTTATTTTTATTTTTGCGTTTTGGACTTTGTCGGGATTCATAGGCATCTTGTTTGAGTTGAGACAACGTTTAATAAGTATTTGGGATGACTTCAGCCTTTTGGGTCTCATTTCTTCATTGAGGCCAACTTTAGTTCCTCTACTTTGTCCAAATCTCGTTCCCGTCTTAAATCCAAAATTTTCCTATAAAAATGCCAAATTACCTAAAAAAAATACAGTTTTCAAATATAAATTTCTAATTATGTCCAAATTAGCACCAAATAAATACTATTTTGTGCTCTAATAAACAATCTCAGCAAATATCCTCAATGTGAGAGGAGGCACATCGTCAACCTTTGGACATGGAGGATATTGTCCCGAAAAGAAAATTATGCCTAATAAATGGGAGCTTCACCTCCTACGTGTACGTATTTTGAGAGAACTCATAGACCTTAAAAATTAGGTCCAGTGCATGTGTCTCAGTTTCCAAGCTTGAAACCAATAGGAAACTTCATTCTAGGGTTTTCCCGTGTTCTTCGTTGTTGTCACGCCTACATACTTTCTGGTGCTTTGAGCCAATAGGAAAATTCCATTGTAGGGCTTGCCCGCCTTCTCCACTTATAGCTAATTAATATTTACACACTCAAGCTAAGATCAAGGGGGATTTTGTGTTTTAACCACCGTTCACCGTCCTTCGCCTGTAGGAGTTGTAAAGAGTTGTGAATCTCTTATGGTGTATATAATATAACAATATAAAGTGTTTAATGTAAGTAGAGTTTAGAGATACCTGCATTTAGTGTATATTTGTAGAGAGATATTGAGAGATTGGATCCCCTAATTAGTGGTTAATGAGCTCTTTATATAGGCGATGGACTAAATCTTTCAAAATCTTGACAGTCATATCTTATCATGCTATAATATATCTCTTGCCTTATCAATGATATAATATAATGATTTCTTCTGTATATTTCCATCTATATCCGCTGACTTTGACTTGCTTTTGGGGAAGAGAGTTGTTGCTGACTTCCTCAAGGAGGGGCTTCCCCGAGGTCCACGATCCTCGCTATATATGAATTGGGATGAAGACCCCCTTTTTCTTGGCATTGTCTCCCTCTCGGACCCTATGATATATTGGTCTGAAGGGCTAAAGTAATACTCCTCGGAGAGAGGCATGATCTCCATATGAGATTCTATTTTCTTGTGAGATAAGGAATATATCTTTATTGTTAGACAATACTTTTATGGAATGTCTTCTGTATAGATTTTATGTCATCTTTCTTTATGAGGATATTCTTTTCATGATAGTGCCTTATCAATATCTTCCCGCTCTTATCTCGCACGTTAGCTCTTCGGGGGACGGATGAAAACCCTAGTTGTCCCCCTCACAATGGTCATTAATGGCTCATTAATTGCTAGGTTAGACCGCGTGTATTACAATCGTTGCGGAGTTCTAACCCTAAATTTTAACCTCCATCAACAACTCACCAACTGTGGGAGTGAGAGAATCGGACTCTCGCAGTTTGAATTTCCTTCCCCTTCTTAGGAATCGAATGTTGTCCACCTCTTTGGAAGAGTTTAAGTCATCAATATCATGTCAGTACCTTCTATCGAGTTCTATCATCCCGATGTTCCTTGACAGATAGTGGGGCTGGACCCCAACCGTTGTCCTTGAATTGGTTGTGGAACGAAGAATGAATCCAGTCTTCTTAGGGACCATTGTCCACTTGTCTCCCACTCCTCGGTGGACTATTTTCTTGGTCCAAAGAGAGATGAAAGTCTGAAGAGAGACCAAACTCCTCTGAAAAGACTTAATCGCCTTATGGGTGGGCTTAGAGATCTGTGAAAAGAGATAGGTTTCCTTAGAAAGGGTCTAAACTCCTCTGAAGAAAGGTACTTGCCTCGAGTGAGGGCTTAGAAAATTCTCTAGAAAGAGACTACCTTCTTTGAAATGAGACTATACTGCTCTTAATAGAGGTAACGGCCTTGCGGGAGGACTTAAAGATCTCTTGAAATAGATAATCTTCCCTTCGAAGGCACCAAACTCCTCTGAAGAGAGGTAACTGCCTCTCATGAGGTCTTATAGATCTCTTAAAAGAGATAAACTTCCCCTGTAAGGGACTAAACTCCTCTGAAGAGAGGTAATTGCCTCAAGTGAGGACTTAGAGACATCTTTGAAAAGAGACTAACTTTCCTGAAACGAGACTGAATTCCTCTTAAGAAAGGTAACTTTTCTCGAGGGAGGGATTCAAGACTTTGCTGAAAAGCAACTGGACTCCTCTGAAGAGAGGTAACTGCCTCGAGAGAGAGGCTAAAGATCTCTGAGGAGAGATAAACGTTTCTGATGCGAGCCTAGACGGCCCCGAGGGGTACCTAAGCCCCTCGCGGAAGAGGTTATACATGCTTTTATGTGGCTTATTTCTTCAAAAGTCTTCTTTCTTCTTTGAAACATTCAACTCGCCTAAGGCCAATGTCTAGGCCTCGGATAGTGTGAGATGAATGCTTACGTCGATGTTCCATCATGTTACCCCCCATGTCTTGGCAGTGTGCCTTTACAAGGGAAATGTCGAAATGCCACTGGTGAGGATCGCAAACTTGCTCCATATGGGTTACGGGTCTTCTTCTTTCTTCCTTTGGGTAACCATTTCTCAATGAACTTATCGATGAGGCGTCGATGAGGGTAGTAACCTTCTTCTTGATGATGACTAATCTTCATAGTCTCTACTCTTAGGTGAACTTGCAATCTCTTGAATTCTGCTGTATAGGGGTGCTGCATGATGGGACTAATCGAGAGGTCACCACAGAGGTAGGCCTTTTGAGACCAGGTGGGGATATCCCCAATGGTGATTGATTAGACTATGAACTTGTCATTTTTTCATGTAAAAACGATACCTATTAGCACTATTTTGGTATCATTTTGGTATGTTTTATGCACAATTCGTGTTTTTCGACATTTTCTACCGTTATTTGCAATTTTTGATATTTTTGCAGGAAAAAAGCACGGAATTAGCACAAAAATGAGTTAAGAATGCAAGAAGACCAAGTGCAGGACTAAAGGAGAAGAAATAAGAAGCCTAATGACCCCCAAGACAAGTCAAAACTTGACCAAAACGGAGATAAACACCAAGAAGGTTTTAGAATCGGAATTAACAAAGGGGCATTACCGGAAACCGCCTTACCGGTCATGTAACCGATCACAAGAGGCAGATTAGGTTAAATTTTGGAAACAATATAAATAGAAAGTTAACACATTGTAACCCTGCATTTTTCAGAACACTTCAGAGTAGCTTTTCAGTTTCTAGCTACTTAGAGTAAGAGAAGAAGGAAAAAAACATAAATCTTGAGGGTTTTTGTGCACGAATCCTTCAACATCGACTTCGTTTTGTGAGTTTAAATCAAGATTTTCATTACGATCTCATATTTTTATTATCTTTGATGTTTTTTATGCATGTTTACTCTTGTTTACATCTTAATCAAGACTAATCTCATATCTCTTTCATGCACACTAGTTAAATCGTGATAACAACGCCAAATCATTAGTTATTAATCGTCTTAACGCCGCATGCACATTAACTTGGGTTGTATAAACTGGAAATCAACATTTAATAATCATAAACAAACTGATATTTAAATCTTTTAGTTGAGGAATCGAGTCGTTGGATTGACAATCGAACCGCGAACGCTCTCCTCGTAGTTTTTAATTAGTAAACGCCTAGGAAAAGCCCTACCTAGCGACCACAACAGTTCCTCGGACGATAACTTGGGTGTATTACCTTAGAAATACTACGACAACCCTCGTGCTCTTGCGAGACCCTCGAGCGTGTTAAAAACTACACGTTCGAGGGGCAGTCAGTATTTTGGCACCGCTGTCGGGGAACTTCAGTTGCTAAGTACCTTTGTTTGAAATTTTTAATTATTTTCATGTTGTTTAAGTCTATTTGGTTGACCTTTGTTAACCAAATCTTAAAAAAATCGTCATTAACCCTAATTAATGAACTCCCAAAATTCTGGAAACCCGTCTATTACCGGTAACCTTTACCGGTCAGACCCTTACCGGTAACCCTTACCGGTCTGACCCGAGACATGTTAGTTTTTCTAACTCCCTACCTTTAGGTTCAGATAATTCAGAAACACCTACTCCAACCCTTCCCAATCTATATGTTGAATGCCAACGCGTAAAAAACCACTTCTGGCTTAGCAAAATCAGTTTTGATTCATATCGAACAAACTGCCACTTGAAAATTGCAAGATTCATACCTGGCGATGAGTGAGCGAATGCGAGGGGTTATGATTTTACCTAAAAACCCCGGAACCAACAACCTTTTCCCCACATTTCTTAATACCTTTTTTATCTGACAGGTTGTCTTCCAATCTTACATTAGTCACGACGAGTGACGAGCTAGGAGAGGACGAAGGGCCTCCTCCACTATCTTAGCCCCACTACCATTCCACCACCACTTTCATTTGTATATATCCGCTTTTTATTTTTGTATATATTTTTATATTTGCATTTAGAGTCTACATGGAGTCTTTATGAGTTCTCAACTTCGATATTGTTCTCTCTTTCCAACAGTGAGGACACTGTCAGTTTTAGTTGGGAGAGTCGATACATCTTCGCTGGCTCTAACAATAACGGGGAGAATTTTTCAAAACTTTATTCTATTATTATGTATTTTTCTCGTTCTGAGATTCGATGATTATTTTGCCATTTCTCCTTTTTCTGTTTAATCCCATATAGCTTTCAAGAAGATTATTGAATGCCATTTTAATATTATCAAAAGTTAGCTCATCATCATCTTCATTTTCTATCTTAGTTGTTTGCTTATTCTTATAGTTGTCGAAATGATTTTCAAATAGTTTGTCTGTCGTCACAGGCCATAGATTGCTCTCAAGTTTTCTTTTATCTAGTTTTAGTTTTTGTTGTAATTTTCTTCTAGGTTCTATGATGTTTTGTAATAAGGCATGCTGGCCATTGATCTTGGAAAATCAATGAATGAAAATAGTGGGTTTCCCCACTTCTAATTTTAAAAGAAAAATATGACAGCATTTAAAAAGAAACTAAATGAAACCCGTCCAGTATAGAGGAACTCTTAGGTAGACCCGGTCTACCACGTCAGCATTATGATATGGTGTGGCAAACCAATACAATTAATACATTTGTTTTTTTTAGTACATGGAGAAATAAAATGTGTAACACCACAAATAATTAGTATTACGGTTAATTTTCTTCCATCAATTTCATTTTATCCCCCCACCCCTTTCTCTCTCTCTCTCTCTATTTCTCCATTCAGCATTTGTTCAGGCACTTTCAAAGCATTATACCAATGTATATCCAAATACTTTAAAATCATAAACTCTACAACTCGTCCCTTTAATCATCTTTTTTAAATTATTAAGACTGTGTTTGGCGGACAGATTGAAAGCATTTCCTAGGTCTAGAAACCCATCTAGCAAAATTATGAGTGTTTGGTAAGTAAAAGCAATCCACTTTCCAAAAATTTAGGAGCATTAGAAGCCCATTTGGGAGAAATTGTTTTTTGACATTTCTGAAAATAGACTTTCTCACAAAGTCAAAATGAAAAATACAGTGCGTCATTTTTCTCTCACTCTCTCTTATACTAATAGAACTATTTTCTCTCTCGTCCGGTAGAATTTCTCTTTATCTGGTCTCAATCCTTAATCTATTCTTAAAATTTTTCCCTCTATATTTATAAATCAGTAGTTATCTTCTCACACAAAGTTACCGTGTCTTTTTCGACGTGGTGTTGAATTTCGTAGATCTTATCAAGAGCAGATGACCTCCATCAGATTCTTTTCCACCGCTACAATTGCAAATTCTATTCTTGCATCCTATAACAATTGTTAAAAATGTTTTTTAAAATAAAATTATTGTTCGCGGTAGGTTGTTTTTGCATATTTATTTAGCAATAATGTTTTTATCGATGTTTTTTTATTTTTGTAATTGTTTATAAATATTTGGTTTTTAAAGTGATACAAAATTTATTAGTATATTTTTATGTGTGTTTTCGTAGTATATGAATTATTGTGGTATTAAGTCATTTCGAACTTATACATATCAAACGCAGACAAAAATTATAAAAATCAAAAACACTTTTCCATCAGACGCTGATTTTTTCTAAATTACTTTTTATATAAGTCACTTTTCAACAGCATTCTTCCAGACAGCACTTTTTAGGGAAGCACTTGATTTTCAAACAGCACCTAAATATTTTGTCTCTGTTTATCAGGGTAACAATTATATGGATTTGGTGGATTACAACAAACTGAATTTTTTATTTTTTATTTTAAATTAATTTTAATGTGTAGTTATTTTGGGATTAATTAATAAGTGTTGGGTTTTTAGTGGGTAGTTCACTGGGTTTACGATATTGTTACACCTTTATTAATTCTGTAAAAAAAAGATTTTTTTTATGGATAGATATAAATAAGTTCTACTCCATTTATGAATTGTAGAATCTTATAAATTAATATAACTAGTTAATTTTGTTACATGTTATTGAATTATCCGATGGGTTGATCTGTGCACTAGTTTTGAAGGGTTTTGGTCTCCTGGTTTGGGAGAGAATGACAGTAATTCTTTTTATTTTTATTTTTATGATGTAACGGTTTTTTTTTATCCATTGGTTTTATGCGTTGGATTATTAATAGATTACAACTGTCATTTTTTAAATGGATTGACATACCACGTCATCAATCTAAGCTGGTAGACCGGATCTACCTAAAATCTACTCATATTTCAAACACGAATATCAAAAATATTTCACTTTCATCGGATGATTACGTGTGAAGTGTTAAAATAACGAAAGATGAATGAAAAATATCCATTATGTAGTCTCTCTATACTTGTTGATATTGCTATTTTAGTGCCTATACAATCAAAAGGAGGTCGGAACAAAAGCAAAGAAACATTTCTTTTTAGAATTAAAATTTAAAACTAAATGAGGATCGTTAAATATAAGATCCGGAAATTATTGAACCAAGTAGGTCCCTCTAATTACGACTTTTAGGGTTTGAACTTTGTAACCATGTTGCTAATTATTATAATTAGGGTAATTAAGTCATGACATGTGAATTCATGTGATGTAGGCCCTCCCATGTTTTTTTTTCTTATTCAGTATAAGCCCTCTATGTTTTGTTAGTAGTACTAAATTTTTTGAGTAAAGTCACAAAGTTAAGCATTCTTCTAAAATGACTACATTGACTTTTAGCAACACATCGGGAATGAATTATTTACGGGTTAAAATAACCTAAAAAAACTCTTATATTGAGAAATTTTTGAAATTTTTGCATATATTTTGTGAAAAAAAATAATGATTATAGCGTTTTCGCATCCCACATAATTGCAAAAAAAATATAAACATCCAATTTAGCCACATACACATTCAAATTCTGATTCAGGCACGGCATACACTCGTTAGGTTCTGCACAGAAAAATAATTAAATAACAATAAATTTGTTTCACGAAGGATTCCTAGATGGGATAAAAAAGTGTATCGGTAAACTCATGAGTCATCATGACGAGACTGAGTTGTCGATGAAAAATTAGAATGTTTCTCACACAAGTACATGCTATAGATATCATCTATATAATCATAGATGGAGACTCTCTGTTGAAAGTTTTGAACATAGACACTCCTTTGGGGTCGTGCTACTTTACATGTATTTTTCCTTTTACTCTAAATGCAACTAACTAATTACCAATACATCCATTGTTTACTAAAAATAACGTTATATTGGAAAACCTCAAGTTGATTACATTATCAAGACCTCCATGGTTTTTGGATAAACCATTGAAGTAATTAAAAATCTTATTTTAAGGCAAACAACGTCTGCTTGGGAGCAATCTAAAGCGGGATACCTATATATATGTATGAAGTTTTTTTAAACTTTTTGTCATTGGATAATTAGATATCGTTGCATCGCTGTTCTAGTCCGTCTAATTCATTGGATAACACGTCATACCCTTTCTTGTAATTTCCAAATCACGTTAATTATGGGCATTGGTAAGCAGGAATTGTTTCATAAATAAAAGAGAATAGTAGATAATGGTAACCGCAGTTAAGACTTAATTAGGACTTAGGATCAATGTTCAATTTGCTTGTAGGCTTGTAACATGATTTCAATGTTTCATTATTAACTTGCAGTTGCCAAATTTGAACGCAATTAGACCAATTTTTTGTCGCCCCAATGCGTTGCTCCATGCAGGGGCAGAGGGTCTTGGATGCGAGGCATGTGAACCACACAATTTTTCAAAATTTCTATTTCTTTAAAAAATAGTTTAAATAATTTTGAAATATTATGTTTTATTACCCGCTAAATAATATTTCAAATTTAGCAACCCCATAATACTGCTCCGCCCTTGTACCTTATTCCTTTAATTCACCAATAAACACCAACTTAGATAAAAGATTTTTTTTTTTTCACGCGATTTTCCCGACCAGAAAAATTTTGGTAGATTGTTTATGCCATCATTGATAGAAAATGATTTTGCACAGCGGAGAAAACGTGCGTAGATTCTTAGTTTTATTATGTACGTATATTATCAAAATTAATCATCTTTTACCGTATAAGTTTAGATCATACTGAATAATCGAAGGAAACATATGACGGTTATGAGATGAAACAGATCGTCTTAACTCTTCTAACTTATTTCTGATCTGACACTTTACTTCTTGAAAGAGTGTGGGCTCTCTATCTAGGCAATTTCGAAAATATAGTTATTAAAAACTTATCTCTGCGAAGAAAATAGACGTGCTATATGTAGGCTCAGTTAGAGACTTGTAGGTTGATTGTGATAGAGGTCTTTAAAAAGATTTCGTTCTATCATATCTGTTTAAAACCCGAAATCTACAGAATCAATTTAAATCATGATTAATTCCACTAAAAATCATGAATGGTCTCTCTACCATAATCAAAATATTTAATTCGTTCCAATTGTTAAATATGCTTATTATCTCTCCCCACGTAGAGATTAATCAGATACTCATTTATTAAATTAAATCACTGACTGATTTTTTATTTAATAAACGTTTTATCCCTAACTCTATCCGCTTAACTTATTTCTCATGTCGGATTATAAATTCACCTGCAGGGTTTACACACACAAAACTTATAAGATTTCTCAAAACTTATAAGATTTCTCAAGGGAGTATCATCAATCACTTACGGGGTGTGGATTTATTTTATTATTAATAAACACTGTTACGAATAATGCTGTCATACAACTCATTAATTGTATTGACTCGTGATGAATCTCACCATGTATGAATCAAAATGACAAACACATTATACATGTCTAAATAGCAATATAGTAATTAAGAGCATAAAAAATAACTATAATCAAGAGTCATAGATCATTTTGTCTAGTCACACACCAAATCATTATTTCGTGAGAGTCATGTTTAATACACACAAAGTGCAATATTAAATGAAATTGGAATTTATCCATTCCTTTTAATCAAGACAGATCTACTAAAATCACGTGCTACAACTCTACTTATAGTGTGTCCATTTGCATCTAAAATTGTAAACAAATAACTTATATTCCATTAGAACCGATAATCTAATCTTCTGTGTGTAATTTATACTCTACACACTAAACCATCTACTAAATACAATAATAGACATTTATTTAGTCATTTAAACAATAATGATAAATAACAATTGATTATATTATTCTCATTAAATAAATCAATTCAAAACACTGTTAAATATAAATCTAAAAACAAATATTTATTTTAGTATATTTCTAACAATCATAACTTACATGCGGACAATTCCGTCTGAATTAATTAAATACTATCAGAGTGTTCCTAAAGGGGAATATCAACACTCATATATAACACTTCTTCGACGTTTTTCTTTATACAAATTCCAACGGAGCTTAGGTTAATTCGTTTACAGTGATCATCATATAGTAAATTAATTTATGAATATATTTCGTGGTAATAGCCCAAAAATTATACATTCTTTTTTGTAAATCTCAAGACGAAGTGGGGCTAATTACACTCCCAAATATGGTGTCCCGGTGACACTTCGAGCTTTTAAGCTCATGTAAATATATTTGTTATGGTGTTTTTATCAAATCATGCTATAAATTTGCAAGTTAGTTGTCCAAATTTTTAGTTTTGAAAAATTTTACGTTCTTATAATTTTTTTGGATTTAGTTGTGTTTTTCGAGATTTTTAAAACCTAAAATGTCAAACAAATAATATAAAAACACAATGTTTTTCAAAAGTAAAAATACTAATGTATAACTTCTGTATTTATATATAGCATGGTTTGATAAAAAAAAAATATATATATATATACCAACATGAGTTTAAAAGCTCAAAATGTTATCGTGACACCTTATCTGAGGGTGTTACTGACGTTACTATTTAGACAAATTCCAACGGAGCTTAGGTTGATTCATTTATTGTGACCATGGTATAGTAAATTAATTTATGAATACATTTCGTGGTAATGACCGAAAATTATACATTATTTTCTGTAAATCTCATCCATTTAACTTTACGGTCTTTTACCCCAAGCTACCAATTAGTAACTACTTTAACAGATACAATTGTTTTTACAAGTACACGTGGATTATTGAATTTTCTTTTAATATTTATGTCGTTTCTATATTGTTCTGATCATTCATTTGTTTTGGCTTACTAATTAGTACTAAGACTTTTGTAATGCAGCAGCTAGAAGGAATAAGTATATGGTATAAGAAAAAATTTATTTAACATCATAATTTTTTTTATCATATTGTTAAAATGCTTTTGGTTAAATTTTAACAGCAGTTTAGTAACAAATTATGTTATTATTTGTAGTTAAATTTTTGCTAAATTGTTACTAAAATTTAGTCACAACCATTTTAGCAATATAACCGGAAAAAAATTATGATACTAAATAAAAATTATGATATTTCTAAGTTCATACCCACTTTATATCAAGTTTATACCTATCATTTTCTAGATTTTATACACATTTTATCAAACCTCACACCCCCGCCTTCTGATAGTCGTGGCCACCGCCGTCATAGACATGCGATCGCCATTCATCATGGTCAAAGTCAATCTCGCCACTACTATAACGATGTTGTTACCACCAAAATAAGATCTAGGGTTCAAAATATATCTCAAACTGAAAATAAAAACACACAAATATAAAGAGAAGAGAAGAGTTCTAGAAAATTAGAAAGATGGACTTTGGAGAGAGATGGAGTGAAGAACGTGAAAACAAAGTAACAGTGAAAAATAAATATTTAACCCATAATTTAACATCGTTGAGAATACGGGGTTTGGGTAAACAATAGTTTGACACGTGGTCGGTTTAATCTTAAAAAAAATTGACATGGTTTTTTTTTTAATATAGTTTCAAAAGTAGCAGTTTTTGATAAAATTCCTGCAAATAATAATTATATATATTTCTAAGTTCAAATATTAAACACTAACATTCATTATAGCATAACAAAAAATATATATTTAATTAATTGAATAAAGAAGTTTATTATTTCAAAACACATACCAAATATCGTTAACCAATGCCTTGCTATTACCTTTATATTTAATCTGGTTAAAAAAGACACTAATTTGGAGGCATCTACCCTTTGCAATAATGCAAATTACAAGTTACAAGTTTTTGCTAAATTTGTTTATTCATTACATTGACTCAGACATGCCCTGTGCATTTTTTGTTGTTGTGATTGATAATAAATGCAAAATCCACATAAACCCTACTTTGACTATATTCATATTCTTTCATATAATTCTTAAGAATAGCTTTATAGAAATGATCTTAATTGTTCAAAAATTTCTGAACAATTCATTTTGCTGCGTAAAGCACTATATGTTCTGTGCTAATATTTAACTTAGCTATTGAAAACCTCATTGAATGCGTGCTGTTCAGTTATAGCTAGGGTACTTAACATATGAAGAAACCATTGAATTTGTTGCTCAATTTCTAATCGAAAAAAAGTCAATCCTTGTAATTATAAGGTATAATATCAAAATGTCTAATCCACGGGAAATAAACAAATGGAAAAATATACTTATAAAGACGTGGTTATTATAAGTAGGCATATTAAATTAAAAAAATCCCGATAAACAAACCAAATAGCTTATTGCAAACACAGCGAGATTATAGAAGCTCATATAGATAAGCAGTGAATGTTAAAAAGCAATTTACAGTGAACAAACACTTAAATATTCTTTTATGCAAGCACAAAAAGTAACACAACGGCAACCTAAGGGCTAGTTTCACTTCAACTTTGAAGCAAGTTGGCTTATTTGACATTATGAAACGAAATGGATTCATCCGGCTTGAAAAACTTATCACCACTTTCAAGTGTAAAAGCATTTTAAGCAAATCAGCTGAACTTCAAAATTACAATAAAAAAAGCCCTTAGTATACATATAATTCACACATGTTTTTTTCTCCTACATCATACCGCCTACATGAACTTGAGCAACATAACTTGTAACGGATTAAACCACCACTTACCTCATCATGAATTATCTCCCTCCCAATTGAATTTAATTCAATTGTGTCATCGATCTCTTAGTATGGTGGCCGAGCTTGAGGCCAGGGAAATGCATCATTATTTAGTTGCCCGCCGTTAGGCATCAAATTTGGTGGCATATTATAATGGGGAAATGAAGAGGGGTCTTGTAGATTATGTCCCCCGGTATTCATAGCAGAGGACTGACTCTCAGTAGCAACAGGCTGATTTCCCTGCCCGTTACTACCGCCCTCCTCCTCCTCTTCCAAA
This sequence comes from Primula veris, assembly GCA_963682055.1. Lineage (NCBI taxonomy): Eukaryota > Viridiplantae > Streptophyta > Magnoliopsida > Ericales > Primulaceae > Primula > Primula veris. Next base: position 24,328,090 of record OY821743.1, on the reverse strand, counting down.
GGCAATCTCTCATAACTAGCACTCGAAAAGGTCGCAGCAATGACCATGACTGGTCCTGCAGCGATCAGTGAGCCCACAACACTTCCCCCAACCACTTGTCCCTGGCCCCCAGCCAGGTACACTGTTAGACCAGTGGAACCTGGGGGCGCGGGACCAGGTAAGAAAGCTCCCGTAAGGGACAGAATCTCAAACCTTCCTTGGAGTGCCATGACTGCCCCCGGCGCAGAAGGCTGCCTGAGTGTCACGTTTGCCACGGAGCCACTACCGCTTAGCACGCAGACCCCACGTTGCCTCCTCCGTGCAAACTGTGCTATGCTCTCCGCCACATCGGTGCCTCCTGCCACCTCCATGACATGACTACGGAGTGCGTTGGGGCTATCCCTGGTGACAAAGATAGGTGGCTTAGGCTTGTTTTTGGATCCAGCTGGTCGGCCTCGTGGCCTACGAAGGCCTACTTCTACAGCACCTTCCTTAGGTTCTCCACTGTGTTCTCTTTCATCGTCATCGTCATCTCCATGGCCAGACCCTTTATCGTTCATAGAAATTTCTAGATCACGGTTTTTCATCATAGATCCTGGCTCCATAGCTGGTAGCCCAGCCTGAGCTCCGGTCCACCACTGATTCGCCAGGATTAAAAATTTAAGGGAACAGTTACAAAATAGGAAAACCCCTAAATTTTAGTGATCACCTTGGAATAGGAGTAGAAGACTTGTTTGAATGGTCGCTTTCTTCAATTTAAGGTAAGAGATTGAACTAACTTTTAGCACTAGGAGAAGAGAATTAGATGCACTAAGAGAAAAATGAAGATGATGAATAGGTCCCAAAACACAGAAGAAGTGATCTAAAGTAGGAGATAATAAAGAACAAGATGCAAAATAAGTAAGCCCTACAAAAGAGAGAAAAAGGAATAAAGCAGAAGAGGAAGAGAGAGAGATTAGGAAAGATAACCTAATAGTTGTTTATGGGTATATAAAATAGGGCAAGTTGTACGTTGAAAAGGTCCACAAGGTTTTAATAAGAAATTTTATTGTCTTTTGTTTAGTTCTTACTACTATGCTGTAAAGTTTTCAAATTGTTGAAAAAACAACTTTAATTAAATTGATATGAAACTAAATAATGATAAGAAATTAGTTCGAGTATGGGTTTTCACCATAAATCAGACTTTTTAATAGAATTTTCTGTTGGTATTGTTAAATTAACGTTTAGAAAACAAATAAAAATACTGTAGAAAGGACCATTCGTCATCTATCTTAATTATAGACCAAATCCGTTTTGTTTCGGAAATTTCAAAATGTCAATGTTTCATTTCAGTCTTATTTTATTGTGAAACTGGCTAGAATAATGGGTGCATGGTCGATCAAAATCCGGTAGTAAGATCAAGTGGGAGGTTAATTTGGCATACAGAATGTAAAAACATGTTAGCTAGTGTTTTAAGACCCCTGCTCGCCGTCGTGGAGGAAAGAGAGATATGACCGATTATCTAACGACGAGAAAGGCCGTGCTTTTCTATTAGTTGAAATTTGGAGGTCTCTCACCGGTGATCACTATATTAATTCCTTAGGCCCCAAATTTTCTTGATGTTTTTCCATTTTTTATGTTTCTTTTTCTTTGTTTCCCTTCCATCTTTATTTTTATAATTATTTTCAATGTCAGTTATAATTAGGCTTATACCTTTTTTTATTCATCCATAAAGAGGACATCAGTGAGAACCCCCACTTCTAATTACAAAAATATTTTAGTCTAACAAGGGGAAATTACACTACGGGAATAGATTTTTACAATTAGACAACAACAACGTTATTGAGAATTTATATTAAATCATTTATAAGATGGTTGGCTGGTGATGTGAGTTGAGAGCCTCTTTTCCTCACTTATTTTCTCTCTCCATATGTCAAAGAAACATTTTGTGGTGGGGGTTATTCGGAAATTAGGGCCGACTTTTGTCGATTCATAGCAACTAGTCTTGCATTACTTTTGATCAACATAAAAAATTAATTTTGTTTATTAGATGAAATTGTCCCCATAGTTTTCAAACAAAGATATTTTGTTTTGTTTTTTTTTTAAGTTAAGTTTTAGATAAGACCGAGTTAAACATAAATTTAGAGGTTTTGATAGCAAAATATGATAACTAAAGCTCAAGTTAATGCAAAGCAAAAACAATCATAGGTTATATCTTATATGTACAAACTTCAAGAAAATTATTCAATGAGGCAAGTGGCCGAGGGCAAATAGATAGAGTTATGTTTTCGATTGGGGGAAGGCTAGGAGATGTAATGAACAAACATAAATAACGAGGAGAAAAAGGGACTTGATCATGAATGAAAAGAGAGCAAAGTCGTGAACACCGAGACAAGAGGTAAGAAGTGGGTAGTCGGCACCGGCACTACAAGTACTAATATGGTTGCAAAAGAAAAGGAATATGATTAGAAGAAATTAACTTTATTTAGATAAATAAGAAAATGTTTTTTTTTTTGTCAAACGAAGATTACTTTCTCCGCCCACGGGACCAATGAGTCGGGAGGAAGTGAATGATGGTGGAGTTCCGCGTGTGTGTTTGGCGGCAACATTCCGGTACGCACTCACATGCATACTCAAGCTATCACCATGTATAACCGTTGCATGTGGATTTCTGAAGCTGTGTTTAATTACAATGATAATTAGAGAAATGTTACTCATTCGAAATGGTAATAAATTTGGTTCTTTTTAAAATGAGAAGTTATTTTAAATGATAAAACTCATATTAACCTAGTTTCATGATATTCTTGTATTAGTATTCAACTTGATATTATCTTTTACATGACCAGTATCTTATACTATTCAAGTTAGACCAAAATTATGGCAGTTACATATCTATCATGTATTTAAAGAACTGGTACTTTTTAATTCAAATTAACCAAGGATAACTTAATATAATTGAAACAGTGCTATCAAAAAAATCCAATCAGAGACTGACAAATCTGTTAGAAATCTGTCACTAAATAACAATATCAAAAAAATCCAAACTGAAATTTGTTATCATGCCGTCTCCGATTAGGATGTTGGAAAACCGAATCTATTACTATTTCCGTTTGGGATCTAACAATTTTTTTTTTTTAGTGAAATCCAAACAAGGTTGATTAATAAGAATATAATTTCATCTGATATTCCTAAAAAATAGAAAAATATATAAATCTCATACCAAAGACATGATGCTAGTAAAAATGCTAAATCAAATACTAATCTTATTCTGAAGCATGATGTACTTATGATGTGTGACAATTATCATGAGGACTAAAAATATGACCGGGTACAAACAACAATAGGACACCAACAACCTTATAGAAAAACTATTTAAATACTCCTCTTTTATAGTGATACTATTTGGATGGCTGTTGATGTGAGTTGAAAAATAAAAATAAATAAAGCAAGAATAGCCATTTGTCCTTTTGTTTCTGTATATCTAAAAAGTGTGAGAAACATTTGGTGGTGGGGGGTTATTTGGGAATTAGGGTTTTTTTTAGCTTTTGTGGGTAGTGTGAGCGTGGGAAGTGGGAAACACGTCGCTGTCACCAGTCCCGACAAAAATAGTTGACCCCATATACATACGTATGCCTTAACATTACCTTATTAATAAAATTTAAGTAGTTGTAAATATTGTAATATATTTTATTTTTAATATGATATTCAGATTTATTATTATTTATTATAGTTATATATATTAAAACGAATTGTTAATTAATTTAGACTACATCCGTAATTAGTAAAATATAGTGAGGATAAATTGTTAATTAATTAGATTAGGTACATTCATAATTATTGAAATAGAGTTAGCTTATTTTTGTAAAATTTAGACAAAATTTATCATTTTCAACTTTTTTTTTTATTTTGTTTATATTAATAATGTACACACTAAAGTATATGATTAGAACGGGTTATTGAGAAAAAAAATTACTACTAAACATATTTTATGACGGGCCTCAGACTTGTTCCCATATAAGCTAAAAATTAAAAATTAAGACCTGGTGCCAAAAAAAATTAATTATTTAAGCTTTAATTTTGCTCACAAACATACTTAAGAAAATGTCTATTTTTACTTAAACGTTTTAAGTTTTACTTCAATCCTAATAAATATAGAGAATGACTAATAACCTATTATTTTTCAACTTATTGTCCACAATTATACTTTTCAAAAGATCAGTTTTGCATAAGATCACTCATCATTAATGTTCTACTCTATTTACCAAAATGCAATTATTCAAGGGAAAAGAACAATTTAATACATATTTAGAAATTGATGATTCTTTTATAAAAAAAATACATATGTCATTAAAAAATTCAAAAAAATATTTATAAATTAAAAAATTAAAAATCAAAATTTTTAAAAAAATATTTTTTATACAAAAAATATGTGTGATCCTGTCTGATCATGTTCAATCCTGTATATCTTATCTTATTTGATCATGTCTAATGATGTCCAATCTTGTATGTCTAATACTGTTTAATCTTATCTAATCATGTCTAACATGTCTAGTCATGTTTGAAACTATGTACAATTTTTATTTTTTATTTTTAATATATTTTTCAATTTTTTCAATTTTTTCAATTTTATTTTTTTATTTTTTATTTTTTTGTATATTTTGTTATTTTTTATGACATATGTATCAAATTGTAAATGATTATATTTATTTAATTGTAAAGAAATATACATAGATGGATTTTTTGTAATTAATTTGATTGGTATGTAACTATTTGTAAATCTCTTATTATTCAACATAAAACACTCACTTTCTGTAACGACCCGGCCACTCGGACCGAACCGCCACGCCCATATCAACAATATTATCCGCTTTGGCACAACTTCTCAGGGGGGTCACCCATCCTGGTACTACTTCAAGCTAAGCACGCTTAACTATGGAGTTCCGTCCTCGCTATTGTGCTGCACGGCTTTAAAAGGCCTTGTTGATAGGAAATGGATCTTTAAGCTCATATACCACACGGGTACTCTCATATCCGGGCGATGTGGAACTGACGCACAACACCGCACCACGGAATTTCCTTCCTAGAAATCTGGGTCGTCACAATCACCCCCTTTTTAGGCACGTCGTCCTTCAGGGATCCACACACACGTGCTAGTCCCCACACATTTCCGGCCAGATAGAGACTCTGATACCATCTGTAACGATTTGGCCACTCGGACCGAACCGCCACGCCCATATCAACAATATTGTCCGCTTTGGCACAACTTCCCAGGGGAGTCACCCATCCTGGTACTACTCCAAGCTAAGCACGCTTAACTATGGAGTTCCGTCCTCGTTATTGTGCCGCACGGCTTTAAAAGGTCTTGTTGATAGGAAATGGATCTTTAAGCTCATATACCACACGGGTACTCTCATATCTGGGCGATGTGGAACTGACGCACAACACCGCACCACATAATTTCCTTCATAGAAGTCTGAGTCGTCACACTTTCTCTCTCTAGAAATCAAAAACATGAGAAATATATTAAAAATTCAAAATAATTAACAACAAAATATAAAAAATAAATTCCAAAAAATATTAGTGCATAAAATGAGCATACATGTCAATAAAAATGTATAAAATGTGCATACGGGTCAATAAAAGTGCATAAAATGTGTATTTAGATCAATAAAAGTGTATAAAATGTGTATACGGGTCAATATAAGCGCATAAAATATGCATTCGGGTCCAAAAAAGTGCATAAAATGTGCATATGGCTCAATAAAAATGCATAAAATGTGCATAAAAATTACATACATGTCAATAAAAGTGCATAAAAATGCATAAAATGTGCATTCGGATCAACAAAAGTACATAAAAGATGCATTCGGGTCAATAAAAATGTATAAAAGATGTATAAATTGTGCATACGGGTAAATAAAAGTGCATGAAATATATATACGGGTCAATAAAAATGAATAAAAGATGCATAAAATGTGCATGCGGGTCAATAAAAGTGCATAAAAAGTGCATAGAAAGTGCATTCGGGTCAATAAAAGTGTAAAAAAATGCATAAAAGCTGCATTCGGGTCAATGAAAGTGCACAAAATGTGCATACGGGTCAATAAAAGTGCATAAAATATGCATACGTGTTAATAAGAGTACATAAGATATACATAAAAAGTACATTCGGGTCAATTAAAGTGCATAAAAAGTAAATAAAAATTGCAAAAAGATGTATAAAAATTACATAAAATGTGTATACGGGTCAATAAATATGCATAAAATGTGCAATAATTGCATAATTTCAAAAAAAGTGCATAATTTAAAAAAAAAAAAAAAAAAAAAAGCATAAGACCACAAAACTAAATAGATGCATAATTAAAAAAAAAATGCATAAAACCATCGTTGGATTCGTCCACGAACAAACCCATTTCACCAACAAATGCACTGTAACCAAAAACGAAAACATCAAATCAATTCTTGAACATATGCTTTTTTTTCCAGCTTTTTAAGCTAGTAAGCTAAAAAAAACTTGAGCATAATTGATGGGGAAACACCCTGCCAACGTTTACCAACATATATATATATGTGAAAGGATCCATACACACATAAAAAAACACATTATCTTTACACATCAATCACAACCCTCCATTTACTAACTTTTAATGGTTAAGATTAGTTCATCTAATAAAAAGAATAAACACATAATCTTGACCATTAAAAGTTAGTAAATGATCTATACATACATTAAAAAAAACATTATCTTTACACATCAATCACAATCGTTCATTTACTTACTTTTAATGGTCAAGATTATGTGTTTATTTTTATTATTAGATGAAATAATCTTGACCATTAAAAGTAAGTAAATGAAGGGTTGATATTGATGTGTAAAGATAATGGGTTTTTTTATGTGTTATAGATCCTTCCCCATGTGTATGTGTGTGTGTGTGTGTGTGTATGTGTATATATAAGATATAGATATGGGGTAGATTGAGAATAAGAAGAATGGGCGGCCGTATAAGGCCGATCTACCCCGTCAGGTGGCGGCGGAGGACGATGAGGTTCTTCGGAGATTACGATGCCAAGAAATGGAAAGAGGAGGAATCGATGAGAAGATATGCTCAAACGAGTTAGGGAGGAGCTGTCATGTTTGTGGATGGCGGTTAGGGTGATGGAAAGTTCGTTTTCTATGCGGAGGTGGCGGTGAGGAGGAGAAGAGAGAAAGCTTGGGATAGGAAGAGAGAGAGATGGGGAATTGAACGTGCATAAAGATAAAATTAATTAGAATTGGGGTTTATATAGGTGTGACTTATTGGGAAAATCAAATGTTTGGGTAGTGTCCTTATAAACAATATGTTTAAAAAGTGGTAAGTATTGAACATTTTTTATAATAAATATAACGTGGGTTTTAAATCCAATTTTAACATTTACTTTCTCTCTTTAAAAATTCATTACCAAATCTAACCACATACAATTTGTCACCGATATCGCTGCTCCACACACCGTCGCTACATCTTCTTGTCCGGCCAATCTCTCTATTCTCGCGCCTCCAGCGTTGTTGAGGCTTATTCTCAAGCAAACCACCCCTGGTATTCATATATAATTTATAACTATCTATCTATCTATTTGTATATCTATATATCTATCGCTTGAGAGAGATCTCTCTTGTTCAAGGTCGACGGTGACGGCGGCGACTTCATAGCTTCATCACTGCTCGTCGTCGTCACTTCAACCTTCATCACTGCATGTCGTTGTTGCTTTTCCTGGCGTTCAAATCTTTGTCTACCATCCATCTCTCTCTTATGTATCTCTTATCAGTCGCGGGCCCTGTATATCTTTTTCGTGACGGCGTTTGATGGCACACACATGCTTACCCTAGCCAGATACTTATTTGAGAATTAGATAAATTTTAGGGACTGTTTTTTGGGAGTTAGACAAATTAGGTAAATTATATGTTAGTCCCTAACTTATACTCTCTCCGTTCTCATTTAATTGTCCACTACGAAATTACGTGTAATTTTACCAGCTTATAACTTATATCAAAATTGTCGGAATGAATTTTTTTTTAAATCTAATCATAAAGTTTAACATTTGAACTATATTATCAACTTTTGAAAATTTTCATTCCGACAATTTTGATACAAGTTCTTTACCGGTTAAAATTGCATTTAGTTTCGTAGTAGACAATTAAACAGTAACGGAGAGAGTAAGAAATACACAACTAGTTCTTATAAATTTAAAAGTGAATATTGTGACTAGGGGGGATTCTAATTTTATAAAATTAAGCACAAAAATATGAACTATTTGAAAATGACTCGCACTGTTTACAAATGACTTAGTTTGAGTTTAAAATAATATAGAGTGTTTTAAAATTACATAGACTATTTTCAGTAATCATATATTATTTTAGAAATGACTCTTACTATTTTCAAATAACCATATACTATTTAAAAATAACTCATACTGTTTTTAAAATGACTCGTGTTGTTTTTAAAAGCGGTTGCTGTTGTTTTAACAGGACAATGGGTTGTTTTAAAATGCTTGTTTGTAGAAGGACTTAGACTATTTTTAGATGACTGAGACTGTTTGGACTGTTTTTAAAATAACTTTCTATTTTTAAAATGACTCATATTGTTTTCAAAATGACTCAGTTTGTTTTCAAACTAACTCACTTTATTTTTAAAATGACTCAGACTATTTTTATAATGACTCGGACTATTTTTTTAAAACACTCAAAACGACCAAGAGTATGTTGAAAACGGATTAGATTATTTTGAAAACGACTCAGATTATTTTTAAAATGACTCGGTCTGTTTTTCAAAACGACCATTGAGTATTGTCAAATTATTTAGACTGCTTTTAAATGACTCGGATAGCTTTTAAATGACTCGGGAAGTTTTACTCTAAAGTCTTTGTCGTGTTTTTTTTTTTCGTTTAGACTGATTTAGAAACGCTCTAGTTAATTTTTTGGCTTGTTTGAATTTTGCTGATTTTAAAGTTTTTTGGCATTTTTTCAGCTTTTTTTGTACTTTTCAGCTTTTCTCGTCTTTTTCTATCTTTTTGGGTGTTTTTGGGTTTTTTTAAAATTTTACCATTTTGCTTTTTGAATATTTCAGATTTGTTTTCAATTTTTGGAATCCTTAATATTGTTTAATTACATTTTTTTGATCATTTACAATTAATTTTCCAATCTTTCGGTCTGTTTCTTTTCTAAAGTAAACTAAAGAAACAAAATAGTAGTATTTATATTAAACATTGGGGAACCGTTGATGAAGTAATTAAAATAATTGGTCACTTGACAGTCCTTGAGTTCCCCTTATACGTGTCTTTTTACGCATAAGGATGGGTAGTTGTGTATTTAACGGGTATAAAACTCAAGTTATCGTCTGAGAAACCTGGTTTTTTAAGCTACATCTTTTCTTTTTAGGGTGTTTTATTATTATACTAATACAAAAAACAGTAACAAGTGCGGTCGCGGTTGGGTTGTCAATCCAACGGCTTGATTCATCTAGCTTTAAACGGTAAAAACCCAGTTTAAAAAGTTATATCTTTAGGGTGAACACGTTGTTAACACGACTTAACTGTTTTAGCATGCAAGGTATAGTTTTAACGTTGATTTATTAGCCGTTATATGCGTTTATTTCAACTAACATACAATATCAGCAAGATTTAATGTTATAAATATTTGTAAAGTAATTTATAAAACAAGCAAATTAACAGTAGAGAATCAAGAAACAACGAAATAATGAAAGAACGGTAAACGTACTTACAAAATAACGAAGGAAATTGAGGTTTTTGTGCACCAAAACCTAATTCTCTCTTCTCTCTCTAAGACGTGTTTGTGAATGAAAAGGTTGTTGAATAATAAGGGTTGTGTTTTTTCTCCGAATATTATGCTTAAATACCAAAACCCTAACAAACTATATCTTTTCTAAAATTTTAAATATGTCCCGACATAACCGGTTAGACAAATCGGTTAGGTATGCTTCAAGAAGCTTCTATATGGGCTGGCTTCTTTGCTCTTTTGGCTTCGTCATAACGGGTTGACACTTCATCAAGCGAATGTCTTCTCAATTCAATTGCGATTTGACCGTTGTAAAGACACAAAAATCAGCTTTAAGTATTGTGGAATATATTGTAATGGTCAAATGTATATTTGGATGTTATTTCAATAATTTTCCAAATCTTCAAACATTAAGTCCGCACCTTCCATATATACAGTCTCCAATCGGTTTAATATATCTCTAACCGGTTGAAATTGTGAGTTTCAAATTTTAACAATTTCATCCAAGTGTAGTTAATTTTGTTAATTAACTTTTTAGTCGATTGTAGTTTCTTCTGTGGATGTCTAATTCAGTTGTTTGCTTTTTATGTATCTGAATTTATCTGTGATGATCTGAAATACACTAGATGAAAGTATTAGTATATTGATACTTGTTGTATATAAAATTCCCGTTTGTTATCATCAAAATATAAAACAATTATGCGTAATTGAAGATTGGTTCAACATTCTACCTATGCTAAATAGGTTACCCATCTTTGATAGGTTGCAATGAACCTCGTCTGTGTTAACGGTTTTCCTCTTTGTTTGAATGATTCGGAGAGTGTAGACCATTTGTTCTTCCAATGTGAATTTTTGAGATGGGTTTGGAAGATTGGGTGCTCGCGTTCGGGGTTTCTCAGATCTTGCTCGACTTGGTCGAGTTAGATGTATTGTGCTTGCGTCTACGGTTAATTCTGTTTGGATGGAAAGGAATGCCCGTCTCCATGGAGGTCTAGCTTTGAAACTCGGAAGTCTTTGAACTTCTGGACTTTATGTGAGAAATAGTATGAAAAAGATTTGTAATGTGAGACATAATCCTATGAATAGGTTTATTAAGCGGTTAAAGCAACTAATTCCTGAATTTGTCGATGATTAGTTGCATTCAGGGGGTGTTTTTTCCTAGCCTTTATCGTTCTGTTAATTTTTTGTCCGAGGTCAGTCAGTATTTTTTAAAGCATGTAGCGTCTGCCCTTATTCGGCTTTTTCGATTGACCGGTCCTCACTCTATGCATATCGGATGAGATGACTGTTTTTTCGCTTGTTCTTTTGTTCGCGTTCTCTGTTCATTGTACTTATTAGGGGTCTTGACCCCTTTATTTATATATTCATACGTCGGTTTACCCTCCAAAAATAATATATATATATATATATATATATATATATATAACATTATAATAAGATATATATTTAAATATCCAATTTTTTGCTAGTGTATATCATACAATATGAGAAATTATGTTTGTTTAGATTATTATCGTTCAATTCATTAGTTCATGGGAGTTCTATAAAACGTTTATATGTGTTTTATTCTAAATGTTTAATTATATTGTAGTTGCATTTCCATCTCAATTTAAAAAAAAATTGACTCTGTTTTCCGTTTCCAGTACCGCATTTCAAATGAGTCCAAATATTATATCCCTAATTCTCTATCCTCTATCGTGTCCTCTTCCTTATTTTTGCTCAAATTTTGAATTTTCATAACTTTTTCCGCATGTTAATTTATAAGTTTTTATATTATATTGTATTAAAATTTTAAAACATTTGAACATAATATTGTTTTAGATAATTTTTCTAAGATTTAATGTTTAATTAACACTAATTTATACATTTATTCCAAAATAAATTGCGTGTGAATTTTCTTTTAAAAATAATTATTGAAATGTATTGATACATGTCTTATAATAATTGTATAATATTTTTTAAGTTTTTTAAAATAAATTTTTAAATAAAATAAGCAATAAGACACGAAATAGGAAGAAAAAAAAAAAAAAAACAAGGATAAAAGATTTAAACTCATTTCAAATCCGCAACTATGATCCTTTGAACCATAGTTGAATACATCATTTTAATAGCTCGTTTGAGAAAGTATGACTGGCGGATTCTAAAAATAAAATAAAAAGCTTCCTGTAATATAGAAGTGGTGGGGTTAGGATTCGACACCACCGTGTACACGAATTTAGAAATAAATAAATAAATAACTTTTAGCGTAGAAAACATTTTGGGTACTAATCTCTACTACTTTGGAATAAGTAGTGTGTAAATATGTAGGGTTGGGAAAATTCCCCCACACCCGACCCGACCCTGACAGTTGACCCAGTACCGGTCCGAAACAAACATGACTCGAAAGCTTTGGGTATCATTCCGACCCGACAGTTTTCGGGTTTGGGATCGGGTGTTTTATTAAATACCCGTCGGGAACCCGATCCTGACCCGAAATTTAAAAAATATATTTAATTGCATATGTATGTATGTAATTATTATTACATGTTTACCATTTGACCTATTTGATTTTCTATAAGTTGCAACATATATACTGAGATGGTTGTTTTTGAATATACGATTACATATGGAATAGGTCCTCACACCTCCTTGAATTCAACAACTACTACACTTGATTTAATTTTGTTTTCTAATTTGATTTAAAAACAATTTTGCAAATTGATTAAAAACACAACGTTAGTTGGTGCGTCTATAGGGCAACAGTTTGTTTTTTCAATAATATAACACTAATTTAGTAACATTCGATAGTAATATGTAAGAAAGTAAAATTCCGCAACTTATACATTTATTACGGTATATGTTTATAAACTCAAATATATTTTATTGGCATTATGCCATCCCGACCCGACGGTTACCCGAACTATCCGGTATTCGATTGTCGGGACCCGATCATTGTCGGACACATGGGATCGGGTGAAAAAACTGAATCCCGACTCGTTTCGAGTCGGGATGAGGGTTAATGGTTTTCGGGTCGGGTCCCGATCTGATCCCATCCCTATAAATATGTAGTGAAGGGTGGTGTGCCTTTTTTTTTAATTAAAGAGTGTTGCGAGGGTGCATATCAGAGCGTAATTGCGACTAAACTAATGTCTTTTTAATAAGATTGTGAAAATATGACCCATGGAAATAAAAAATTCTAGCATCTTCTATGGACCAAAGATTAAAAAGGAATTGATCTGAACCAAAATGAAAGAAGGGATATTTTTCGCTTGAGGCCTAAGACACACTATGCTCCGCTTCAACAAATGAGAGTGTTTTCGGTTGAAACGGTAAACCACACAAGTTGGTTAGATCCGTGGGACACTTGCGATGGGAAACAAAGAACAAAATTCAATAGATTCCGACCGGTATTTATCTCTCCCTAGTATAGTCTGGTATCGTTCGGACATTGTAAGAAAGCTTATATTTCCGTTCTCATTAGTCATTCCCCATGGGAGGGATGAACTACATGATAAAACCTATTGATTTTATTCTATAGTGAGGCCTTGTTCATTTGCTCCGACTCTTTAATACTCAATCTATCCCAATTTATAAGAAACAATGAGGATACATTTAATTTTACAACGTGAAATTGATACACTTTAAATGTCGAAAGTCTAAATTTTAAAATTTATACATATAATTAGCATGTTAACTATGTAACTAAATTTTGAAATTTACACAATTTCAATAATTAAAGAACATGAATTTTGCATTGTAAGATTAAAGTATCTCCATTGTGTATTATAAATTGTTACGAAGGGAGTATGATGCTTGAAATTACCCAAAGTTAGGCACTTGTGAACAAAGAAGGCCTCGTCTATGCTCGTCGGACCAACACGAAGACAAGATGGATGTTGACTAGGAGAAAAACAAAGTAGGTAATATGTCATAAGCAATAAGCATTGACGGAACCAAAATTCAATTATCGGGGGCCGTTAATTTTTATTTTATTTTAATAAAATAACAATAAACGGTATTAAAAACCAAAAAAACCTAGAGTTTAAAACTTACCTGACTTGTCCATTGATCTAAAAATTTAAAACGTTGATTTTTTTTTTGTTAGTATAATAATAATAAACGGTATAAAAAACCAAAAAAACCTAGAGTTTAAAACTTAGCTGAGTTGTCCATTAATATAAAAATTTCAAAGGATACAGAAAAATTGACTAAAAAAATATGAATTTAGTAGTTTAAACTTTATTGTAATATGACTATGAAACTATATAAAAACATTTATTTATAAAATATTGTAATGTTACAAGTACCTTAAAAATGCAATTAATTAATGAAGAACTAAAAGAATAATGTTAATTGAATAAATAGTAAAAAAAAATAGACACAATATTCGAATTAACGATCTTATGACACCAAAACTTTATATTTAGCATTTAAATTAAGTTACTATTTATTTATTTGGGAGTCTAGTAATTTATAAAATCTTAAATTTTCGAATTTTTATATATAAAAAAATAAAATTGGGATGACGATAACACCTCTTCCCCCTGGTTCCGCCCTTGGTATTATAACCAGGGTATAAAAAAAATAAGGATAAATTAACAAAAATACTACTTTTGAAATTAAATTAACAAAAACATATCCAAAAATTTCTAATTAACAAAAACATAACCAAAAGTTCATACCTTAATTTATATATTTTATACCCTTGTTCCAAAAATTCATACAATTATTTTAAAAGTCCATACCCTAATTTGTATATTTCATACCCTTATTCCAAAAGTTCATACCCTTATTTCAAAATTTCATACCCTAATTTGTATTTTTCATAACCTTATTCCAAAAGTTTATACATTCATATTGTAGAGTTCACCCTTATTTTTCAAATTTTATATCCCAATTTACATAATTCATATCCTTATTTACATAATTTATATACATAATTTTTAACTTTATACCCTTAATTCAGGTAATTCATACACTTATTTTTCAACAGTATACATTAATTAACAAACTTAACTCTTACCCGTCCTCCGATCTCAAACTTTCACGTCGTCGTCGTGGGGCTCTCCTTCAATGATGGCATCTTTGTCGACATGTTTTTGATATCGCTCTATACCCTCACCATCCATTCATATATATGTGTCCGTCTCAATCTGCACGAAAAAGAAAGATCGAAGAGAGATGGAGGAGAATAAAAATATCGAAAAAATAGAATGATGATGGGAAGAGAGATCGGAAAAAGAAAGGAATTATGAGAGATTGGAGAGAGTGAGAAGCAGATAAGAGACATCGAAGAGAGAGAGAATGAGTAGAGAGATTGGAGAGAAAGTGAGAGTGAGAGAGATGAAAGAAATTGTGATAGATAATTAGTTTTTTTATTTTTTATTAATTATTAATTCAACTTATATTTTTAATAATTTAATTTTTTAAGATATGTTTTTATTAATATAATATGTGTAAATTATGTTTATCTTAATTACCAAAAAAAATATATATATATAAAATACAGCTCCTCCCATAATTTATAAATTAGGATTGTAATAAAGTTTAAAAAATGAAATGAATTTCGTACTATGGGGATGAATAGTGCAGTTTATTATAATATAAAGTATAACAAAACACAGCGGTGGAGCTCTCAACGTGGCAAACACACAACAATTAACTGTGTGTGTGTGTGTGTGTGTGTGTGTGTGTGTGTGTGTGTGTAAAAATGGAGAAAGATAGAGATACAAGTGATAAGATGAAGAAGAAGCATTTAATATTATATAAATCAGCTACTAAAACACATTCTTTCATCTCTTCTCTTCGACACGGTACCCTTCATCTCTCCTCCTTCAAAACCTGGCTGGTATTTATTTATTTCTCCTTTTTTTTTATTCTAACTTTAAATGGACTTTGTTTTCCCAATTCATCCATAAAAACATACATACATACATACATACATACATACATACATGCCCAAGATTAAAGAGTTGTTGTCATGTCATGTGACCTAACTTTTGCAAAAATGCAAGGGAATGATAAAATATTATGTATTTCTTTTTTATGACAACCAAACTGATCGGTATCAATTATAAAATATAATTCAATAAAAATATATAATTTGTAACTTGATGTTTACATGCTCTTTTTAAAATATATATGTGTATGTGTATATATATACATATATTATGTTCAAACTATTGTTAATTATTTCTTTGTTTCATTAAAGCTAGTGTTGTTTTGAATTTTTCTATTTTTTTCATTAAAGTTCAAACCTACCGAATCGAATCAACCATGATTGATTGATTTTCGTTTGGTTTCAAAATTTACTTTGGTTTAAACCAAACCAAACCAAACCAAACCGATTCGTTCTAATGATTCATTTCGTATTTTTCTCAAAAACTAAACCGAACCCTTGACCCCTAGTTTTAACTAGTGATAAAAGACAATCGAAAGTGTTACTATTTTGGTGTTTTGTCGAAATGCGAGTACCAACTGTTCAATGAAATGCTCAAGTGGCTGTTCACTCATATTTTTGGTAAACTAAAACTATTATTATATCGAAACCAGAATAGTGCACTGAGTGCGTTAATATGGATGATAGACTACCCACCGCAACCTCAACCAGGTTATCTGGTACAAGTACAGATGCATATTAATCATTATGACCATTCATCTTTGTTAAGTTTCCTTATCGTATTTCTTTTCAACAATTCTGTATAAACTAAAATCAGGTGTTCTTGTGTAAAGAAAAATGCTAACAAATATGTAAATATTATACTTCCTCCATACCCTATTACTTGTCCACTGCATAATTTTCGTGGCTAAATTGCCAACAAGACACATTGAAAAAACTCCCATATACTCCAATTAACTTGAGTTAATTCGAGTATATGAAAGTTTTTTCAAATTTGTCATAAAGCAATAAAAGTATTAATTATATGCATCTCAATATGCGTCTTTTCATAGTGGACTAGTAAGTTGAAACGATGGGAGTAAGAAATTGGAACAAAAGCCCTACTGAATGATTGAAATATTATGTAGGGTCAAGATTACTTATTTGTGAGGTCATTTGTTCCGTTTGTGGCGAATGTGTTGATGAAAGCTTGTAAGGAGTCGGATGAAAGTTATGATATGGAAATCATATTAGGCGGCATGGCTGCTTTAAATGATGAGCTGGCATGGTTCAAGAAAGAAGCCTCCAAGTGGGATGTTTCTCTCTCCACCCTAGTTCCTCTCGAAGCAAATCTTCGTTATCAGAGGTAAATTAAAGTTTCTAAAAAATTCTCATTTATTCTTTCCTCTCTTCAGATAGAGTAATTTTGTTCATGTCGAGGGCTGCTCTTTTCCACTTCTGCATATAGTCTACTTTCTAGATTTATTATACATCTGACTTCTCAATTTTTGCATTTTTTGTGTGTGTTATTATTGAAGCTAAAATTAGATCGTAAAAGTCGGAGTTTGGACTTGCTTGGTATATATTACACTATGAAAATGACTTTTTCCCATCAGTCATGGAACTTGAGGATTAGAAATTTTGGGGAGATGGGACATTAATAGTCCCTGTTATTTGTTTATTCATGAGTTCCAACATTAGAATTTACCCTTGAATCGGAAGAGCTTAAATCATGATTTTTTAAATTGATTGTGCATGGTCATGTTCATATCCACTCGTTGTAACTTGTAAGTGTATCAAATCACCCCTACATATCTCATAGGATCGGAGAAGATTCAAGAGTCCATTCTCATATAACAAGCAACAACTACTCTTCACAATAAAGCCTTTTTTGGCTGCAGTTTTTAATAAAACAAGCTGGACTTTTTGGGTTTGAGAAAAAACGTTCGGTTTATCCAGCTGTAAGCTTCTTTCTCTTTCAGCACAAAGCAACCCAGTGAAGCTCAGGGTTTAAGCCTGACTACTAAATGTAGTTCTTGCTATAAGCAAAGACATGAGCTTCATAGCTACACCAAACAAGTCCTCAAAATGTAAAAGGTCATAGGGATGTCAAATTAACACATCAAAACAGAGCCTTCTATGTTTGAAATTATTCAAAGTTCCTAATAAATGTTAGACAAAAAATGTACTATATGACAATTTTGTATTCCCTTTTCCCTTGAATAGATTTTTAGAGAGCTTAATGAGCCCAGAAGTTGACTACACAGTGGCGATCACAGCGTTTTGGGCCATTGAAACCGTATACCAAGAAAGCTTTGCTCATTGTTTAGAAGAGGGTTCTAACACTCCACAAGAGTTGAGAGAAACCTGCAAGAGGTGGGGTAACGATGATTTTGCCCAGTACTGTTTCTCTCTCCAACAGATAGCCAATCGATGTCTAGAGAGGGGGACGGATGATGTAGTCTCGAAGGCTGAAGTGGTTTTTCTACAAGTTCTCGAACTTGAAATTGAGTTTTGGAATATGAGCAAGTCTAGGACTTGAGTAGTGGGTCTGTTTGGTTGCGAACAAGCTGAATCTTTTGAGCTCGGGGAAAAAAACTGGATTCATCCAGCCTTAAGCTGATCAACCAAAAGCAGTAAAGGAAATTGAGCTTTCATAGTTGCAACCAAACAAGGCCTTCGGTCTCTACATGTTTGTGCAATAAAAAATAAATCTGCTTCCATGGAAACTGGGGCGTTGTTTACATTTTTAGTACTGGTAGACATGGTATATTTTAGCTGTTGAATGCTGCGATGTAATTTCTAAGCCAACCTTTTTCTTGTCAATGCTAGTTTTACTTTAATTATTGATGGGCTCTTTCATCTTAAGATTGTTTTGTTGATCTCACTCCCAAGCTCTTGCTTCTTGACTTTCTATTATCTTGAGTTGAGGCAGTATAAATATAAGGCGTTGTTTAGTTGCAGGATTACTAATTTCGGGATTAGCAATCCGGCCGGATCATGAACGAGATTTGAAAAGAACTTCGGAGTAATAATCCTTCCGGGATTGTAATATTTTTCATACCATTGGAAATACCCCCCCCCCCCCCCCCCCCCCCCCCTCTCTCTCTCTTCCCTTTTGCATAATTTGATGTTCTTACTGCATGTAGTTCAGAGTTGAATTGCATTGCCAAACACATTATTTATGGGGTCTTCCGGACTCGTAGTCCAGTCCCGAGTTGCAAATGGTGCAACTAAACAAGGCCTAAAAGTATCCTTAGTAACCGTGTTGCAAATATTATATTATTTGCTGATTATTAGACTGATTGATTGTAGCTTCTTCTGTTTGATAATTGCATAACACGTAATTAAAGTATGTAATAAAAGTAAAGAACAAAATTGATATGGTGTTACAAGTTGCCATTTGAATCAATCTTGGTATTCATATTGATCTCTAGTATTGGTCCGAAGATACTTGAAATATTAAATGACCCTAAAAGTATTAATAATTTTAATTGGGATTGGAAGATTATAGGTGCATTGAAGTTATTAGATAAAGTTTCCGAATTACGCACTAAATTTTGCATGTGCGAGAAACTGTTTTCGGCTGCCATTCGGAATGTTTATCTAGTTTTCAAATATGGTCATTTAATGGTGTTAGTGGATTTATTTTTTTTAAATCGGATGAATTAAGGAGTACTAGATCAATACGGAATTGTTTGGAAGTATTAAGCATTCGAATAAAGGACAATGAATCAGGTGGTTCTTAGTAACTACGTACTATTAGAGAGTGATCTAATGATCTTGGTTAATGGCTAATGCTATCCGAACTTCCTAAGTTTAAACTACGGAGTATGAAGTATGGATGCATATACGCAACATGTTTCATTAGTTTTATTTGTTATTTGAAATTTACAACATTCTTAAATTTAGGAATAAATATAATTTAAAAAGTAAGATACATGCTAGTACCTTTGCTCGATAAATATTGCCTCGGTAGCAGTTTTTTTTTCTTAATATCAAGTTATCAACAAAAGAAAGAGAGAAATTAACCGGTTATTCAAGATTTCCACCCGAAAGCATTTTACGAAAAAGGAGAAATGCAAAAGCACATTTACACTCTACTCTTACGTACACGAATATCGTTTTATTAACAAAATGTCACTTCATAAATGAACTTAAAAAGATTGGATGTTTGAAGCAAATTTTAGTATCATTGCCGTGTATTTTATTAACCAAATGTCATTTCATGTATTTTACTGCAAACATTCCATCCAATTTAAAAAATAAAAAATAAAAAATTAATCCTTATATTTGGAAAAAAAGTAAGAAAGGGTGTGTGTGTAATCTCTAAAATAAAGGAGCATAATGTAAATATTAAAATTTATGAGAGAAATCAGTGTAAATAACGCCATAACAGACTAGGTGTCACTCTCTTTCTACTCTCATAAGTCATAACCGAATTTTGCTGACATAATATCAAAAATAATTTAAAGTTTGCTTTTTATAAATCAGACCCATTTCTGAAAATATTATATAGGACTACTATATATATATATATATATTTAGAGAGAGAGAGAGAGAGAAAAGATATGAAAATACCAGGAACAAAGACAGGGCTTCTACATAGAGTGTTACAGTGTTTGTGTGCTTCTTTTTCAATTTATTATATGATTTCTACACCTAAATTCTTTACTATCTCTGCTTTTTGGTAATCATCATCCTTATCTGTATATATTTTTCTTTATCTATGAATTGTTGGGTTATATTTCTTTTTTAGTAATCATCATTCATCCATATCTCTCTACTCTATCTATTTATTGTTATGTTTAGATTGTTGGGTTATGTTTCTTTTTTGGTTTGTTGGTTAAATTTTTTTTTATTATTGTTGGATTAGTGAAACATTGTTGTCTTGTTGATGTTATATAATGCATGTGCTGGAAAATACTTCTCATTTAATCAATTCATTTTGGAAATTGTATTTTAACTATAAGAGTGGTGATATAAGCCGATACTATTTGACACACACGCTTGCAAAACTCGCTAAGCACCGTTATATCATCTTAGATGAATCATTATTATCACCCTCCCATGTTTGATAAATTTTGGCAATATTTTTTTTCATTCTATGTATTTTGACTAAAATCTCGAACAGAAAATATGCCCCTCCCATGCTTTTCCTTCTTTCGTCTCTAATTATCGTAGTTACTTGTTCGTTGCAACTTTTTCTTTTGGCTTATAAATGCATGTTTTTAAGTTGTCTTAGAACTTAATCTTCTTGGCTTTTCAGATTCAATGGTATATTTTATAAGCTGAATGAACTTAAGGAGCTTATTTGTAAAAAACTGCACCCAAACATGCCTTTTCCCGCTTTCTCTGTGGAATAGTAACAAACTCTAGGACTTTTTCTGGTTCGTTTCAAAAGTGGACATATCACGTTATGATATCCTCGGTTTATAATCAACTTTGTTTTGTGATGATATCATATCGTGTTATGATATTCTTCAGTTCGTTACCCTAGTTAGTGTTTGCTCCTTGCAGCTTTTCTTTTTTGGCTCATAATTGCATGTTTTTTAGTCGGCTTAGAACTTAGTCTTTTTGACTTTTCAGCTTTAAATGTAAAATTTATAAGCTGAATGAACTTAAGGAGATTATTTGTGAAAACTGCAGCCAAACAAGCCTTTTCTCGCATTCTCTGTGAAATAGTAAAAAACATTAGGTCTTTCTCCAGTTCATTACAAAAGTGGACTTATGGCATTATGATATCCCCGGTTTTGTTCGTTGTGTCATTGCATTATTGATACTGTGGACAAATTTTTGAACCAATGCCATCAACTTTGAAATTCTGCTGAGCTACATCACGATTTATTTTTGGTTTTCTGTTTCTACAACAGAAAATGGAATTTTATGTTAAGACTTCTCATTTTTTCTCTCATTTGAACAATTATCTGCATATTGGTTACAGCTAAGGTCTCATAAATTATATGTGAAATCAGAGTTGATATAAAATGTAATAACCATTGCAAAACCTGGCTGCATTTCAAACTTAAATAAGCCAGCTTATGTGAACAGAAGCTGGCTGAGTAGGAGAAAAAAAAGAAGATAGGACTATTCATCTTAAACCTTCGTGCTTGCCCGGCCTCAAGAAAGATAGGTTCTACGAGTACAAGCCAAATGCACTGCAACTTCTTTGTTAACATATAGCTATACATGAACAAAAAAAAAATTATTTTGTTTTTCATCTTTGTTTTTCTCTAAACATATAGTGTCTTGGTTGCTTCAATGTGCCTACAAGCGGTATGGAGTTCCGGGCTTGCTTATTTAGATGCATATTCTTTGGTGAAAAAGGAGTCCCTACAAGGCCCTCTTCTCATCTGCTTCTTCATGATAGGAGACATGGTCCGGAATTTTGAAACCAATAATTGCTCATTCTTTCATTTACAAATTGTTTGGGTGCAACTTTTTCAGCAAATTAGCTGGATCTTTTAAGGTTCAATTAAAAATGGGTTCATCCAGCTGCAATCTTCTATGTCTGGGCTTGTTTGGTTGTAGCTATAAAGTTGATGAGCTAGAATTCTTGGCTTTTAGAAAAAAGAGAAAGGGTAGGTTCATTCAGCACATAGCTTCTAAACTTTTCAAACGAAAATCCAGAGAAGTTTTTTTTAGTCGGTCAACACTTTTGAGCCAAGAAGAAAAAAAAAACTGAACTTAAAAGCTGAAACAAACGACCATATAACACAGAAAATCTCAGCTTTTAAGCTGATCAACCAATACAGTCCATCTTTTAAGGACAAAATGCTGATCTTATAAGCTGTCCTGTAACCAAATAAGCTTGAGAACCCCAGAAAACCTTAGCCTTTAAGCTAATCAACCAATGTGATTCAACTTTTATGAAAAAAAGGCCGAGCGTATAAGTTGCAACCAAACAAGGCTTTAGCCAAGAATGATAACCAACCATAAGTTCCGTCTCTTAGTATTTTAAAAGAAACTTCTCTCTTTTTGCAGGTTACGGCATTGTTGTCCTTTGCAGGAGCTTCTTCTTCGGCTGGTATAGTAATTTACTTGTCTCATGACTCGGAAAACTGTACAAGAATGGGAATAATATGCCAAAAATACATTACCTCTGTTGGGCTTGCTTTCTTCAGCTATATATTAGCAGCTTTATCTTCTTTAACTATGGTCTGGGTATTAGCAGCTGCTCGATGAAGAACCTTTTTTTCTCCTTTTCGGGTTATATGGTATATAGGCTATCTTGAGAACTTGTAATTACTTTCAGTTTCAATATAAGAAGGTTTTGTAAGTTTTGTTAGCTCAATGAAGAACAAAGGTTCTCTCTTTTTCTTTTCGTTATATGGTATATACCCATCTTAAAAAGTTGTTACTCCGTATTAACTAGTATTAACTAAGGATTCAATAATTGAAGGGTTTTTTCTTCTTCTTTCCGAGGTTAAAGGGACGAAATATCAAAAGAATGTTTGGTTAATGCACATAGCATTGTCTGAAATTGTTCTACTCGCAGTCAACCTATTTGTCTCAAATTTCCTAATATTCATTTCTCGGTACTTTTCTATTAATAAGTGGTACTCCAGCAACCAGAGTGTCATTTTGAAATCCGCTAGCCTGAAAATGTTGATAAATTTTGAGGCAAAAAACACAAAATAACTTAAATACTGTAGTTTGGTTTACGTAGTTTAAAAGAATAGAAAACTTATGATCTGAATCATATATTGTACCAAGTTGAACTTTTTTAGTCTTCTCATCTCGTCTGGGCGGAACTAGCAACTTAAAATAGGAGTTGTATCCATAATATGAGAGTTTTTTTTCATAATATGATAGGGACTGAAAGCTAATTTTTTAAGATTGTAAATAAAATACGAGTCTTTTTTTTTTTTTACTTCTTCATCAATTTATATCAAAATAGGAGACGTAATTACTTTTTCATCCCCAAATGTTTCATCAAATCATTCAGTTCCGTGATTGTAGAGCTTATCAATTCACTCATAATCATATGACGTCTAAACTAGCATTATTAACTAATTGCAACTCCAAGGTACACATAACTAGCCTCTCATGTTGCTATCTATTGCCCTTACCATAATGACCGCTACTCACCCATTAAAAGGCTTGCTTCTCTAGTGTTTTAAACTCAACTTTTGTTAAAAGTTGTATCCCATTGTTTTGTTGACGAGCTTAATGCCGAAGAGAGAATCTGGTTTGACAAATGAAAAAGTTTATGCTGAATGAATGTAGCAGTATTCTCAATCTTTAAAAATCAGCTATTGTTAGCTTGAAAGCTACCATTCAAATATATCAACAACAACGAAAAACTTCTTGCAAGTTTTTGAATTCTGTGTGTAGAGCGACAATAACCCCAAATTAAGATCAAAAGATGAAGTTATTTCAACAAAAAAATTTAAAAATAATTGGCGAACAAGTTTCAACTGCATTCCTTAACAATTTAACCTTACAATCACTTAAGAGAAGACCTGCTAAGAGTTGAAATAGCTACAGAAGTTGCAACTTGAAGACAATCAACCAATGAAGTGTCAATAAAAGCAACCAAATATTGGGGGGAAACATAACAAATATCAAATAACTAAGCAGCAGGAGGCCTGAGGTCCTGATCATGAGAAGTATCGTGGACTGATGGAGGGAGATAGTGCCACATAGGCATGTATCCGTAGCTCGGATAAACCGCCATCTTTGTGGGACCTGCATGATACGCACCAGCTGGGTGGAGTGGTAAGAACGCAGAAGAAGGAGTAGCCACAGCTTTCATCTGCTGCTCCATTTTTTCTTTGTCTGCTTTTAGTAATGTTTTCTCTTCACGAAGCTCGTTCTTCTCAGCCTGTTTTTAAAAGCATGGATTAATATTAAGCGGAATTACAGAATTCCGGTAATTAGATATCTGAGCAAAATATTTGAACAAGAGAACTGTAAAACCAGATTTAATACCGAAACTTTACTTCCAACAAGTTCTCATCATACGTTATAAAATTGGTAAAAGTAAGAAATAAATTATCTGAATCATTTAAATTTAGTAATGTCTATCATATTTGCAAGTGTAATTTGTTGTGGAATAGTTTTTAATAAAAGTCACACAATGTTTATTTGATAATCCATCAAACGATATCATCCTATAGTCCATAGATTTCTATGGTCACATTTTTCGTTCTATTTCCTAAATCGGTAAAACTAGGAGTCTCGTGTCGTTTGGATGCAGTCTTTCTTTTATATTTGTTTCTTTTTATCTTTTCATTTATGCCACTGTGTTTTTCCAACGTTAAGCTGGGGTTTTTGTTTTCTAGCCTAAATAAGCTAGTAGACACTGTAGGGCTTAATTGCCTGCAGCGTTTAAGCAAATAAGCTTGAAATTTGAGGTCACAAAAGAGCTAGGTTCATCCAGATTAAAATTCTAGCTTATTCAGGACATAAAACACAAAAAGGTTCACTTGTAAGCTGTTCAACTTGTTAAAGTAATTGCACAAAATCAGCCTAGCATTAAAAGCCCAGCAATAAACTCTGACCATATTTGAGTTTTGAATTAGCTAAAGATTAGGATAAGTTTTTGATTACGTAATCAATCTTATTTATTGCAATTGTAAAGATCTCCTGTAATTACGCCTGGTCTTGGCTATATATTGTACTGATGAAATTTTAATATGATCAATAAAAATACAGTTTCTACATGGTATCAGCCTAGGTCATAGTTCTTCTCAGTTACCTTTTTTTTCTTTTCTTTTCCTCCCCTTGCTGTTACCTTCTTTTCCTTCTCCTTCTTCTGTTTTTTTTTTCCCTTCTCCCATGGCCTCTTCATTTTCGGCTCCTACCCAAAACACTGCCCAATTCACCAAACTTACTGAGACAAATTATCTCACTTGGCTTCGACAAATCAAACCGTACCTACATGGTGCTAAACTCTGGGGTTATATAGATGGTTCCATACCGGAACCATCTCAGACTATTGACACACCTGCTACAGCAACTGCAGCAGCTACAACTATCTCCAACACCAAATATGAAGAATGGTTCACCGTGGATCAACAAATCATTAGTCTTATCACCACTTCTCTAACTGAGAGTGTATCGCAACTTACCATTGGATTCGACACTTCTAAAGGAATCTGGGATTGCCTCGCTCGCCACTACTCGCAACGTTCTGCAGCTAGTGCTTCTAGTCTTAAGCTACAACTTCTTGAGCTTAACAAAGGTTCTTGCAACACTCCATGGCCTTGGATCTGATTATCTTATGCTCCGTACCGCTCTTTTCCAACACTCTTCTCTCCCTGACTTCACCGAACTTAGATCTCGCATTTTGTCTTTTGATTCCCAGCAACCTCGCAGTCATGAGCACGGATCAGCCACTGCTCTCTTTCATAATAGCAATACCCGTCGTGATAATCGTCCCCAATCTGGTCGGAATTTTAGTTCAAACAGCCGGAATTTTGGTCGCCCGAAAAAGTACAACAATGCACGCAACTATCAACAACACTACAATGGATTTCCGTCGCCACAATTTCCTGCACAATTGCCACCATCTAATGCATTTGGACATTACACATTTCCCAATTCGGCCCCTCGATCTCAGCCCTCCAATGGTCTACTTGGACCGGCTCCAATTTGGTGCTCCAATTGCCACACAAATCAGCATGGAAACAACCAATGCCCTCATCGATATCCAGGCCCAAACACTGCTGCACCTTTCGCTGGAGCTCACTTCGCGGCAGATCCTAATTGGTATCCGGACACCGGAGCTACGCATCACATGACCTCCATGCATGTCAATAATCCGCAACAATATGCTGGTCCACATAATGTTTTTATGAGTAATGGGGACTCAATGCCCATTTCTCATACTGGTAACTTGCCCATTTCTGTAGGATCATCCAATTTTTCTTTACAAAATGTTTTTCGAATCTCTTCCATTCGTAAAAATTTGTTATCTGTTGCTCGCTTTACTAAAGACAATCAAGTTGTATTTATTTTCGCACCTGATTATTATCAGATTTTTTGCTTACATTCCGGTCGTTTATTGTTTCAGGGCCCTTGTAAAGACGGGCTATATCCTCTTCAACTGTCGAACGTTCCTTCCACTCCACAAGCTCTTGCCACCATTCACTCTTCTATCTGGCACAAGACTTGGCCATCCTTCATCTGATGTCTTGTTTCGTTTAGGTTCTTCTATTGGATCTAAGATTTCTTTTCATAATTTTTGTCATGAATGTGCTCTTAGCAAGTCTCATAAATTACCTTTCCAGTCTAATAAATTGTCCGCTCATTCTCCTTTTCATATTATTCATAGTGATCTATGGTCTTCATCCACCCCCTCTACTTGCGGTTTTAAATATTACGTTCTTTTTACTGATGAATTTTCACGATATTCATGGGTTTATCCAATGCGCCGGAAAAATGAAGTACTTACCCATTTTCAAACTTTTGTTGCTAAAATTCAAAATCACTTTGGTGTCGTCATTAAATTTCTCCAAAGTGATAATGGCACGGAATATGTTAATAATTCATTCACTGAATACTGTAACTCTTTGGGCATTCAACGACTTTCATGTCCACACACCCCTGAACAAAATGGACTTACCGAAAGAAAGCATCGTCACATTGCCACCATGGCTCGAAACCTTATACTCACTGCTAGTGCTCCGCACAAACTTTGGGTCGAAGCTGTCCTCACATCTGTTTATCTTATTAATCGCCTCCCTACATCTGTTTTAAATTGGGACACTCCTCACCATCGCCTTTATGATACTTCTCCTTCCTACTCGTCCCTTCGAGTCTTTGGCTGTTCTTGTTTTCCTTATCTTGGTCCTTATGTCTCCGATAAATTATCAAGTCGTAGTATAGAATGTGTCTTTTTAGGATATAGTCCCCAACATAAAGGTTATCGATGTCTCGATCCCACTACCGGTCGTCTATATGTCTCAAGACATGTTATTTTTAATGAAAGTTATTTTCCCTACAAAAATTTGCAGGTACAACATACTACCCCGTTGGAATTTGCTCTCTTACCATGCCCAAGCCCTATTCCTGTTTCACCAACTCCAGCATCACATTGTGAGCCAATAATTACATCACACCTTGAGCCCATTGGCCTACCTATACAATCTATTCCAGAAACAGAAGTCTCAACTTCTAATATTAACCAAACAGGCACATCGACTCAACCCCATGAAACGCCGCCGCTTCATGTTACTACATCCGCATCAATTCAAGAGCCATCGTCCATTAATAAACCTCTAAAGACATATCATCGCCGTGCTCGACTTGTAAGAACCACGACAGATGAAACACCCCCATTAGTGGTGATGGAAACCAATGATGTTCAATCTTTGCAACCGTTCCTCTCGGACTCATTAACAGCTGCTACGACTTCGGCCACCAATTCACCGCCTCGACAACCCTCCCGACATCCAATGACCACCCGATCCAAAGACGGTACACTAAACCAACAGAATCGCCATCCTTTACCTCGAGCTCTTATTACTGTCATTAAAAATTCAGAACCTACATGTTATACTGACGCTTCCAAACAAGCAGCTTGGCGTAGTGCTATGGCAGATGAAATTAATGCTCTCCTAAAGAATCAGACTTGGACTCTTGTGCCCCCCTCACCGTCTCAAAACACAGTTGGTTGCAAATGGGTTTTCCGCATCAAGCGTAATTCAGACGGCACAATCGATCGACACAAAGCACGACTTGTCGCCAAAGGATTCCATCAACAACAAGGTATTGATTATGAAGAAACGTTCAGCCCGGTTATTAAGCCCGCCACAATTCGTACTGTTCTTAGTATTGCTGTCTCTGAAGGATGGTCTCTACGCCAGTTAAACGTCAAGAATGCGTTCCTTCACGGGTTTCTTCAAGAGGACGTTTATATGACTCAACCACCTGGGTTTGTCGATTCTTCACGACCCAATCATGTTTGCAAGCTTCACAAAGCATTGTATGGCCTTAAGCAGGCCCCGCGAGCTTGGTTTCACCGAATCACATCATTCCTTATCTCCGCTGGTTTTATTCAGAGTTTGGCCGACCCATCTCTCTTTATTTTTCGTCGTGGCATTCAAATTATTTACATTCTTTTATATGTTGATGATATCGTAGTTACGGGCAGTGATAATAAGCTTTTGGAAGGGTTCATTGATGCACTTAGTCGTGGTTTTGATATAAAAGATCTTGGTCCTCTACATTATTTTCTAGGCTTACAAGTTTCTTCACAAAACGATGGCCTCCACATCAGCCAGCTCAAGTATGCTAATGACCTTCTAGTCAAACATGACATGCTCCTCTGTAAGCCTGTCACTACACCTATGTCGGCCAAAGAAATTTTTGCTTCGACTGATGGCGACATACTTGCGAATCCCACTGCTTTCCGAGAAATTGTTGGTTCTCTCCGATACTTGACGATAACTCGCCCCGACATTGCCTATGCAGTCAACTCAATATCTCAATTTATGAGTCAGCCTCGTACCTCACATTTAGTTGCTGCAAAGCGTATCCCGAGGTACATAAAGGGTACACTTGGTCATGGACTGTTTTTCCGTCCCCAACGCCAACCAACTCATCTCAGCGCCTACTTCGATGCTGATTGGGCAGGCTGTCCTGAAAGCCGCCGGTCAACGTCTGCTTACCTTTGCTATCACGGCACCAATCTCGTCTCTTGGTGTTCCAAAAAGCAGCCCACAATCGCCCGTTCCAGTGCCGAGTCTGAATACCGAGCTCTCTCTCATGCTAGTGCTGAAACTACTTAGTTAGCTCTATTATTATATGAACTTGGAGCACAGGTGCAGTTCCCGGTTCTTTTACACTGTGATAACTTAAGTGCAACATACATGGCCTCCAACCCAGTCTTTCATGCGCGGACAAAACATATTGAACTAGATTACCATTTCGTGCGTGAGAAAGTAGTTTCCGGTAGTCACCGCGTTTGTTATATTCCATCTGTTGACCAGCCGGCCGACCTTCTTACCAAGCCTCTTCATAAGCACCGGTATTCTCTTCTTGCTCTCAAACTTGTCCGTCAAGGTCCGTCCAGTTTGCGGGGGGATGTTAAAGTAATTGCACAAAATCAGCCTAGCATTAAAAGCCCAGCAATAAACTCTGACCATATTTGAGTTTTGAAGTAGCTAAAGATTAGGATAAGTTTTTGATTATGTAATCAATCTTATTTATTGCAATTGTAAAGATCTCCTGTAATTACGCCTGGTCTTGCCTATATATTGTACTGATGAAATTTTAATATGATCAATAAAAATACAGTTTCTACACAACTAAACCAGGTCCAGCTTTTAAGTAAAAAAGCTAAAGTACCCGAGTGCAAAACTGCTACGTGAGCAAGGCCTGAAACTACTAGGCTTGTAAATGTTGCGCTTACTTGACTGCAATTTCCAAGCTCAGCTTTCTTGCGTTTTATTTTTAAGTCGTGCGTTTGGTCTCAACTTTTAGGCTTATGTTATCTATTATCGAGCAAGAATTGACTAGAACCTTTAAACAGGATTTACCAAACTCATGTACTCTAAAAACAGATAAGCACCTTTTATGCTTCAAAACAGATTGCATAATATGACCACTGACCTTTAAACTCTTAATCTCTTCTAACAATTTCTTGTTCATCTCTTTATACTCACAAGACTCCGCTTTGAGCTGGTTTAGTACTCGGATGGCATCGACAAGTATGGCCAGTTTATCAGTTTTCGGTGTTCTCCCAGGTTCTAAGGTAGAGCTTAATTCTTCGAACCTGCACAAAAATAATAAGAACAAAGGAAAATATGAAACAGGCTCTCTTTTTCTCTCTGCAAAGGTCTTACTTAGCAAAAGAAAGATGTTTTTGTTACTTTTAGTACCAATAACCGTGTAAGCTTGTTTCTTTACAGCTTTTAATCTCAACTCCATTTTCTTTTTGCCAGTAAGTTGCATTGTATCAGGTTAGCTACCTTAAAAGACAGTTTTTTGGCTTTCTGGCCTAAAAAGTAGCTGTATAACTCGGCGCGTTTATAGCACCAAATAAGAGAGTTTTTGTATCAACCTCAAATAAGCTAGTTTATTTGCTTAGAAGCAGAGCAGTGAAACAAGCTGAAGAGTTACAAAAAGAACTTGCAAATAAAAAATGAAGCTCTTTATAGAGTATTATCAAATCAACACATACAAAGAGATGGGATGAAAAGTTACTTGCCTTTCGTTTAGTTTCTCTCTACGCAACCTCTCACGACAAGCTTTTGTCCCAAGTCTGCTGCTACATGAATCACTTCGACCCCTAAAAATTAGCAAGCATATAATTTTAGGAAAAGAATTATGTACTTGCAAATAATCACTTTCGCAATAAATTCTACAAGATATGCCATAAACAGATGCATGTGATACCCGTGCAGTATGAAAATTTATCTTGTCCTTCATCAAATTATTTAGTACACACGAACAACAATGATAAAAAAACACTAGTATTTCCTCTTTCTTAAGTTTCAACAAACTCCCACTCATCTCGACTGTAAACAAAACGAAGCCTTGTAAACCAACAATCATATTTGTTTTTGCCTTTTTGGAAGAAAAAAAGAAGAAGAAGAGTTTCATACAAGTATACCTGGTCTTGTAATGAAGCTGACTAGTGAATACACTCTCCACCTAATTTGAATAATATAGCTATATAAAATAAGACAAATGGTATATAAAAAGACAAGTTTAACTCTCACGACCAGTAGACCAGAGAAGTCGGATTATGAAATTATATAAATACAAATACAAAAACAAAAAGAACAAAACTAATGTATGAAATGCACATAGTAAATGTAATATAGCAAACAAGTAAATCAAATCATAACTATATACCTCTTCCTCGGGCATTCTTTCTCAGTGAAATCTTCATCTAGAGTTGTACTTTCGGTGAAATGTGTTGTACTTTCTATGAACGAAGTTGTACTTTCGGTGAATTGTGTTGTATTTCCGGTGAAATTTGTTGTATTTTCGGTGAATTGACCATCAAGTTGCAAGCAAGGGCCGTCGCTAAAATTTACAGATCAAAATTCAAAGGACGACAAAGTAAACAAATTGCTAAGATACATACAATGAAACACTACATGAATTTGGCACCAAAAAAAAAATTCAAATGAGAGAAAGACAAAAGTCACAAAACCGCATCCTGTTAGACGAGATTAAAATCTATACCACCATGACCATGAGACATCAACTGAACCACTAAAGAATTAAAGGTCATATCTTTGATTTTCGGTAAATCATGGAAAAAGTCATTTACGAAATCAGATGCTGAAAAGGTAAAAGAATTCTCAATAACAAACACTAACAAAATTCTACATCACAAACAACCTCCAAACAAAAGGAGCCATATGCAATACTTCTATTTTTTAATAGGTTTTTAAAAAATATTCTTTTTTACCAAAGGAACAAATGACATGTAAGGTTTTATCTTTTTATGCAACATGGTAAAAAAAACTACAAATAAAAATGTAAGAAAAAACAACAATAACAAGCTTCTACAATGTGTTAGTACTTTAGCAAATAATTACCTACCCAAATTAGCAAATTCTACACTAGAATTGTACAAAACAAACAATCAAATAAGGCTAATAAGTAATAAGCTAATAAATTTTTTGACCTCCGCTGAGAAATTAAATGGACTATATAGCAAAAAAAAAAAAAAAAATTTTGACTATAAAAGGTCATAAGTGATTGTGGGTAAGTGAGAGAAAGTAGATTTAAAATTTCAAAATGCAAAATGCAAAATAATAATAACTTTAAATAACCCAACAGCAGAAAGAAACTTAGATGATGGAATTAAAAATGAAAGATCTTTTCCTTCTTTTGTGGGCAAGTCAAAAAAAAGTCAAAAAAAAAAAAAAGGAAATGAAAAAAATTGGCCTATAAATTTAAAGATATGTATTAATATATAAATAAATATATAAAAACCTTTGATCAAACCAACAGAGAGGAACATGGTTGATGAAGCTATTGAAATCTGAATAATCCAAATTATTATCATCAAAAGACTCCATTCTTGAATTTATTTTGATTAAATTCAATCAAACAAGATTTTGTGTAGGTGAAAATGCTATATTGGAATTTGGATAAAATTGGAAATTGATTATTATTATTATTCTAAGAAAGAATGAACCCTTTTATTTGATGAAGAAGATGAAAAAAGCAAAAGCTGGGTTTATATGAAATGAACGCTGACCTTAGTTTATATTTGTATTTTATTTAGTACAACTAGTTCTAAATTATAACTAAATTTGTCACCAATTTGAAAATTTATGTACTTGTTTCATTAGATTAAGAAGTAAAGTGAACAGTGATAGAATGACATTTCTTTGCTAAAATTCCAAATTACCAACCCAAGATTTATCTAGAAAATCACTGCATTGATGAATAAAAAATCTCAATTATCCAAACTACCTATTTATCGAAATCTTAAAAACTGCGTTTATGTCGTGTTCTACAGGTAAAATATGTGATTAACTTTTAAATATTTTCATTTTGTCCCAGTTACTACTTATAACTACCCAAGTCCTCTCCAACCTTGGTATTTTGATAAGAAAACTTAACAAGGCAAACCTATGAATATTATTGTAATGGACAATTATTTATGACATGTGAAGTATGTTTAGTTATATAATAGAATCATCTAAGAACCAAAAGGAACATAGAGACTAAAATATTGGAAACAAAAGTATAAGGACCATATATAAGATTTATCTCAATTAGATAATCATATATGTATTTAGCCGGATATATAACAAAATTGAATGATCACAAACCAATTATGTGGTGACATGAGGGATATATATCGCCGCATCCCGCGCTTTATTATCACCCCTTTTTTTTAATAAGTCGAAAAAGGTTTATTCCTTTTTTGCTATTTATCTTTATTCCATATCTCTGTAAAGCTGGGAATATAAGATTTAAAGTTAGTTTCGCATCAAAAATTGAGTTCTGTGCATATTTATGATGAGGGCAACCGTTGATGATTATAAATATGCCCATAAAGTCAACTAAACACTGGAAATCTGGAATAGGGTACATTTCAACAAAATCTATTTCTCCGTTTTTGAGAGATAATATTATAATATTATTGAACTATTGAGTCTTAATTATAGTGGGTCTAAGTTAACATTCTGTTCTCTCTCTATATCTATGTACATATATATATGTGAGTTAATATATCACACAACACGTTATCGGCACTTTCCTCGAGGTGAATACTTATTGTATTGATTATTACTTAGTCGAAATCCTCGCATACTGTCGTGTGCAAGTGAGAGAAGCATCCAGTCGGATGCTCGTGTACTCTTTTTATTCTTAGACCAAGGTTTTTTTTCTACTGGGTTTTTCTTGGCAAGATTTTTAACGAGACGCGTTCCCATTATATCTCACTTAAGATTGCCGAAATTAGTGTAGTATCCTGTTGTATACTTCTTACCACTGTGTACTCTTTTGTCCTTCGACTAGAGGTTTTTTTCACTGGGTTTACACTAGCAAAGTTTTGATGACCCACCTGTTTTGTGGTTCATCCCCTATTACTACCACTGTTGCACTCTTTTTCCTTCGATCAGATATTTTTTCATTGGGTTTGCTCTGCCAAGGTTTTGATGAGGCACACTGTTTTGTGGTTAGTTAATTACATGGAATTTCGGCCTATATCATTCGGCTACACAGTTTCTCCTAGGTACCGGTTTTGTCTCACACTGAGTTTTTCGGTCCTAAGATTTTTATGTGTTTAGCTCTGTGAATGAACTCGACTCAGATCGACTGCATGAATACGAAGAATTTAAGACGTCCAAATAGGGAGTGTTGTAATATATTATTGGACGCCTAAATTGGGCTTTCTATCTTGTATAACATGTTCTATATAAAAAAGGTTAGGGTTCACTTGTATTTAGACATTCTGATTAATAAAGATCATGTTGTTGTCTCTCTCGGTATTCTCTCTATATCTATATACATATATGTGAACTAATATGTCACACAACAATAACTTATTTATGTTTTCACATTTAGTAATGTTACATAGCTCAAGTTTAGGTCATAAGTCATAATATCGTTTTTTTCATACGTATTTGTATTTTTTTTTTTGATTTTTTTTTCTTAAATCAATATTTTATTTTATTTACATAGTGTTTGTTCAAAAAAACTATAAACTTTAACTTGTATTTTTTTTGGGTATTTATTGTTTGTTTGACAATTTATAAGCTATTAATATTAATAAATACCCAAAAAAATAAAAATTTTACATATTTTTTTTTTGAACAAACACTTTATAAATAAAATAAAACGTTGATTTAAGTAAAAAAAATTAAAAACAATTACGAATACATATGAAAAAACAGTACCGTAAACAAAAAATACCAAATATTCCCCTTATTTATAATCCATCATGGCAATCATTGCCCATATTACGTTTATAATATCATTCTTAATTTGAAGTTGTTATACCGTTAAATTCTTTTTTCCATCAGACAATTGTTAGTATCCTGAAAGGAACACTGAATAGTGTACTTACAACATTAATAACTTGAAGCATGAAAGTTCTGCAAGAGTTTCACATTTATTAGATCAGGATGGACAGAGAAGTTGAAATTGTTGACATGATGAAAGCCATTTTACAGGGTCAAATTCATTGATTTAACTATTAAAGCAATTATTAATTGTACAAGAAAGAACACCAACGTCAATTTCCTGTACAGCCTCCACAGAACCAAAATAAAAAGTCATATTACACACGCTTCATTTTTAAGCTTATCGATCAACTCGTCCACGGAAGAAACAATAACACCAGATTTTCTCTTAGGGGGCTCGGTAACTTGAATAATTTCCAAGTCAGATTTGATCGACACATTCAACTCCTCTGGAGTATATTTCTTGATCACCTTCGATTTAGCTTTCATTATATTAGGCAGAGTTGCATATCGTGGCTGGTTTAATCTCAGATCGGTACTGCAAGGAAGACATAGTATATCCATAAATTATTTATCAGCATGAGTTTGGGAGGTTTTAATTTTGCAACTCAACTTATTTTCTTAAAGTGGTGTTCCTTCGGATTTCCAACAGTATTTATCGTAAGGTTTTCTTTAATACAATAAACAATTTAGCTAAAAACTTTAATCTGGGTTAATCCCATTACTTTCTACTGTTAAAAAAGCTAGTTTTTTTAATGAAAAGCTACAACAAAACAAGCAACTGGCAAGGTGCTCAAGTGTGTACGAAAACACAAAACCGAACCGACATTCTTGAGGTACATACAGGGCTGGCCCTAACCACAGCCAAAAAATAAATTGGCATCTTTCAATTGTTATAGATTAGAGGCATCTTTCCAACAGTAAATAGGTGCCAACTGATTAGAGGCGCCGAAAAAAAAATCCATTTTTTTTTACTAATGCATGTGCATCTTTCAATTGTTAGAACATACGCATCTGTTACCTCAAAACATATTTTTTCCTAAAATTTGATGATTATGGTATAAAAGTGGTATACATCAGGAACCCTATAAATTTCCTAAATTTCAGGAAACAGAAAATTCACCTTATATATGAGAATTGTATATGATTACCTAAATGAATATAATAGTAACAAACTATCAAGGGGTCATATTTTTGTGGTTGTAATATTGTTATGATTATTAAATGATAATAAACAAATAAAAAGAAATAATGTAGGGTTATTATAATGAAATAAATAAGGAAGCTGAAATTTTGTGTAAATGTAAACGGTTCCTTAAAATATATAAAATGTGTTAGGTTTGAGTAAATGGTTAAAGTTGTTGATGCGGTTGCTCATTTATTTATTTTTTGCAAAGTCTAACAAGTGTTGCCCCTGTGGAGTGGATCTTTACAGTTTAGAGTTTCCTTCTATCCTTGGGTCTGAGGTTTAAATCTTTCTATCCATTTTTCTACTTACTTCCCATTTAAAGCTAACCCAAAAAAAAAAAAAAAAAAAAACCGGGAGTTTGGAAACCAAGACCTCCCAATTATTAACCATCAATTATAACTAACTGAGCTACTGCATGAATACTGGAAATATATACAGTTATTTGAACACTTGTTATGCTTTATTTTGGCACTTAACTTTCGGATTAAAAAGTTTATTTTTTTCAAAGATTGACCAGGCTTAGGTGTCTCAGACCATAGGGCTAGCCTTGGGTACATAGTCTTTTAGTTTAATCTAAAGTTATTTGTTACTCTTATTTACTTATGTCAGTGAATTATTAAGAGGAAAAGTTTAAATGTGGAATAGTCTCAGATGTCATATAAGATAATAAACAGATAATTACAAAAAATGATAAAGAAGAATACATACGTGATTAATGCAGGCAAGTCCAAGCATAAGGTTTCGAGACCACCATCAACCTCTCTATCCACTGTCACTTCTTGTTTATCTTTGTCTATCACAACCTAGTAAGAACAATATTAAACCAATGCCTTGGGAAACAACATGAAGCTCGACTCATTTGCTTAGTTATAGTAGGGTAAATTTTATCCAGACTTCGAGCTAAAAAGAACTAATAGAAAGCTGGCAAAACCGTACACAAGAGGGTGGAAAGAGAAACTACTGAGGCCTGTCCTGTAGTAGCTTTTAATCTCAGTTTGTAATTATTAACAAAAGCTGAATTACATTAGATGGATTAGTTGAAGAGCTAAGCTTTTCTGGTTCTTTGCCCTGGATAAGGCTAGAAGCGTTGAAGTGGATGAGCCCAGCTTCTCTCTAATTAAAAAATATCCAGCATATTTGATTAAAAGCTTCAACAAAACTAAAATGGTAGTCCTAATTATGGCTTTTTTTAACTGCAGCTTATATGCAAAGAGGTACCCTTTTTAACTAGCTTTCCCAGAACAGAAAGGCATAAAAGAAAAAAGTCAGCAAGTAAGCAAGCCAATCAAATGCAGTACAACTTATAAGTAGAAAACCAAAACAAAATTGAGCTAAACAATTGCTTCTAAAATTTAAACAAGCCTGAGTTCGAATAACTAGACAAGCTATACTATCATGGTTCATAGTTTTGTACCTTGGAAGCAAAAGTCCCTTGCGGCCAATTCAGAAGCCCTGCCACCATTTGACCCGTTTGATTGCAATCGTCGTCAATGGCCTACCAAAACTAACTCTATCTTAGAAAAAAGCATTCTATTCTTTCCAACACGTCCAAATTTCAACCAATGAGGCAAAGAAGCAAATTAAAAGCATATAAACCAGCAGAACCCTTTCAAGTGCACAGCCGGTTCGAATAATACAATAACTAGCAAATTCTGAGTGAACTAGATATTCAACGGAGAGTCTATGGCAGAAACTGTACTGTCAATACTGCTACCGAAACCGAAATTCAAGCAAAAAACAGTAACCAGCTTTTAGTCATTTCACTCACTCAAATGCCCTCACACAAGCTTAATTGCGGAATTATTACAAGCTTGCGGTGCATTATCTTAAGAGTTAAAATGTTTCCAGTAGTTTGGTAGTATTATATACTCAAGGCATGGTAGACTGCAGCTTTTCAACTCAGTTTTATATGGTCCTTTCTTAAAAGCTTGTGGTGCATTAACTTGATCAGCGTAAAAGCTACGCCTTTTTTTTTTCTTCTGTATAATAAGCTAGAAGTTATAAGCTACACGGACTCAGTATTTTGTAGACAAATAAGGACTAAGTGCTTGTCTAACATTGCATTTTTAAGCATCAAAAGCCAGCTTTCCCAACCCAAAAACCAATCCGGTCAATCCAGCTTTGAGCTTCTAGCTTATTTTGACCAGAAGATCCCAGCTTAAAAGCTGACAGCATGTGCATAAGTTGTAACTAAAAATGGCCTTAAAGGCTGTAGTGAAACAAGTGGAAGAACTCGGTTTGTCATAGCGTAAGTTGGCTGAAAATTACCCTTTTTTTTTTCTTTATATAGATTTAGTGAATCAAGAAGCTTAAAAATACCAATCTGTTCTTATTCAGCAAGTACCAACAAATAAACATAGTAAACCAAGCCAAATTAAATCACTAAACAATACTCGAAAGTAAGTGTACATAAAAAGTACCTGTTTACCGAGGATGACAAGCTGAGGCTTCTCCACCTCGACCAGAGCCCTGAGCAACTTAGCCACCGCCAAAGGAACGAGAGCCTCTTTTGTGTCCACGTGTATGGCCCGATCTGCCCCCATCGCCAGCCCAGTGCGCAGCGTATCTACACACTGTGCGGGCCCCATGCTCACCGCAACCACCTCCTTCGCCGCACCAGACTCCTTCATCCTCAGAGCCTCCTCTAAAGCTATCTCACAAAACGGATTCATCGACATCTTCACATTTCCAGTCTCCACCCCACTCTGCAAACGACAATGATCATAACATTTATATACAAACAGGCTATTTTTGGTTTGGTCCAAAATCAGATTAAAAAAATCCGTTTCAATCATTCACTGAAAATCCAGATTCTGGATTTTTTTAGCTTTTTAAGCCTAAAAATCTGCTTTTTAAAAGCTAAATAATCCGACTGTCCAAACACCCACAGTTTTTTAATTCAAAAATTCAAAAATTCAAAAATCTGCTAATTAAATCTGTTAACAAATGGACCCATATTACAGGCCAAACCGGTGCTATAACTCCTGCTAAAATCGAGACTTGACACAAGGCATTGATTACATAAAGAACAATGCCGGAGATTAAATATCAAATACTCCACTCATCTCGGGCGTTGACTGAGGATCTGCCTAGTGACATTTTAAGTTTTGTATTTGTGTTGCTTGATCCGTCCCTGTATATATATGTATCAAATATCTATATATACTTAATAATTTGGAAGAAATGAGCTTAAAGATGAACAAATAAACGCATATCACCTTCCTGCTGTTCGAAAATGCAAAAAGAATAAAAGAACAATAAGCTCATGGCAGCCAAACGAACAAAAGAAATAAGTTAGTGAAATCCGCAACTCAAAATCTCACTCGGGTACAATTTACTCCTGTAGTCAGAACTATACTATAAAATTTATATCTGGAGTAACAAAAAGACTTATTTTAAGAAAAGTATCATCTTTTTCTAATATTATCAGGGGAAAAAAACTATTGAAGTAAAAAAAGAAAAATCAACAACCCGTCTCGAGGGAAAAACTAGCTTAAAGGGGAAATCAACCACTCT
The DNA here is from genome assembly GCA_963682055.1 of Primula veris. NCBI lineage: Eukaryota > Viridiplantae > Streptophyta > Magnoliopsida > Ericales > Primulaceae > Primula > Primula veris. The sequence continues at coordinate 24,288,410 of OY821743.1, read as the reverse complement.
TTTAACAAAAAATGATGTTAATTACCATTTATTAGAACAATAATAATAATAATAATAATCCTATTTTAGTATTTTAGCTGGTTCCATTGTGCCAACTTATTGAGTACTAAATAAGTTTGGGGGAAATGCAATTTGCATGTAGGTACAATTTGCCAACTTATTTAATAAAAACAAACGTCTTTTAATCTTTCTTTCACTTCGGTTAATATTATCAAATTCAACAAAAGTAATACCAAATGCACTAAAAAATACTATCAATTCAAATAAAAATACTATCAAATTCAACAAAAATACTATCTATATTATTTATTTTTACTATATTAGTTCCGATATTACTATATTATTATCCGACACTACTATATTATTTTTGATACCACTATATTATTTTCCGATACCACTATATTATTTTCCGATACCATTATATTATTATCTGATACTACTATATTATTTTTGATAGTACTATATTATTATTTCTGAATTTGGTAGTATTAAAGATTTTGACCAAAGTGAAAGAAAGATAGAAAACCATTGTTTTTGCTAAATAAAGACTACTAGATTGTAGCTTTAACTTAATTTTCCTAAATTAAGTTTCCTAAAAAATATTGGGACTTGGTGGATTAATATAATTATATGTATGTAAGTATATATAAAGAGATATGGAATAACCTTATCGGGTTTGACCCGGATTTTAACAGCGTAATCGACGACCCGTTTTACACACACCATTATCTTCATCCTCTCTCTCTTTATATATATATATATATATATATATTTCTCAGCCAGATTTGATGATCAAACTGATGACGTGCCACCTTCTTCAAACTTCATACTCACCCATTCTACATTCTATATGTATATCATTTGCTAAATATGCTAAATTTGTCCCCCCCCCCCCCCCCCATCTATTGAATTTTAGCAATTTAGTATACAATCTACTTGATTTTCTAAGTTGACACCAACTCCAATCAACGCAATAATGTCCGATTCAACCTTATAAATTGATACTAAATTGATAAAAGTTGCTAAGTTTTAATACTAATTTGGTCATGTATTGTATGTAAGTTGGATAATAAATTAACAAATAATGTCATCTAAATATCATTTTTGAACTTATATTTCCACAAGTTACCTAACATATGTTACATTTCTCATAGTTACCACTTTTAAAAACTATATAAACTTTATTTAATCTAATTAGCTCTCGTATGTTTTTCCTATCTCATTTTATTGATCTATTCTCTCTCTCTAACTCAATCAATCGATCATGTCGTCGGAGAAGGGTTTTTAACCAAATCGATCTACCAACACCACCACACCTCCGTCGTCGATCATGTCGCCGAATATAGAGGTGCTAACCGGATCTCCGAATCAAACACTGAATTCGGTTCTGATTTTGACTCCGATTCAACCCTACGTATGGTTCAGTGATTTAGGTTTTCAGCTTAATGTAGTTTGGTGATTTTTATTACATCTTCAATTTTTTGTTTTATTATAAATGTTGAGTTTAATTTTTTCTATTTATATATGTATATATATATATATATATCTGTGTGTGTGTGCGCGCGTGTGTGTGTGTTTATATATCTCGAATTAAAAGGCTTGGATCTCAGATCTGCTTTTAAGGTTATGCATCACAATCGAGGTAAAGACTATCTTCTAATCTTTTTGTTCTTTTATGTGAGTTAATGAATTTGAATTATTAATTTGGGAATTACGGTTTTGATTAGTAATTAGGAATTTTTTGCAACGATTTGTGGTAACCTGAATAAAACTTATTTGAAAAGGTAAGCCAATACTCAACGATTTGTGAGAAATTTTATGTTTTGAGTTTTTACTTTCGAGTTTGGCTGTTTTGGTGCTGAAACGGGACGCGCTTTAAGACTGATTTGCGGTTTGTTTTGGTGCTTAATCAAGCAGGCATAGGGCTGATTTTGAGGCTGAAACAGATTCCGGTTCAAGGCTAAAACAGGCTCTTAGTTCATGAGTTATTTGGCAGGTTGTATACAACCATGTGTCGAGTTATGTTTTCACCGACTTGTACCCTTAAAGTGTTTGATGAAATGTCCAAGTTTCGTGCGATAGATTTCTGCCAATATATATGATATTGCTACTTTAACTATAATTTGTTCTGTGACCTAGAAGAATAACAAATATCTATTTGTTATATTTCTATTGTATTCGGACCGTTAACTTTTTGTTTATAAAATATTATTGTAATTTATTACTTTCTCGTTGGATTGGTTGACTGTGATTTATAGTTCAGTTGGAAATTGTGATAATTACTGGATTGTTTTTTTTATTTCAACGTTATTGGGACAGTTTTGGAGTGGTTTTTGGAAGGTTTTGGGTGTTTCAAGGTTTAGGGTTGAAATGGGGTCCAATTTCGGGACTGAAACGAAGCTCATTTTGGGACTAAAATGAGCTCGTTTTGGAGCTGAAGCACATATCGTATTAGGACTGAAATGGGGCTCGTCTTGCTGCTGAAATAGAGCACATTTTGGGACTGAGACGAGCTTGTTTTGGGATTAAAACGCAACTCGTTTTGGGGCTGAAGTGCAGGTCATTTCAGGACTGAAACGAGCTCATTTTGGTGCTAAAGCGCAGCTGTGGTTTTTTTTAGTTGTACATGTTTGTATGATTTTTTTTAGTGACTATAAATATCTGTAAGCTCAAAATGGTAAGAGCGCTTGCACCAACACTGAGGTTCAAGAGTTTGATAGTTCGAATTCATCCGGATTTTTTTAATTTTTTTTTAATATTAAAGTAAAATATATGCAATATGTGGTGAATTATATTGTGTTTATATCAAACATTATGCAATTTTAACTGAACTAGATGCACTTTCAACTGAATTAGATGCAATTTCGACTGAACTAGATGCACTTTCAGCTGAAACACATGCACTTTCTGCTGAATTAGATGCACTTTCAGCTAGAGTGCATCATGTTTAGCGTGCATATGGTTCAGCTAAAAATGCATGTGATTCAGCTGAAAGTGCATGTAGTTCAGATAAAAATACATATCTTTCAGATGAAAGTGCATCTAGTTCGGTCTTTGCAGTCGAAAGTGCATCTCGTGCAGCTGAAAATGCATCTAGTTCAGCTGAAATAGCATCTATTTTAGTCGAAAGTGCATATTATTTAGTCGAAAATGCATATAATGCATATAGTTCAGTTGAAAGTGCATCTAATTTGGTTTTTTTATTAATTCTTTTCGATATTTGTGTTTTTTTTAATTTTGTGTGTTTTTTTTTATAAAAATACATTTTTTTGTGATTTTTTATCCTTTTTAAATAATTTTTATGAATTTTTTTTGGAAAAATACATTTTTGTGATTTTTTTCATTTTATTTGAATTTTTTTTAATAATTACAATATTCTTAATTTTTTTGTAAAGGTACATTTTTTTTATTTATTTTTTATAAAAATAATTTTTGTGATTTTTCCTTTTTTTAAATTTTTTTTGTGATTTTTTCGGTTTTATAGAATTTTCTTGTAATTTAAAACGATTTTTTTGGATTTTTAGAGAGATAAAACATGTATATTATGTTTTGGGTTGTATAATGACGTTTTGGTAAATAAAGCTAATAATTAAAAAGTGATACTTAATAGGAATATGAATTTTTTGAAATATTTAGGAGCAATATAAGGTTGTATAAGATATTTATAGAGAATTCCCCGTAAATTAGTAACATATGGTATTATATGGTTTTAACGAGTGTTTTTTCCTATTATAAAACAAAGCGGCAAGAAGTAAGAGTATGTTGATTGAAAATAAATTATGGCTGAAAATTTTGAAAAGCTAAATTTTGAAAAGTAGATAGGTTCGCTACCAATATAGCATTTTCCCTTTGTCATTTATATTTGAGCAGCTTATTCATTATCGCAAGTTGCTTACCCAGATATACCACTTTCTTACACTTAGGCCTCGTGATTATTAATCCTAACATTAACAACATTATCGTATTATTATGAATGAGACTTGAAAAGAATGTTGGACTAGTAATCTTTTCGGGATTGGGCTGCAGTTTCCAATACCATCCCCATATGGTATTGGATTTATTCCCATTTGACATCATTTTATTCTCGGATGTCTGTAGCGTTAGCCGTTAGTATCCATGGGGTAAAGTTAACTACTTGTCCAATCGTGAGCTTCAAATGATACAACCGAACAAAGTTATACGACACTAGTTTATGCACTTTTTAAAACCGCACCTAGTATTTCGATTTTTATAAACCCATTCACCCCCGATTTATCTTAATAATGGTCAATAAGTAGTTTTGCAACTAGTTGTCTTATTTAATAAAAAACTAGCGTTTTTAATAATAATAAAAAAAGTCTCATGAAAAACTCTTTTCAGTGTGATTGTAAGTCTACTTCTAAACCAACATTTTTTTTAGGGTACCGCTTATTCTTATCGGAAAGACCGGATGCAAATCTTTTTTCATGGCTTATGATTTTGTTGCGTGGAAAATTATTAAATTCGAATATACAAACCCCACTGAATATGGACCAACAAGCGAAAAATAATTGGACAAAATCATAGAGGTTGAAAGCAATCTTTATCAGTTTAATTCCAAAACGATGAAGGTTATAATTTGTGTCCTCTATCAAAATGAGTACGGTATAGTTTCATCTTTTCCTACAGCTAAAGACATGGGAAATAAACTAACCATAATGCATTAAGGCTCAACTCAAGTGAAAATACCAAATCAACATGCTTGTGTATGACTATGAGATCATTCACATAAATGGTAAAGTAATGTTTAAATCACGTCATTGTTGACTTGATTACGTCGATAGTTGGAATTGATCTAACTGGTTAGTATTTAATATATGTTTGTACTTGTGTTTAGAGTAGAGTATTTCAAAACCATCTAGATCGGGGTTTTCCGCAATATATATAGTCGAATGAGGTACTATCGAGGAAGCCTTGTCGGCCAAGTTGAGCAGCGTGGTGCTGCCCAAACGAAGGAAAAAATCTGGGTTGTTTGAGATGGAAGTCAACATCAGATTTTGAAAGAAAAATTAGCATAAGGCGCGAAGTTTAGTTACCTGTTTGTAACAGAAAATGAGTTACGAATAAATCTGATTTTCTATAGGGCTGAAGTTTGTTTTGGAACGCGGGAATAAACACTTGCATCATCGAGGGTAATGAATGACTTCGGTGGGAAATGGTTTCTTAGCACCTTAATGCTATCGTAAGTTTAAGTAGTGGGTTTACACTTTGAGGGAAGGCTTGCTGGCTCCGTTGGCTTACGTTTGGCGTGTAGGAGCGCCAATGCATTGGAGTTTGATATGATTTAAACTTTGGGCAGGTTTGAAGCATGGAACACGTTTGATACAGTTCAAATGGGCGACTACTTTTGAGTCGAGCAAGGGGTTGTTTTGGTTCAAATAACGGATTGTATTGTATGGCAACGCGAGTTGATTTTAGGATGCATTATTGGGGATGAGCTGATGCAACTCCAGCAGCTTCAAAGTACAGTTTAGAAAGTATGGAAGACCTTGCAAAGTGGCGGGAATAGTTATTTCTTGCAACAAATTTTCCCTACAACATTGTAATTGATGTGTGGCAGTTTTAGTTCCTTGTTTTCAGCAGTAAAACTACCTTGTAATTGTCCATTAGAGTTTATAAGTACATGAATCGGCCTCATTTCAATTTACTTACATTTTTCCTAAGTAAAATCAAATTGTACAGGGTGCTTGTATTATTGACAGAATAATAAACGAGGGTTGGCTTCGGCCGTAATTTGTGTATGGGTTCCTTTACGTTCGTGTCTTATTTTATATACGGTTTGCTTGTCTAGTATCTGTCCACGAAATGGTAGCGACTAATTGTTCAAATCAGGCGCCATTGTGAATGAAACACGAGCGTTTGGTTATGCAAACACGAGTGTGCGAGTTTGGTTGGCTTTGATTATTTACGACGGCAATTAAGTCCTAAACTAGCCATCACATGGCAGTTTTCAGGATTCAAAAATTAACCCCGTGACACTTACCATAAGGTTTTCATACTATGCTCAAACTCTATAGATGAATTGAGTATAAATTACCAAGTACAAAGTACGTACTTCTGCAATGCGAAATGGAACGAGCTTGTTTTATAAAAACCCCAGTGAGCCTTTACAATGAAAAGTCTTTAAGTGTTTTTATGTTTTTCTTGGAAAAGGATCATTTCCAGATGAATAGTTTCAATACAGTTTCAAATTTCAGTTACAACTTAAATGAAGCTTAATATACAGAAAAACTGTATTTATGATGGATTCAAAGGGTTGTTACTAAAAATATGCATGCATTATGTTTCTCGTTAAGATTTGTTTTGATTTTTGAAATTTGATTCACAGTTTCTCTAGAGATTTTAAATTTAAATTTATTACATGTTTAAGAATGTTTTGTGGGACTGTTTGTAGATAAGGTCTATTTTATTCAGTTTAAAAGGATTTTTTTTTTTTTTTTTTATAATCAGAAACTCTCGTTTGAATGTAAACCTGCTTCGCAGGCGTCAGGGTGGTGAGTGTGATATACTCGGATATCAACCACTTTTGCACGGATTATTTTCTTATTTGTTAAGTACAACTTACTAAAACTCAGATCTTTAAGGATAAGTATAGACGTTGTATCTATTTGCATCTATGCATGATAATCATATTCCAAGAATACTATGTCTCTCTCTCTCTATATATATATCTCCATATATAACACATCTCTGTATAAAGCTTTTATGCTTCAATTCTTAACAATGTCTCCAAGTGATCCGATCCAACATGATAATGAGAAAGAAGTTCCCTTCATCTCTGTGTTTATTAAGCTCAATAAGAAGAAGAAAAAAGCTAAGGTAACTAAGGAAACCCCGACTGAGTTGCATGATATGAATAAAAGAGTTAATGTATTAACTGTCAAAGATATTAAATGAGATGGAAAAAATGTCAATTCAGCTTATTTAACCCTTGTCCAGTTGCGGCCCAGTGCCCACTACAGTAGGTTGTTCAATGCACAGTTCAGTTTTTTTTTTTTTTTTTTTACCCAAGACTCATTACTAAAAAAAAAAAAAAAAAAACTTTTTTTGCCCCAGCCCAAGCCTTACTGGACTTGGACGTGGACCGCCCATGCCCTTAGCGACTCCGTTCACCACAAAATTGCTAAAATAACTTCGTTTCCAACTAAGCAACCATTTATTTTGAACAGAGATCTAGTTATGATCAACTATAGGGTAGGGATTCCCTCTGTAATAAACTTTGGTTCTCATGTTTTTAACCTTATTTAATATCATGCTCAAACCAAAACCAAGTGTGCCCTTTTTTCTTTCCTAGTCTTAAGACTCTTATCTATGCTCATATTCTGGATCAAGAGCCCGTTGATCTTGATTTTTAAAAGGTGGATGACATACACATATCGTTAGCTTTTTTGATTTCAGATTTTTAATGCAAAATTACTTTCCAAATAGAATATTACTTCCCAAATATTTATTGTTCATTTTTTTACTGTTTGTTTATAAAAAAAAATGTAATTTTTAAAAAATATTAGCGGTATATATGTCCATCCGTATAAATTTCATTTATCTCCCTAAAAAGGTGGCAGAAAAATAAAAAATCAACCAAATAGTTGAATTATTGGATTTTAGATTTTTAAGCGCATTTTCAAAAAAAGATCTAGATTTCTAAAATTAAAAATATCTTACAAACCAAACACAGATGGATTTTAAAAATCCAAAAATCAGCCTAAAAATCTCATAGCAAACAGACCCTAAGTGTCAAAATCTTATCTGCTAAGGCATCATGAAATAGCTATCTTTGTTTCAATGCCTATCAATTTATCTTTAGATATTTTTTTTATCTGAGGGTCACATTAATGATTTATCTGTGAGATAGAGTGCAGTTGCAACTGAGTTAGCCAAAAGCCTACTTTTTAAGATATTGGATGTGTTAGGACCAGATTTCTGGTCTAAATTCTATTTGTTGTCTAATGGTTTTCACTAAATAATCCTATCTGTTTATTATGAACTAAGACAGGTGTTGTTAGGTTTCAAGCAATGGTGCAACCTCAGTTACAACCTACTAAGATAGTAGTATTAGGTTTCAAGTACCAGTTGCAACCTCAGTTACAACCTGATTAGACAGCGTTGGTGGTTTCAAGTACCAGTTGCAACCACAGTTCTAACCTGCTGTTAGCAGTATTCTGTCTAGTTCTGTAAAACTGCATAACTGTTCTTTATTGATTATTATTTGTTCTACAGTATGGAGGAAATATTCTCATATGATCTTAAAGGTTTAATATGCGTAAAGTGAGAATATCAAAGTGTTAAGGAAAGATGTTTTCTAAAAACATATAAAGAGATTAGTTTATAAGGTTATGTTTCCTTTTAATATGTATCTCTATTCTTATGCTTGTCCTTATCACATGTTTCAATCTTTGTTCCTTATCTATATTCAGTATGATTCGTTTAAAGATTGAATGTAATATGGAGTTAAGTGTTTCATATATATATGGAAAGATATTATCTCTAAAAGATATTATCTTTATATGTTTTCTAGTTATAGGAAAAGACTAACTCCTATTTCCAAGCTAGTTATTTAACAGGTATTAACTTATGAAGATTGGAGTCAATCCTACGCTGAAGAGTCTCGTTATACATGGAAAGATTGAAGCCAATCAAAACAAGTCAAAAGTAATCTTCAAGATCCTAAAGAAAGAAGATTATTTTACTTGTATAAATAGTTGATAACCTAGCTTGTAAAAAGTGTGTGTTCTAAATTATAAAGAACTTATTTTCTAGAGAGAATACACGTGAGCTTTAAAAAGAAAACAATGGTGGGATGCCATTGATTTATAAGTGATAGTTATAGAGTAGGAGCAATATAGAGATAGGCAGAAAAACCTAGAGGGAGTCTAAGTGTTTTTCGTTAAGACTTGAGTCCTATATTGTAAGCTTTTTATAATATCATAATCTGGGTAAGTGCCCCGGAGACGTAGCCTAGTTAGGTGAACTCCGTTGTTAAATGTGCGTGTGATTTCATTTACGTACATTTAACTTTTTACAGTTCTGTCCATTTATACACTGGGTTCTAACTGTGGTTGCAAACTCACTTAGAACCTAACTGCAAAACTGCAACTAGAACAACGGATATGAATTTCAATTGGTATCAGAGCTTCACACTAGATCTTACTTAGTGTGGATCCTGTGTTCTAGTAACAATGGACTTAATGAGGGAAGGAAACGCTTTCAACAAACCTCCATTGCTTGAAGGAGGAGTAAACTATGGAATATGGAAAATCAGAATGAGGTCCTTCATCAAACAGCAGAATGAACATGCATGGAAAACTGTTATGTATGGATGGGAGGCTCCAACTGCCATTGATAGTGAAGGAGAACTGGCTTTTATACCTGAAGACAGATGGTCTGCTGATGAAGACAGAAAATCAAGTGCCAACTCAACAGCCATAAACTTGATTTTTGCTGGTGTAACACTCAGTGTATTCAGGTATATCTCTCATTGTGAAACTGCTAAAGAGACATGGGATATTTTGCAAGTTACTTTTGAAGGAACTGTTAAAGTAAAAGCTTTCAAACTTCAACAGTTAACTACTCAATTTGAAAACTTAAGAATGGAGGAAGATGAAAACATTGAACAATTTAATGGTAGAATCTGCCACATTGCTCATCAAGCTGGAACCTTAGGTGAAAAATACAGTGATGCTAAACTTGTTAAGAAAACTCTTAGGTCACTCCCAGAAAGGTTTGAAATTAAGGTTACAGCTATTGAAGAATCAACAGACTTAGATAATCTTAAACTTGAAGAACTTATAGGAAATCTAAGTACTCATGAGCTAAAATTCTTTAAACATAAAAGACCAGAAAAGGGAATAGCATTTCAGGCTAAAAAATCTGAACCTAATGTCTGTGATAAAATGAGTGATGAAGAACAGCTAGCTTTCTTTGCTAAAAAGGTTTACAAAAAGTTTTATAAGAAAAAGGAGGATGATACTGGTTCTTCTAAAAACTTTCAGAAAAGGGATAACCAATTTAAGATAGAATCTAGGTTCAACAATAACTCTACAGGAAAGTGGAATTCTAAAGAAAAGGATAACAAAGATTACAAGCCTAAAGAGATTCAGTGTAGAGAATGCAGAGGTTTTGGTCACATTCAGGCTGAGTGTGCAAACACTTTAAAAAGAAACAAAAATGCTTATATAACCACTCATAGTGATAGTGATTCTGAGAGCAACAGTGATGAAGAGGATGATTCTAATTTTGTTAATTTTATGGGAATAATCACTGAAAAAGAACCTACTTATGAAAGTGACTGTGAGCTGGTTTCAACCATAGTTACAACTGCTCTTGAAACCTATAGCAGTGATGAGGAAGAACCTTCTGATGAAAACATTACTAAGCAATATCTTGTTCTGTATGAAAAGCATAAATGTCTGAGTAAACAATCCTTGATCATAAGCAAACTTAATGTTAATCTAAAGGATGAGGTTAAAAGTCTTACTGAGAAGCTTAATTTACAACTGGCTAAACTTACTGAAACTAAAAAGATAATAAAACTGCTAAATGTTTCTGCTTCAGAAAAATTAGATGACATGCTGTCATATTCTAGAGGCTCTAAAGATATCAGTGGTCTAGGTTACTATGGTGGTAAAAGTACAGGAAAAACCACCTTTATTGGAGCTGTTGCTAAAGCTAAAACTCATGATTTTGACAACAAGGTTAGAAGCTCAGTTGCAACCAGAGTTGCAACCAGGAATAAAACTCAGGTTTTTGTAAAGAAGGTTAGAAGCTCAGTTATAACCAAAGTTGCAACCATGAATAAACTGAATAGCTTTAAGGATAAAAATAACTTTAGGTTGAAGCTGTGTAATTTCTGTAAGAAACCTGGTCATTCTGAAATCCAGTGTTATTTAAAAAGAAACAGAAAGTATATTTCTCAGAAAACCTGGTTGGCATCTGTCAATAAAAATTTGAAGTGGGTCTGGAAAGTTAAAGAAAAAGCTACCTTAATTGCTAACAACAAAGCTGTCATTAACTCTTTGAATGCTGTTACTTCTAATGATTGGTATTTTGACAGTGGTTGCTCCAAGCACATGACAGGTACTGCAAGTCTCCTAAAAAATGTCACCATTCTTACAGGAAACACTGTTGTGTTTGGAGGTGGAGATACAGGTAAAATTGTTGGTAAAGGTACCTTAAACAAACCTGGAATGCCTGATATTGAGGATGTTTTTCTTGTACATGGTCTAAAAGCTAATCTTATTAGTATCAGTCAACTCTGTGATAACAAAATGATTGTTAAATTTGACAAAGAAAGGTGTCTAATTACTAATCTTAACAATGATTTAATCATGACTGGAGTTAGATCAACCAACAGCTGCTATGTGTTTGAAAAAGCTGAAAAAGAATTGCCTCAAAGTAGGTGTAATCAAGCCATTACTAATAATGTGGATATTTGGCATAAAAGGCTTGGGCATGTGAATAACAAAACCTTAGATAAGCTTGTTAGCAAGGAATTGATAAGAGGAATTCCTAAACTTAGTGCTAAAACTCAAAGTGTCTGTGGTGATTGTGCTATAGGCAAACAAACCAAAAGTATTCACAAAAGTACTAGTCAAATCTACACTAAGAGAGTCTTAGAACTTCTTCATATTGACCTGATGGGTCCTATGCAAACTGCTAGTATAGGTGGTAAGAAGTACATTTTGGTAGTTGTAGATGATTTCTCTAGATACTCTTGGGTAGTGTTCTTAAAGGATAAGTCTGAAAGTTTTGAACTGTTCAAAACTCTGTGCTTAAAACTGCAACTTGAAAAGGGTTCCATCAGTGGTAATATTGCTAGGATTAGAAGTGATCATGGAACTGAATTTGAAAATATCAAGTTTAGAGAATTCTGCAACTCCTTAGGTATAAGTCATGAGTTCTCTGCTCCTAAGACTCCACAGCAAAATGGCATAGTTGAAAGGAAAAATAGAACCATTCAGGAAATGGCTAGAGTAATGCTTAACTCTAAGAAACTTGCCAACAGATTTTGGGCTGAAGCTGTTAATACTGCCTGTCATATAGTTAATAGAGTTTATATTACTAAAGGTACTTTCATGATAGCCTATGAAATATGGAAAGGTAGAAAACCCAATGTTAAGTATTTTCAAGTCTTTGGATGTGTTTGCTACATTCTCAGAGATAGAGAGCATCTTGGGAAATTTGACTCTAAAAGTGATAAAGGGATTTTTCTTGGTTATGCTCAGAATAGTAGAGCATTTAGAGTCTTCAATCAAAGAACAAACTGTGTTATGGAATCTTATAATGTGTTATTTGATGACCTAAAAACTGTTGATGAGATTACAGGTGATGATGAACAGCCTGAGATTGCAGAAAAAGAGAAAGAAGAAACTCAATAAACAGGAAGTTCCAGAGTGGTTGGAAGTCCAGTTGCAACTGAGGTTACAACTAAGGTTGGAACTGAGGTTGGAACCGCAGTTGAAACCCAGAATTCAATAGAATCTGAAGAAGAAGAAGGAGGATTTGATATCCCAACTACAAGCAAGCCACGCTATGTAAGGACTCAGAAAAACCACTCTCTTGACAATGTCATAGGAGAAGTCACTTCAGGTATGAAAACCAGAGGTAAGAGAAATAATGTTGTTCATTTTGCTTGTTACCTTTCTCAGTTAGAACCTAAGAACATAAAAGAGGCTTTGGAAGATAGTGAATGGATCTTAGCTATGCAAGATGAACTGTCCCAATTTGAAAGGAATGATGTATGGACTTTAGTACCCAGACCTTCTAATACAAATATTATAGGGACTAAATGGATCTTTAGAAATAAAAGTAATGAAGATGGTGTTATTATCAGAAATAAAGCTAGGTTGGTAGCTCAGGGTTATACACAAATTGAGGGAATTGATTTTGATGAAACCTTTGCTCCAGTAGCTAGAATTGAATCCATTAGAATGCTACTTTCTCTTGCATGTCTGTATGATTTTAAATTGTTTCAACTTGACATTAAGAGTGCTTTTCTGAATGGTGTGATTAATGAAGAAGTTTATGTCTGTCAACCTAAGGGATTTGAAAATCCTAACCTTCCTGAACATGTCTATTTGTTGAAAAAGGCCTTGTATGGTCTAAAACAAGCTCCTAGAGCTTGGTATGATAGATTAACCAAGTACTTGATTGAAAAAAGTTTTAACAGAGGGGGAGTTGATAAAACTTTGTTTATTAAGAAAACCACAAAGGACATAATAATTGCTCAAATCTATGTTGATGACATTGTTTTTGGCTCTACTTCTAATAAAAGGATAGAAGAATTCATTTCTGATATGAAGAATGAATTTGAAATGAGTGGTGGAGGTGAACTAACTTACTTTCTAGGATTGCAAGTTAAACAGAATGACAAAGGCATTTTTCTATGCCAAAGCAAGTATGCAGACAATCTTGTTAAGAAGTTTGGTCTGAGTGAGAGTAAAGAGAAGAGAACCCCTATGAGTACTACTCTTAAACTGTCTAAAAATGATAAAGGAAAAAGTGTCTGTCCCAGTCTTTATAGATCCATAATTGGAAGTTTGCTGTATTTAACTGCTAGTAGACCAGACCTTTGCTTAAGTGTAGGAGTTTGTGCCAGATATCAAGCAAATCCTTTAGAACCTCATCTTCTAGCTGTCAAAAGAATTCTTAGGTATGTAAAAGGAACACTTCACCTAGGCCTATGGTATTCTAAAGATACAAACCATTTTCTAAGTGGCTACTGTGATGCAGATTGGGCAGGAAACATAGATGATAGAAAGAGTACTTCTGGTGGTTGTTTTTATTTTGGAAACAACCTTGTCTCTTGGTTCAGTAAAAAGCAAAATTGCATATCTTTGTCAACTGCTGAGGCAGAATATGTTGCAGCTGGAAGTGGATGCACTCAACTAATTTGGATGAAACAGATGTTAACTGATTATAATGTTAAACAAGAGATATTAACTCTATTTTGTGATAACAAAAGTGCTATAGATTTAGCTAAAAATCCAGTTCAACATTCCAGAACCAAACATATTGATCTAAGGCATCATTTTATTAGAGAACTAGTTGAAGAAAAGAGCTTAATTTTAGAACATGTTTCAACTGAAAGACAATTAGCAGATATTTTCACAAAGCCCCATGATACAAGCAAGTTTGAATCATTAAGAAGTGACATAGGGGTATGTCATTATCAATCTAATTGAATATTCTTGCTAAATATGTCTGTTTTGAGTACCTTCAATAATTTTTATTTCTAAGGTTAAGTCTTACTTGAGCTATGATGTTTTTGTTTTGAAAAAACCGCTTTTTGGTGTCTCAAAAACAGATGTGAGGTAACTTGTCCTTGAAAACCTCTCTGGTAATAGAGTTGCAAGCACAAAGTGCAATTTTTTTTAAGCTGGTTGCAAGTTCAGCTGCAACATCAGTTGAAACCTCATGCTCTCAATAGCTGGTTGGAAGTTCAGTTACAACTCCAGTTGAAACCTCATGTTAAAAATACTGGTTGCAAGCTCAGTTGCAACATCAGTTGAAACCTCAGTCTTTCTAATAACTGTCAAGACAAAGTCTTGTTAATTCTTTTTTTGACATCACTTATACTCTTTCCTTGATGAGGTCATCAAACTAGTTTTTGTGTAGAAATAAAAACGGATTGGCTCAATATAAGCTCCTAAAATCTAATCTTTATTAGAGTTATTCAATGATAAACATATCTTATTGGGTAAATTGCTAGATTTTCTTTTTTCCAAAAGCTTAAATATCTGTCTAATTGCTATGTTTATCTTGAATCAAGTCAAATTTCCTTAAAAGATTCAACTCTTGAATTTTCAAATTTTGGGTATATATGTTTACAAGGAATGTTGATCTTTATTTATTGCTTGATTTATCTGTCTGAAAAACTGTTTCCACATGATTTCTTTGTATTTTAAAATTGATTCTGTTTCAAAATTGATTTGAGTGTATCTTTTTCTAATTGTAAAAAGATTTGGACTTTATTGCTATTTATACCAAACTCTTTTAATATCCAAAATCAATTACAATAATCACAATTACTCTCTCTCTTTTTCTATTTAACAAAGAAACCCTAAGTTTTCTGGAAACCCACACAGCGAAGTTCTAAGTGCAGTTCCAACCGTAGTTGAAACCATGTCTCCAACCCTTCTAAAAACCCCAACAGTGATGATGGTTTCTCCATAAGCAGTGAAGAAGACAAGGAAGAGGTTGTCAGAGATGCACCTTTAAGGGAGAAAGCACCATATTCAGGCATACCTCGTGACTAGTTTGTCTGGCTTATGACAAATAGGGGGAGATGAGTTTATGGTTATATTAAATCTGTTCTGAAACTCTGTGAATGGATATTCTGTGCTTATATGATACCTGCTATTCTAACTTGCAGGGGGAGCTAAATAGGTGTTACAAAAGCACTGATAAATGAAATACAGTAAAAGAATGTACTGCTAACTAATTGCAGGTGGATTAGTGTTTATATAAACTTAGATGATTTGTCAAAACCAATGACAAAGGGGGAGATTGTTAGGACCAGATTTCTGGTCTAAATTCTATTTGTTGTCTAATGGTTTTCACTAAATAATCCTATATGTTTATTATGAACTAAGACAGGTGTTGTTAGGTTTCAAGTAATGGTGCAAGCTCAGTTACAACCTACTAAGATAGTAGTATTAGGTTTCAAGTACCAGTTGCAACCTCAGTTACAACCTGATTAGACAGCGTTGGTGGTTTCAAGTACCAGTTGCAACCACAGTTCCAACCTGTTGTTCAGCAGTATTCTGTCTAGTTCTGTAAAACTGCATAACTGTTCTTTATTGATTATTATTTGTTCTACAGTATGCAGGAAATATTCTCATATGATCTTAAAGGTTTAATATGCGTAAAGTGAGAATATCAAAGTGTTAAGGAAAGATGTTTTCTAAAAACATATAAAGAGATTAGTTTATAAGGTTATGTTTCCTTTTAATATGTATCTCTATTCTTATGCTTGTCCTTATCACATGTTTCAATCTTTGTTCCTTATCTATATTCAGTATGATTCGCTTAAAGATTGAATGTAATATGGAGTTAAGTGTTTCATATATATATGGAAAGATATTATCTCTAAAAGATATTATCTTTATATGTTTCCTAGTTATAGGAAAAGACTAACTCCTATTTCCAAGCTAGTTATTTAACAGATATTAACTTATGAAGATTGGAGTCAATACTACGCTGAAGAGTCTCGTTATACATGGAAAGATTGAAGCCAATCAAAACAAGTCAAAAGCAATCTTCAATATCCTAAAGAAAGAAGATTATTTTACTTGTATAAATAGTTGATAACCTAGCTTGTAAAAAGTGTGTGTTCTAAATTATAAAGAACTTATTTTCTAGAGAGAATACACGTGAGCTTTAAAAAGAAAACAATGGTGGGATGCCATTGATTTATAAGTGATAGTTATAGAGTAGGAGCAATATAGAGATAGGCAGAAAAATCTAGAGGGAGTAAGTGTTTTTCGTTAAGACTTGAGTCCTATATTGTAAGCTTTTTATAATATCATAATCTGGGTAAGTGCCCTGGAGACGTAGCCTAGTTAGGTGAACTCCGTTGTTAAATGTGCGTGTGATTTCATTTACGTACATTTAACTTTTTACAGTTCTGTCCATTTATACACTGGGTTCTAACTGTGGTTGCAACCTCACTTAGAACCTAACTGCAAAACTGCAACTAGAACAGCGGATAGGAATTTCAGGATGCTATTAGGAAAGATAGGGCACCTCTATATAAAGAAGAAGCTGAACTTAAGGATATTTTATCTGCTGAAAAAGAAATTCCTACTGTAAATGCTTCTAGTCCCTCTAAGCTTGTTGAGAGTTCTGGTGAGAGTGAGAAATAGGCTGATAAAGAGGGTGAAAAGGAGCTAAAACGGTAAAGTATGATAGTGAAGATAATCTGAATGCTCAAATTGATGGTGTAGATGAAGGTGATAAATAAAGTGTTAATGTAGGTGTGTAAAAATCTGAGAAAGAGAATGAGACAGTGAGTGAGAAACATTAAAGAATCCTCGAGTTTGATGTTGTTGAAGAAGCGCTTGTGGATATGGATCTCAAAGCAACCAAAGAAATTGAAGTTGCTGCTGTAAGAAGTGAGAAAGGTAAAAAAAAAAACACTTTGAAAGAATTTTCAATGGTGAAAAACTATTATATTTATATTAGGTAACTGAGAGGTTAGAGTAGTTGTGAGATGGATAAAAAAATAAATGAGTGAGTCACATGATTTAAGTAGGGATGGACACGGGGCGGATTGGGGCGGATTAATCTCAATTCTAACCCGCCCTGTAAAATAAATGGCGGGACGGATTGAGACGGATTAGTGAAATTCAAATCCCAACCTAACCCAACCCATTATAATTAAAATCTCAACCCAACCCATTATCAAGCGGGACGGATTGGGTGCGGGTTGTTTCTTGAATTTTCATTTTAGTCATTAATTTTTTATTATTTTGCATAATTTACCTAAATCTTTATAAAAAAAAAATCTATCAAATAGAAATATAAACTAAAACCCAACCAAAATACGTTTAGAATGTTCGGAACAAGTAACAAAGCTAAAACAAAACAAAACAAATTGTTCTTCATCAACATAATCAAAATCAGAAAACTACATAACAATTGAAATCAAAATTAATAATCCACTGAGTATGACCATCAACCGGGATTATTTAGACAGTGTCGACCAATTGTTTAAGACTTGAGGGTAGTGACATTTTTGAACTGTAAAAATTTACAATGAAAAGCTTAATTGGTATGTGACAGCATATTGAAATTCCATTAAAAGTTTACATCAATTTTATTACCTTTTGCATCTCGTTTTGTTGTCTCCTAAGAAAGTGTGTTTGTACAACTCTCCACAGATGATATTTCTACATTTAGGTAAGAGGAATGATATATCGACATATAAGTTTACACATTATGTTTACATTCTGATCTCAACCTTGTATATTATTTTGATTTTAATGGATGGGATCAACTCAATTAATTAAAAGAGATAAAAATATTAATCTGTCTCTTTTATTTTCCTGTCTGCTCCAACTAAAGACTCCAACTTTATACAAGTAAGCACCTAATTGAATCCACAAGTTCAATAGCTACAGATTTCGTAATAACTTTATATAACTTCATATTTGGCTATATTTCAATTACAAATAAAGTTTTTAAAAATAAATTAACCACCCATACTACCTAGACCCAGATTAAAAATTCCTTCTTTTTGTAAGTACGAGATAATACATTGAATTTATAAGACAATATATCAATCGAATCATTAAGGTTAAGTTTGGACAATCCAAAGATTTTTTGTCTATATATATAATTTTTCTTAAATCAATACTATTATAATATAGAAACTCACAAATTTCTGCAAGTATTAGACAATATATCAATCAAATTATTAAGCTTAAGTCACTTCACATATGGTGTACACATAAAACATATAAGATGATGTTGTTAAGTCTTTCGTGATGAATATTTAATTTGGGCAGAACATGAGTTTGTCAGACGACAAAAGAAAGTGAAAGAATGTTTTATATTTATTTAAAAAAAAAATACTGTTTTATATTTTTCAACCATTGAAAACCAAAAAATATGAAGAATGAAACTTACCATTTTCAGAGAGAGAGAGGAGCACATAACTGGAGAGATGAGGAAGAATGAAAAGTGAAGAGATGAGGAAGAATGGAAAGTGAATAACTTATTTGGAACTGGAGAGTTTATTTTGAACATTGGGAAACGAAGAGTTGGACAGCTTATTAAAAAACATTTTGAGAATATGCGTATTAAAACGGGTTGGGATGGATTAACCCGCGGTATGGAAACCCCAACCCTAACCCAACCCACGAATTTTTTTACGGATTGGGGCGGGGCGGATTTAACTTCTTTTTTTTTGACACCCAACCCGCCCCAATCCACACGGATTAGGTTACGGGACGTGTTTACGGATTTTTTGCCCACCCCTATCTGTAAGCAGGGGGAAGCTAAGTGGGGACGATCGGGTGCCACGGCACCCCCCATAATTTTAGAAATCCCAAGTGACGCAATTTTTTTTTTAGTACAATTTCTTTTTAGGTGTAGATTTGGCACCCCATAAAAATATGTTACTTGTACATATATTTTGACACCCCCATTTACACATTCTGGTTTCGCCCCTGTGTGTATGTAAATATTAAATTTCATTCTATAACTTTTCGAATACAATTAATTTAGCTGAGTGTCCAGAGAGTGAATATATATATATATATATATATATATATATTCATGAATAAATCTCTTAAGAGGGGGTTAATGTGAGTGAACATATGATACAGGTCGAAATCCGTTAACAGAAGTCTTGTGTTCATTACTTAAAAGTCATTTGTTATTGTTTCATTACTCCATATATATACACATAAGAGTCGGTTGCAATTGAGATATCAAAGAGAACTGAAAGTATAACTTTGAAACTGAAAGCATGACTGCTTCTTAACATATTTAACATTTAAGTTAATTTATTGTTGTCTTTGTGATAATGAGGAATCGTGTGCTGGAAAATTTGTGTGATGTTGTATGGTTATGTTTTCGTGCATTTTTTAGGGATTGTATGTCAAAAAAAATCATTTATCATCCCTAGAAAAATTTTAAGTTTTTTCGATTTTTATTTTGTATAAAATCTTTTCATAGTTTATTGGGAGTTTAAGTTTTTTCCTTTTTTATTTATTTATAGGTGTTTTTAAGATTTTTTTATATTTTCTATCTAATATTTTTGAGTTTTTCCTTAAATTTTTGCAATTTTTATAGACTTCGCTTTGTGAATAGTATAAGTAGATTGTACTTAAGTTAAAATATACAAACAATATGCAAAAGACTGAACCATAAATATGTTTTGTGTTAAAATTGTAATAAAGGTTATATATGAGACGAATTTCCCATTCTTCATAATAAAAGTGGCAATTCCAAAAAAATTCTAACTATCAAACTATACTACCAAAAACTACTTGGGAACATTTCTTCCCAAAAAGGGTAACCTTCTCTCTTCTCTTATCAAACCTTATCTCACAGCTCTATTTCAAATGAGACTGGATTTTTCCACTGCAATTTATCTGTTTCACGTTCAAATCGTTTTTTTTTTCCGAACCGTAAATCAGATTTACGGTTTGATCGTGAAATTACTAAATTGCCCCTGTGTTGAAATCTGAAAATTTTACAGGGGCCGATTGATCGGACTTCACAGCCGATCGATCGGCCAAGCTCTATGAAAAATTTTCCAGAGCTAATTAACTAAAAAAAAAACATTTACGGACCGTAATCGTGACTTATTCATAGATAAAAAGTCAATAAGTTAATTTGTTTCGAGTAACATGATAAAAGATCGTTTCGAGTACTAATCATTTAAAAAAAATGGTTAATTTGTTTAAAATGAAATTTGTCTACATATCTCAAGAAAATATTTATAGATCGTAATCGTGACTTACGGTTTTATAAAAGGCCAATAAGTTAATTTGTTTCGAGTAACATGATAAAATGTCGTTTCGAGTACTAATCATTTAAAAAAATGGTTAATTTGTTTAAAATGACAGACGATTCAGTAACGAATATAATGGTTGAAACGGAACTAAATTTGGAACTATTCATATATTTTGTTCGATATCGTATATTATGGAACTATAAATTATTCGTTCGGACTCACTCCAAATTTAGTTATGTTTCAACCGTTATGTTCGTTATTGAATCGTCTATCATTTTAAATAAATTAACCATTTTTTAAAATGATTAGTACTCGAAATGACATTTTATCATGTTACTCGAAATAAATTAACTTATTGGTATTTTATAAAACCGTAAATAACGATTACGATCCGTAAATATTTTTTTGAGATAAGTAGCCAAATTTCATTTTAAACAAATTAACCATTTTTTTAAATGATTAGTACTCGAAACGACCTTTTATCATGTTACTCGAAACAAATTAACATATTGACATTTTATCTATGAATAAGTCACGATTACGGTCCGTAAATGTTTTTTTTAGTTAATTAGCTCTCTGAAAATTTTTCCAGAGAACTTGGCCGATCGATCGCCTGTGAATTCCGATCGATCGGCCTCTGTAAAAAATTTCAGATTTCAAAGCATGGGCAATTTGGTAATTTCATAGTCAAACAGTAAATTTGATTTACGGTTCGTAAGTCAGATTTACGATTCGGAAAAAAAAAATCACGATTTGAGCGTGGAAACAAATAAATTGCAGTGGAAAAATCCAGGCTTATTTCAAATTACATTATAGTTTGACCTCCTACTTCCACTTAGGGGTGAGAATGAGGCAAATTTTTCATGAAAAATTTCGTATTCATTCTCGTATCAAAAGTACTCAGTTCGTTCATTAATAATGAAATGCTAATGAACGAAAATATACATTTTATTTAATCAACGAGATTATAACGATCACAACTATTTTCGTTTCGTGAAATTTTGTTTCGTTTAATACATACATACATATATGTATATGTGAACTTATATCTAATATATGTATCTATATAAAAATATATGTTTGTAATAATAAATTTAGTACTGGCTCATGAGACGAAACGAAGCGAACGAAATTTTCATATCCTTAACGAATTGAAACGAAAATTTCTATTTCGCCACGAAAACGAAATGATAACGAAAAACCTTAAAACTAAACAAAATGATAACAAAACAGACTGCTTTCGTCTCGTTTCGCCTCATTATCATCCCTACTTCCACCCACCATTTGCCCATTGGTTGACAGCGACGGCGGTGGTACGACGGAGATCCGGCGAAGTACATGCACAATTGTTGAAGGGCATACACAATTGTGTATGCATCTCAATATTGTGTATGCACTTTACACGAATGTGCATGCAGTTCACGATTATGTATACAGTTTTCACAATTGTGTATACACTTTCCACGATTGTGTAGTTACTTCTCCGAAGCACCAAAGACGGGAACAATTATTCATTTAAGAAAATGTATGAAATTTCCACGAATATGTATTCGTTTTACCAATGTGTATTCAATTCGTCGGAGCTCTGAAAACCTCGATAAAGTTTCGACGATCTCGTCGGAGACCCGACAGACCACTAAACTCGCGGCCAACCATAGACAAGTGGAGGGTGGGGGTAGAGTGACAAACTCTAACGTGATTTGATTTGTTTTTTTTACACAAATGTATATGCAATTTATAATTATTTATGCACTTTGTCGGACTTTTGACAGACCACCGTCACCGATCCATGGGCAAGTGGTTGGTTGAGGTGTGGGCAAACTGCAATGTGATTTGAAATTGACTGGTGAGAGAGAGTTGGGTTGGATTATGGTGTGTTGACATGAACTGAGAAAAATGGACTTTTTAAAAAGAAAATGTTTAACTATGACTTCCCTGGAATAATGTTTAAAAAATACTTTGTTGGCTTCAATTTGAGCGGGCCGAAACCGCCATGTTAAACAACTTACATAACTCAGTTAACTAAATAAATTGTTCTTAAAAGTTTTAACTAGTTGGATTGTCTCCAGAGCTTAATTAACTAGCTTCATAACTTATACGACTATCGTGACACCTCGGTGCCTAAATTTACGGAAGTTGGTATACTACTACATCTTTAGATCTTGGCGAGAATATTTTAGCTAGTAAACTCTATACTAATGATGAGGGTCGTTAGTCTTGAAAGTATGCATCTATCGCGTGGATAGCATATATGGGAAATGTTTTAATTTATTTTACAAGTGTAAGAGTACTATAAGTACTTAAATAATTAATATTAATTTATTTTAGTGCTCAATAAGCTATTGTCGATTCCCTTTTGTCGAAACAATTATTTTGAAAATATTATAC
Organism: Primula veris; assembly: GCA_963682055.1. Classification (NCBI taxonomy): domain Eukaryota; kingdom Viridiplantae; phylum Streptophyta; class Magnoliopsida; order Ericales; family Primulaceae; genus Primula; species Primula veris. The sequence continues at coordinate 24,265,540 of OY821743.1, read as the reverse complement.
TACCTCATAACTTTATGCTCAATAAGTTTTGGTACTCCGTCTTGTTACTACCTGTATGATTCTTTTTGCAACATGTTATTACTACAAAAACTTAATTAGATTTGTTTTGTAGTATCTGTAATTTTATAACTTATTCTTAGTTGTCAAATATAATTGATGAACCAATAAACTTCACGGGTAATTTAGCACACACACAGAATGATCGGAGAAGTAGAATCTAAGTAAAAAACCGAATGGTAGATAACATATGCGAACTGGATACTATCATTAATAAGATGCGATACAAATTACAAGTAAACTCGGTATTGGTTGATAATTTTTTATTCTTTTCTTAGCGAGTACACTGTACACTCTATAATAAAGCAATATATCATGAGCTATTAGGTTGACTCTATTTATAGGGATGCGTACACCGTATGATCTTTATACGTGACACTTCACGCACATGATCTCTAGGTTTTTTATGGCATAACTTAATGAGTTTAGTGGAAGTATTAATTAGGCTAGTATTGACGTCTAATACTCATTTACGGGGAAAATGACCGTAGTGCCCATGTCTGCTGAACATATCATATTTTAGCGTTGGGTATTACCCGTTTCCGACCGTACCTGAAAAATATTTGACCAAATATATTTTAGCCATATTAATAAGTTAAAATGTTGAAGTTATTATCCCAAATCATTTGTGCATAGATCATGACATGTGTTTAAAATGTGTAGCTCAGCTTACTTGCTATAATGCATTTTAATGAGTAAGGATATGAGTTTCAATATGGTATCAGAGTCCGGTTAGTTACAGATAATGTTGGGTCGCGATCACCTGTCACATAATGGACGTTATATTACATTTGTTCGGTCCGTTCGATTATGTATTATCTTACCTCACTTATGTATAGATCGTAACATGTGTTGATTATCTTAGTTGGTATAAGATCTTTTAGTGAATAAGGATGTAAGGCAGGAGATGATCTAATTTTGTTTGTTTGATTTGTTGGGCTCTTGGCATGGGTTTGGGCTACCGAAGCCTCGACTTGGACCATTTTATCTATTCATATGATATGCTTATTTTTAATAACAAAAATCTAACGTGCCTAGCTAACATAAAATGTAGTAAAGAAATATTTTTATTTCTTTGATAAAATGCACCTGACATACCTTGGAAAGATTGAAGTTGTAATGTCAAAATTTAAGAGGTGCACTTATTACACTACATTTTTTCTTTAAAAACGCTGAAACCGTAGATTAAATCTACGGTTTACAGTGATCCACTGTAAACCGTAGATTTAATCTACGGTTTGTATTGATTTAATGCAAACCGTAGATTAAATCTACGGTTTACAGTGGATCACTGTAAACCGTAGATTTAATCTACGGTTTGCATTATTTCACAGATTTTTTGAAAATAAAAATTAAAATTAAAATTCTAATAATTAAAATTAAAATACTGAATATTTTTTTCAAATTAAACATGATTTTTTTTTTACATAAAAATTCCTTATATTTAAAATTTGATATTTTTGTCAAGTGTATAATTTGATATTTTTTTCAAGTGTATAAGTTGATTTTTTTTTCAAATAAGACATTTTGTTTTTTTCAAATTTAAAAACAAAATGACTTATTTTTTAAATTTTACATAAAATAAATTACGAATATTCTAACAATCTGTAAAAATAAACACAAAATTTATACAAATTTACACAAAAAAAGTTGATTTGATAAATTTTATGTTTTTGGTTCATGTTATATTTTTGTCAAGTGTATAAGTTGATATTTATTGAATCATTAACTAAATCGTCAATTTTTGTGAAGTTTTTTTGGTTTGTATTTAACACTTGTATAACGCAATATGCAAACATGAATATAAACTTATAAATTTCATAAAACAAATTTATTAAACAAAATTTACAACAAAATTTACAACAAAATTAAACAAAATTTACAACAAAATTTCATAGAACTAAATTTCATAAAACAAATTTATTAAACATTTGTTTACATCATATAAATTTACAACAAATTGGAAAAAATAATAATTTACATAAAATTAAAAATAAAAAACCGATTATGGACTTAGGTCTATAGGTTCTTCATTTGCTTTTTTCTTCCCTGATTGCTTTTCCAGCGCCATATATAATTTGAAATTTGGTCGAAAAAGTTCCTTCCATGGCGCAGCTGCCTCAGTGCGTGTTTGTTCCCACCGTGCTATAATTCCTGGCATTGGGAAGATCCCTTCTTTAGGAATAACCTGAGCATAGTGACAACTGTTGACGAACACCATTACAGTCGGGATCCAATATGTCGTTCCCTGAGGCGGACCAGTATAAAGAGGTAAAAAAGTAGAGTTCCACACGTTTACCTCTCCATTTTGATTTTCCCATAAGGACAACAATACAATTGGCATATTGTAATGAGAAGCAATTAAAAAACCATACGACGGAAATCTCATCCATTTCTCAGAAGGTGCGGGATTTGTAGCATGATAAAAATTTAAACTTGATAAAATGTAATCATACCGGTAAGCTTCAAAGTCAAGATTCTCAAACAGCTCATAATAAACACCTTTCATTTGCTGCAGCTCTTGAAACAATTCACATCTTACCGCGTACCAATCATCTTCCCCATGCTGTTTACCCGTCGCATTTGCAACTACCCGGAACCCACAGTTACCATCCCCACGCACATCATAAACCGTTTCGATGTAACTATGTAACATGACCCATATTTGGTCACTGTACAGGAAGGTTGGCCTATTGGGGGTGGGTTTAGGGTTCTGGTTTCGCGGCCTCCTAGTTGGGTTTACCCTTACCTCCGGTGTTTCATCCGCCTTGCCTTTACCCTTGTCCCTACTAGCACCAGCACTCTGTTCCTCCACATACTCCCATCCCGACTTATCCCTCTTACTAGATTTGTCGCCTTTTCTAGGTCTCCCCCTATTTGCTCTCACTTCGGGGTCACTGACGGATGTTCTGGCTGGTACGGTTATCTCTCGGAGTTGTGTTTTCATACGCCGTTTTTCAACATTCGTTTTGCTAGCATAAACACTTTTAAACTCTTCTAGATCACCCTCTACCCCATAATCATCGGTGTTCCCATTATCATCAATTACGTCTAATTTTTTCCAGAATGGATGAATATATTCTAGAGGAAGAGGCTTCCCGAATAAAATATGTTCACTCATAATATGATGACAAGGTAAACCGTGAGACAATTTAAAACCGCAAGAACAATTCTCATCAGCCTGGCCACTACATTTTCTGTGTTCTTGGAATAATAAATCAAAGGCATAGTGTGTGATATACGACCTAAGATTTATAAATAGAGGCGTTTTTTCAGAATGTGGAAAATAAGACTTGCATTTATCCAACTTCGTCTTAATATCCTCAAACTGTTTTTCTAGAATTCTATTCACCTCTACCCAAACAGTTTCAAGCGTGCCAGTATTAGTGGAAAGGGATCTTTTCAGCTTAGCATGCTGTTGTTCGGCTCGATTGCTAGTTCTGTTACCTAGATGTGTTGTGTGGTTGGTATAGCATGCAACAAACTTTTCAGCATAATCATTTAAAAGCTTGTCTACATACTTAATCACAGCAGGGTACGATTTGTAAGAGGTATTGAAATTAGTTCGGTTATAATTGTACTCCTCTATCGACTCAGAATCAACCAATAAACCCCAATCATCTAGAAACGTTTGCCACTCCTCGTCAGGGATCTTTTTACGGCAGTTTTTCAAAACATTTTTTGCAATATGAAAAGTGCACAAAATATGATGAGAATCGGGAAAAACAACGGATAAAGCATTTGATAAGGCCATTTCCCTGTCGGTTACAAACACCCTAGGTAGTATACACCCCTCCAATGTAACTTTAAATTTTTCCAATGCCCATATATAACTTTCTTGTGTCTCGTCACTCATGAAAACAAAACCTAAACAATATGTTTGGTTCGTTGATGTCATTCCTACGACTTCTAGAAATGACATATTAAAACGGTTTGTCCTATATGTACAATCCATTAACAAGACATCAGGAAAAGCTTTGAACATCCTTATAGAATCGGGGTGTGCAAAAAACAAGTTCTCAAGGGAATGGGTTGATGGGTTCATATTATAGTAGAACGTGTATCGATGTCTATCCAACAAATTAAAAAGTTCCTGTATCGGGTTTCTACCATCTCGTTCTTTAAATTTCAGTCCGGCCAAAAAATTATGTATCGTTTTAGTGTTTGATACATTGTCAGGATTTCTATTTTTAATGGCCTCTAATATTGCACCAACTTTAAAACTACTTTGCCTTAAAGTTTTAACAATTTCTTTTTCATCTTGGGTTAAACGAGCACGTCGTGCTTGACCTTGGAGGTAAGTTGGGGGTGGGTGGTTATGTTGTCCATTTTCTACGTGACACATCCATTCACCATTAACTACGTAACCTTTAATGAAAAATGGACAGTCTTTTTTCTTTGTACCTGATTTTACGGAAGATGGTTTCTTTTTTTCGTAAACCCCCGATTTATCACACACAATATCAACATACGGTGTCCTGCTCCCATCACCCCCTCCAGACCTACGAATCGTAAGGATGAAACCCCAATTTCCAGCCACATCAGCAAGATCAGCAAGCATTTCATCCCTTGTTTCCCAAGTCAATTCATCAACTTCAAAGTGCTCCGAATAATCAGTTAGCTCATCGTTTGAGCCACTGGATGAATTCGCATTGTTGTTGTTATTCCATTGGTTGTTGTCATAACCATAGTTGTAATTCATTTTCGGATAGGGTTTGTTTGTATATTTTATTGGGGAGAAATGAGGATTTTTTAAGAGATTTCCGAAATGTGTTTGTGTTTGATTTTATGGTTTGTTAGAATTGGCAAAATTGAGTCATATTTATAGGGTAAGTTTACACTACAAACCGTAGATTACTTTTACGGTTTGTAGTGAATTTTTGGTGTAGTCATTTCGAAACTTTAATAATGCATTGAGTAGTCATTTTCGGATAGGGTTGTCAAATCATAATAATTCAAAAGTGATAAGGTGTTGTCGGAATTATTTTGATAGATATGGTATCCAATGTAATTTACACTACAAACCGTATATTACTTTTACGGGTTGTAGTGTTTTTTTTGGAGTAGTCATTTCGAAACTTTAATAATGCATTGAGTAGTCATTTTCGGATAGGGTTGTCAAGTCATAATAATTCAAAAGTGATAATGTGTTGTCGGAATTATTTTGATAGATATGGTATCCAATGTAATTTACACTACAAACCGTAGATTACTTTTACGGTTTGTAGTTTTTTTTTTTTTTACGTTGTTTACGGTGATTCAGTGCAAAAAGTACATTCGTAAAACGTCGCTGCTCAAATCAGGGGTACAAACCGTACATTACTTTTACGGTTTGCACAAAATACATACAAACCGTACATTTAATGTACGGTTTGTATGAAATCTGTACAAACCGTACATTAAATGTACGGTTTGTATGTATTTCAGAATATTTAGGGTTTTTTAGGGTTTAGGGTTTAGGGTTTAGGGTTTAGGGTTTGTAATTTAGGGTTTATGGTTTTTAATATAGGGTTTAGGGTTTAGGGTTTGTAATTTAGGGTTTAGGTTTTTAATATAGGGTTTAGGGTTTAGGGTTTGTAATTTAGGGTTTAGGGTTTAGGGTTTGTAATTTAGGGTTTAGGGTTTGTAAATTAGGGTTTATGGTTTACGGTTTAGATTTTAGGGTTTAGGGTAAGTGGTTTGTAATTTAGGGTTTAGGTTTTAGGGTTAGGGTTTGTAATTTAGGGTTTAGGTTTCAGGGTTTAGAATTTAGGGTTTAGGGTTTAGGGTTTGTAATTTAGGGTTTAGGGTTTAGGGTTTGTAATTTAGGGTTTAGGGTTTAGGGTTTAGGGGTTAGGGTTTAGGGTTTAGGGTTTAGGGTTTAGGGTTTAGGGTTTAGGGTTTGTAAAAACTCAATATTGGTCCTAAAACATACAAATCAAACATACGAATCAAATTAAACTTACGAATTTATAACGTACAAATCAAACATAGAAATCAAATTAAACCTACGAATTTATAATATTCCAACCCTAGCTAATAATAAAACTGACAAATCAAATACAAAAACAGTGCATTTATTTTTTTTTGTAACGACTAAATGTTTTAAAGTTGGACATAGGGAGCATCTTTCCCGCCGATGTTAATCTATCGGATGACGGCTCAGCAGACTCTTCGATTTCGTTTAGCTCCGTACGCCGTCTTTGTCGCTGCTGCGATTCTGGATGCGGCGCACGCTCGTGGGATGTAACTGTCAACCCTCGACTCCAACTGTCGGTTGACTGATGACTAGGATGATGCTCGAACGGGACATCATCCTGAACGTAGCCCGACCCAGCAAAAGAAGCACGACGACCATGACCGCTTGAACTCGGACCCGGACCCTGATCTGTAGTCGGGGGTCGACCTCCACTGGTTCTTCTACCGCCGCTACTAGATTCGCCTTCCCCTCTGCCTCTTTCGTCGGGACGCCGACAACTTGCCGACCTAGTGTAATTTCTTGGGTCGTAACGTAGGTCGTCATCACCATCGTCGTCGTCGTCGTCGTCATCGTCATCCTCCCCCTCCGACTGTTCATCAGCTGACCCATACGGATTCATACCCATTTCAGCGAACTCCTTACGTAGTAAGTCCACGTCCGTTTTAGATTTCAGCCGTTTGAACGATTTGAAACTGCGGCGCAACATCGCTTTCTGTAAAAAAAAACAATAAAAAACGATTTATTAGTATTGAAATATACATAAAAAGAAGTAACGATTTATTAGTAAAAAAGGATTTAGTAGTTACCATTTTATTGAAGACACCCGTATTCTCCCGGAAACCGTGAGGGGGCGGGGCAAGTTCAGGTGGGTTTATGAAGATGCGGGTCCGCTCTCTATACCATTTCATGTAACCCGGTGACGTCCCCGTGCCATATTCGCCGTTAATAAGACGGGTGTGGCGGTCATTCCACACGACTATAAATTCTCCGGTTAGTAAAGGCCAGTCGTGTTTTTGCCCAATCCCATATCTTCTATCCTTGCCGTGACCCTGTCTTGGTTTCCAGATATACGTAGGGACCCGCTGCACAAAACCGAACTGCCTCATGAACCTGTCCGCGGGGTGGTACTCAATCTTCTCATTACAAATGAGAGGCACAGAACAATGCCACATATACCGGCCCCGCGTGCAGTATTCCGGATACTGATTAAGATCCCCGTAAGGTTGCCACACTATCTGTAATCATCAAATTAGAATATATAAACAATGGTTTTAAAATAGACGAGTAATAAATTCTGCGAAGATAAGACCAATGCAAACATATACAACATATAATACGTAAGTTACATATAATACGAAAATTAAAATTTACCTGTTCAGGCGACATATTGTCAAACTGGTCACGTATGTGGACCACATTATGTCCGTAGACATATGGCGTAAGGTTAGTTTGCCGCCACATCTTCCATCTGTAATATACAAACAAAAACCGATAAACAATAAATATAACCGGCAGCTAAGTAAATGATAGATGACACAATAATATAAAAAAGCAAATCCAATTCAAAAACTAAATAAATATCATACCTGTAACCGAGGGGGAACCTAGGCAAGCCCTCCGGTGGCTCGACATCTTCCGGCAGCTCTTCACACGGTCTAACCGGCAGTAGTCTGGTAATCGCCCACATATCCAGAAACATAACCGCCCCGCTTACTCCGGTTGTCTTACAACGTACCACCCTGCATAGATTAGCCTCTAACCAGGCCAGAAGAGCTGATCCCCAACTATACTCAGCACATGTGTCAAAATCCTCTAGAAATGGCAGAGGCCAGAGTGGAATCTGATCACTGCTCTTATCCGAAAACACATGTGCAGCCAGTAATAATAGCATGGCAGCCCTAGACTGATATAGTAAACGCTCTTCACTAGGGTTGGGGGGTAATTCACCGAAGGTCTGTAACATCCAATCAAGTCTAACTGTCAGACAGTTTTGATCGACTTGATTGTCAGCCGGCCTAACACCCAACAAACTCTCCATCATAGCCAACCTGCTCGCCTTCGTGTCATTCCGCTCCGACCGGGTCACAGCAAGACCATCCACTCTCAGACCGAGCATAATCTCTACATCCTGTAAAGATATCCCCAACTCTCCCCCGACAAAATGGAACGTGTGCGACTCATCACGCCACCTATCAACTAAGGCTGTAATCAACCCTCGGTCTACGGTATAATTACCTATACTGTAAATACCGTAAAAACCAGCCCTAATGATATTATGAACTACCCTTTCAGGCGTCGGTATCTGCCAACTATAATTATAAACCCTAATCTTATTGGCATCTCCTCTACCCGCTTCTCTGCCAGCATCCCAAGTCTGATTAGAAATGTGACCGGTCTGTCGTAAAATACCCAACCTCCCTTTAATCTGTGGACCTGGGTCTGTCATCCTAACTATGATAACCAAATATAACTCAATTAATGATAACCAAAAAAATGATAACATAACCAATTAATGATAACCAAACAATGATAACTCAATGATAACCAAACAATGATAACTCAATTATAACCAATTAATGATAACCAAACACACATTTTTTCATAAACCAAACAATAATAATTAAATTTTTTAATCATAACCAAACACACATTTTTTCATAAACCAAACAATAATAATTAAATTTTTTAATCATAACCAAACACACATTTTTTCATAAACCAAACAATAATAATTCAATTTTTTTAATGATAACCAAACACACATTTTTTCATAAACCAAACAATAATAATTAAATTTTTTTAATGATAACCAAACACACATTTTTTCATAAACCAAACAATAATAATTAAATTTTTTTAATGATAACCAAACACACATTTTTTCATAAACCAAACAATAATAATTAAATTTTTTAATCATAACCAAACACACATTTTTTCATAAACCAAACAATAATAATTCAATTTTTTTAATGATAACCAAACACACATTTTTTCATAAACCAAACAATAATAATTCAATTTTTTAATGATAACCAAACACACATTTTTTCATAACCCAAACAATAATAATTCAATTTTTTAATCATAACCAAACACACATTTTTTCAAAAACCAAACAATAATAATTCAATTTTTTAATCATAACCAACCACACATTTTTTCATAAACCAAACAATAATAATTCAATTTTTTTAATCATAACCAAACACATTTAATCATAACCAAACACATTTAATCATAAACCAAACAATAATAACTCAATTTTTTAATCATAACCAAACACATTATCAACAATTCAAATTAACCAAACAAAATAAAAAAACATGCAAAAATGGGACAAATATCAACAATTATTAAAATTTCTATAATTAATATAAACAAACAACAAACAATTATATATAGCTAAGTGAATTATGGTTTTGCATATTTTATATATTTTTTCCTATTTTACAAATTAAAATTACAAAAAATAAAAAAACATGCAAAAATGGGACAAATATCAACAATTATTAAAATTTCTATAATTAATATAAACAAACAACAAACAATGATATATAGCTAAGTGAATTATGGATTTGCATATTTTATATATTTTTTCCTATTTTACAAATTTAAATTACACAAAATACATAATAAATTAGAGAATAAAAGATATACCCTTGAATTATGGATAAGTTTGATTGATGATTTGGGGTTTTTTGTTAATAAAGTTGATAGTTAATGTGGTTGATTGATTTGGGTGATTTTTTGGGTTGAAAATTGGGGGTTTTTGAGAGAAAGAGAGAGAATGTAGTATAAAAAATGTTTTTTTTTTAAAAAAAACGTAAGTTTCTGTTTTTCAGGGACCTGCTGTGTAATTTTGGCGCAGGGACTGACTGTGTAATTCTGAAAATCAGGGACTGACTGTGTAATTTCTTCAGAAATTACACAGACCGTAGATTAAATCTACGGTTTACAGTGATCCACTGTAAACCGTAGATTTAATCTACGGTTTGCATTAAATCAATACAAACCGTAGATTAAATCTACGGTTTACAGTGGATCACTGTAAACCGTAGATTTAATCTACGGTTTCAGCGTTTTTAAAGAAAAAATGTAGTGTATTGAGAGCACCTCAAAATTTAATAGTCTGTCCCTACTCCCTCGTTCATAAAGAAATTAAATTATATTTGTTAGCAGAGGAGGAGCGAGACTATACTAAATGTATAGTCTGGAAAACTCTCCTCTGTGGTACCATTGTATCAACAGAAGAGCCCATAGACTGTAAGAATCCAATGGTGCCACAGAGATAGTTTTTCAGACTATACTAAATGTATAGTCTGACACCCCTTGTCCATTTGTTAGAACATCACTTTCAATCCAGATAGCTATATTTTTTTTTAAAACAAAAATGGACCGGGACTAAATTAGTGGCCACGGCAAAACAAAAAAAAATAAAAAAATAAAAAAATGTTAGTATAGTGATAGGAATTATGATAGATTTTTTTGTTACGAGCATATTAATTACAGATTTTATGACAGTTTGCGACGATTTTTTAAAATAATGACAAATTTATGAAAGATTTGTGACAGTTTTTTAAAATTATGATAAATTTTAATTCTTAATAAATAAATATTACTTTGTAGTTACGTTAACTGTTTGAGGTTTTAGTTGTACTGTGATTTCCGTGACATTGAAACTTTTTTTACTTTAACTTTTCTATCAATTATTATTATGTGTATTTTTTATAGTCTAAATCTTCTGCTTTATATTTTCTATCTCTTTTCGTGTTTCATTGCTTATTTTTACTCAATTTTTAAATTTTCACAACTTATACCGCAATTTTATAAACTTTTATATTATATTGTATTCAAATTTTAAAACATTTAAACATAATATTTTTTTAAACAATTTTTTTAATATTTAATGTTTAATTTATATTAATTTATACATTTATTTCAAAACAAATTTTGTGTGGATTTTCTTTTAAAAATAATTATTTGTATGTATTGATACATGTATTATAGTAATTATATAAATTTTTTTAAGTTTTTTAAAATTATTTTTTAAATAAAATAAGTAAGATGTCAAGAAATAAAATAGAAAAAGAGGATAAAATATTTCAACTCCTCTAATACAGTCAAAATTGTCTAGAAAAAGAAAATAGTCCAAAAGCCATCGGATTGACCATTAATCCATCCAGGTACAATTAATCAGGGTCTAAATCAACATAGTACGGTACCACGTGTTATAATTACTTTATATCCACATATTATAGCTGCCACACGAATGTTTTTATATGTTGTTATGTCACAAAAAATTGATAACGTACAGTAATTAAACTCGAGTCTTTTTTTTCATTTTACATAAACTCTGTTCCCAAAGGAATTTGAAGCAAGTTAAGAAAAATATATATATGTTTTTAGGCTAGGTATCGCATTTTCCCAGGGATATGTTTTTGAGACGAATAATTACTTTTTTATAATAAAAAAAATTGAAGAAATGTATCACAAACATTTTAAAATCTTAATAATGTTTATCGAAAACTTCAACAAAACATTCAGAAAATTTGTAAAATACCATTATATTGCAATAAAGTTAACAAAATGCATTTAAAATACGATGAAATGAAGTTAATAAAAGAACATAGATAATATTTTAAAATTTATCTCTTACTGTTCAAATAATTAACTATTGTGGAATTCTGAAAATCGAGAAAGTTTCATAAAACATTTCGTACATATTTAAATTCTTAATCATGTCAGCGTTTCTCGTTTTCATTTAGCCTGAGTTTTCCGCTTCCATATCCCGTATCGTTTTCCGCTGACATTTCTTCTGCAATTGTTAGTTAAAGTATGAAACTCGTGTGTTGAACATCAGGTTGGAACGAAGTATCCAGAAATTTGTATAAAATTTAATGTTTTTTGAAAAGTACGGTAACTACTACATCTGATGTCATGCTCACCTATGTATTTCAACTACAACATCTTACAGTTATTTCCAACTGAACACCTATATATACCGACATTATATGCCCAGATAAAGCCATCAGAGACAAATTCCATGGATGAAAATTATAGTAGTAAGGATAAAACGAAAGAAGGGGAGACCAAATACAGAGGGGTTCGACGAAGGCCTTGGGGAAAATATGCAGCTGAAATACGCGATTCGACTAACCATGGGGCCCGTGTGTGGCTAGGTACGTTCGATACAGCTATTGAAGCAGCTCGAGCTTATGATCGAGCTGCTTACTCAATGAGAGGTCATTTGTCCGTTCTCAATTTTCCCCAAGAGTATAATTTGTCAGGTACAAGTGGTCATTTTAGTATGAATATTGGATCTTCTTCTTCAAGGGAAAAACAAGTTTTCGAATTTGAGTGCTTGGATGACAAAGTGTTGGAGGATCTCTTAGAAACTAAAGAAGATAAAGATGGCGATTAGTTAAGTTGTAATAATTTGATTATGGTGTGTTTACTTTCGTCACAACATTATGAAAATTCTCGTTTATTCTTTTTATAACCTTGAATACGTACGAAGCATGATGATTACAGGTGTCTAATCTTCAAAAAAATTTGATTACGGGTTTCTATCATTTCTTAGAGGGGATATATATATATATATATATATATATGTGTGTGTAATTTCTATAAGAAAAAATTAAATTAGAAGGGGGAAACCCCACTATTTTCATTAATTTTCAAAGGTTAGGGCAATGGCCTTATTACAATGCACCAAATAGAACACAAGAAAATTACTGCGAAAAACTCAAACGAGAATTACAAAAACTTGAGAGAATTCTAAAATAAAACTATATATACTCTCTTGAGTTTAGCCATGACGAGAATTTTGATATTATAGATTATAGTAGAACGCTTAACCTTGATAATTTTGTGCGATTTGGATATTACCATAAAGTCTCTCAATAATGGTCCATTGACCTTGACCTTGACCTTGACCTTGCTCGTGTTGTGTCGAATAATTTTTACCTTTTGTAAATTTTTCATACACCAAATCTTTTCCATTTTGAGTTTTTCCTTGTTTGATCCATTCTTATTCATCTTCTAACCTCGAGGTGACAAATCAACTTCATCATATAAGATGGGGTGAACATCTTTTGAAAGAAGTGAGTTATCTTCGGAGAGCATTATACAGTGAGTTATCTTCGGAGAGCATTTATAATAGTTGTGTTAACTTTTTATTGCTAACTAGTGACACATCATCATTTAAAAAATATTAAATGACACATATGCATATTAAGTTAAACACTCACATTACTTTTAACTTTAACAATATTATTTATTTTAATTAAAAATTAAATATTCAAAATACAGTAGCTATCTGGTTTTTTTTTTCAGCAACCATACATTACCGTCAAATTTCAGCGTCAAATTTGAGAAAAAATAGAATTTTAAAAATAAGAAAATACGTTATTTATTTTCAACATATCTTTATAAATAAAGGGCTTGGTAACAAATCATGGGTTGAATGATTCTATGAATATTGCTACACTTGATTAAATATATTGCTGATGTACAGGTTAGTATTTGTATTTCTTTCAACATTTTGTTGTTTTTTTAATTGATATGTTATCAAACGATTTGGTGATATATTTTCAGATTGAAATTGAAAATGAATTTATTTGATTGTAGTCTAGAGATAGAAAAGTAGAGTAGGTTAGAAATAGAAAAAATATGCGTGAGAAATATGAGGGTGAGTCAATTTTTTTTGTCATGTCATAAGTAATAACACTTAAAAAGATTGTTATCTTTAACAATCTTTTTAAGTGTTATAAAGTTAACACACACTTTAACACATCTAATGGAGAGACAAAATTACATTGTTAACTAACATTTTTAATTAACACATATTTTAACACATTTATTGTAGATGCTCTAAGTCACTTGAGGGATACTCAGCTAATGTTACCGCTTATAGATCTTAAGAAATATTTCCTACTTGAATAACATGTAGACTATTTAGATCTCTCATACAATTTTTAAGGAGTAGCCTTACATATCTCTTTTGTTGTGTTCATTTGATTGACAATGATCGAATCTGGGATGAATTCTTGCGACTCCACAAAATCATCTATGTAAGCTAATAATTCGTTCTGTTTTTTATCATCTTCTTTCTCTTCCTCAAAATTGACATGATTCAACTCAACAAGTGAGGCTAATTCTTGTAACTCGATGAACTTTGCTTGTTCTTAAAAAAAAATCTTTTTCTTTTTCCGCTACGCCATTACTTTGCTCCACATAATAGTTAGACATGCTCGATAGGATCTTGTTGTTTCTCCAAAATATGAAACTTATTACTAATGAACATTTGAGTACACAGGATTTTTTTTCCTCACGCACTTAACCGTCTTTTTTTTTTAAAAACAAATAAGACTTGTATTAATTTAAAACATTACAAAGATCGATAACACCATAGTTGGTCGGACATACAATCCGAACAAAAATTTACAAGTTATTTCTTAGCATAATTTGATAAATAGTTTGCCGGTCTATTAGTTTCGGGACCTCAAACAAAAACTCAATAATTGTCTTCTCCGAGTTTACGAATATTTTCAACCAAATCTTCAATTTTTCAAGGCATATGACAATTAAGTGTTGTATAAAATTTTTCCAATTCGCTATTGTCCGTCTCAAATATAATATTATTTAAATTTTTATGTAGCGTGCTTAGACAAGCAAATCGTAGAATATAAGGTTCAACCATTAGCGGACTGAAAGATTTGAATCGTTCACACAAATTATCTACAACGCCATCCAAATTATCTCGAGTAATGATTCCTCCTCCGGCCCAAGTACTCGATGCCTTAAACGATACGTCGGTATTAATCTTTAGACACCCAATTAGCAGCCACTCCACAAAACTAGAATATTTGGTTCTGTTGGTGTTTCGTTTCTGTTGGTGTTTCGTTTCGCTCATTGCAATCTTTAATAAAGTCTTTAACCGTCTTCTTATTAATGGATCTGTTTGATAGACTCTTTTTGCCTTTGTTAGTAATAAAAGTTTGGGTCTTAACCCCATGAACTGTACCATTTCATACCTAGTGGGTATCACACTGCCGAATAACACATGTGACGGCACATGTTAAACCAAAACTAAATAGAATAATTATAAAATACTCCTAAATTACTTATTTAAATAGACTCGAATCTCTATAAAGCCTTTATTAATATCAATCTCGATAATTACGCTTCTTACAAGTAACTTAAAATCTTACAAAATAAACCAAAATATAACTGCAGCGGAAAAATTAGGTACATTATTCTATGAGGTGTGTCTGATACCGCCTAATCTCGAAATCCAACTCTTAGAGCATGTTCACTTATCTGGAAATATTTTGAAATAGAGGGATGAACTAAACGAGATCAATAATATATAAAACCTTAATAATAAATTATAAGCGACTGAAATAGATTTTCCTTTTTCCAATCTTTCAAAATATATAGCTTTTCTTTAATAAATATTCTCAATGGTTAATAATTTGGAAATCACCTGAATAAACTCCAATAAAATAGAAATAATTTAAGTTCGCAAGTATAAAAGTATTATGTTACGGTAACAAACTCGGTTGACTTACTCAATTTTTTTATCGTTGATCTTTTTATTAGGTGTATAAAGCATACGTGTACCACATAATTATGGTCATCACGGTACCACGACTAAGTCTATTACTTAAAACGTTCCGGTTAACGAATGTATGTACAATCGTTAAGTTAACTGTTTTTTTTTGGAAAACGACAATTTAATGCATATTTAGAAACTTATTTACAAAAAATCCGGTTGTTTTGAACATAACGACTATTTTACAAAAAAGTACATATTTGTGAACTTATTTATTAATAGATACATACGTTATTAAAAAATCCAAAAAAATATGTAAAAATTAAAAACCAAAATTGGAAAAAATACATTTTTTTTATAAAAAAAATATGCGTGATGTTGTGTAATTCTGTTCTCTTACAAAATAAAGAAGTGACAACTTTTGGGACTTTGCAAGATGCTCTAAATTGTGATTAAGCATTTGATTATTATATGGGGCAGGTCATTACTACAATAACATATTGGCTTTACTTTGTAGTTTTCATCCTACTACAGATTTGTTTAGTTGACTGTATTTAGGTAAACCGTAAATGAGTTAATTTTGGTTTTCTTGCTTTGATTCTAGGTAACCGATTGGGCTACAAGAGTTTCAAACTGTACCAGTTTTGATATGATATGATATTTCTTACCCTTAAAAAAATAATCCTATTTCAACATGTGAGAATTTAAT
The DNA here is from genome assembly GCA_963682055.1 of Primula veris. Classification (NCBI taxonomy): domain Eukaryota; kingdom Viridiplantae; phylum Streptophyta; class Magnoliopsida; order Ericales; family Primulaceae; genus Primula; species Primula veris. The sequence continues at coordinate 24,249,256 of OY821743.1, read as the reverse complement.
GAATCCTATGAATAATATAAAGATAGGAGAGATGAAGTCACTTACCAAGTGATCCGAGTTATTTTAAATCATGTTATTTTGAACTTTGTAGAGAGATAGAGTGGGTTTTGTTGTGGAAGGGTTGAAGATTAAATATGATATACATATGTTGAAGGAAAGTAATTATTATTTTAATGCTCAAAGGAAAAGTTTTAAATTTCTTATTTACGGGGACAATTTGGGTGAATGTTATTTATAAGGTTTCCAAGTGAACCAGATGCGTTACATTTTTTACTGCAAAGCCCTTAAAATAAGGAAAAGATGTGAAATACATAAAACTGATGGAGTTTGAATGCAACCATACGTTAAGTTGCCGTAATGGGCTAGAGGTTACTGCAACTTGGAAGCAAAAATTATAAAAAAGATTCATGACATCTTAAATTGTTTAGTGAAGCAAATGTAACGATCCCTTGTAGATTTTCATTATTTATAAATAGAGCCAATTCATAGCAAAGGTGACCTTGACCCAAGCCATAACAACCATTTAGCTTAGGTGTCGACGGATTGTCTGGTAGTTGATAGGTGAATTTTTTTTAAAATAATTTTCTAGATAAGAAAATAGGTGGAAAAAAAGTAACGAGGTTGAGATGATAAAATAATAGGGAGTCACGGATTCGTAGTTTGCAATAGACCTCACATCCACTTATGAGTATTTTTATGGTTATACTTTGGTAATTAAACTGCGCATGCAAATAATAATAGAACAACACAAAAATCACAGTTTGTCTTACAGAACAACACAAAAATCACAGTTTCTCTTATTTAGCATGACCTAGACATAGTATTGCCAATATCAGTAGCTATAATTGTCGTTGTAGCAGTAGCACTTTTTATAGCGCTAGTAAAATAGACTCCTTACCTCAAATTACTTTTTCTGCTACTAGTAAAATAGCATATGAAGAAGACGTGAGTATCTAGACAGAGCAAATGAAGGAATATTGTATGGGAAAATCTATGAATAAACTTGTGAAAAGAGACTCCTTGCCTCAAATTACCTGCGAATAAAAAGAAAGGGAGAAAGATTGTAAAACTTTACTCTATGTACATTGAAAATAATAGTAATAATTGCACAGGTGTTAATATCCACACATACGGGCATATATTGTTAGAATGGTATACTAAAGTACTTGATTTATTGTCGGTTTAATATTTATTAATTAACAACGAATGATTTATGTGAGAATAGTTTTGAGTAATGTTGTACATATTATTTATATGTACATGTGTATTTATTTTGTATAGTAAGTGATTTGTTGTGTAAATTATGAATTACACACTGGTTCTTATAAAATATATTTTATCGTTCACAAATTTAGATAGACTCGACAATCATCGGTAGCTGTAGCACAGAGTTTTAGTAGGTCTGTCTTGACTACAATGAACGGTTAAGTTTCGACTTTTTGTGCTATTATACTTAGAGTATATTGAACAAAACAAGCTGTTATTATTTTATGATACTGACTGAAATAAAATAATTATACCTAAAGAATTATTATGATTACCTATACTTTTAATCTCTAGATTATTTTTGATGCACATATTTATAATGTATACTGCTTTGATTTGCAATGGGTGAGATTTGTTTTGGTCAACAAACCCGTATGTTGGGCAGTAACATTATTTATATGGTGTGTGTCTATAATCGACGGAATTCACTTGTACTTTAATAAAGATTGATGATATCCATTCGAGAAACTTATAAGTTTTGTTTGTGTCCAATTTTGCAAATAGATTTTATATCCGATATAACAAATAAGTTAAGTGGTAAAGTCGATGAAATAATATGTCAAGTAAAATAATTGTCAGTAATTATTTACTCGGTGGATATCTGTAATTTTAACATGAAAATATATTTAATTATTTAATAACGTGCTCTCAAATATTAATTTGAGAAGAAATAAGAGTGTAATTATATTATCTAATAGAAATGAATATAATTTACTGATATATTATCCTATGATTATAAAATTATTAATTAGATAATATTATATTAGTCTTTTTAATTAAGACTATATAATATTTATTAATTAAATTATAATCTAAGTAGAATTAGAGTTTTAGTTAAATTAGAAGTCTATTCTTTTTGCACTAAGTCCCTGTTATAGCATATAAATATTGCTTCTGTACTAAGAAAATATTTACAGATCATTAACTCGAATAGAGTTAGCTTTCTTAGTAAGTTTGAGAATGCACATTTCTATGGAGCAAGAATTATCATCAGAATACGGAATACGGCATAAGATCAAGTGTTATTTTGCACTGTTCATGAGTTATTTCTGTATCATTTGTATTTAATCCATATATAATATAATCATGATCAAATGTCAGTTTTTCGCTGAAAAATCAAACGTGTTTACAACATATATATGATCCCGATAAATAAAGAGAAATATTATTTTCCATACAAAAATATTATTTTCCACACTTATAGAAACCAAGATGTGTGGAAAATAATATTTCTGCATAGTTATATACGTATTTGAATTGAATGGGGGATATTATGAGTAATTAGTATAATATGGTGAGGGTAATATTGAAAAATTTGGTTTAAATTTGACAGTGTCAATTTTATTGACTTGACGGTTATAATAGTATGATAAATAAAGAAGGAATGGTAATACTTATTAGTAAAACACATGTTTATAAATAGGCACTGTCAGCATAGCAGTGAAATTGACACTGCTGAGGATCCATGCCCACCGGATAGTATAGGGTAATAAAAATGGAAGTTGATAGTTTATATTACAAAATCGAAAAAAATGATTAGTTTACAGTACAAAATAGAAAGAAACTCATGAATATATGCTATGCGTTTAAACTTTGCCAACTTATTTCAAAATGGTCTCTTTTTAAGTTTTAACAAGATCTGTGTGAGCGTGTGCCTAGATCTTCATACCCATAAAATTTCGTGTGTATCTTTAGTGCACTTGCTCCTTCTTTTTTTGTTGATAAAGTGCACTTCCTTGTATATATGGTAGAGAAATTAATTAGTATCACTATACAATTAATTATCTTTAAATTTATAAAATAATACTTAATTTAGTAAGAGTCAAAAGCTGTCACAAGTCTGTCGTTAATTTAAAAGTTGTCACAAATCTGTCGCAAATTGACTAAACTGTCGCAAAGCCGTCACAAAAACTGTCGCTAATAACCTTATAACAAAAAATACCGTCATTAATCCCGTCGCTATTTGAGTATTTTTTTTTTTTTTTTGTGAATTGACTAAATGATATTGCAAGTTTTCCATTTTACAATCTAAATGCATGCAATATAGGAAAAAAATATTCATAAACTTTGCCACTCGTTTACACATTCCTTTATATGCAGGGACGGAGCCAAGAATTGGATTCAGTGAGGGCACAATTAGAATATAAGTCGGCACCGAATCTTGTTAGTGAACAATATATTGAAATTTAGTAAATAATAAATGATCTAACATTAAATATGTTAATAGAATACCAAATAAACCGAATTTTGTGAACAACTTATTAACTTTGATCTAAGAAAAGAAAACAAATTTAGTATTTCGAGCAACAAATATTAAATAAATAGTAATTTGGATGAATTGTCATGTTTAAAAATGGAATTTCATAACAACCCCACTTAAATTGATTAATAACAATTTTATTAACTAAAACTAAATGGTAATAAATATAATGAGTAATATATCCTAATTGAATACAAAAGAGCCTATCAAAAAAAATTGAATATAAAAGAGAAACTTAAAGAATATTAAGAAATATACAAACAATACAAAAAGTAGCACAGCAGTTTCGAACTCCTAGCGATCAGCCGCTGACATAAAGGTGTGTTAACCAAATGAATAAAACACATCTTTATGTTAAAATATACAATATATATTAAATATATTAAATCCAGCGGGGGCTGGAGCCCCCCGCTAAGCATATATTGGTTCCGTCCCTGTTTATATGTATTGCACATTACATTACATATATAATAATATGTTTTTGTTAAAGTATACATTTTTATCCCTACAAATATACATGTAAATAGTGTGTGAGTTATATATAGAGAAAATTAAGGATTGGTCCACGAAAACAAAATTATTTAAGGATTGGTCCGGCTATAAAATTCATTTAAGGATTGGTCCATTATTTATGAAACTAATTAAGGATTGGTCCAATATAAAAGTTCTCCCAAATCTATTTATCTAATTAATCATTCTCTCTCTAAATCATATAATCAGCTCTCTCTCTCCAAAATAGCAGATGGCGACTACCAAAACACAATTTATTAGGAGGGGGTAGCTCACTGGAAAGTATATCTATATCTATATATCTGTATGTATCTATATATATGTACATATTTGTATGTATCTATGTATATATATGTATATATGTATCTATATATCTATATATTTGTATATATCTATGTATATATATACAGACCGTTTGTTCAGACTGTTAATTTAGGGTCAAAATTCACTTTTCTGATTATTTTGAGTTTTGATCAAACTCAAAAATAATCAGAAAAATGTTCAAGACTTACCTGTCTGGTTGTTTGCTTAATAACAACTAACTGTAATCTCCCACGTGTGATAGGCTTTTCCAAGAGGCTCGCCTTTGGTCACAGACATATCAGAGGCGATACTTAAACTGACACAAAGCGGAGAAATTCAGGAGATGGAGAAACAAATGCGTTAATTTATTTGTTTGATATTTGTATTTTTTAATTAGTATTTGGATTTAATTTATTTTTTCAGACTTTTTTTTTTCAGACTGTTTTTTTTTTCAGACTGTTTTTTTTTTCAGACTGTTTTTTAATTAATTTATTTTTCAGACTGTTTTCAGACTGTTTAACAGACTGTTTTCAGACTGTTTTTTACGTTTTCAGACTGTTTTTTTTTTCAGACTGTTTTTTTTCAGACTGTTTTTTTTTTCAAACTGTTTTTTTTCAGACTGTTTTTTAATTAATTTATTTTTCAGACTGTTTTTTAACGTTTTCAGACTGTTTTTTTACGTTTTCAGACTGTATTTTTTTTTTTACGTTTTTTGATTTTTGTTGATTTTTTGGGATTTTTTAAAAAAAGTCGTGTTTTTTCGGGGTTTTGCCTCTTTTATTTTTTTTTGGATTTTCTCATATTTTTTTATTTTTTTATTTTTGCATTTTTATTTTCTGAAATTTTTTCATTTTTTATGATTTTTTACATTTTTATTGGTTAGTTAGGGGAAATGGACCAATCCTTAATTAGTTTCAGTTTCATGGACCAATCCTTAAATACTTGTGTTTTCATGGACCAATCCAAAATTTACCGTTATATATGTATATATATATATATATATATATATATATAATACTAAAGTTAACAATTTTTCTTATTTTTAATTAATATTTAAATTTAGAATATGATCAATTATGGTTCTGCTATATTTTTATTTGAGTTTTTAGTAGTTTGAATTTTTATTATGTTGAATATTTATATTTTGATTTATCAAATTATAAATTATATTTTATATATATTTAGAGAGATAAATATATATTTAATTAAATAATATAAACTGTGAGAGTTGTATGCCACATCCAACTTTTTAAGTGCACAATGTGACCAACCACGCTGTAAAGAAAGAAAGACGGACTGTCACTATTGTAACCTACTACTACTTTACACACAACTTTGTAAAAGCTAGGCCCTAAATAAATGACTGCCGAATTAAGTTATCAAAAGAATAAGACTATTGTTTGTTGAGGTAACTGGCTAACTGCATAGACCATATACTTTAATATAAATTTAAGTTGGGTCCTTTATTTTAATTGATATTACAGTTCCCAAGTTTTGGAAATATGAGAATTTTGTTCCTTACATTTTCCTTAGGGTGATCAGCTAACACTGAAAGTCATAGTTGTACTCTTTGGTTACCTTTTTTTTTTGTTGATTTTATTATTCCTTATGTTTTTGAATAAATGGCTACAAGTGATTCCTAAAGTAATGTGCGAAGATATATCGACTATATCATAAACAACTTTTTTAAAAGAATATTAAGTGAACTAATAATACCTTATTTAGAGGAAAGGTCGACTCTTTACACAATGGCGAAAAGAAGATAAAGCAAAACAAGTTGTTGCATGATTGTCTCGAGAAAAATCTAAACCTAAATCGTTAATTTGGTGATTTGTAACTTGTAAGAAAGGTGGATTATGCCTATGAAATGATGGAAGTTCCCCGAAAGAACCTCTATTTTGGAAAAATGGTCCCCAATTCTTGTGAGGCAACCACCATGCATAGCCTATATCATTTCTTGCGCCGAAACTATTAACATATAGAAAAAAAAACTTCTCGGGGTTGGACTTGTGTGTGTTAGAAATCTGTCGCTACATAATTATATCTGTCAGTAAAATTAAACTATGTCAACATGTGATCTCCGATTAAGCCGATAGAAAAAAAAATTGTCACTATTTCGTCTGCAGTCTGACTTTTTTTTTTACAGCGTTAAACATTTTTTTTGTGATATTAAAAGTGAAGAAATTTTAAAGTAAAAAAAAAAACACTATTTTCTAATTTCAATTATTTAATCTATTGCCTGAAACATACTAGCCAAATAATATTTTGAAAATTGTATGTCAAAAAATGATGATAGCATGAGAAGGTCATAATGTCACTTTTCATAAAACATGGAGTCAACACTGTTATCTTATTAAAACTTAGAACTACCTGCATATCAATTGTAATTATGCAGACAAAACACAACTTATGTTTAGACTATGAGGATCATTCGCTTAATTAACCCTTTTCCTGTACAATTTAACTAGATCCATTTATTTCTGGCCAGTTTGGGCTCTTTCTCTCTCTTTTAAAACAAGACATTTTTTTTCTGTAGGTCAAGAAACAAGATCATTAAGAAGCAGTTAATGTCAATCTTCAACATGGGAAAGAAATTCAAACCCGCAACTAAGGCGTGGAAGAGCATGACCAAAGCTCTTCTAAATCTCTCACAAGCCGTTAAAAGAACGACTCATCGGCTACATTTCATTCGACGCTATGTTCACCTTCGCCATCGTCGCCAATGCCCCCGCCACAATCGGACCTCTTGTCCCAAAGGAAACGGCACCGGAACTATTTATGTCGACCAGCTCTTTGGTAGACATGTTCCTTTGCAAGTCAATCGTCAGGTCACTTCTAAAAAAGGTGACCTAATAAACTAGTTGGCAAAGCCAAGATTTTTGTTGTTACAAAATATTTTTCTAAGAAATTGCAAAATAACAGAACTTGGTTAAATGTTAGGTTGTGACAGCCACTGAGCTCCACTCATGGTTATGATTATTATAATTTTTTAAAAGTGAAATGGTCGATGTCACATATTAGCTAGTGCTCTTCCATTAAACCATGCATTTGTGAAACCTTTCTACATATAATTAACTTGGTCAAATTATATGTGGTAGACTAAGGCATTACAACATTACATGTATAAATATGAACAACTCTTAATTTCTTCTCTATATTGAAGACTTCAATATAGTTCGATTGATAACAGAAATAATAATCATTTAATTAAGTAATTAAAGAGAAGGCCTTTTTAAATAAAAGTAATTAATTATAAATGAGACATCTTATATAATACATCTTATAAATAATACAGTAAAATTAAAGTTTTTTTGCTGCGTTTAACAAACGAGTCTTCTCTTATTAATTGTTCATTTAGGTACAACAAGTAGTGCAAGTGATGTCACCGATATCGGAGTTAAGAGTTTCAACCTCAAGATCAAAAGTCCTGAGATGATTGATTCAAGAATGGTAAAGTTCAGTGAAACAAATCCAAAAACCCTTGCTGATGCGTGGAATAATACGTCAATATCTTCCTTACCAAGACTACATGGAAATATTGATGAGAAGGCTGAAGAATTCATTTCCAAGTTTCGCAACGATATCAAATTGCAGAAGGAGAAATCTTTCCTCGATTTTCAAGAGATGTTAGCCCGTAGCTCATAATTTACCTGGCAAATTAATAAGATATACATATATATTTCCATACCATTTAAAAAAAAACATATTTCATTGAAAATATAATCGGTGATTTGGTGTAGAATTTTCTTTTCTATTTCGTGTGTGATTTTTTGCAATTTTTTGAGTGGCATGTACTACTGATTATTTACGAACGTAATTATTAGTTCTGGATGTGTTGTTGACTTTGAATTTTACTAAAACAAATTTAAAGTTAAGATTTGTAAGTATTCAATGAAAGCAGTGGATTTTGTTGGAGTATTTTTACTTAAGACTTGTTTATTTTAAATCTTTGGAAATGATTCAGTGAATCCAATCAACCAAGTGATCGTTGAGTGATATTCTAAAAAGTATTTTGAGGTTTCTGGCGAGGGTATTTATGTATTCCTTATCTATTTATTAGAACGGTCTAATTTACGTCTCTAACGGTATTTATTTTATATAAAACTGTACTGCATTTATAAAAACCGTTAACAGTTTCGGCCCGATTATCAAAAGCCCAAGTGAATAGTAAAACCTATCTTAACCCTATAAATACTTATCATTTCCCAAGACAAAGGGGGGCTGCTCTCTCTCTGATAAACAGACACAGATAGATACATACGAGAGAGAAAGACAAAGAGAAGATATATAGAGAGGAAGAAATTAGTTGTCAGATTGATAGGTCCATACATCTATTGAGCGATACGCACAGGTACACAACTCGTACTCGGCTGGACCGAGATCAGCCACCAAGTCTAGGGACCAAACCACCGCCGCGTGATCTGTCGTGTCTTGCGAGCACGTACTCCTAGCTGACCTCACTGCGGGTCCATCCACAGGATATCACAGTCACGGTTACTTCTCTCTTTCTCCGTACTTATATTTACACACAACTGCTCTACCTATTGAGTACATTAGCATGGTACATCATATTACTATCCCTCCATTTACCATATCTAACTCACTGACTAAGTATTTAACATATGAAATACAAGTCAACACGTCCCCTTATGCACCTCAGTTGCTACATGATGTGTTGATCCAAAATACCACAACAAAACCAACATGTTATTAAGTCACTGCCAGAACCGAACCCGGTAATAAACAAGGTGCAATCGGACTACAATAATCCAATTCAATAAGGTACCTAAACAAACAGGAACTCGGGAATCATCGGGACGGGCCGCCGTACCATTACCATACACGGCCGCCTCCAACGTTCCGACGGACCCATCAACCTGGTAAAAACACCAACCCCGGTACCGTCATGCTTACATGATATATATGTTTATATATTATCTTTGTTGTTGTACTTGTCCTTTGTAAACTAGGTACAACTTAGGTGCTGAAACGGTAAAGAGTCGGGCTACAGAACTCGGACCATAAATGTATTAAACTGTTTTATTGATCACTGCTATATTATCTGGTCAACTGCTTCAGTAGGGCCCGATGGGCGTTTAGCGAATAGAATATATAAGCCGAGCCTAGGAAGAAAACCAGGCTCGCCAAATGGCGCCGTCTATGGGAAACGTAAATTTGCTAAATAGTTCTGAAAGCCATACAAAAAAAAATCATGTAGAAAAACTGCCAGAGAATATGCTGAATAAAATAGATAACTTAGACCCATGCGGTCATAGTACATCCCAGCAAGGTGTCGACCCTCTGGGAGCATCGGTTTAATCTCAAACAGCTTTCTCATAAGTGTCCTGATACACTTAGGCCCATGCGGCCACGGTTCTCTCACAAGTGTCCTGATACACTTAGGCCCATACGGCCACAGTACGCCCCAGACGGGTAAAACCCTATGGGGGCACCACCTGCTCCAATAGTGATAAGTAAAGTCTTATCGCTCCGGTATATTGATAAGTAAAGTCTTATCACCCCGGTACAGTCTTACGATGATAAGTAAAGTCTTGTCATCCCGGTACAGTCCAATAGTGATAAGTAAAGTCTTATCACTCCGGTATGGTGATAAGTAAAGTCTTATCATCCCGGTACAGTCTTACGGTGATAAGTAAAGTCTTGTTATCCCGGTACAGTCCAATAGTGATAAGTAAAGTCTTATCACTCCGGTATGGTGATAAGTAAAGTCTTTTCACCCCGGTACAGTCTTACAATTTTATGCCCCATACGGGAACAGCCCGGTGGCAGCACCCGCTCCAACAGTGATAAGTAAAATCTTATCACCCCGGTACAGTCTTACAGTTTTATGCCCATACGGGAACAGCCCGGTGGCAGCACCCGCTCGAACAGTGATAAGTAAAGTCTTATCACCCCGGTACAGTCTGACAGTTTTATTCCCCATACGGGAACATCCCACTTGTGGCACATGCTCCAACAGTGATAAGAAAAGTCTTATCACCCTGGTACAACCTTACAGTTGTACGCCCCAGACGGGTTATGACCCTATGGGAGCATCAGTTCAGTTTCAAACCGGCATAAGCCTATGTGGCCACCATACGTCCCAGACGGGTTATGACCTTATGGGAGCACCAGTTCAGTTTGAAACCGACATAAGCCTATGTGGCCACCGTACGCCCCAGACGGGTTATGACCCTATGGGAGCACCAGTTCAGTTTCAAACCGGCATAAATCTATGTGGCCACCGTACGCCCCAGGCGAGTAATGACCCACTGGGAGCACCTGCTCCAATAATGATAAGTAAAGTCTTATCACTCCGGTAGAGTCTTTCAATTTTATACCCCGAATGGGAACTACCCATTGGGAGCACCTGCCTCAGTACATGTATCGACCCATATCGCCAGCCCCCGATCCTAGCCCACCACGACTATTCCAACATAGTCCATCATCGATAGTATTCGAGCTCAGCCGATCACGAGCTTCTCCGACATAGTCCATCACCGACAGTCTCTGAGTCTAGCCCACCACGGCTTTCTTGGCATAGTCCATTATCGACAGCCTTCGAGCCTAGGCCACCATGGCTTTCCTAGCACTACCCACCATTGGCGGCCTAAACCCATCTCAGACTCCCTCGACAATCTCCGTCCCTTGATCTAGTCCCCCCTCGACATTCCCCGACCTTTGTCCATCCTGGACATCTCCGACCTAGTATAAAGTTACTATTTAAACCCCTCAAATCCCAAGGAAGACCCATATTTTCTACCACGACAAGTTACTCTTTGAAGCCCCTCGAAAGCTCCGGCTTTGAGGGAGACTTAGTCATGTTTTTATGACAACGGTTCACATACAGTTCATTATATTTATTTTACGTGATAGAATTAGTTACGCTCTGACAGCTCAATCCATCACGGGCTCCCCGACACAGTTCACCAGTAACACACTGCTTTGGTCTTATGACCTCAGACTCTGCCTCGATCTTATGACCTCAGACACTGCCTCGGTCTTATGACCTTGTTTACCAATCCCATGACTCGGGATCTATCTCAATCTTATAATATTATTTATCAAGATTATACGATCGATCTCGGTCTCATGACCTCCGACAGTGCTTCGGTCTTATGACCTTATTTTCCAGTCCCGTGACTCGGGATCTATCAAAGTCTTATTACATTATTTATCAGTATTATACGATCGATCTCGGTCCTATGACCTCCGACAGTGCTTCGGTCTGATGACCTTATTTTTCAGTCCCGTGACTTAGATTCTATCTTTGTCTTATGACATTATTTATCGGACCTATGAATAGAGACGTTGGGCGATGCCCTCAGCCTTCACTCTGTTTCGGACTCGGATCATGCTATTTATTATACCTCGATCTTACGACCTCAGACACTGCATAGCAAAGTTAACCGTGTCAGGTACATGTTTTATATTGGTTTGATTGCTTATTCATTATCCAGCACCGTAGCCAGGACCGAACACACTCCAGAGCCCTCGGTCATGTCTTCGCCACTGAACAGGGAGCTGTTGGCGAGGGTATTTATGTATTCCTTATCTATTTATTAGAACGGTCTAATTTACGTCTCTAACGGTATTTATTTTATATAAAACTGTACTGCATTTATAAAAACCGTTAACAGTTTCGGCCCGATTATCAAAAGCCCAAGTGAATAGTAAAACCTATCTTAACCCTATAAATACTTATCATTTCCCAAGACAAAGGGGGGCTGCTCTCTCTCTGATAAACAGACACAGATAGATACATACGAGGGAGAAAGACAAAGAGGAGATATATAGAGAGGAAGAAATTAGTTGTCAGATTGATAGGTCCATACATCTATTGAGCGATACGCACAGGTACACAACTCGTACTCGGCTGAACCGAGATCAGCCACCAAGTCTAGGGACCAAACCACCGCCGTGTGATCTGTCGTGTCTTGCGAGCACGTACTCCCAGTTGACCTCACTGCGGGTCCATCCACAGGATATCACAGTCACGGTTACTTCTCTCTTTCTCCCTACTTATATTTACACACAACTGCTCTGCCTATTGAGTACATTAGCATGATACATCATATTACTATCCCTCCATTTACCATATCTAACTCACTGACTAAGTATTTAGCATATGAAATACAAGTCAACACGTCCCCTTATGCACCTCAGTTGCTACATGATGTGTTGATCCAAAATACCACAACAAAACCAACATGTTATTAAGTCACTGCCAGAACCGAACCCGGTAATAAACAAGGTGCAATCGGACTACAATAATCCAATTCAATAAGGTACCTAAACAAACAGGAACTCGGGAATCATCGGGACGGGCCTCCGTACCATTACCATACACGGCCGCCTCCAACGTTCCGACGGACCCATCAACCTGGTAAAACCCCAACCCCGGTACCGTCATGCTTACATGATATATCTGTTTATATATTATATTTGTTGTTGTACTTGTCCTTTGTAAACTAGGTACAACTTAAGTGCTGAAACGGTAAAGAGTCGGGCTACAGAACTCGGACCATAAATGTATTAAACTGTTTTATTGATCACTGCTATATTATTTGGTCAACTGCTTCAGTAGGGCCCGATGGGCGTTTAGCGAATAGAATATATAAGCCGAGCCTAGGAAGAAAACCAGGCTCGCCAGTTTCAGAGCGAGACTAAAGATTATATATATAAGCCTAATTTGTTTCTAATCTAAAAGTATTTTGTTGTTTCTTTTCTGTTTACACCGTCAGCACTGCCCATGGGCCGCGGCTACAAAGCCTAAAGGCGATATTTTGTTCGAAGGGTCCGATATTAATTGTTGCTTCAGCTCAGAATTTATTTATAAAAGTTGTGATTGGCAGAGTCGGTTTAAAATAAATAAAAAATTGATGGGTTTTTATGCCTATTTAAAGAAAAAAAAACATAGTATAATTTTATTGGTAATTACTATGAAACAGACACCATATATGACTAGTTCATAAGCTGTTTGCATAAAAAAAATGTCAAATGGATAAATAATAATAATTTTTGATTATGTCTAAAATTGTATTTATTATAAATAAAAGTTTGCTTATTGGAAAACGTGTGTTTTACAAAAAATTGTAAAGTTAAATAGTTAATTTTGTCATTTTCAACAAATCAGTGTTTATTTTATTAATTTTTAAACTAAGTGGGTTGTATTGCAATTGTTTAAAACTTGTGAAGTTAAGGAGGTCACTAAATCAAAGTATATGTGAAACTTGGGTCACCAATTCAACATTTTTGAAAGTTATGTCATTTAAGTAAATATGAACCAAAATTCAGGTCATTAAAGTGATATTATCCCATGTATGATGTATGTGGTCATTATATACTTGTTATACTCGCATAAAAAGTTGTATTGCGATATTACACATAGTTAGTTAACATAGCTACTGTTATGCTTGAAACTAATCTTAACATATTTATTTACCGTTTCTTGACCATATAGGTTCAACAAGAGACCACAACACGCTCGAGCCAACATTATCGGATTAGAATTTTGCTCATGAAACAATAACAATAACAATAGCTGATGCATTGGAGATTGCAGATTCCACTTCAGTACACAAAGTACATAGTATTTATCAGAAAGTAGACGTATTTATTTTCAAATTTCACGAAGAATTGAAACTACAAAAGGAAAGCTCGGATGCTGACTTTTAAGATATGTTGGCTCGTGGCGCTTATTAGGATCATAAATGTATACTTTTCTTATAGAGTTTGGGAAGATTAGTTGATAGGACATGGTAAGAGCTACTATTGTAACGAACTGGTCATGCGACCTGACTGCCATCATCTGCTTCCTACCACCAATATTGTCTAATTTGACTCAATTTCGTTCTCGCTTCTTGGGCCGCACGGTTTTAAAAGGATTTGTTGATAAGATGAAAGATACTTCTAGCTTATATACCATATAGGTATTCACATATCTATGGGATGTGGGATAGCTCTCAACATCTTTACCACATTATTTTTCTATAAAAATCCGGGTTTTTACACTCTTTCCCCTTCAGGCATGCCATCCTCGTTGGTCACGTCGTCCTTCTGTAGGTCAATCACTCATGCTAGTCCCGACATCGGTAAGACAGCGGCTCTGATACCAATTGTAACGATCTAATCCTCCGATCAGACAGCAACGGGCTCCTTAGATGGTTGTAGCAGCAGAAGCGGAGATGAAATTCCAAAAAACTATATATGGGAGTTTATTGAAAAATATACACTAATTTCTAACGTTTTTTATAATATGGAAGTGACTGTAACCATGTTAGTTCTTCCCATGTGTGGCTGGTCCTCAAACTCGAACTTGGCGATGATAACCGCACATCGATTGATTTCTCGTGTGTCCCATGGGGTATGACACTTCTATTCCCGGTCAATGGGCCGATTAATCTACATGACTAAATTAAAATTTGGTGATCAACACAAACTTGTTTACTATTACAAGAATTCAGGAATACCGACTCAATTGTAACATCCCTCCACCCTATAAGCCATATGCAAATTCAAGCCCATGCTAAATTGCCCATAATTTTTAGTGACGACCGATACTTTACCAATACGCTCTTAAAAAACATCCCCCTCCAACTTAGGACATGCAATATCTTGGACCCGGATCACACCAATTGTGATGTCAAATAAACATCAACATTAATCTTTATGTTTCCAAGGGGTGGTGTTTTGCATTTTACTAGTACCGCCACTAAAAATTCAAATAAACAAGTTCTTCCTCCCCTTTTTTATTATTTGAGTCCCCTAACCAAGCCTTACGAAAGAAGAAAATCCTCGTACAGGCTTGACGAAGTTAAGCTGTATTGAGGGAATCATTATTTCTCAATCAATCATGCCTCAACTGGATAAATTCACTTATTTTTCACAATTCTTCTGGTTATGCCTTTTCCTCTTTACTTTCTATATTATCATATGCAATGATGGAGATGGAGTACTTGGGATCAGCAGAATTGAACAAGATCGCGAAGCTATTTTTCTCAAAAAGCACGAAATAAGAAAAGTGTTGGAGGATGTCGTCAGGAAAGAAATAGATAGGCGAGGAATGAGTCATTCAGATTTCGATTTTCGACGAATAGACCAGCTATTCGATCGATTTATCAACCAAGATGAAAAGAGGGGCAGCTTGAAAGAGGAGCATTCTCGGGTTTCCCGCCTTTTAACCGGCGTCAAAAAGGACCTCTACCTCCTATTTTTTATGAAAAGAATGAATCTTTTTATCGAATGATCAAAAAAAAATGGGCCCGGATCTCCTGCGGGAATGATTTGAAAGATCCAAAACCAAAGAGAGTGGTATTTGCTAGCAGTTTAATTACTCAAATGGGTCGGCAGAATCATTTGAGTTTTTTTTACTAATGATTCTAACCAAAATCCATTTTTGGGGCACAACACAACTTTGTATTCAAAAATTCTATTAGACGTTTTCCTTCGTCCCTTTCCTAAAAGAAATCCTCTCTTTCTCGCCTTTTTCTATTTAAAATGAAAAAGAAAGCGTGGATTTTCAGTCACAAAAGACACTAATTTGAACCATTAACTATTGGCTGATAACTGTGAATTCCTGAATTCTTTTTGGATTTAAATAGCCTTAAGTGCGAGCAAGTTGACATATTATAGTTCTGGACCAAGTTGATAACAAGTTGTGTAGGGTCCCTTGGCATAATGAACTAGGAATCCAATGTCACTTTATTTGTCCAAAAAGCCATTCTCAGCTTAAAGACTAATTTTTCTAGTGAGGAACCGGTGCAACAGAAAATTTACTAAGGAGCCATGATTTAATTATTTGTTTCCAAAGAGCATACTCATCAGTACAGTTATGAACAACATGTATGTCTACCCCCTAATTTGTACCAACCTTCACGCTTCCTAACCTATTTTCGTTCAAATTTAAAAATCTTACAATATTTTTGTATGTTTATAAATTTTTACGTGTTCTAGAAAAATTATGAGATAATATTGATTTACGTGATTTTTTTATTTAATATTTAATTTACACGTTCTTTTTTTTATTCCATAATAAAAAGTTTTTGATTTTATTGTAAGAAAAAATAATTGTTGAAACTATTGCCTTATGTCTAACTAACTGTAATGCACTATATTTTTTCAAAAATTTTCGAATAGCAATTTGAGTTAAAAAGCAATATGGCACCCTTTAAAGGGGGTATAAACTCGTCATTTACTCGTAGTCTCGTATCAAGAGACACAAATATCACAAGTTATCATCATATAAAGTTTAGTTTACAAAGAAAAAATATATATGTGGGACTTGATATGAATATTCAACCTTAAATATGTTTAAAATATGTTTATAATTCACTTAAGTGATTATACTAATATGTGACTTATATGTGAGTTCAAAGTTTAATAAGTTGATAATCAAACATAGAATATGTTATTTTTAATTTAAATATATATGTTGATTGTCAATCATAGCACCATAAGTTGAAGAAAATGTTAACTGAAATTATGGCCCTATCTATGAGGATTTTTTTTTGAGAGAACCACCCATTTATGAAAGGGTTTTTTTTTTAGAATTATGAAAGTGTTTGTATTCTCATGGAATATTCGAATATGTGCTCTTCTTTGTTAATTGTTATAGCCTTCTAAGTTCTAACCAAACGTCGCTTTAAGCCTTTAATATTAACTCTTTTAATTAACAATGTTGACTTAGCCTAATATCAACCGAAAGTTCTATTAGCTGATATGATTAATCATGTATGAGTATGACAATCAAAGTGAAAGATGATACTAATTTCAAATTATAAGTTATGAGAGATTTTTTTTCTTATAAGCACGTCAAACTTTCAGCCATATTAAATTAGTGTTTCAAACTTTTTGTTGACTCGTTTTTTTTAGTTAAAAAATCACGCATGGTGTGCAGCATCGACACTGTGTAAGACTATATATATTTAATGAGCATTGATATATTACAAATGCTAACATATGCCCTCCATATGTCCCGGGTTATGGGTTAAATAAAATATTTATAATTTATTAAACGATGATATTCAATAAATAATTATACTTAATGCTTCAAAATAAACTCCAAAATTGATACATTAAATACGCATTACTTGCTTATTACTATAAAAGTCTATTTATAGTAATAAATAAAGATACTTATCATAATATTAATTACATGAGATGAAATCACTAAATTTTTTAGCACTCTTATATTATTTGTATTTTCCGATATATTTTGTAAGTTTAGGAAAAATCAACTAGGATTCTTTGTTTTTATTTGAGTTTTTATTAGCATCGTTGATTTTTAGTTAATCAAATTATATTATGATTTTTATTTTAAATATATATATTAGTAATGCATCAATATATATTAGATGTAATAACTTTTTTATTTTAATATATATTTAAATTTAGGATGGTTTCAAATATGGTTTTATATTTTTATTTGAGTTTTTATTAGCTTGGATCGTTAACTTTAAGTTTGTCAAATTATAATTTTGTATTTTAATTAATTAAAAAATGAAAATAGTAATAATTATAAGTTTTCATTACTGATTATCTAGGTTATATTTGTTAAATTATTTTAACAACTACAACATTTAATGACATGATATCCGTTTGATGTTGGCATTAATTAAAGTTAGGAATTTAATACAATTTTAAAGGCTTAACATGAGCCACATGTTAACAACACCCTTGATATTTATACTTAATATTTACACCTAGACTTGTATATAGTTATGGCTATAAATAAGATGAACTGTTTGTGAAATCGTTCGTGTTCGGCTCCGCTAATATTCGGTTTATGTTAGTTCATTTATAAATGAACACGATAATGAACAAGAATATAGTGTTCGTCTATTAAATGAACTGAGCATGAATATGCCGCTGTTCGGTTCGTCTAAACTCGTGTTCGTGTAACTTAAAGTTTGATAAAATAAAAAAGTAAATCTATTAATGATGTAACAAAAACTAATATCACAACACAATTAATAAACTTATTTATGCTATAATAATATAAATGATATGTTTGTATTATTTCGAACTTATTATGGTAATTTATATCATCATATTATAAATACAGTCATCGATTTTATCGTTAATTGTTTAACTCATTAATGTAATTATAAGTGTGTAAAATTATATAATATATAAACTTAAAATTATATGCGAATTAGTTAATCATAGTTAACAATATAGTAACATATGATAAAATTAAAATATATTTTAAAAAGTTTTTTTTTTCAATTATTGAATGTTTTGAAAGAATTTAGATGTTCACGAACAACTCGTGTTCGGCTCGTCAAATGTTTGGTTTATGTTTGTCAAATGCTCGGTTCATGTTCGTCAAATGTTTATTCGTATTTAAATACACATGAACTGAATATGAACAATAATTTTAGTTCATGAATTGACAATGAACAAATACTTGTTTGTTTCGTTTCGTTTCGTTTCATTTACAGCACTAATAACAATGGATTGTTTTTTTGATAATTTACATTTTTGGTCACTCAAATATAATGAAATTGTCCAAAGATATTTGTATGAACCAATAAAAACATGACACATCATTGGTGTAAAAAATTAAGTGCAGGTCGCAAGTGTTAGAAACGTTTCTCATATTTATATGCTCTGTTTTGTTGACGAGCTCAATTTCTTTATCAAAGATATGAATCCCAATAAACTATAATAAAATTTTCTTCTTCTTCTTTTTCACATTCATTTGCGAGTTAAAATTTATCCTAGTTTTTACATCAAGAGAATTTATTAACAGAAACCTAAATCTCAAATCTTTTTATTTTTAATCCCATCGTAAACCTTATATTATTTGATTGGTGATACCAATTGTGAGAGCTTATTACTTTATTCTATAACCCTTTTAGATACTGAATAGTTAAAAGTGATGGTCTTATAGACACATTAAATTAAGACAGAAATGATTATTAAAAAAATAAAAATCTAAAACACTGATAAATTAGAAGTTTCATACTCCATATCCATCCGTTTTGAAACCGGGACACCGTAATTATTAAGAAAACATAATTATGACACTTTTTTACACTTATCTTTACATTTTTATCCCAATATTATTAATGCACATTTTATTTAGTAACAAGATAATGCACCTATATCAGCGTTCTAAAATAAGCAAGACAGACGTTTGACGAAATTGATCGTTTAGTGTCTAATTTGTGTGTAAAGGCAACTAATTTACGTGTATTCGTAGAACATAGAGATAAATGCTAAAATGGTACACAACCTATTAACTTTTAGTGATCTGGTATCCAACCTAACACTTTTTCTAATTCGGTACCCGACCTATACATTTCACTCTAATTTGGTACCCAACCGATACTTATACAGTTCAATTAATGGACTCAATTTGTCTTCGATCATCGGTTTTTAACGCATAGGTTGGGTACCAAATTAGAAAAAATGTTAGGTTGAGTATCAAATTAGAACGAAACATATAGACTTGGTACCGAATTAAAAAAAGTACTGATTGGATATCAAATAGTTAAAAGTTAATAGGTTTTGTTGTACAATATAATAATGTGAAAGATGAGGTGATTAGTGTAATAAAAAGCAGCATAAGTAGTATCTCACTCACACCACTTTAACTCAGATCACCCAAAATCAATTAAAACTAAATCTCACTCTCTCTCCCTCTCTAAAAAATGGCTAAAGATCCAATCAGAGTTCTTGTCACAGGAGCTGCTGGTAACGATCTTTACTTATTATTCTTATATCTATATTTATATATATAACTTCTTTTTTTTTAATTTCTGTTTTTGTTTTATTTTCTCAGTACCCAGTTGTTAGTTTTGCTTTTTTAGCTTTAGATTTAGATTACAACTCAAGATCGCGTTATAATTTTCATGATTGATAAACCCTTTTATTTTTGTATAAATTAGATGAAGTTTTTTTGTTTAAAATTGAGATTTAAGCTATGCTTATTGATTTTTTTGCTTATTTTTTGATATTTTTGCTTTTTCAGTTGAGATTTGACTCTAGATTGAGATTACAACCCAATATTGAGTTAATTTATGGTTCAGCTTATTATTTCTATATATATATATAGTTTTATTGATGGTTCCACCTATATCTCCTTTATAATTTGTAAATTTGTGTGTTGTTTAATTTTTCTCAGTACCCAGTTTTTAGTTTTGCTTTTTTATTTGTGATTTACCTTTAGATTTGGATTATAATTCAAGATAATTTTTTTATTCATGATTGATAAACCCTTTTATTTATCCATATATTAGATGATCTCTCATTTGTTTAGTTTTTGTTTAAATTAAAGATTTAAGCTCTGCGTATTACTATTTTTCTTTGGGTTTAATTCAGATTCTCACTTTTTTAGCTGAGATTCAGATTACAACCCTGGATTCAATTTTGTTGTTATTTTTATGATTGATAAATCCCCAACATTTCTGCAAAACCAAGTACTTTTAGCTCATGTTATTTGTTTAAATTTGAGATTTAAGCTCTGCTTATTGGTTTTTTGCTTATTTTTTGGTAGTTTTGCATTTTTAGTTGAGATTTGACTTTAGATCCAGATTACAACCCATTTTATTTTTGTTTTTATTTTTTGTGCGTGATTGATAAATCCCATCATTTATGCAAAAACTAGGTGATTAAGCTTATGGTTTATTCATCTAGAGCTTATAAGCTTAGCTTATTGGTTTTTTTGCTTTTGGTTTGTTTGATATTTTCACTACCCAGTTGATGGTTTGTAGTTTTAATTAGAGATTTGACTTTAGACTTGGATCACAACTCAAGATTGTGTTTATTCATGATTGATAAATTCTTTCTATATCTGTATATATTAGATGATCTGATCTGATTTAGCTTTTGTGCATGTTTGGCATCAACTTTTTTTGTTAGCTATTTTATCTTTTTTCTTTTAAAAAGCCACATGCGTTTGGTATCACTGTTTTTTTAGATTTTAAAAATCTAGATTTTGGAGGAACATAACTAGAAAAACTGAAAGCAAAAAAGCCACACATTTTGAAGATTTTGGTAGCTTTCTCGCCACCATTTTCAGAATTTAAATGAATATTGATCTTATCTCAACTGAAGTTTTATTCGTATGCTTGACGTGTTACTTGCTCGTTTCGGCATGATGTTTTGAAATTTTATCAAAAGAAATGTCTTATAAGTCAATTTTGATTGAAAAAGCAAAAGGATATTTGCTAATGCCAACCATCAATATGCTGAAAGTTAGCTTTTTAAAGTTTTTGCCAAACACTCGTTACATGTTTTTAAAGCAAGCTTTTTTTCCTACTGCTTTTTGAAAGCAGCTGTTTGAACGAAAAAGCTGATGCCAAACGGACCCTATGTCTATGTTTAAATAGAGCTTTTAATCTCATATTTTTTGGTTTTATTGGAAATTCTTTAACCCAGTCATAGTTTTGCCTGAGTAGAGCTTATAAGCTCAGCCTTTTGGTTTTTAGCTTTTTTTTAGATTCTCAGTACCCAGTTGATAGTTTCCCTTTTTTATTTGTGAATTGACTTTAGATTCGGTTTACAACCCAATGTCGAGTTTTTTTTTGGAAGAATTTTGTTATCTGATCTAGTTTAGCAATATTTTTTGCTTGGTTAGAGCTTATGAGCTCAATTTTTTTTTGCTTTTTATCTTTTCAGCTGGGTTGCATTTTGTTGTTCAGATATTCAGCTCATCTTTTTTTGTCCGAGAAACCTAATCTAGATTTCAGTGTTTTTTATTCATGTGAAAAAAAAGGCTAATTTAGCTTATGTTTTGCCAGAGTAGAGCTTATTGGCTCGGCTCATTTCTTTTTTAGCTTTTGATCTATTTGAATCTCGTATTACCTAGTTGGTAGTTTTGCTTTGAAGTTGTGGGTTGACTTTAAATTTGGATTACAGTCCAATCTCGTTTTATTTTTTTGTTATTGAAAAATGATGGTAATTCTGACAGAATTAAGTAATTTTATTTAGTTTAGCTTAGTTTTTGTTTGCACAGCCGCAGAGCATATAGTGAGCTTATTTGCATTTTTATCTTTTAAGCTTGGTGGCTTTTGGTTGTTCAGATTTGAGCTTAACTTTTTGCCCAAGAAATCTAGAAAATTTAATCTAGATCCATCTAGCTTGTTATTTGATGTAATTTTTTTTTTCTTTCTAAAAACTTACCAGCATACAAATTTTATAATTACATGGTTAGGTCTCCTTTATTGTGAAGTATGTTTATAGTTTCATAGAATTATTTCAGTAGTATTGCTGTTGTAGTTGTGGGTTGACTTTAGATTTAGATAACTGAAGATTGTGTATTTTCATGATTGTAATAGATCCTAATATTCCTTTAAAAAATAAGAACCAAGAGAAACGATCTAGTTTAGCTTATGGTTCTGCGTGGGGTAAAGCTTATAATAAGCTCATCTCACTTGCTCTTTTAGCTTTTAAGCTGATTAGCGTTTGCTTTTCTGATGATAAGCTCCTTTGTTTCTCCCTGAATTTTTAGTTGGTTTAAATTTATTTTGCTTAATTTATTTGTCAAACAAACATTAGTGAAACATATCTTTGTTAGTAATTAGTAAGGATCCATTGTGAGAATTAGTTTGTTAATACTTTTTCTGTTAGTCAACGTTGCTTTCCTGGAAAGATTGTGTTTTTCTATTGTTTCTCAGTAAAAGGGACCAATATATGCTTAGGTCCTGGAAATAGTTGAGCTTTTATGCTCAAATTGTCTCGAAATAGTAGTTGGTTGAAACTGTTTATACTTTCAAATCCTATCTAGAGATATATATGACTACTTTTTCTTTTGGTGTATATTATATCGAAAATCATAGTTTCATTTTTTCACATTTGAGCGGACTTTATCATGCTTCCTGCATCTCTAAATAAATATTCTCTTATCATATTTGGGATTTCTCTAAAAACGTTTACTTTCTAAATTAGTGAATGGATAATGACGAAGCTATACTTTTAATTGTCAACCCTATAACTACTATTCCAAGAAAGTGAATATGATAAACATTGAATGCAGTCTGACTATTTTGAGGGTAGTTTGAAAAATCTACATATCAATAACTGTTCATTTTTTATGGTGACTTCAGGACAAATCGGATATGCTCTTGTTCCCATGATCGCAAGAGGAATAATGTTGGGTGCCGACCAGCCTGTGATCCTCCACATGCTCGATATCCCACCTGCTGCGGAGGCACTCAACGGTGTGAAGATGGAGCTTGTCGATGCTGCATTTCCCCTTCTTAAAGGTCAGTGTCTCCTTTACATACAGTAGGTTTATTTGGTTGCTTCTTTTAAACTACTTGTGTTGAAGGTTTAAAGTACTATATTTTAAGTAGCAGTTGTGTTCATGTCGTGTAAAGAATAAAGAGCATAATTTTCTCTGTTGTAACTTGTAAGTAGTGAAAATAAGTTGTTGGTATTGTACATTGGAGAAAAAAGTTTCTATGTAAAGTATAAGAACCTTTACTTTGGAAAGTACACTTTTAACAACATCAAAGCATACTTTTATTTGTGTAACCAAAGAATAATTTGCTTTTGACTGGTTAATACAAAAAGTAAAGGTGTATATATAATATATAAAATCTACTTGGTCTTATAACAGTAGTGATATCATGGTTGAAATGGTAAACATTACTGAAAATTATGTTTGTGAACTTTTTTTATTTTTAAAATGTTTGTAAAATTTTTGTTAAACTTTTCAAAATTGTTTACTTTTAGGCTCTTTTGCAATTTAAGGAAGCTATTGTACGACTAGGGTAGTTCACCTTTGGGATTCGACTAATAAAACACTCCCAATCAATCCCTTACCAGTAGATAATTAAAACCTTAGCGCAATGGGAGCAGGAGCGGAGCGTGGGGACGGCTAAATTTTGAGTTAAATCTGGTATATTGAGTTACATAGGTATAAATAAATTTGAGTTAAATCTAAACGATTTTAAAGGCTAATGCTAAGTTTTAATAAAATACATAAATCAACATTGAGTATTCAATAATGCTCCATTTATGTATGTACAACCCAATTAAAAATATAAAAAACATGCCTAATTGAGGGGGTTTATTAGATTCTTTATAAAAATTGGGTCATTTTGTTAATCTTATAACTTTAATTAACCTAATAGGCTACTGTTTTAATGGGAACGGCTTCCCAATGTTAAGAATGCCGAAATGTGTTCCCGGCTAAGAAATGCCTAGGGTATAGGAGTTTCCTGCAACTAAGATCAAAACAGCCTTGAGTAAAACTTTCTCACCACCTGCACGACTATCATCTTCTTCTCTAATACACCCAATTCAAAAAAAGTATACGTTTTATCTTTATATGAAATGCAATTACAAGAAATACTTCAGATTACACCTTTTCATCTCCGCTGAAAAGTAATCGCCGTACTTATAAAGTACAACGAAACAAGGCCATAGTCTTCATGAGATAAATTATTAATTGTCCTTGTTAATAAACCAGGAGTTGTTGCGACAACTGATGCTGTTGAGGCTTGCACTGGTGTTAATGTCGCGGTTATGGTTGGAGGTTTCCCCAGGAAAGAAGGCATGGAAAGGAAAGATGTTATGTCAAAAAATGTCGCAATTTACAAATCACAAGCTTCTGCTCTGGAGAAGCATGCTGCTGCTAACTGCAAGGTACTGTTTTTCTTAAATTAAGAGTAATGGTTTTAAGAGTAAGTACTCTTTTCTGCTTGGACACGAGACTTCAGTTGGGTTTCAATCTCATATATACTATAGAGGCTATGCATTGATGACTCTTATATACATGTTACATATCTAAAAATGAAAAAATATATGCATGTTACATATGTAAAAAAAATAGCACATGCTAGTGCAAATTAACAGTTTAGAAGATTGATCCTGACTCGGCTCCCATGTATTGCAAGTTTCTAATATATTATATAATTTCTGAAGTGAAGGACTAAAAGCATCAATTTATATGTAATGAATGCTTAAATTTGCTTTGTCTATGCATATATTCAACTTCTTTTCTTGTTTTTTTTTCCATGAAAAAAATTGTCATGGATTAGGTAGTAAATGATTAATGTTTGAGATTTAATTTGTCCTGGCTGGATAATAAATTTATCGCAACTTGAATGGCTAGAGTTCTGTACTTGTGTTTTCAAATGAACCAACGTATCTTTATGTTTATTGATAATAAAGGAACATTTTGCACCAGGTCTTGTTAGCTGTTGTTTAAGCAATTGTTTACCTGTCTGGAAGGGTGGTCATAAATTATGAATCGTGCGTCTGCCAACTACTGATGTATTAATCTTTACCTATTTTAGATGTTGTAAAATAAACTAGATGAAGTTCTTGCATTAAACTTTCATAGATGCTATAGAAATATACCGGTTATAGATCCTTACCTTTTACACAGGGACCGTATCCCCCTGAGGCCGTGATCACTCTTATATACCTTTTCTATTACATCAAAGAAGAAGAATAATATTTGTACAAATAGTTTGTGTTTATTTCTGGAGAGTAGGTGTCAAGATGTGTGTAATGAAAATTTTAGTTTTTTTTATTGAAATTATATTTTAACTCTTGTTACTTCACTTTTGTGTGTCTTGTAGGTTTTGGTGGTTGCTAACCCTGCCAACACCAACGCCCTTATCCTAAAAGAATTCGCACCTTCAATTCCTGCGAAAAACATCTCTTGTTTAACAAGGTTGGACCATAACAGGGCTCTCGGACAAGTCTCTGAGAAATTGAGCGTCCCTGTGTCCGAGGTCAAAAACGTCATTATTTGGGGAAACCACTCTTCCACTCAATATCCTGATGTCAACCATGCCTCCGTCAAGACTCCAGCTGGTGACAAGCCTGTGCGAGAGCTTATTGCTGACGACGATTGGTATGTGATAATATTTTTAACTGTACATCTGCAAAATATAGTTTATTGACAGTTTTGTACGCCTACGTAGTGAATTTTGATACTCTTCACCAACCTTATCCGTCCAAAAAACAAACAAGATTTTCATTTGTGTACAGTGGTCTAAAAAAATCAATGAGCACGAACTTCAGATTTTCTTTTCAGCTTTTGAACACTGCATTGAAAGAAACTGTGGGCTATACTGTGACACCATATTGGTTATTTAAAGTTTTAGTACACTGCCTTTTTCATCTGCAGCTTAGGCTCAGTTTTTTTTTCCCCATAAAAGCTGAACTGCATTTGGTTGACCAGTGTAAACGACAAGCTTTTCTGAATTTCTTGGCCTGAAAAGGCTAGAAGTTTTAACATGTATTTAGCTTTTGACTGAAATTAAAAAAACTTATTTGCTAAAACCTGCAACCAAACAAGTCCTAGTGTAGTGACAGATTTCAATTAAAGTTCATTAGAGTTTTATCAGATTTCGATTTTGTTCATGAGCCTATAAATAAGTACTAGCATTAAGGTAACTTTTTTTACTGCCCTTTGTTCGCTACGAGCTGGGGATAAAATAAGAAAAGAAACCTTGTCAGAATAGTGTACCAAAACTATGAACATGGTACAATGATGTGATAAGTATCTGGCTTTCGTACGTATCTACGACCCAAGCAATGATTTATTTTCTATTTTTTAGGTTTTGTGTACTATATCGCCATGAATCCTAGCGTTAATTGAAAAAACTTTGATTAACTCTGCAAAAGATATTTGGTTTTTGTAAATAATTAGTAGCCCAACTTATGATTATTCTTATATTTGGTGTACATGGTGTACTTAATGGTCGAGAATTGTAATGCAAAACTGTAATTAACTTCTTAAGTATTTGCTTCGTCATATGTATCAACCAACTAACATCATATGTACTTCTGTCTATAGGTTGAATGGTGAATTCATTAAGACTGTTCAGCAACGTGGTGCTGCTATTATCAAGGCAAGGAAGCTCTCGAGTGCACTATCTGCAGCTAGCTCTGCCTGTGATCATATACGTGACTGGGTCCTTGGAACTCCGGAGGTTGGTTTTATTCTCATTCTTTTAGTTGAAATTTAAATAGTAATCCAATATATTATGTGCTTATATTTTGGTTTCTGAATTTTAGGGTACTTTTGTATCGATGGGAGTGTACTCTGATGGCTCATACAATGTGCCAGCTGGTCTTATTTACTCATTCCCAGTTACTTGTCGCGATGGGGAATGGACCATTGTGCAAGGTAAGGCTGTTAATGCCTGTGTATGCATCTCATTGATACATATTATTTTATGAAAACTCTTACAAAACTGATGTTCAAGCATTGGATTATTTGTATCGGATATACTAAGAAAGTGATACACCCTTGGTTTCTGGAAAACCATTGCAAAATACACTTCATTGCAGAAGTTTTTATCCATCTAACATATATATCTGTCTCTGAAAGATGGTCTCTAGTTGTATTTTGGTACGTCCATTTCAATTATCGAGACTGTAGTAAAAAAGTGATAAGTTTACCATTATCCTCACTTAATACCTTGTATTATATATAAAGGATTTTAAGTCAAGTCTGATCAATATAGCTTCAAATTTGTTTATCTTGTATTAATTAGATTTTTCTTTCGTTGTGAAAATAACCATTTTCTTTTTTGCTCTCTTGTATGTACAGGTCTTCCAATCGATGAGTTGTCGAGGAAGAAATTGGACTTGACAGCTGAAGAGCTCACTGAGGAGAAGGCTTTGGCTTATTCGTGCCTTTCGTAAATTAGTATAAACCTTCTCTGCTTTGTTTCGTCAAAGTGGTCTTGTATTTTCCCCTTATGAACTTAAGTGTTGAATAATTGCCATTGGGTTTTTGGAGTGGATGAATATTGGAGAAACTGTTGCTTATTTGTGATTCTGTACCTTCAATATATGAAAATATTTTGATGACTGCTTTTGAGCTCACCGTATTTGGTTTTCTTCTTATTAGCTATGCGTAAGGTTGGAAAGTTTTCGGGACCTGAAAAGGCTAAAAGCTGCTAATGTAGTTATTTGTTTTGTTTCCTGAGCCTAAAAAACAACCATCTGCTTAAAATCTTCAGCCATACAAGCCTTTGCGCGTCTTTTGTGTATCTAGTTGCATTAGGCTTTTTTTATTTTTATTTTGTGCATGAGTCGTATTTAAACTTTTAATTGCAATTTTTAAGTTTTTTAAATATATATTGAGAGCCATTGAGTTTAGTTGTATTTCTGATGCTTTTTTTAATAATGAGTTGTGCTTTTCTTTTCCACCGCTTCCATACGATCGTAGCTGCTCATTTACATTTATGTAAATTATTTTAGGGAGTGTGACGTTCAAC
Source organism: Primula veris (assembly GCA_963682055.1). Taxonomy (NCBI): domain Eukaryota; kingdom Viridiplantae; phylum Streptophyta; class Magnoliopsida; order Ericales; family Primulaceae; genus Primula; species Primula veris. The sequence goes on along the minus strand of OY821743.1, from coordinate 24,220,717 downwards.
GCATACTCCATCTGTTTCTATTTAAATTATTTTGACCGGCCAATATCAAAATTATCGTAATCAAAAATTTTAAAAGTTAATTATATAGTTTAAATGTTAAATTTTAAAAAAATTTATTTCAATAATTTTGATATAAATTATAATCCGGTTAAAATTGTACGTAGTTTCGTAGTGAGTACTAATTAGTTTATCTTCTTAAAATTCCATGGATCTATGTTCAATCTCTTGTGGCACCTTAGAATGATATACTAACAAAAAAACATAATTTATTATCGATTTTAGTATTTATTAATTAATAATGAGTGATTAATTTAAGAATAGATGTGTGTAATGTTATACATATTATTTCTATTGTGCATGTGTCTTTATTCTTGTATAGTAAATGATTTTGTGTGTAAATTACGGTTTACACACGAAAGATCAAATCACTGGTTCTTACATGATATATTTTATCGTTCACAAGTTTAGATGGAATGGACAACCATCGGTGTTGTAGCACGTACTTTTAGTAGGTCTGTCTTGACTACAACGAACGGTTAAGTTCCGACTCTTAGTGCTAGTATACTTAGAGTATATTGAACATGACATAGTGTTATTATTTTAAGTTATTGACCATAATAAAATAAATATACGTAAGTAATTATTATGATTACTTATACTCTTAATTTCTAAATTATTTTTGATACACATATTTATAATGTATACTGCTCTGATTTGCAATGAGTGAGATTTGTTGTACTCAATCAACGCGTACGTTGGACAGTAACATTATTTATATGGTGTGTGTCTATAATCGATGTAATTCACGTCCTTTAATAGGATTGATGATATAAACTCGAGTAGGGCTGAGCGAAAAACCGGAAAAACCGAACCGGACCGATAACCGAACCGAAAAAGAACGAAAATGAAAAACAGAAAAATTTTCGGGTGGCTTTCGTTTTTCAATAAAATCGAGCCGAAAAAGACCGAAACCGAAAAAGACCGAAAAATAACTGAAAAACCCGAAATTGGACCGAAAAAAACCGGTCCGGTTCGGTCCAAAAAATAAAAAGACCGAAACCGAAAAAAACCGAACCGAAAAATATGTTCGGTTTCTGTTTTGCTAAAAACCGAACCGAACCCACCCTACACTCGAAAACCTTCTAAGTTTTGTCTGTGTCAAATTTTGCAAATGAATTTTTATATCCAACACAACAAATAAGTTAAGTGGTAAAGTCGAGAAAATAATATGTCGAGTAAATAATTATGAGTAATTTATTTACTCGGTATAAATTTATAATTTTAATGTGAAGATATAATTAAGTATTTAACAATGTGATCTCAAATATTATTTGAGAATGAACTGGACTGTAATTATATTCTATAGTGGAAATGAATATAATTTACCGATAGAATATTCTGATATTGATAAAACATTAATTAGATAATATTATATTATTATTCTCAATAAAATTATATAATATTTATTAATTAAATACTAATATAAATAGTGTTAGACTTTTAGGTAATGTAGAAGTCCATTACTTTCTTTTGCACTAGTTCTCTGTTGTAGCATATATATATTGTTTATAGGCTAAGGAAAAAATAACACCTCTATAACTCACATGTTAGAGTTAGAGTTTACTAACAGTTTTGATAGTCCACCTATATAAAAGAAAGACATTTATAATAAGAATATAACAGAAGATAAGTGTGATTTATTTCTACTCGTGAAGTATTTCTGTATCGTTTTTGTTTAATATATATAAACTATAATTAGTATCAAAGGCCAAACGTATTTCCAACACTGTTGTCATATAAAACATAAAAAATCATATTTGTTAATCGAAGAAGTGTGTTACTTCAATATGAGTGCAATTCATACCATATATGGTTGTCACTAAAGTGTTGATTTAATTATTTTTCCTTTTTACTATTTTGCTATTGTTTTTAAATTTTGTTGTTGTTGATTTTTTTTTTTTACAAAAAATTACTTTGACATCAATTTGATTGTCATCAGATTCAATTTGGTTATCATTCAATTCAATTAGTTGTCATATGACAAACATCTTATGACCGATGATCATAGAAATGAAGATATATTTTTATCTTACCAACTTGATTTTGCTTCTAGCAACAAACATGTTAGAACCATTTCACAAAGTATGTGTTCGGATAGGTCAAAGTCTCAAAAGTTAGATTTAGGTCTTCCGGTCGGAATACGACGCTGATGAAAGTGTATAGGTGCACTATTCCGCATTTTTGTACTTTTGTTCAAGTTTATTTCGATTTAGGCACATTTCGTATTAACATGATTACATAATTTTGCTTTATAAGTAAGAATCCAAATGTGTAAAGATGAGAAGGGTTAGATCAAAAGTTAAATATAGAATCATAGAACTGTGAATTTATGCCTTTTATATATTCTTTTGCATTTTTTGTGATTTATATATTTTTTGTTCTTTTCACTTATTTCAATATTTTTTATTTTCTTTTGTGATTTCTAAACATTTTGTTTCGACATTTTTTTAAACTATCCAGCCTTTTCTCGATTTCTTAAGGTTTTATTATAAATTTATTTTTAAAAGCTTCAGTTTATTGGTTTTTGAATTCATCATCTATCAAGTTTCAAAGTGCAATTATTTTTATAACAAAATCCAACATTTATAATTAAGGTTTTGAAATTCTGTTGAAATCATGTATGAATTAAGGATTTTTCCCCCGTTAACAATGTTTTATTAGCTTAGAGCACAAAAAGCTACGGAACAAATAACTTAAAAAATAAACAATTGAAAAGCATAAAGTAAATAAAAGAAAGAGCGATCTCAATTAATAAACGCGATAAAATAGAGAGACAAGATCATATGGCTATTAAAACTCCAATATTTAGGAAACACTAATATGATTTGAATAAAAGCTTACTCTAAAATTGCACAAACGACACTCTTTCTTAAACAAAATCAACACCAATATGCATAACTAAATCGTGTAAATGATACTTGCTCCGTCTCTAAATAAATGTCATGCTTTTTATTTTGGAACGTCTCAAAATTTAAACTTAAAACCTCACATTATACGTAAAAAATAGTTTTGGTTTGAAAATTTAATTTTTTTAATGTTTTTTGTTAAGTTTGAAGAGAAATTGTTTCAAATCTTTACGAATCACAGTTTTCGAAACAATACACTCATTTAGGGACAGAGAAATTACTTAAATTAATTAATAAATAAAATATTGAATAAGTTTCGTTACGTCTTCTATTTTCTCTTCTAGTTGTTGCCCATGTGGCAAATAAAAACCTCAATCGGGAAATAACCTAACAAACACCACTATACATCGAAAAACAGTTCAATCTATTTAGGTCAAAACAACAAAAACACAAACTCAAACCCAAAACTGTTAATAATGTATACATCGATAGCCATGTCACCATTTTCGGCATGCTCAGTTTACACTACAAACGCACGTTGTCTGTATCACACGCGCCGTCGTATGCCGTCGGGCCGAAGGTTTGTTTGCTTGGTGGCGAGGGGAGGAATGAATGAGATAGGTGAAATAACGTGACTACAATTTCGTCATTTTGTTAAACAATATGATACTTAATTAGTAGATTGAGTGCTAAATTAATAAAAATTAAAAGTTGGATACCAAATTAATAAAAGTCAAAAGTGCAAGTTACAACTAAACAACTTTTATTATCATAAATTAACTATTAAAAAAGTTTTGCTACATCCTCTATCGTTGTTTCAAACCTCAATCGGGAAATAATTTAACACCACCACTGAACATCTAAAAACAGTGTTTGGTGTATTTGGGTAAAAACTAAAAAAAACACAAAAAATATGTAGTAATGTATATAGCGATGTCCACCTCACCATTATCGTCAACCTCAACTTATACACACGAGCTCTATGTATGTACGACACGCGCCGCCGTATGTCGTCGCGAAATAGCGGCCGTATGTGCGACGGCGAAGGACAGAATGGAGTGTCGGAAGCTCGGTGACCTCCTTATTAGTCTATGCACACACCCGCTCTCTACTATATACTTAGCTAATAAAAACTGCACTTATTTTGAATAAAATCTCATTCTAAAAATGCAAATGCAATACTATTCTGAAATATAATATCAGCACCAATATAGCTATATGTATAATTAAATCATGTAAATGGTAATAAAATTGTAGTTAATAAATAAAACAAGTATAATTAAATTGTGTAAATAATACTAAATTATAGTTTTTAATTTATTAATATTTATTAACACTCTCTTTCAAGGTAACCCAACTTTATTGGTGTCCGAAATCGAACCAGTAATATAGTATCTTAACCAATTACTCAATAAAATTGTAGTTAATAATAATTTTTTTTTTCTGTAAATAGACGATAATTTCGTGAAAAATTTCGTTTTCGTTTTGTTAAGAGCTCGTCTTATTTTCCTTAGTTACCAAATAAAATCATAATTAAATAAAATATAAATTTCGTTAAGTAAATTAATGAGATGATAATGATCATAAACTCTGTTCGTTTCGTTAAATTTTATTTTCGTATAATATTAAAAACATATATATATATATATAATATATGTGTTTGTAATAATAAATGTATAGTATATTATATTAGATACATGAATTAATAAAAGTATAAAAATTGGTTTGTTTTTTTATTTATTGTTTGGGCTCATTATTATCGGGTCTAATTTCCGGGGGTACATGGCAAAGGAAAATCTAAATTGGGAAACAATTGAACAGCAACACTAAAACATTTCAAACTAGCTTTGGTCTATTTTGGTAAAAACCAGGAGTAAGAAAAAAACACAAAAAAACTGTTGAACAAATTAATGTATACAGCAATGGCCACGTCACCATTATCGGCATCCTCACTTTATACAACACACACACGCTGTATTTACCACACGCGCCGCCGTATGCTGTCATGCCGGAGAAGTGTTTGTGCGGCATCGAATAGCGGAATGGAGTTTCGGAAGCTCGGTGACTCTGACCTCCTCCTCAGTGAAATCACACTTGGCACTGTAACTCTTCCATTTTTTATTTTTATTTTTATTGCTTCTGTTCTAAAATACGTGTCCACTTTACTTTTTTTTTTTTTAGTAGATTTTATCTTTTTTTATTTTTTGAAATGCGACTTTTTGGTAGTTAATTTATATCAAATTTACAAGTATAATCTCATATTTTAATTAAGAAATAGTTTTTGTTTGAATATTCGGAATTTGATACTTTTTTGGCACTGTAATTCCATTTTATATTACATACTAGTAATCGTGCCCCACGCGTTGTGTGTGCGGTGCGTAATGCAATAAAAATATACAAAATAGGTATAATTATGATATAAATATGTGGATAATAAAAAAAACATAGTTTAAGATTTAAAAGAATATTTGGTTGTTAAAGAATGATAAATAGTTTTATTAGTTTTTACTTTTTATATTTTTACGAGAGTATGGTATTATTGTTATTAATATAAAGTGTAGGGGTATTTTTGGAAAAAAATGGCTAAATTGGGGAGCCTCATTTGACTTGGGTTGACTTATTATAATAGAATGATATATATATTCTCCGTCCCAAAATACGTGTCCACTTTCCTTTTCTAGTGCATTTTATCTTTTTTATTTTTTGAAATATGTCTTCTTGGTGGTTAAATGTTATCAAATTTACAATTATAATATCATATTTTAATTAAGAAATAGTTTTTTTGATACTTTTTGGTTGATTGAATTTGGTCAAATCCTTATATATCACTATTTTCGAAGTAGCGCACTTATTTCGGTAGGGCACTTATTTCGGGAAGGAGGGAGTATAAGTTTCTTTTGCTTAGAGTAAGGACATATTTTGTAATTTCAGGATGGAATAGTATGAAACACAGGTACTTCGAAAGTACTTTGATACACCACGGGTAGTTACATATTTAACAATAATATAAATTAATTACTTCCTCCGTCCTATAAAAATAGTGCAGCTAGGGTTTTCACGTGGTTTAAAAAAATTGGTTAATGTAATTATGAAGTGTTGTTCTTCCACCAATGCCCCTAATTTAATTTTAGGTATTTGTGAAGTTGGTTCAAGTATTAGTCAAAAATATTAATCTTTGTTGATTCCAAATTAATTAATAAAAGTATAAAAGGAAAAATAATCGTTAAAAATGAAAGTGAACTATTATTTTGGAACGGAGTCTAAACTCTCTAACTGGACTATATTATCATGAGACGGAGGAAGCAGTATATTATTAGTTATAGATAGAGTAGGCTCATATACAACAATGAGATGTCATTAGATATTTATGGGACATTTTGTGAGTGTTTTGAGTTTTTTCTCTATTATTATATTTCTATTGTATTCGAAGGCTGTTTAGAATAACACTAAATACCTGCCGTATCCGTACCCTTCAAATTCTAAAATCAACGTATTCTGTACGGAACAGTACCGCGTACCCGTATTGGTCCTTCCTAGATGGAATGTTTTTGATATATAGTGAGATTTTATAGGTTTTAATGCTGAGAAGGTCTGAAAATGGAAATCTAGATATACCTCACTGGAATCACCCTCGGAACTGTAAATCCTTTTTTTTTGTATTTTTCTTTTTTGGGTGAGTTTTATTTTATTTAATGGGGACAATTTTGTAGTTATAGGACAGAATGTTTTGGGTATATAGTGAGATACTAAATTTCTAAAGTGAGAAGTGGAAAAAAATGGAAATTTTGATAAAAAAGTTGATGTGAACTTAAGGTTTGAAATTTTGATAAAAAAGTTGATGTGAACTTAAGGTTTGTTTAGTTGGAGTTTTGAACAAGTTATTAGCTTCTTGGTTTATAAGAGGTAGTGCTTTTGTTTACGTCTGTGTGGTCCATTTTTGTACTTTAAGTCAAGTTTATTTCGATTAGGCACACATTTCGTATTGACAGGATTACATAATTTTGCTTTATAGTGAGAATCGAAATGTGTAACACTGAGAAGGGTAAAAGATGGGAAATTAAATAGAACAGTTGATGTGAAGTTATGGCTTGTTTGGTTGCAGGCAGCTTTAAACAAGTTGTTACTTGTTAACCTTTTGGCTTATGAAACGCAGTGCATTTGTTTGACCTTTTTCAAAACTGTAATTATTATTTTCTGTAACCCTAAGAAACTAGAATTATGAATCATGTTGTATCCATAGTTTTCTTAGCATAAATAAGCATATTTATTTGTTCCAAAGTTGCACCCAAACCAGCCGTTAGTAAAGATTGGTGTCACTTATAAAGCTTATTCTAATTCATGCTTATTTGTGTAGCGCAAATACGTTGAAGGATATGGGTATTTGGATAAAATGGATACGTTTGTTTATGTAGTACAGAAACATTCAAAGATATGAGTTTAGCGTTTGACAGTTTTATCCACAAGGATCACACATGGTTTAAGAAGAGTATCCCCATTCCCACACATATATCTAGCAACCCAATGGTTTGATATGTGCCTAAATGATTCCATAAATGAATGTGTATTGATACATATTAGCAAGTCTTGCTTCTTTTTAGTTTCGGTGAGGCACGGTTCTTTGGAATAACCCTAGGATAATAAATGCTAATTTTACTACTCCATAACTTATGATGTCTCACTAAAACTGATTCGTTTTTATCTCTTTTGTAGTATTTGATAAATGGTCCAATTTCCGTTGCCATGCAGTCACGCCATGTCCAGATTTTATTATTTGAATTGAAAACTTTAGATATTTTCTCATAGTTTCTAACCAAGTAATATTCTCTATCAATTTGACCACAGGATAATAACTTATAAGCACACCCTTATGAGGGATTACCTCATTCACATAAAGTCCTTATACGACTATGTTGCTAATGGTAATTTTATGGCCAGGTATAGGATATAATTAGTAATCAGAAGAAGTTCACTTTATTCTGAATTACTTTAAGCACTTATGATGTCAATATTTTATGTCTCAGATGACCTTTGGAGAACAGAATACGGAAAAAGAAGCTCATGAAATGCTTAATTACGCGTTTGACCATGGAGTTAACGTTTTGGACACTGCAGAGGCTGTAAGCTCACTTTCGCAAATTAAGCACTTATAGTAAAGGTTCAATTCTATTTCTTATTCTCTTTTGTTTTTATTTCAAAGTATCCAATTCCGATGAAGAAAGAAACTCAAGGAAGAACAGATATGTATGTAGGTCGCTGGCTGAAATCTCAACCTCGAGATAAGGTAGCTGTTTCTTCTAGTTCTTTTCAGTTTAAGTTCTAATTCATAATCTGCATTGTCAGTTTTCAGTTCACTTACTTCATGGCTGTTCCTTGATAGACAGAAGTCACCTTAAATATTTGTACTTTCATCACCATTCTGTAAAAATCCTGAAATATATTTGCTTGAGTTTGGTAATTAATATTGCAAAAGCTTCTGTTTTTCTACAGTGAAGCGAATTTCTCAAAATGTACCTTTTGTTGCAGGTTATTGTAGCTACAAAAGTTTGTGGATACTCAGAGAGATCAAGCTATATACGAGAAAATGCAAAAGTTTTGCGGGTAGATGCTGCAAATATCAAAGAAAGTGTCGAGAAAAGCCTCAAACGCCTCAACACCGATTACATCGACTTACTCCAAATACATTGGTGAGGCTACTATTGTGTCCTCTTCTCGATAACCAACATGATATACTTTTGCACATAGTGACTGTATTTCATGATATATAATTCATTTAGTCCTTTTTCAAGATTTAAAAGGAAATTTAATTTTCATGTTTCCAGGCCAGACCGTTATGTACCATTGTTTGGTGAATTTTTTTATGATTCTTCGAAGTGGAGGGAAAGCATACCAATTGTAGATCAGCTCAGGGCCTTTCAGGAGCTTATTGATGAAGGAAAGGTACTACTTTGTAACAAGTCCATCTCTAATACGACGAACGTTTTAATAGGGGCATCTTAGAATGGCTTGGACATGTGATGCTAATAATGATGGAATATATGGTTTTTGTTATCACCCTATCAGCTTTCGTAAGTTAGACACCAATTTATACAAATGACAAAACCAAACAATGAATACAGCAGCAAATCAAAATTCACGAGGGTTTTAAACATTTATACTTTGCAACTGGTGTACTATATCGTATATATTGGTGCTTAGTACATTAAAGGTATTGAACAATTTGTACATAACTAGTGGTTTTGAATTGAAACTGAAATGCCATTGTATTAAACGTTGTGGAAATTAAGAAACTTATAAATTGGTATAGTAATTATTAAGAACCAGTAGGTTAGTCTACATCCCTAATATGATGGTAGATGTGTTTAAGGATATGATTCTAATCTGAGTCATGTTGAAAATGCTTGGCTATTTAAAAATAACTCTAAAAGAGTTCGAAGTGATTTTTTTTTAGACTCACGGACATTTTTGAAAATTTTCTGATGTAATCAGGTACGTTATATTGGAGTTTCTAATGAAACTTCATATGGAGTGATGGAATTTGTTCACGCTGCAAAAGTCGAAGGACTACCTAAGATTGTCAGCATCCAGAACAGCTACAGTCTGCTAGTCAGATGTAAATTCGAAAGTAGGTTAATTTGCTGCAGTTTCTTTTTCTTGAAGATGAAAAATATAAGAATTGTATTACACTTTTATGTAAAATACTACGCTATATTCAGAATTTAAAGTTTTGATATGCTGCAGTTGATCTGGTCGAAGTTTGTCACCCAAACAATTGCAATGTTGGCTTGCTTTCTTATTCGCCGTTGGGTGGTGGAGCACTTTCTGGAAAATATTTAGATGCTAATTCTGATGCTGCTACTAAAGGAAGATTTAACCTCTTCCCTGGATACATGGAAAGATACAACAGATCTGTTGCCAAGGTGTGTATATGTAGCTTCAGAATTTGATAGTCACGCTTCACTGGGTCTAACAATTGAAATTTATAGACTATTGGCATTTGGGTCTTGGATCTTTTCCAAATCACGCATCTCAATCTAGTTTTCACTTCATTGACAACAAACGATGAGAAAATGTGCTAGTGTATGTATTTCCATGCTTGTTTTGGTGCTTTGTCTCTAGGCAAAGCAAATCATCATTAGCAAGAAACTAGTATTGCATTTTCGTATACAGATTTTATAATATCATTATGGATTTGGGAGTGGATTAATTTAAAAATGTTGTTTCTTCAGGCGAGATGACTTAATTATGATGATATATACTCAGAGCCAGCTCAACCATTTTGGTTGCCTCAACCGAGTCTTTTCTTATTCCCCATCAAGCATATTGAGAAAAAAAATACTTGTAGAGTGGAAAATCAAGACTACAAAGTCGAAAAATCAATATAAATTATTTAATTTTGGCTTGAATTACAAACTGAAATCTTGATTACAATAACAATAACAATAACAAAAACAGCCTTGATCATTCGTTAAACGAAACAATGAGTACCTCTTTTTAGAAGTAACTAAATATGTATTTATTTCGCGCTTTTTTTGTCCTGAGGGGGTGAGTTAGCCAATATGGGGAGGCTATTGGGACCCCCTTAGGACCAGCTCTCCCTATATACTCCATGATTTTTTTTACCGAAGTACAGAATCATGACTTCACTTGTCTTCTTTTATTTCGTGTTACAGTGCTATCCAAGATAATTCAATGCATTTTACAATTTCAGGAAGCTACGATACAGTACCTTGAAGTGGCCAAGAAACATGGACTAACCCTTGTCGAGTTAGCACTTGGTTTTGCTCGAGATCGTCCATTTATAACAAGTAACATAATTGGTGCAACTTCAGTCGACCAATTGAAAGAAGATATTGATGCTTTCTTGACATCTGAGCGTCCTTTATCAGCTGAAGTAATGGCAGATATTGAGGACGTCTTTAAGAGATACAAAGATCCCGCAATCCTTTAGTCTGGAACATTTTAATATTCTTTTTTATCGAGTACACATATGAGATACTATACCTAATTATCATTATATTCGGACCTCAACAACAGTGAAGTCCTGGGTCGTCATGAACATTTACATCTCTGTATCAGATAAATATACGGCAGGACTTGGAAAACAAGACGCCTAATTGTGGGAGCACGATTAACAGTACTTGAGGTTATTTTATGCAGGATTTGTAATTTTAGGCGTTTTTGTAATTTTAGAAAACTTAAGAAAGATTATTGTAATTTGACTTGAAAAAATAGTTTTTTTTTCCCTTTCTGAAACAATATTCACCTGGAAATTTTCTGATATGAAAGACTCGGTGTAAAGACCGAAACTCTGTTCAGTAAACTATTACAACTATAGTTAAAGATCATTTAAAAAATTTATACACAATAATTTTATACTACTATGACATAAAATGGTCGAAATGTATTATTTTCGCTTTTTATTTATTTATAAACACTACCTGTTTATTTATTTTTTTGGTATACTATGTCTGCACTAGAAAGTGAATAAATAGGTACAGAGCAGAGCTTTGGAGCTAAAACACGTGTGTGAATGAGAGAATCCTGTTAGGATTTAAGTGAATAAATAGTAACATTTAAGTAAATAAATAGTTAAAAAAAAAGAAATAAAAAGTGAAAGAGTAATAAAGGAAAATGTAAGGCCAAAAAAGAGCGCCAAAGTAGGTTGTCTCTGCTTTATAGTACCAACTGTTTTTCCTTAACTTTCTCTTCTCACTTTCTCTCTCCTCCCCACTCTCTCTCTCTCTCTCTCTCCTTTTCTCTCTCATTTGGAATATCATACCAAGAGATAGAAAGACCTGTGATTGTTTTTCAATTTAATTCGTAGAATATCTGCGTGTTATTTTTTTTTTTTATTTTGTGGGGAAAATTGATGATAGGCTGCTACAAAACTTGGTGCATCTATGAAGACTGTTTGGATGGTTGAGATTTGGGAAATGGAATGGCAAATCCTGTTGGCTATGGCAATCCCGGCCGTGATATCGACCAGGTAAAAAAATAACATCTTTTTATCGGCTCATAATTTGTTATAATTATCATTTTTGTGCTAAAGTTTACGTTAACAGAATCAGTAAAAAAAAATTGGTTTTTTCTTTTGTGAAAATGGGAAGTTGTCACCCCCTAGTGTGACCATCTTGTCCTGGTGTGGAACAGATGCGTCGATAGTATATTAATTAGGTTTGTAAGTTGTTTTGATCATAATTTGTACAATGAATAGGAAACTGAGATACTGTACACAAATGCTAGTGACCTGTAGTCTATAATGATGTTGATAACCGAAAAGGAATCTTATTAAAAATCTATTTATTGTGCGAAAACTACTGAATGGCTTTTAAAGAAATTAATTAATTGCGAGAAAATGCAGTTCGTGGTTTAAGTGAGTATAGGTGAAAGATTTATGTTTTATTTAACGCGAGAGTGGACCATATTCTTGCTAATAGTTTGACCATTTTCAATTTCTCGTCTTTCTTCCTGAAGGCACTCATCACTTTGAAAAAAGGTTCACAGTTGATCAAGTACAGCCGAAAGGGAAAGCCGAAATTTTGCCCATTCCGAATTTCACCAGTGAGTTTTATGTATTCGTGCTGCACCTTGATTTAGAAGTCAAATGCTAGTTATTTGAAAAGGTTCTATATTGTTTAAAATTTATGCTGCATGAACTGGATAGAGGCATCATATCTGTACATATACAGAGATACGATTTCTTTACCAAAATACGACACGGCTAGGATAAAGCATTTATCATATATTTTTTAATTTTATTCTTTAAAAAGTGTAAAGTGAAGAAATGAAAAATTCGGTCTCATGCATCTTAGTCCATCGGACATCGGGAATCCGGTGATTGCTTCTTCTGCTAATTGCATCCGGAATGACTTTCACTGTGTTCCACTTTTGCTTTGGATCATTGAAATTTCTGTTTTTTAAGAATATTTTGAAATGAATAACTTTTTCCTCAGGATGAGACATTATTAATTTGGTACTCCAGTGGAAATGAAAGGAAACTAAGTTTGTCATCCGTTTCTCGTATTATTCCCGGTCAAAGAACTGTAAGTTTCTATTTCCTAAAGTTTGATTTGTATATTTGTTGATTTTCCAAATGAATTAACGCCATAGTTACAATTTGTTTCTTGACAGGCTGTTTTTAAAAGATATTTGCGGCCTGAAAAGGATTATCTATCGTTTTCTCTTATATACAACAGCGGTGAAAGATCTCTTGATCTGGTGAGTCTAACTAGCTCTTAGAAAACTTGGTTCCTTATATATATTTTTTTCTTTGAGTACTGCTAGAGCAATTGGAAATACAGAAAACTCGTGTTGGGTCTTTACCTTTTCAAATTTTGAGCTTTTGTAGATTTGCAAAGACAAAGTTGAGTCAGAGGTGTGGCTTGCAGGGCTTAAATACTTAACCGGTCAAGACCGTAGTAGACGTACTCGTAGTGACATTTCTGATGTAAGTATTCAGTTATTTCCCTTTCTTCTGTAATTTGTTTTTCCCTTTGTTCAGTATTTGTGTGGGTCAATTCAGAAGATATACCCATGCTGTTGAACAAGAAACTTCTAAGTTGAAATGCCTATAACTATGCATTACCGGGGCTAATATCTTCTCAGAACTTTCCTCGTGATTACTTTTGATAATACGGAGATGTTGGTTCAGTTTTACACAAAATGTAGTCTTTCTAAAGATTGAATCTTAATTACCAAAGTAATCGTCTGTTGCTTTTATTAAATCAACATTCTATCATTACATAAATGGAATTATGTAATGTTTTCAAGGTTACATTACTTTTTAGCTCAAGTTTGTGTTATATTTTGCAGCTATATCTAAACAGAGGGCTTTCTCTAATTGGAGCTTTTAAGCCCCTCTTTTATTTTCTTTTACTGATAAGTAGAATTGCATGATCGATCTTATTAAAACTTTGGCTTTACAAGCTACACGTTTTGAGCTAGATAAGCTCATATCTATTTTCATAAACTCAAAATATTCATCTTATTAACTTAAAAGCTGCAACCAAGTCCATGGGAGCCAACACTGGGATGAATTATTTGCCACTATAAAAGATATTAGAGCATGAATGCTAAATGCCTGAATATAATAATAAACCTTAGCAAGAGATAAGTTGATTTATGCTATGTTTGCATCATACTTTGTATATGGCAGCTATACCCTGCTAGCGGTGATTCCGTTTCTAATAATCGCCCATTTGGCTCAACACTCGAGTTCACCTCAAGTATCGCCCGGAACCGTCCATCAACCGATTCGTCATCCGGAGACTCTTTCTATTTACCACTCTCAGATGTGGGGACTGATCGTTCAAATATGCAAATAAGAACAAGTATCGGTGACGGTTTCCGAATCAGTGTCTCGAGCACTCCTAGCTGCTCGAGCCATGGATCCGGTCCTGACGACATTGAATCCCTAGGCGACGTTTACGTATGGGGAGAACTTTGGTGCGACACTACCGACAACTCAATTAGTCCTTACCCTACAAAAAGTGATATTTTAGTTCCTAGGCCATTAGAGTCGAACGTAGTTCTTGACGTGCAACAGATCGCATGTGGTGTGCGGCATTTTGCCCTTGTGACGAGGCAAGGAGAGGTTTTCACATGGGGAGAAGAATCGGGGGGTCGGCTCGGGCATGGGATCGAAAAGGATTTTAGCCGTCCCCATCTTGTGGACTTCCTTGCGGTAACAAACGTTGATTATGTGGCGTGTGGGGAGTATCATACGTGCGCTGTATCTGTATCAGGCGATATATACTCATGGGGTGATGGTGCTCATAATGTTGGGCTCCTTGGACACGGTACTATTAGAATAGAATAAAGTTGTATTACTAATCTAATTCAATATTGTACATTCTAATAAAATCAATGGTGCTTTTTTTTTGGTCTTGATACATTACTAATTTATTTCTATTAAAGGAAATGATTTCAGTATTCGGAAAGATATTTTTATATAGATAAATTTAGGAGATCAACCTTGAAGTAGTTTATAAGATGTGCAAATAATTCGAATTCAGGGCTAGTTTGTTTGTTTGTTTGTTTGTTGTAGATTTTTTAAGTAAATAAGCTGGATTTTTTTGTAGATTGTGGAAAAACCTGGTTCTTTCAGAGCACCCCGTTTCAGCTTCTTTCACATATTCCTTATTTTGGTTTTGGAAACATCACTTTTCCATTTTACATGTCCACATTACATGTATTCAATACATCAGCTTTCTCATCAACTTCCTTATATATATATATATATATTTTTTTTTTTATTTTATTTTTTATCTTTCATTTGTTATTACTAATATTTAATGTGTGAGAGAAGAGTGAAGTAATATTGGAAAGAGATGATTTGAGGAAACCCTTTGGTTAATCAGTTGTTGTATTTGAGGAAAAGTTTTGGGGAACCTAAGGGACAACAAAAACATGAATATTTTAATAATGTTCCTCAAAATATATATGCAAATGTGATTTTTAAGCAAGCTATAGTGCTTGCTCTTAAAGCTTCTAATTATTTCAGGCTAAGAATCCTAAACAACTCAGCTAATAAGCTAATTAGTCAACTAATGCATTTAAAACATTGAGCCTAAAAGCTGCAATCAAACATGTCTTCAGTATCCTGAAATCAATCAAATCATCCATTCTTATTTAGTTGTATTTCAATAGGTACTGATGTCAGCCACTGGGTCCCGAAACGAGTCTCGGGTCCTCTAGAAGGCTTTCAAGTTTTATCCGTCGCATGTGGCACGTGGCATACGGCTTTAGTGACCTCAAATGGGAAAATGTTCACGTTTGGTGACGGGACATTTGGCGCTTTAGGACACGGCGATAGAGAGAGCGTACCGTATCCAAAAGAGGTTCATTTATTGAGTAAATTAAAAAGTATAAAAGTTTCTTGTGGCGTTTGGCACACTGCGGCTATCGTCGAAGTTCCGGGGCAAGGTCCGAATATATCGTCACGGAAATTGTTCACTTGGGGTGATGGTGACAAAAACCGACTTGGTCATGGAAATAAAGAGTCGCATTTGGTACCGACATGTATATTATCGCTTATGGATTATAATTTTCACCAACTTGCATGTGGACATTTTATTACTGTCGCACTTACAACATCTGGTCACGTATTCACTATGGGGAGTAGCGCCTACGGTCAACTAGGTAATGTAATATCAATTTTTTTGTTATTTTAGTTTTACTAAGGTTCTGGATTCTTCAAAAAAGTTTGAGCTTGAATTAGGCTCTTTTTTTTAATATAAATATTTATAATATTCTTCAATAGGTAACCCCCAAGCCGATGGGAAATCACCTTGTTTAGTACAAGACCGCTTAGTGGGTGAATTTGTTGAAGAAATATCATGTGGAGCCTATCATGTCGCAGTTTTAACTTCGAGGAGCGAGATTTTCACTTGGGGCCGAGGCTCAAACGGGAGGTTAGGACATGGGGACACCGAGGACCGAAACACACCGACCTTAGTTGAAGCATTAAAAGATAAACACGTGAAGAGCATATCGTGCGGGTCGAACTATACAGCAAGTATATGCATACATAAATGGGTATCGGGAGCTGACCAATCGGTCTGCTCGGGTTGTAGGCAAGCGTTTGGATTTACAAGAAAACGGCACAATTGTTATAACTGTGGACTCGTGCATTGCCATGCGTGCAGCTCGAAGAAGGCCTTGAAGGCTGCTCTGGCACCGACACCTGGAAAGCCGCACCGCGTGTGCGACTCGTGTTACTCGAAACTAAAATCTACAGATGCCGGTAGTGCGTATGGCTATAATAGGAAATATACCGCTCCTCGACGCTCAGCAGATGGTAAATTAACAGTTCTGCTAAAACTCAAGTTTTAAATCTTTCTATTGTTTCCAGTTCTCCGGTTAGGCCTTGTTTGGCTACGGATTTGAAACTCAGCTACTTTGATATTTTCCTAAAGCTTAACTGCATTCAGTTGACCAGCTTAAAAGCTGGCTTTTCTGGAAATTTTGCCAGAAAATCTAAAACTTTACGCTGGATGAACCTAGATGTTTTTCCCCAACATATGTTCAGTTTATATGCTAAAAACCTGCAACCAAACAAGAAAGAGTAGAAACGAAAGTCATGTTCGCCCACCCCTTTTGGGGATTCATGAATGTCAGAATGTGTAACATATTCCCCTTATTTAGTTTCCTGTTTTTTTTTTTTTTTTTTTAACTAAGTGTTGAAGTATATAGGCAGATGCTTTAATAGTCTAACTCATTTCAGTCTGTAAGCCTATACCACTATGGCCTTGTTTGACTCAGTTTTCAATCTCACCTTTTTACGTTTTTCCTCCTTAAATGCTGAAATGCATTTTGTTGACTAGCCTAAAAGGAGGTTTTCTAGATATTTTTTCCTGGAATGCAAGAAGTTTTAAGCCGAGGAAACATAGATCTTTATAAAACTAAAAACGAAGCTAATGCATATTTCTTAAAAGCTGTAAGGCTGCAACCAAACAAGCCTTTAAAAGTTCAAACTGGAATAGGGGCAACTTATAGTCCCTTTAATTATTCTCCAATAGGTAGAGAGAGAATGGATAGGCCGGAGGCGAGAACTTCAAGAATGTTGCTATCGCCTCTGTCGGAACCGGTTAAGTACCTTGAGGTTAAGTCCGGAACCGGAAGGCCTGGTTCACAACCTCCAGCGTTATTAAACATAAAGGATATTGCATTATCGAGTTCGCTAACAGCCATCCAATACGCGTTTAAGCCAAATGTTGTTAATTCCAATCCGATACAAGTACCGCAGGCTCAGTCGGCAGCCAATTCAAGATCCTCGTCACCTTTATCGAGGAAACCGAGCCCTACGAGGTCCGCTACTCCCGCTTTTTCACGGGGTGTTATTGATAATCTCAAGAAGACTAGTGATCTTCTGACCCAAGAAGTTGCAAGATTGCAAACTCAGGTACGTTAAAAAAATGTAATTCAGTTTTATGTCCGTACTTGAAACATATTCTCAAACCCAAATGACATGCTCGTTTTTCTTTGTTGATGTTACTATTTGTTTTATTTTGCTGAAAGTCTCAGCACGCATAATCTTACACTTTGACGCATTGTTTATGTTATCTGTCTTTTAAAGTGTAAAAAGCGTAAGCTTCACAATTTTTCTAAATTGCAAGCGTAAGAAAATATCGAACCATAAACCATAACCATTCTTTTCAACTAGTTCTTTCGACTTTAAGTTCATCTGTACTTGTTGTCTTCAAATCGTTCGCTACAGTGTATCCTCATAATTATGATAGTATATTTTTCTCAGTGCGAAGCTTACTTTTACAGGTCTATCTTACATTTTGGTAATGCAATTACGAAAGTACTTCTAGTAAAAAAAATTGTGTTCTAATGCATTTGCTGCCATACACCACACAGAACATAACTGTCAAAATTGTGGGGATAGGAATTTGATTTGTTTTCTTCTCGCATTAAGGGCTGGTTAGAAAAGTTTTCTTTCTGTAATTCGTTTATTTTCTATATTGACATTAGCTTGGAAGTATGAAGATAAAATCCGAAGAACAAGATAGCGAGATTAAGAAGCTAAAGACAGTGGCTCAAGAGGCCGTTTCTGCGGCTGAACAAGAATCGTCCAAAAACATGGTCGCAAAGGAAATTATCCGGACTGTTGTGACTCAGGTGTGCTATTATACTCCCTCTTTTATGGCTTGTCCATTTTTACTTGACTTCTTTCTCTGCAAGTAGTAGACATGGAAATTATAGCTATATAGAAAAGGTAGCATACTTACATCTTATGATTCATGCGTGCTCAGTGTCAGAGCTAGGAGTCTTAACACTGATATTTTGGGATGTCAAAACCACTGGGTAATTTTGCAGTTGTTGCGAAAATAAGACATTTATATCAAAATCTTCCTTTTTTTATTATTATAAAACCCATTGGTAAGCCTATGTTACTATATAGCTTCTTCCTATGTGTGCTTGTGCAGTTGTGCTTGAGCAGCAAAAGGAAAAAAAGAAAATGTGTCATGAAGTATTAAACGTTTAAACCCACACAATAGCATCAAAGGTGCTCTAGCTTTTGAGATAAAACTTGGGGGTTTTGAGTTTGATCAAAAAATTAGGTTAATCAAGGTTCAAGCTTCTAGTTGTCCGGACCAAAAACCAGAAAAGCTCAGATATTAAGCTGATCAACCAAATGTTATCCATTGTTTAAGAAGAAAATTAAACTGGACTTGCAAGCTGCAGCAATCATGGTCTAAATCAGCCTTTCTAATGAATGAGGCTCAAATATATTCTTGGAAACATCTACAATGAACGAATCTGGTTTTCTTTAGAATTTGAAAACAAAGAAATTCCTGTTTATCTGCTATAACGAATGTTTATTTCGTGTTTAGTTAAAAGATGTGTCGGAGAAGCTGCCTCCGGAAGCTCTAGATAGATTTACATTTAAAGAGATGTACGCACAAATGGAAGCGTTTCTAAATGGAGCTTCAATGACCGATTCTTTTACTTCAGACACAGATAATGGCATTAGAAACCATTCGCATACAGGTGAAGATAGTCCACGAACTAATCATAGTCATAGCGGATTAGCTCGTATTAGCGAAAATGTACCTTTAGAGACCTTTGAAAATGGGTCCACTTCTTCGCCAGCTAAGAGAGAAGTTATTGAACAATTTGAACCCGGTGTGTATGTGACACTTATTCAACTCCCAAATGGTACCCGGGTCTTCAGACGAGTAAGATTCAGGTACTCAACAATTTGTTTTTTTTAATTGCTAGTAATCTTGGTAAGCATCTGCGTTGACAATTTCCCTTGTTTGCTTGTTTGTTTTGAGATTTTTTCTCAAATCTGTTAAGTTCTTATACATAAGAAAATTGATACCTGCACGAAAAAATACACCCAATACTGAAAGGTTTGATTAAAATTTAAAATTAAATCCATAATAAATGATAAAGATTTTTATACTTCGTTCAGATTGCAGGAAGCCTCTGTTGTCCATCAGTCCTTTAAAAGAGCTATTTTTTATTTATTTTAAAACATTTAAACTCCATTTTTATTTGATAACAACACACATAAGCTACGATACTCCATCGTTTTAAAGACCGATGAACATCAATACATCAAATGGATATCTTGATTCCCTTCTACATGGGTCTTCAAATGCAATTATATAAGTTTTTTAGTGCACATGTTAAGTTTTAATAAAAAACAGTATGCTTATAACCTGTGTTTTTAACTTCATAACTTGTTGCAACTTTCAGAATTCGGCGTTGTTTATTTGTAACTTTTAAGCACAGCTCTTTTTGTTTCACCCCTTAAAATCTGGACTCAGTTTAAAAGTAGAGATTCTTCTGAACAAGCTTTTCTAAATCTGAACCTTAGCTTATTTTGTCTGCAACCAAATGAAGTTTCCTGAACGTAACATTAGGTGATTACTCTTGTTTTAACGTTTTTCTAGTTTCTCCTATTTGAAACAACCGAAAACAACTGTACACAGTCTTAGGAAGATGTATGTCTTTTCATGCTGGGGTCGTTAACAATTAATTATTCCATATCCATGATGTATCCATAATTCTTTTCTTTTCCGATGAAGAACTGTACTTTTAGAGACCTGATTATTTTAATGACTTGAAATTCTTCATGGGAGATTATGGATAGTAATAAAGTATGATTTGGGGAAGGCAGATAAATGACATATCTAACCGAAATGAAATCATCAGAAGATATGATCGAGGCCTAGTGACATAAACACTCAGACCAAATGAACCCAAGAAACGTACTAGCATTCCTTAAGAAGTAAAGCATATCGAACCACATCTTATATCTCATATCTTTAATAGTATCCATTCCGCAATTACACTTGTCTACCGAAATCAAATCAAATAAAATAATTGAAAAAAAAGGAGAAGATAAAAATATCGCCTATCGAGGCTCAAAGACGTTCCTGTATTCAAAAACAAAAAATATCCTGTATCTTTGGTACCCATTTTTCCGCTTTTATGATTTTGTAGCCGGTCAATATTCTCAACATCATGTTTTATTCGCTTATGTGACACTGAAAAATACATGATTAATTCACCAGCAAAAGAAGGTTTGCATCGCAGCAGGCAGAAGAATGGTGGAAAGAAAACAAAGACCGATTGTTTGAGAAGTACGGCTCAGCAATAGCCGCCCACGTGTCAACCTCAATGCCATCCGATGAAAACAAGGAGGCTTCATCATCGACTCAGAGTTAACTGAGATCTTTGTTTTTAGGAACTAGATTAGTATATTGGCTTTATTGGAGTAAGCTCAACAGGCACTTCCTTTAATAAACACAGCGTTTCTTAAAGAATGTAGAAATCAAAAGAATGAAGTTTAAATAGCCTTAGAAGCAGATGTTTTCTTTTTTTAATATGAACGTTTCTTTTTCTTGTTAAGGTCTGAGCTGTTTTGTGAATCCCAAAAGTTGCATTTGTTAATTGTATTATTGTACAGTTGGAGAATTTGTTGAGACAAGATGGGTTATTTTTGGTCTAGAGAACTATATAGTTTGTTGAATTTTTAAGTTCTGTTACCATAAATTTCACCAACACCTTCAATGTGTAAGGGAGTTCAAGCTTGGTTGCATAAAATTTACAGTTTTCTTTTCGAGATACACAAATCTCTTTTGCAACGAAACAGAACATTAACGTCTAATTTATGGAAGGATCAGTCGTGATTCATCGAGAGATTAGTCTAAAATAAAATTTCTCTATCAGAAAAAAAATCCATTAGAATTTTCAACAGAACAAAAAAAAAAAATCTACCTGAATTACTTAATTTGGATGAACATCGTTAAAGTGTGATCGTATGCTTATGTTGTGAACTTCTGAAGATTTATAGCCAGCTTTTTATGCACAAGTTGAGTTCTGGCCTAACGGTTTTATGATATGAAGAGCGGTGTAGTCCTTTAATTCCAATCTGACACTGTGATCGTTCAGGCATTTGAGGTTTATATATGAGCTCATTTGACCGCTAATTTCGACATGTTTTGATATGATTGCATATAGTCCGGTTTTTAAGTAAGGTTTTCAAGTGATGTGAATTAAAATCAGGAGCGGAGCCAGACTATTTACTTTGGGTGGGTTGTAAAAAAAAAATAATCCTTTAAGTTTAATTAATTTTGTGCGGACTTAAATTTTCACTTGTGTAAAAAAAATTAAAATATTCACCCTCTTAATCTTAAGAGTTGCTTTATTATTTTTGTAATAATAATTTAACTAAGTAGATATTAGAGCTTAGAATATGATATAATGAAAATATATAAACATCTGAAATCGTGTTAAATTAGCATTTAGAATTATTAATCTTTATGTAGTATCACTACAAAAAAATGTTGTGGTATATAATTACAGAAACAATATATAATTTTGCAAGAGGTTACCGGAAATAATAATGAAGGGGTTGCCAAAATAATCTATTTACAAATTACTCCACCCTATAAAAAAATTCAAATTATTGAAAATTGTGGAGTTGTTATGACAACCCATGCTCATATTAAAATACTCGAGTAATTCTCATTTATGAAGGAAGGATTGTGATATTTATCGGATTCAGTTTGGTATAATATATCTATAGATTCTGAATTATGTGCGTTAGAATAATAATAGTCTCACATCGACAATTAATTTATTCATCGTGCTTCTTGTTCAATATCAGGTGTTACACTTTTTTTTTTTTCTATTAACAAACATTTTTAGTGTGAAGTGTAAGAAATCTAACTTCAAATCAGAGCATGTTATTAATGTTCGGGGTCACCTTCAAGACTTCAACCATTGAATATATTTAATGGATCACCTTCTTCCTACTAAAATGACATGATCGACATATTATCGATGTTGAATCATTAAAATTCGAGTTATACTAATCATGTGAGAAGTGTCACAAATGATTCTCAAAAGTTGAATCACAGTAAGGAATTTTGTGAGATCAACGTCATCTTCTATTTGGTATATATCTTCATAGATGTGGCTTATCATCTTCGATGAATGAAGTGAAAGTTATATAATATGACCTAATGTTTATCATAGACGTCGAATATTTGTTTATTTGATTATATGGATAAGCCAAGCATCGAGTGTGTATACCAATTTATAGGGGAAGTGCACACTTTGTTGCGAGTGATGGTGGAGAGACTATTCATGATAGAACATAAAAATTGGAACCGAATATATCTATTCGGGTACGAATCGACCCACCCATCATAGAGGGGTATACAATGCTTGAATGGGCTATCAGATGCATTTCTTTGAGAATAAGAGTGGATATCACTAAAAGCCCAAACCCACTTAACAAGGGACTCATGTCTGAAAAATCTCATGAGATGGAGACATTTGTCAACATTCTAGAAGGCATAATTGCCTATAAATAGCCAAGTATCCCCCCTAAGAAAGGGACCAAAAAACACATCTCAAAAATATAGAGAGAAGGAGAGAAAAGATAAAAACTAGTCAGAACGTATCACATCAAGAGTCTAACCGAGCAAGGTAGAAAATCGAGCACCGAAGATAAGAGAAAGATCACATCCAGGATCAAACAGCGAATTCGAGCATAAATACAGTGAAAGAAGTTGTAGTCCGAATAAGGGCAATTGCCGAACAATAATAAAGATCAAGAAGTGTTCATCGTTTATTGTCAATTCATTATATATTATTGTTGAAAAACCTAACGCAACCGACCAAAGTTATGCCTTTGTCAAATGGCGCCGTCTCCGGGAATCATCTAGTTCCCAACTAGCTTCGAAATCGAACACCAACGTTCTACCAGACGAGTAACAAATGGCAAACACCAACGAAGAAACTCGCCCAGAGGAAGTAGGCACATCGACAAACCAGGAAATCCCAGTCCACAAAGACGTGTTAGCGCATCTCCTCAACATCAGAGACCGCTACGAAGCGCTTCAGGTTGGATCTCGACTTGCCGTCTCTAACATCCAAACAGAACAACAAACCGACCATCCCCCTCAGGTTGACGGTCTGGTCGACGAAAACTCTACGGACACGGAGGCGGAACGAGCGCCATCCGTGACTAGGCAGGTGGAGACACTCTTACCAGACAACCGCCATCCCGATAATGCAGGGCCAAGCTCAAAGGCCCCTCAGCCAGTAGCCTCGGTCAACTCCAGTCCCCAACGGGTTCGTTTTCAAACGAACGAAGCCCACCGGTATGGCATGCCCGACGACCCCATACTAGAACAGGTAGTCCCATATCCAACCCTCCCACCGCAGATAATTACGCCGTACACGGTGGAACTACAAACCCCTGTTCGACAAGATAGAACTACGGCCGCACTGGCACGGGCCGCAGAAAAACGTAATGCCCTGCTACAAGCCTAGCTAGGGGCATGCATGCCGGCCATGGCAGCGGCCGGCATCACGATACCACCCATCCAACCGACCAACATGCAAACCGACACTCGACGTGAAGCGGAAGATTCTGCTTACCGAGCAGCGATGGCAGCGATGGGCCGACCTCATGATACGAGGATACCGAGACAAGGAGAACCCGTCCCGAGGATAACCCCGATGGTCTACGATCACCAAGGCACGCCTCCTCTACCTGACCTCGACAGAAATCCGAACAACGGGAGGAACGGCGACCACAGGGTCATAGTCGGTTACTATCCACAACACCCATATGGGGGATACGCCCCTCACTACCCGGCACCGGATGAAGCGTTCCAACAGGCTTGGGACGTATGCCAAGAGACTCCATGTACAGATCAGATAACTCGGTACCGCAATCCTGCGAGGTTTGTCATCCCTGAATTCAGACTATATGATGGAAGGAGCTGCCCCATCGATCACCTCCGACATAACAAAACAAGGATGGAGTTGTGGAGTGACGACGGTGCACTGATGTGCAAATTTTTTAAGAACAGTTTGGGTCAGGAGGCGTCGTCGTGGTATCATAATCTACCACGGGGATCCATACGAAGCTGGGCTGAGCTCCTCCGTGCATATTCCACCCGATACGCCGCTCATAGGAAGAAGAAGGTTAACATTGAAACCCTTCTAAAAATGGCTATGTTGCCCAATGAGAGGCTCCAGGACTACTGCATACGCTTCATCGACGTGGCGAACCAAATCCCGCAGTACGCCAATAACATAGCCATCCAAAACTTCATCAACTCTATCCCCAGCAGATATTGGGCGAGAAGGAAGTTCATCGGCAAGAATTTTCCGACCACTGACGCCCTTCTGGCCTATTGCACCCATCTTACCGACAAGAATGAAGAGATGCGAGTCCTCAACCGGGCTCCACCAAGAAGAGAGACGGTCCGGGAAGCGCAGGTGGACCGCAAGAGAGCCAAGAACAATCATGGGGAACCAGTCCCCCAATCCAAACGGGACAAGGGTCCCGAAGTTCAGCGAAGGGAATACAGACCCATAGAGCCCGAGCCCAAGCCGCTCCGAATCGCCTATCCAATGCCGCCCAAACCACCTCAGCAAGGTCGTGGGCCAGAAAGGGAACGCCAGAGGCGTTATGAACCGGTCGAGTTGAGGTACACTTTCAACCTGTCAGCCGAAGATATCCTAAAGGATATATGTAGAGAAAGATGGTATTCCCGACCCGAACCAATCCATTCCCCCCTGATTCCAGAGACACCAAGCTCTTCTGCGCCTATCATGAGGATCATGGCCATCTTACCGAGCATTGCCGAAACCTGTGGTGGAAGATGAACGCGTGGGGAGTCGCAGGATTGCTCAATAAATTCATCAAAGGCGCTAGGGACAAAGGCAAGCAGCTAGTCATCGAGGGAACGGACAACCGACAAGGCAAAACGATCAACGTTGTCCACTTGTCAAGGCCCAAGAGCATCGGGGGGGGGGGGATCGATCCCAACAACGGCAGCTGGCCCACTTTGGGCAAGTAGCTAAAGCTTCACAGGCGTCGACCTCAAAGCGGCAATGCATGCCGCAACGACACCCGCCTATTTCTTTCTCAGATCTTGATGAAGAAGGGGTAATATACCCTCACGGGGACGCCATTAACCTACGCGTCCAGATCGGCATAGACACCGTCAGCAGAGTGCTTGTCGACCAAGGAGCCTCTTGTGATATCATGTACAAAGAGCTCTTTGACAAGATGGAGCTCAAATTGCAAGACCTACAGCCCACTGACGTCACCCTGATCGGGTTCATCTCTGAGACGACTAAGCCATTGGGAAAGATCATCCTAAATGTTACCACGGGATCCGTATCTGTCCCCGTGGAGTTCTTGGTGGTCAATGATAATTCCGGCCACAATGCGATCTTGGGCCGACCGTGGCTTCATGCTATGCGGGCGATACCTTCCACGTACCACCAGAAGGTGAAATACCCTAATGCCAAGGGGGAGATCGAGACAGCCCGAGGATGTCAGGAGGATTCAGGACGCTGTGAAGACATCACCGCTGCGTTGAAGAGACAACTTGTAGTTATCGAACAGCCCACAAGCGTAGAGAAGCTGATCGACCGAATAGCACGAGCTGAGAGGGTTGTTGAAGAACAAGTCGGAGAAATACTCCGGAAGGTGTATATTCCGGATACGGACGAAGAGCACTACTTCCTCATCGGAGATAGCCTTCCTAAAGAGGAATCCGAGGAGCTAGAAGAGTTCCTCTTTTGCAACATCGATAAGTTCGCTTGGAGCTCCAAAGACATGCCCGGTCTAGATCCGAAAACAGCATGCCACCACCTCAGCATAAATGCCAAGTACAAGCCCATAGTTCAAAGGAGCCGGAAGGTGTCCGTCCAGCACAGAGCGGCTATAATTGCTGAAGTCCAAAAGTTGTTGGCAGCAGGAGCAATACGGGAAGTGTTCTACCCGAAGTGGCTGTCCAATCCGGTCGTCGTCCCGAAGAAGAACGGGAAGGAAAGAGTCTGTATAGACTTTACCAATCTGAATAAAGCCTGCTCGAGGGATCCATTTCCCCTACCAAGGATTGATCAACTGGTGGACGCCACGGCAGGAGCAGAAAGGATGACCTTCCTCGATGCATACTCGGGATATCATCAAATCCCCCTTGCCCTCGAAGATCAAGAAAAGACCTCGTTCATATCGCCTTTGGGAAACTATTGCTATACGGTTATGCCGTTCGGCCTACGAAATGCAGGAGCGACATACCAAAGGATGATAATGAAGGTATGCCAAAAGCATATAGGGAAGACAATGGAAGTGTACATAGACGACATGGTCGTTAAGAGCGAAAGGGCCACTTCCCACCTCCAGGACATTAAAGACGTCTTCCAAACGCTGGGTGGGCACAAACTAAAGCTTAATGCTAGCAAATGTGCATTCGGCATCAGCAAAGGGAAGTTTTTGGGGCATATGGTTAGCCAAAGAGGAATAGAGGCTAACCCCGACCAGATAACGGCTCTGCAAAACCTAGCAGCACCAAAGAATAAGAAGCAGGTGCAATAGCTCACGGGGATGATGGCCGCCCTAAGCAGGTTCATCAGTCGATCCGCAGATAAGAGACGACCATTTTTTGAGACCCTCAAGAAGGATAAAAAGTTCGTATGGGATCCGGCGTGTGAGGAGTCATTCAATAACCTCAAAGAGTATCTAAGGACGCTGCCACTGCTAGTGAGGCCAAATAAAGGAGATATTTTGGCCTGCTACCTAGCAGTTTCCACTACAGCTGTGAGCGCAGTCATCCTAAGAGAAGAAGGACGCGAACAATTTCCTATCTACTTCGTCAGCAAGACTTTGGTCGAGGCCGAAACACGCTACCTACCGTTGGAAAAGTTGTGTTTGGCGTTGGTCGTTGCTACCCGGAAACTATCACACTACTTCATAGCTCACAAAGTCCAAGTCTACACGAAGTTCCACGTCAAGGAGTCCCTTCGACGGACGGATATCAGCGGTCGGGTGGCGGCATGGGGGGTCGAGCTATCCCAATTTCATATCGAATTCGCACCCCGACACGCCATAAAGGGACATGTGTTGGCTGATTTCGTCGCTGAGTTCACCGAAGGTTATGACGAGCCCCTGACCATTTCACCACAGTCGCACTGGGAGATACATGTCGACGGATCGTCCACCAAGGACGGATCGGGAGCAGGCATCGTCCTCAAGTCCAGAGAAGGGCATTGAGAAACAAGTTGGGCTTCCGAGCTACTAACAACGAGGCGGAATACGAAGCCATGATCAATGGCATGCTCATCGCCCGATCCCTCGGATGCACCCACTTGATTGCTAACTCCGACTCCATGCTAATCGTCAACCAGACTACTGGTGAATACCAAGCCAATGACGACCGCATGGTCCTTTACCAAGAGAAAGTCCAGAGCATAATGGTCATGTTCGCACAATGCGAACTAATAAGAATCAATCGCACCGAAAACGCACATGCCGACGCCTTGGCCACCCTAGCCTCGACATTAACGTTGACCAACACTCGGACGATCACAGTGGAGCTTTTGGAAACCCCGAGCATAACTAAAAGAATAGACCGAGTGACATCAGTACAATACGAGCTAGGATGGATGGACGACATGATTCACTATCTGCGAAACGGGACGCTCCCGGCAGACAAGATAAAAGCATTGAAGGTCACAAGAAAAGCCCCTCAGTTCTGGCTATCTGAGGACGACAAGCTGTATAAATCCAGTTACCGAGGCCCTCACCTTTTGTGCATCCGGCCCGAACTGCAACAGCCTGTCTTGAAAGAGGTCCACGAAGGGTCCTGCGGAGCACACATCAAAGGGCGATCCCTCGCCAACAAGGCAATCACTCAAGGATATTGGTGGCCTTATATCAAACGAGATGTAGACATTTATGTCCAAAGATGCGACAAGTGCCAAAGATTCACCAAAATACCTCGTCTCCCATCATCGATGATGACCCCGGAAGAAGGGAAGAGATGAATATTCATCCGCAAATAAAGAAAAGACAGGGAAGTAGAAGAACGAAGATTTTTTATACAAGCTACAAGTAAAATGACAAGACAAGCTACTCAATCATTAATCCGATAACCCATCAACAGATGCTGATGTCTCTACGGCATCAGCGAAATGAATATCTCGCAGCGAGACAATTTGCATCCCCAAACATTCCTGCACGACCGCATCCACTCGGTTTAAGGCAGCCGTGGTTTCAGTTACCCCGGCCATAGCATCACCCATGCGCTCTGCCCGGGCAACACCACGCATCCCTTTTACATGCTCGAGCACCTCTAATGCGCGTCTTCGGGCCCAATACGCTTTGGTGAAGGATAGCAACAGGTCCGCGTCCTCGAAAACGGCCCCTAGAACCAAGTTCAAGCTCGTCACCCGGCCTCGGGCTTCATCACGAGAGCGCCGAAGCGCACCAAGAAGCTCTTTAGCCTTTCCCTTGTTGGCCGTATAATGGGCTGTCTTCTTGCTGAACTTCTCTCCCAAGTCACGTAATCGAATCGACAAGTTTGAAATATGAATATTCAGACCCTCGATTTCAGGACGAGCAGAATTCAATTCAGAAGTTAGCGACGCCTTAGATCTTTCAAGACCATCTATAACATCGCCTACACTACGACTAGGCGAGGTCCATACCACCATGGCAAGGGGGTTAACAGGTACCTGACAAGATTTTGTTTTTTTACATCCTTCAAAAGACGACGACCCACAAACAAGGAAATTAACAAGGAAAGCCAAACAGAAAGAAAACGTAGTACCTATATTATCACTTCCCAAAAGAATTATCTTTCTAGTTACAGAAGAGACCCACAATTCGGGTACCAAAAGATTTTACACTAAGCTACATTGAAAATACCGCAAGTAAATGGTCAAGGCTCCAC
The DNA here is from genome assembly GCA_963682055.1 of Primula veris. Classification (NCBI taxonomy): domain Eukaryota; kingdom Viridiplantae; phylum Streptophyta; class Magnoliopsida; order Ericales; family Primulaceae; genus Primula; species Primula veris. Next base: position 24,191,079 of record OY821743.1, on the reverse strand, counting down.
CTGAGGGGATGCGGGTGGGGGAGTAACAGGAGCAGCAGTAGACCGAGGAGTCGATGGAACCGACCCGGAATGGGGATGGAGCGCCGTTGATGCAGTATGCCCCGGTAGCCGTGGGAGCTCCTCATCCCGAAGATTGGCCCAATCTAGAGGCTTAGGAGGGGCACCTTGCGGACAGGGATACACCAATTCCGACCACGCCCGGTCCGACAGTGGTACCTTAGCGAAGTTTAGAGCTCGGACATGAGCGCAAAAGACGGAAAAGTTAGCCATCATTGCAAACTTTTTCCTTTCATCTGCTTGCTCTACTTTCAGAGCAGCAACCTCCGATGTTCCGGCATCCACATCCTCCGCCATGAGCAAGTTATCGGCCTCCAGTAGGTCGTATTTTTCGACCAAATGCTCTTTCTCGACCCCCAACTTCTCGACTTTCTCGGTCAGGCGTAAGTTGTCTCCCACCAATTTCTCATAATCAGAGGCCAACTTAGCCATCTGGGCTTTATCCTCGGCCGTTGTTTTACTTTCGGCCATCAGCTTCTTGTTCTCCGCCTCTAGCTCGGAGACCAACTTCACTTTCTGAGCTTTATCCTCGGCCATTGCTTTATTTTCGGCCATCAGCTTCTCTTTCTCAATCTCTAGTGCTGACAGCTGATCCCTTAACACCACGATATCCACAAAAACTTGTATTTAGAAACATCAGACACCACCCAAAATAAGAGCATCACGACCTATATAACAAAATACGTGCGCAACATACCCGAAGCGCATCAGTGCTGGCCTGCTCTATAACCGACATTACAGGCCGAATAGCTATTTTCTCTGCATCCTTGAAGACGAGGGGCTTAAGAGCAGTATACCCCATCCTCAAGACTCGGGGTTGCTCCAACAGTTCACCCCCACACCGATCAATGTAACGGATCATTGCAACCCCGTCCACCAACACCTTTTCAGGTCCCTCGACAACCTTATCCTCGCCACCCACCACTACCTCCACGGCAGTCTCTTTGCCGGTTTCCACCTCCTCAATACGGATGGGCTAGCAAACAGGCAGATCTATCGGGTCCTCAGTACGGATAGGCGAGCCGACAGGCAGGGTCATCGTATCCTCGCCCATGTTCACCAGGAGGTTGATATGTCCGAATATGTTTCGAACGACCCCTGAAACACAATAATACCCATAGACCGGGCCAGAGCAAGGGTAACCAATGAAGAAGTCAGTAGCTAAAAACAGGATAACAAATAAAGCGACGAACAAGAGAATTAAAAGAAACAATTCACACAAAAAATATACACGTACATCGGCATGAGTAGAAGCCCCCTCGGTGGTATCACCCTGGGAAGAAGCATCCACCGCCACTCCAATACCACCATCGGCACCTTCCTCACTCACCGAGGTCTCAGTCCCTTTAGCCCTCTTCGGGGTACCAATAGCAGGGTCCGATGCTCGGCGCTTAGGACGAACATGCCTTCTCCCTTCCCGAGAAGCGTTTCGCGCCTTAACAATTTTGAGGAAGTCCTCCTCAGTCTCTAGGGGAATCTCGGGCGCAGGATTGCCCTTGGTCACCGGCCCCGCAGGATAACCTAACAACAGGGGAGCAGTACGGCTCGCCGGATCCTTCGTCGGTCCAGGCGCCCACCAGTTCCAAAGAGCTAACAGCGCTTCAACATTGGGAGCACCTAGGTCTGGAATATCGGAAACCATCATGGCAGGTCCTGGAATCTAGTACCCAGCATGTTGGCCCGTGTGGCTAAACCTTAGAGGAGGGGGTGAATAAGGTTTCTAGGCGTTTTTGTTTAAATTAAACTTAAGTGTAACTAACCACCCAACTATCACAAGTTTAAGCTTGTTGCGTGTTAACAAGGAATAATGAAATGCTAGAATTACTAAACGCAAGCAATAAACTAAGCAATAATATATTTGCGGAAAGTAAAAGCAAGGAAAGAAAATGACACAGTGATTTTATAGAGGTTCGGCAAACGGCCTACGTCCTCTCCTCGGTACTACCGAGTATTTCACTAAAAAATCTTCTTGCGGATATTACAATCCTATCGAGCTAATCAACCGATTAAGCTCCCCCTCACTTTATGAGTGTCCCGAAATGAAAAGACCTAGAGCTTTTAAGCAACTCGCTTACAAAGCCTCTACCCGATCACTCGCTCACAAATGAGTTTATAAAAAACTCGTTACAATTTTGTTACAATAATGTAACTACACTCACTATTTTATTGCTTCTAAATAAGCTAATTGGTGAGATTGATGATGTTTGAGCTTGACTCTCTTTTTCTTCAATTTTCCCTCTTTTTGAATATATGCACCAAAATGGTGATATTTAGGGTTTTGTATGTAGGGATTGAAGGATGATAATAGGTGTATTGATTGGTGTTTATGGAAGAGAGATTGGGTTGGTTTATATAGACCAAAAGTCTGTTTTTCTGTGTTATGACCGTTGGAAGTGGTTGAGGCTTTTTTTTCAGCGTTTTAAGCAACTTTCCAGAATAAGCTGAAAAGCTGTTTTCGAATTCTGCAGAAAACGATCGGTCATTTTCTACAGTCGATCGGTCGTTTTCAGAAAACGATCGGTCGTTTTTTGAGAACGATCGGTCGTTTTTTTGACGTCCTCACTGGAAGAATTTGGACCAAAAACGATCGGTCGTTTTTGTCCAGTCGATCGGTCGACTGTTCTTCTGTTAGTTTTCTTGGTCTTCTCGCTATTTTTCGAAAGCTCATAACTTCTTCGTTTTAGCTCCGATTCTGGTTCCGCTTGAACTTGTAGCTTTGTTTTTCTGTGCTCTATCTTTCTGGCGTTCTGAAATTTTCCTTTACTTCTTTTGGAAAAGACAAGCGTTATATCATCGAAAATAGAGAAATCGTAAAATCATTAAAAACATAATCAAAGTTATAATCAAAATCAATTATTGAACCCCATGGTTCAACACAGCACAACCCCATTCTCCGGAAGCAATAACGACGCCGAGGTTATGCTCTTTGTTAGTATCAGGAAGACCGATGACAAGCCGAGAGAAAGAGCGCAATGTCTTCAAGTACAAGCTACGATGCTCAAAACTCAAACTGTAGACTCCGAACACATCTTTCATTTCGACATGTATCCTAGACAATTCCGACAACCTTTGAATACCATTCAGGGTACGGTAGCCGTTCAGGGCCAGTTGGGCCGGAGCAATCTGGACGGCCTCAAAGAACGAAGCCATACACTCGGTGAAAGGAAGTCGAAGACCCCCAGAAAAGAACGCCGATGAGCGCATAGCTACCTCGCTGGCAGGAACAACACCCATTACCTCCTCATCCGAGATGGGTAGCCGAATACGTATGTTGGCTGGTATCCCGGCCGACTTCTTAAAATATTCCTCCACAAATGGGCCAACTTGGGCCAAGCATTGGGTTAGAATCTCCTATCCAAACATCATCCAAAATTTCAATCAGTATACTAACCACATATTACCAGAAACCCTAGGTTTTATCACCCACCCAATAAAACGACAATCCTGTACGTAAGGCAAAACAACCTCCTAAATAAACATATATAGGCAAACACGACCATATCTCACCACCACATATATGACCACAATAAAAACTCAAATATAGACCCTAAGCACAGAGGTACACATAGCCCTATAAAATAAGAAAGCACTTACAGTCATAATTACGAGCAAGCAGGCGAGAATAGCAGCAAATCTATCAACAACCAGACGAAACCCTAGATAGAGAGGCAGAAAAAATTTTGGCGGGAAGAACAAACCCTAGAGAGAGAAAATAAGAGATATTTTTTCAGCAAATTATGAGATAAAAACCAAAGGGATTACTTAGCACAGTTAAAAGGAGTGAAGCCATAGAAAGAATAAAATAATAACCGTCCTTTCGTGTGACAGAGGTTTACCTTTTTCCCACCCACAGAAAAATCCCCAACTGCTGCTATTTTCAACAAATCAACGCTCCAGACCTGGCCACGTCAGATAATGTATCCCACTACCCAAGGCAGTTCACATCATTACACCTAAATAAACGACCAGTGGACCCTACCACGAAAAGCTTCCAGCATACGCTACCAATATTACCAAACCGAGGATGTCCTCCTATTAAGTTCCTCGACGCCAAACCGTGTCTTACCCGAATAGCACACCAAACAAGGTGGACGGAGACCGTTCCTAGCTCGACAGCATTAAAGCATAAAGTCTAACAACGCTCTCCGGGGGGATAACCACGGTGCACCGTGCTCGGTGTCCGATACTGAGAGACATCGAATGATATCAACATAAAGGCAAAGCAAATAAAATAGACAGGATCGAGTCGCAAAACACAAGTTTTATTCATCCACAAAGGGGGATACAAACAAACAATACAACAGGAAAAGAAAAGTTTACAAGAAAATACAACACCCATCCTACTTCTTCGAACTACCCCCCATATCGGCATCCTTCTTCGCCAGTAGCTCCTCCAGACGCTCTTTTTCCCTAATCAAGTGAGAAATGCCAATCTCCACTTGTTTAAGAGCATGAGATTGAGACCTGCACTTCTGCTCGGCTTCAAAACTAGCAGCGCTCTCCTCCTTCCAATACTGTTTGAACCGCCTCATTTCGGTTTGAGCACACTTAAGATCATGCTTCAGCCACGACGTCTCAATTTCTTTTAACTGAAGAGGAGTTAAATTCTCTTCCCCGAAACCAGGGGGACGGGGTAGCAAGAAGGTAGGCTCCTCTTCCAGAAGGGCTTTCTTTTTGGAGGCGGATCTAGTGATGGGAGCCATCTCAAACAAAAGCAAGTTAGAAGAAAGAAGAGAGAGAAAAGGAGATTGGATAATGAAGTACAGGCAATAGGGAGCATTTATAAAGAAATTCAAGGGTACAAAAAAACGAAAAGGCACAAAGTACGAGGCGTTGCAACGGTTCAGAAGACAAATGCACGAAATACGAAAAGATACAACTGTTCAAATACAAGTTCCAAAACGGAAAATACATCAGAAAAATAGACTAATCTAATCAAGGATCAGTAGGTGGGACAACAGAACTGCCAGACCGAGAGGCAGTCACCCGAGCAGAGCTAGCTAACCGAGCTTCATATGAGTCATTCATGACGACCAAGCATTCATTCTCCTGGGCAAGGTATGCATTCTCGCCAATAAGGGCAGTAACTTGTTCTTTAAGCCGAGCATTTTTAACAGTCATACTAGCGAGGCCTTGAGGGGAGTTATCAAACTCATTCTGAGCATGATCCCAAATCTCCTCGGCTTCATACCAGGAGTTGGCCAGAGTGTTCCTACGCACCAATAGGTGGTCAAGTTCACGACCCAAGGCCGAAATCTCGGTCCATTTAATTGTCTCCTCGGGGTGTGAGTTATACAAACTCAAAGCCATGACACCATACTCCTTCTCAAGCTTAGCCATTCTATGATGGACCCAAGATACCTCAACATCCAAGTCCTTCATCTGAGCATGATATCTCACCACGGACTCATACATTAGGAAAAGTTATTTTTGTATAGAAGGAGATGAGAGATGAAAGAGAAGCAAACACAGAAGGAAAAAGGATATATTCTGAAGAAAGGTTGAAGAGTATTTATAGAGCAAAGATAATATGGTATTGTCTGACAATGCTTGGGAACATGCATGTTTGACCAGCCTGCCATGTCTTAGATATAAAATGGCACCAGTACAGTAAGAAATAAAATAGAGAAGACAATCGAGTAAGTCTACATTCCATAAAAAGACAAACCACAAATGCAACATAAAAAGAAGTGCAGTATATAGGGGCAAAGAAAATTTTCATTAATAAAGATGGGATACATCACTGTTCATTACATCAGGGGACTACATCGAAAGAAAATCTATTACATTGAGATCTGTTACATCAGAAGACAACAAAAACAAAAAAAAAATCTATTATATCAGGAGGCAACATAGCCAAAGAAGATCGACTATATCAGCAAATCCAGCTAATAGGAGCGAACAGGCGACGATGGGGAAGAGGAAGAAAAAGATGAAGAGGAACATAAAGAAGAAGTGAAAAATAACGAAGAAGAAAAAGATGGTGAGACCGAGGAGGAAGAAAGAGAAAAAGGAAAAAAGTAGAGAGAATGGAATATAAAAGAAAAACTGAAAGGTATAGAAAGAAAAGAGTGATGGGAGAGAAGATGAAGAAAAAGAAAGAGGAGGCACAGAAAAAGAAATAAAAAGAAAAGAGAAAAGGTGAGGCTAGGGGGAAGTCGATCGGTATCGATGAGAGGGCCCGGCAGAGACATTCCTGTCTCGAAGTGTCGGGTTCCCCCTCAACACCTCATTCTCTTCGACTAGAACCCGACGAGCACGTCGACAATAATCCAGCTCGGATCTTAGCCAAGTCAATTCCCGAACCATTTCGGTATGGTGATAACGCATCACCTTTAACTCCTCCTCAGCATCCTTTAACAGCTTTAATACATGGCCATAGGAGGCTTCGAAAGCCTCCACTTGCAAAACCAGTGCAGATTTGGTGAAAGAACCAGCCATTTTAAGGGAGTTATGGGATAAAACTCTATATATGATAAGGAGAGATAAAGAAGAGATTATGAATAAACCCATATCTTAAGAAGGTATTTATAGAAAAATTAAGGATGGTTTAATGTGGGGAATTACAACCGTTCGTCAAAAGGCTCTGGAAAATATGGGTGATTAAAAGATGCGCCTGTTGAGAAGAAATTAAAAGAGGGGAATTGCAGCCGTTAGTTATTAAAAGAGGCGTCTATTAAGAAGAAATGCTGGGATTCATTCCAATATTTAAAGAGGGTAAAATTCCAAAAAGCTTCTACACGTGTCTCGTTAGGAAAGTGCAACAGTGTTAAGAGATAAAGGATAAGATTTGTGCACAGGGCTCAAGAAATCCCTTTAGTTCCTAGATACAAAGATTCAGAAGATTCAGTGGATAAGGTCAAGCACGAGACCCAAGAAAAATTATTAATGAAGCCACAAGCATGCGCAGTCAAAATTAATTGCATTGGGAGAATAATTCAGATAAAAATAAGAAAAAGAAGTCTTTTTTGATTCATTGAAACTTCGTTACAGAGGAGGCATTCAACATAAAGGAAATACAATAAAAAGAAAAAAGAATCATTTCGTAGAAGGGCCGGCTTCATCGTTCGGCTTCCTCTTCGTCCGAGCATACACTTCCTTAAGGGCTAGTTTGTAAGCCCTCTTGGAAGTGATGTGCCTATCTCTTGAGGCTTCGAGCTCTTTGATCCGAGCATGCGCCCAAATATTGTCGATCAAAGACCTCTGATATTCCCTCTCCATGACGTCCAATCGCTCATCCATTTCAACGGCCCGACGAGCCTCCACGGACAACAAGGCAACCCTTCTCTCAAGAGTACGCACTTTCCTAGCCTCCTCCTCGAGATGAGCAACATACTCGGGAAGATTGTCACCACTATTTTCATAAGGAAAAGCCATTTGATTCGTTAACAAGGGGAATTATTCAAAAAGATGGGTACAACCCCCTTTTATAAGTAGAAACAATGGAGAAGATCAAGGGTCACCTCGAAGGAAGACTAACCCTGTTGAACTTCCCAAAGACATTTATGGCTAATTAACCACAGCTCCAAGTCCAATTAAAGTCGTCCAATGAGGTATCAAGAAGATAAGCAGTCAAGAACGAGAATAAGGAAATATTTTATTAATTTCAAATAATCCGATTACAACTGGGGAATGATGCCCCCTACAAAAGAAATTACAAAAACTAATTATTCCGAGGAAGAGCTTGCTCCAACGGCATCCGACCCTGGTTTGGACCGATCATGCAGCTCCTTAAAAGCAAGCTTATAAGCCCTTTTGGCTGCCTTTTGCTTAGCCAGGTAAGCCTCGAGCCTCTTTATACGCTCAAAGGCCCAATCCAGGTCAGCCATCGTCAAGTGATGAGCCGCGTCCATATCAGACAACCTTTTTGTCACATCCGCCAGTTTCTTTTTCATGACGCGAGCCTTCCTGACCTCATTCTCCAAGTAAGCGACGTAATCTGAAGAATGGTCTCCAGTAGAACCATTGGGAGAAGCCATTGAGCCGCAGTCGAAGTAATAATAAATGGGATAAGGAAGGATGGGGCACATCCTTTTATAGTAGATAACTGTTGGAAAGATCAAGGGTTTCCCTCGAAAAAAGATACCAAGATAGAACTTCTTAATGACCTCAAATGGGCCCCAGGGGACAGTCATAAACCTATCGTGTTTCTCGATGAAGCCTTGGGAACAACAAAACCGAAGCAATATCCTCGACATACCGATCATGACTCCCTCGACGTGGAGACCACACCGAGGAAGTCAGGGAGCACTTGATAGAACATAAAAATTGGACCCGAATATATCTATTCGGGTACGAATCGACCCACCCATCATAGAGGGGTATTCAATGCTTGAATGGGCTATCACATGCCTTTCTTTGAGAATAAGAGTGGATATCACTAAAAGCCCAAGCCCACTTAACAAGGGACCCATGTCTGAAAAATCCCATGAGATGGAGACATTTGTCAACATCCTAGGAGGCATAATTGCCTATAAATAGCCAAGTATCCCCCCTAAGAAAGGGACAAAAAAACACATCTCAAAAATATAGAGTGAAGGAGAGAAAAGATAAAAACAAGTCAGAACGTATCACATTAAGAGTCTAACCGAGCAAGGTAGAAAATCGAGCACCGAAGAGAAGAGAAAGATCACATCCAGGATCAAACAGCGAATCCAAGCATAAATATAGTGAAAGAAGTTGTAGTCCGAACAAGGGCAATTGCCGAACAATAATAAAGATCAAGAAGTGTTCATCGTTTATTGTCAATTCATTATATATTATTGTTGAAAAGCCTAACGCAACCGACCAAAGTTATGGCTTTGCCAATTCAAGAGGAGCGCGTGGGTAATGTTTTTTGTCCGGGTGGTTTAATATCCTGCATAATCGATTTGTACAATTTATCGGATGATATCTTTGTGCAACATCGAGTGTTTATTATGGGGCTAATGGTTTCAGTGGGTATCGAAGTTCTGGAGATATATTAGTGCACGATCAGAAGAATTATGTTTAGCATTCCAACAAATTTATCGAAAGTTGGGCGCATTAAGTGGAGGATGATCAGTGCTGGTCCACGAGTACGTGGGTTGTCCGAGGTTAAAAAAAAGGTTTGTCCGAAATGATGTTTCTTATATAAAAAAATTTAATATATAAGAGTAAGGGGATTCAAACCCTTCACATTTAGGTATTAAAAACACTCTGTGATATCATAAACCACTCCACCTCAACTATTTATATCTATATTTATTAAATTACTTATAAATATTCTGATATGATTGTGTCTACCAAGTTGCCCTTACAAAAAAGTTGCCCTTTTATTGCCCGAGGCTCGGCTCGAGTCTTGCTTGGTTGCCTCTATAGGGATGATGAAGAGTGAAGACCATTATATTTATTACTTTTCTAATATTTGTATTAGCTGTTGGAAGAGACGAGAGTTATTTTAATTGTGGTTATTTATTTCGTGAACGGAAATATGTTTTTTGATTTGTTTTGGACTACCAAGTTATTTTTTAACCTATATGATATTTCTCTACCTAACAAATCATTGTGATATATTATAGAATTGGCATAGCTAGGGGTTCTCCTTTCTTTTGTCTTTCCCTTACGGGAGAAGTGAAAATAAAAATAATGCATTAACATTTTTATTGTTTAAAAAACACATATTTTGTTTAAAAAAAAAATCGCTATAAAAAATATAACTTCTAAAAAAAAAGATTTTTAAAAAGGCGAGTTATCATCTTTTTTTATTCTTCTTTCGCATAAAATTCTTACGAAACCTATTTCTTTTAAAAAATGACATATTCAAAGCGATCATTTAAAAAAAAAAGGTTTTTCTAAATATTAATTGTTTTTAGAAAAGAGATTGTTTTTATGAAAAAAATGGAATTTCGTTCGGAAAAAATAGAAAGTCTTTTCAAATAATTTTTCTCATCGTTATAAGATGACTCTTTTTATAACGTAACTTTTTCCATATACGTCTTTTTCTAAATTATAATATTTTCCAAAAGGATGTTATTTTCATGAAACGGTTTTTTGGAGAGATTATTTATCCAAAATAGTGATGTTTTAAAATAACGTAATATTGGTTCAAATTTTCGAAAATAAAATAAAATGCATTTAATCGATTAAGCTAGATTTTTTAAACTCACACACATATGTGTGTTTTTAAGTTAGATTTATAATGATTGCAACAAGATTATTGTTAATCACTGAAATGTAATTTTTTTTGTATGGACAAAATTCATCTTATTATTTTAAAGGACATAGCGAGACTATTGTTGTATTCGACCAAATTGTGGTAGTTATCTTCATTATACCAAATAGTTAGAATTAAACTCATAACATTATGTTTGCATTTCTATTTTCCCAAACTAAATTCTATCTCTTCGTCTTTGTTCTCTGCCTTTTATTCTATCTCCTTACATTTTCCATATTAATTAAATTTAAAACGAGAATTGATATTAGATCAAGTTTTCCTGCAAATATCAACACCTTTTTTCACAGCTAATTAAGTTCTGTTGTCAATTTTATTATCATTAATTATATCACTTTTCAAAAAATATAAGAAATGACCCTATCAAAAAGAGAAACATAAAACTGTGAGTTCTTTTTATAACAAGTTTCCCTTGAAGCTTATTCATGAGGATCTATTTCAGTTCTATAATATTTATAGCTTTTAGATTTGAGCAATCATTGAGCATAATTAAATATTGATTATCGCTTCCAAATTGAATTAATACATTCGGATACTACCAATGTAGAGAATTAAAAATATGATGTTGGGTATATTTTCACACAGTCAAACACTCGAAACTTGGAAAAATTATTACTATATAGAAGTTATTATTTAGTGGATGTTCATTTATAAATAATATAAATTTATTTAAATATATAATTTGTGTAATACAAGTTATATGTATACATTGTTTTACTAACTATCACAAATATTTAAGAGATAAGTACATATTTTTACTTTTAACTACGTAAACACATGATGACATGAATTCACATAGGTGGAAAATCTGTTGGAAAAACTTGTGGTTTTCTTTGAATGAATGCTATTAATTTTGCGGTTATAAAAAAACATTTATTCCCCCATTTATGTGGTCTTTTTATTTGTAAAAGGAGTTACAAAGACTATATTAAAGAGAAATGGTCTTGTTACATTTTCTACATTTTTTCAAGACAAGAAAAAAATGAAAGAAACATACATGGCATATACACATTCACACACATACACACATGCATACATATAGAGAGAGAGTACCGCACCACCAACGGTCCGACCGTGGCTCGGTGCCGTTTCCGCCGAGTCACATGTGATAGACGTTGTACCTTTGGAACGAAGTGCCCCATTTAGCCAGAAGCAGAGGTGGCGGGGCAAATATCGTTTAAAGGAAACTGCTTGCAGTTATCTCGTTTCGGACTTTAGTCAATTTCGGTATCATTTACATTATTTTATGTTTAAATCTTGTATTTGATAATTATATATTTGAGGAAACCATTTTCTATTTATTTGTCCATTTTTTTTCCGTAAAAAATATTGTGTTTATTTACAACGTACCCAACAAAATCATGATATAATACTCATAAATTTTAAAAATAATAATTAAGTATATAATTATTTAGAAAATCGAGTATATGTATCTAGAAAAATGGAAATTCATATAAATTTTATATATTGATTTCTTTACCTGTATAAACACTATGTATAATGCAGCATAGAAACCGTCTTAAAAAATTAGATATATATAATTTTACAACTTTATGTTACTCTCCCCGTCCCAAATTGTTGGGGTTATACAAAACAATATACAATTTTGACCGACAAATAACATGTATCTAATTTGTCGAAATCGAAATTTTTTAAAAGTTAATCAAATAGTTCAAATGTTAAAATATATGAACAAATTTTTAAATTTTATATTTTAACAATTTAAAGGCGTGATATTAGCCTGTTAAATTTGCACGTAAATACATAGAACTCCAATATTTTTGGACGGAGGGAGTATTTATCACTATATAGAGGTACACTTTATTAAGGCGGGACCTTAAAAATTTATAAAATATTATAATGTGCAGGTTATTTGTATTTATAACTGGTACCGAGTTATGACTAATAAATTTTATTTTTATATAGAGTTTATTCTCATATGGAGTATTTTTATAGGGGATTCTAAGTGTAGTTAAGTCGTACTTAATTTTAGGTTGTCATTAAAGAATGGGGTAGTGACGAAGCAAATTATATTTTTAAAAACTATAACTTCAAACATTTGTTACATAAAAGTATAATTTACGACAAATCAATTAACAACTAACACCACTCTATCTGCCACCCACCACCTCCATCATTGACCATCTGACGCTCCAATGAGGCTCGAACGAGATCATACGAGGCTACAATTGGCTGTCCCTAGCTTCATCAAGACACCAAAAGTTTTGATGAGCTTTGTCGAAGCTCTAGGAGCTGCCCGGAGCTCTGATGAGTGTCTAGGACCTCTAGAAAAGCTTTGATGGGCAATTAGAAGCTCCCACGAGCTTCCTTAGAGCTTGAGCGGGTTGGCTATTGCCAATCGAGCTGCCTAAAACCTTTGATGAGTTTATATCATATTGTACGGGTTTAACAATTCGGTTTTCGATCATGGATATTGTACGGGTTTAACAATTCGGTTTTCAGTCACGGTTTTTTGGTCGGTTGACGGTTATAGTTTTGAAACCCAAAACCAAACCGTAACCATCGGTCTCGGTCCAGCTAAAACTTCATTCAGTTTTACAGCGGTTATCGATTTTTCGGTTTCGTGTGGATTTACGATCGGGTTTCGGCTCTCTGTCTATTTTGCCACCCCTACTCAGAACACAAATTCTTCTATGGGATAGACACCCATAGTGGTCCTTCAGAATGTTATGCAATACAAAACGTCCGCACAATTAAAAAATAAGAGTAAAAAACTAAGAATATAGAGCCCTATAAATGTTTTTTGAGGAAAAAAAATGCTAACAGAAGCTATGATCATAGAACCTAGTAATTAAAAAAAATGAGCATAAAAAACTCTTCATTTTTCTTATACCCCCTAAACTTATTTCTCCAAAAAGATAAATCAGATGTGATATAAGGTGAATGGTTTTTGAAACCCAAAATTCAAAAATTACCATTTTCTAGACACCGCTCATTTTAGTAATAAAACCTCATAAACAACTTTAATGAAATGCAAATACAAAGAAAAGAGTATTACACCCATATTGGATAGACTGAGAAGAAAGAATTGTAATATGGCAAACTTCGACATCTTGCGCAGCATCTCAAACCCTCTTGAATACAAATACCAATTATTCATGCAATGATAGCAGCAGCTACATACTGCAAAGATTCTTAGATCACCTCATAAGCAAGAATACTACCAAATTCATAGACTTCAGATCTATCATCATTAGTCTTAACTCAAACGTAAAACCATTTTACCAAAGAAATGAGTTTTATACCAAAATCCACTTTAGTAACCAACAAAATATAACCACCATGCTTCAGAATAAATTCATCATAAGCCTCAAAAAATCAGAAAGTTTTACCCCTAAAACCGGGGGTCTCTTTTTGATCTAAAATTAGGATACCTTTGAGTTTATAGAGATAATCTGGATATCCATGGAAGTAAAATTTACACCTTTAACACCTAGCTTAGCTAACCCATCAGCTACCTGGTTTTGCTCTATGTACACATGATTAAAACTAATACAAACCAAATGCATTAGTGTGCAAACATCATCCCAAATTTTAGCAAATTTAGGGCCAGAAAAATTACCTTTATTCCACCAAGTAACCATTAATTCAGAATGAGTTTCTATAATAACATTACTCAAGTTAAGAGTATGCATCAAAATAAGACCATTAAGAAGGGCGGCTAATTCTGCATAAATTACAAAAGAAAAAATATGATTAAAAGAGAAAGCTAAAATAAAATTACCATAGCAGTCCCTTAAAACCCCACCACTACCACTGTTATTACCGTTACTAATTAGAACCATCAATGTTAAGTTTAAATCTACCACTAGGAGGGCATTTCCAAGCTACTAAAACATGTCTTTTTTACTTTGCAATCCATTGCAGTAATGCCCAGATTAACCAATGTAATTTTATTAAACTCCTTATTAGTGACTTTAGGCTTAATCATAAAATTCAAATCTCTAATCCACTTGCTAACATTAGCAATAATAATATCTGGATTTATGTCAACCCCATCATGGGGGTATTTCCCAAGCTTCGGTGTTTGTGTAAAGGTGGGAGAAGTGGAAAATTGTGTAAATCGCAAAAGGGCCCACCAATGTCATACATAGCAAGAAAAAATGTACAACATATTTTGGGTGTGGCCACGTGCCAGTATCCCATAAGCAATAAGCTCTTCATCTTTCCATTACGCCGTCAAATAACTCGTATAAAGCGCAACCGTCATAAAAAAGTAGTGAGCAATGTCAGATCCCCATGAAAAGCAAAAAGCATTCTTCGTCTCTGTCAGCAAAAAGGGTGTGTCTCGAGGAGGGGGGAAAGCGTCATCGAATATATCGGTGGCCTATGGCCTCTGATTGTTGCTTTAAAGGCAATTGTTATATCCCTCGACGAGGAAGATCTCAAGCAAGTAAGAAATCTTAGCACGGATCAAGAAGTCTACTCTACCCCTCGCGATAAATTCAAGGGCAACGGGTATAGAAAAAGAACATTCCATGCGATCTAAAGCTCCTACTATCTGCTGAGGAATGATGCAAAGGGGAGTATGATTCAGGGTAAGGCTGAGAACTCTAATAAGACAAGGATCTCCCAAGAACAAGAATATAACAAAAGCTCCAGAAGCAAGAATAAGGGCTTCGAAACTGCGAAAGTCTGATCCTCGCATTGCCATAGTTGGTGAGCTGCTGATGGAGGTTAGAAATTAGGGTCAACATCTTGCAGTGATTGTAATACATGCGGCCTGAAACCTAGCAATCAAGACGGAGTTGATGAGCATTTAGTTATCCCATCGATGGGAGCATATAGGGTTCTGAACCCGCTTCCCTCGCCAAGGAGATTATTAGCGAGATATCCTCTAAAAGATACTTATGTATCTAAGATAATCAATCAGATATTCCATGAAGGAAAGATGACACCAAATATATACAGACATATCTCATAAGTATAAGGTCAAGCCCTCAAAGATACGTTCTTTGAGCATAAAGAAAAGCATATCCGGTGGCAAGACTAAAAGACAGGCGAGTAATTCATGTCAGGGCCTCCTTGCCAAGTGATATTTAACTATCCGAATGGATGAAACTATAAGATCAATGCCTCCGAAAACTAACGAAAGAGACATGGTCTCTCGGAGGAGCCCCCCTCGCCAGCGAGTAGAAGCGGCGTGGCCGTTGCAGGCTAGCCAATTAGATGAAAAGATACATATAAATGTGGCAGGATATATCTCAGTATGGCATTAACAAAACGAAAGATATAGCGAAAATATGATTGGTAAGATCATACCAATCATGAAATATACTCATTAAATTGCCTCCACCACCTATATAAGGGCCACATAATCCAAGAATGAGATCATCTGAACCCATACAAAGTCAAACATACACTTAATTATCGGGTACTACTAACCCTACTTACATTCAATAGATATTTACATTCACTAGCAAAACCCTAAGAGTTTTAACCTTCTCCATGCTCCGTTAGGCGGAGCAGGTTAAACGGTGGTCAAAACACCAAATTCCTTTTTATCTTAGCTACTTATGTGCAGGTCATAAAGAGCTATCAAGAATTTCGGAACAAGCTCTAGAAATGAGCTATCTCATTGGCTCATAGCCTGTATGTAGAGTTCACACACTAGACCTAAAATTCAAAGTCTATTGGATACTATCACGATTTTTTTAGAAATTTGGAGTTTTTTTTACCGTGTTGTATATATATCTACAGTCTACAGCTTGTGAAGTAAGAGTTGCATTGATGTGTGTTCACCGTGTGAGCAAGACTTGCAACTTCTGCTAGATGACAAAGGAAAGAAAAAAAAACAGAAAGGGTATTTGGTAAAGTAATGAGTTGTCAATCAATGTAAGAGATTGATTGCTGAAGAAAAAAAAATCCCATTAATAAACTTTGTAGATATCAGTGAAGGGAATGGGGTTTCGATTTTTTTTCTTCTTCAAATTACTGCCAGAAACGGTATAACCGTTATAAAATAATAACTCGGCACCATAATATATCACTAATTCATAAATAGGGGCGGAACTAGAACACTAACTTGTAAGTTGCCAAATAAAAGTATTGGCCATAAGTTTATTTATTTTAGTTTTGAAAATTTTCTTTTACATAAAAAAAATCACCCTCTTGTATAAAAAATATAAAAAAAAATGTTTCCATAACGTCACTAAGCCGGTCGTATTTTTTGGCTAGGTAAAGAGTTTTGACTTAAGTTTTTTGATAAATTAAATAAAAAAAACCACCGAAAAATTCAATTTAGTAAAAGAGAACAAGCAAAATTTATATAATTCTCAAATTTCTAAAATATCGAGTAAATAAATTTACAACATTGTTTTTATTTTATTTTTAAATTTTCTCAAGTTGACAATTTACAGTTTGCTATTGCCACCTGATTTTATACCACCACATTTTTGTAAACGTGTTTAACCATATAAATCGGGGTAATTTTATATTTTATAGATATTAAAAAAATAGGCCCAGATAATTTGGACTCAAAGCCATTGTTTCAATCATCAACACTCTCCGACCCTCTCTAATATAATAACTAGTGATTTGTTCTTCGAAGTGTAAGTCGTACCTCATACAACAAATTATTTACTACACATAATAAAAGAAATGTATAGATATAAATAATAATATGGACAACATTGTTTATTTCTATTAAAGATGTGACTTATTTAGAATTATCCATAACATTGTTCTTATTAAAGCAATGGCAAATACCCTGCACTATTTTTCTTTGGTATAATAAATATTCTGCATAAAGTTTAACCTTTCCTCCTGTCTCCATCATCTATTTTTTTCCTGCTTTACCCTCTTTCACACACACACACACACACAGTTGCCCCACCTCAAATTTATTGCAAATGTTATAATTCCCAATATTTTCAAGTAACAAAAATCCAAGTCAACAATCAGGTAAACACTTAAGACAAATACAGTAGATAATAATGTGTACGTCCTCATAGCCTTTTTAGGGTTTTCTAGGAATGAGGAAACAAAGATGTAAGAAAAGGAAAGCTGCGAAAGAGTGAACCCATGTTTTGTGATTCTTCTCTCTCTCTTATGTATGTATGATCTTATCTTCTCTGTATAAATTATGAAACCTAAGTGAGATCAATCAACCATCTATAGTCTTCTCTTTCCTTTTTATGATCCAGTATTTATTTTATGATTTTTATCATCCATCTCAGTCTTGGTCTCCTTAAAATCAGGTTCTTGTCTCCTCTATCTCACTCATTAGAATGAAACCCTAGTAATCATTATTCATCAATAAATTGATCACCCTTCATCACCAATAACATTACAAACCCTACTTATTTCTCTTCTTTGTGTGTGTAAAAAAAAAAGAAACTATTTCCTCACATCAGGTCACTAGCTAAATGGATCTACCAAACCCTCTAGAAATGGACCTCTCCACCACATCCACACTCATCATCCCATCAACACTATCCACGTCATCACCACCGTCTATTATCGCCACATCGTCATCCTCAAGCTCGTCCCCAGCTACCCTAAGCCGGTACGAGAACCAGAAGAGGCGCGACTGGAACACTTTCGGCCAGTACTTACGCAACCATAGGCCACCGCTCTCTCTACCGCGGTGCAGTGGGGCCCACGTTCTCGAATTCTTAAGGTATCTCGACCAGTTTGGTAAGACTAAGGTGCACACTAACCTCTGCCCGTTTTATGGCCTTCCAAACCCGCCCACCCCTTGCCCCTGTCCGCTCAGGCAAGCCTGGGGCAGCCTTGACGCACTCATTGGTCGCCTTCGTGCCGCTTTTGAAGAAAATGGAGGTGATTTCTTATGTTTAACGCAATTTACACAAACAAAAAATTGTAGTGAGAATGGGTAATTTTTAGAATGCCTGTCGGTTACTATTTGGTAAAGGAACGAGTCATTCATGACTGACAAGACTAATCTCAGAACTAAAGCATTGCCACTCATTTATTTTTCTTTTATTCACTTTGTTTTAAAAAGAAATTTAAATAAACGTCGATGGAATCTGATACAAAGTTAGGGTTTTGGGGGTTACTTTAAAATGAGTGTGCAAGAGGGATTTGATCATGCAGGGTATGAGTACTCTACTTCTTTCACCTTGTCATATGGTATGTTAGACTGGCATAAATACATCTATGTTAGACTAGCTTCATTTTCATGTTAGTATCTGCCATATAAGTGAGAGTTTATAGTGAACATGTATAAGTTCTCCACTAATATTTGACTGATCACTAAGTACTAATTATGCCAATAATTCGAAGTTATTAGTTCATGACATATTGAATTTGTTGACACAGTGTAATGATCATAGGTAGACTACTATAGACTTTATTAAGAAAACTACTCTCTGAATATGTATTCCTTGATCAAATCCTCATTTGTCTTAAATAACGTGTGTGGAACCTAGAGATTTTACAGAAAAGGGGAAAACGAGCTTGAGCCATTAATTGGAAACGTCTTTAATCTCGGAATGATGAAAATTATAACAATATATAGAGTAATGTATATGTAGTGGATTTGCTTACACCTATCCATGATCTAATTCAGTGACAAACTTACAGTCAACTGGTTAAAATTTGTTCTTACCAAATTTTTGCTTAATTAGTCGTCTATGTTTACACATCACTACTAGCTTATACTGGTAACGCAGTGTGATGCGAAGTAAAGTTAAGTGGTAAAAGAGGGGAAGCTCTTGTGATCATTTAGTGCTTTGCTGGCTGTAACTTTTAAGATTAAGCCAACTTATTTGAGACTGAAAATATACGAGTTTATTTAGCTAAACCCTGCTAGTTTTGTTTACTTATAAATTTACTTTTAAGTTAACTAACTAATCGCATTGAAGATGATAAGCGAAAAACTAAATAAGTGGAGCTAAAAATTAAGCTGCAACCAACAAAACCTTCTATTTTGTACTACTTGATCCCCAAAAGTATTTGGGAACTTATTTTATTTTATTTTTGCATCTTTTAGTGAAACATAAATTCTCTCAACCAGAAGGAAAAGATATATACCACCAAATCATATATTACAACTTTTCTTCTTAAAGACTGAAGTAAAGAAAATTGAACATGAGTAATAAGGTGGTGTTCTTATTGTGTGTTATATTTTGATTGTCTAGTGGAGAAAGTTTAAAACTACATTTAACAATTTATCATTAATCCTTTTCCGAAGTCTCCACAATTCGTGATGTACTGTTCATATTCAACTTATACTATAAACTATTGAGATGAAGCAACATATTTTATAGCGGGTACTGTTACTTATTTTTCTTTCAAGTTTGAGACTGCTCTTTTAAATGCATACTTTTTTAAGGGTTTTCATGCCTATTTTATTCTATATTATTAATAAAAGGGGGTTTTCCCCACCAGATTATATAAAAATATACCACTTATAATTTCTTGATAAAGAAAAAATGAGATGAAGTAACATAGAAGGTTTGATAATATTACTATGACAATGGAAAATGTAGCCTTTATAAGACGTACGTTATATATTATTACAAAAACTCAACTGTGGCAATCCTTTTTATTTCAGTGTTGTTGTGACTATAACTGAATATATTTCAATATTTTACTTGATAAAAAAATATATTTAGTACATGTTTCGTTGTAATGGAACTTTCTACCTCGAAAGAGCTTGTTTTATTGCAACTTCTTAAGAATCAAAGTTGGTTAAAAACATTTTTAAAAGCTATTAACGTAACATCACTTAATAGCTTTTACTGCCGAGGTTATAACCTGTTTGTTCTACTGTGTCTGAAGTGGTTATATTTTATCGCAAATTCTTTGAAATACTATGTAACGTAACGTAACTTCATGTAGACTTTTCAAAAATGGGTTCTTTTTATCAAAAACTATATAAGTTTTGAGTTTATTTACACAAATGACCAAGAAAAACTTTTAAGATATAAATTTGTATCATTAAAATTAGAACCCGTGAGTCCCATGATTTAGATAAAACATGTGTGTTTTTCATCCATGAAAAAGTTCCAATTCTGGATAATTTTTTTAACAACAGGTAAGCCAGAAGCAAACCCGTTTGCGGCTCGAGCAGTGAGGCTATACCTTAGGGAGGTCCGCGATTCTCAGGCCAAAGCCCGAGGGATTAGCTATGAGAAGAAGAAACGGAAGAGGCCACCTCAACCACCACCACCACCATCACCAAATGTGCTACCATCTACATCTTCTATTTAGGACTATGAATTAAGTACTTAGCCACAATAGTCAATAAGATCTCGCTCTCCCTCTCGTTTTGGCTAACTTAAGTTGCCTCTGGGATGTAATGATTAATCAGAAAATCGTGGGTATGTTATGACCAAGTAGACACCCAAAAATTTTAAAAATTCTGAAAGTGGCAAATTTAGTAGAAGTGAACGTACTAGTTTTAGTTTCCATGTATGTTTGTCATTGTTGAGTAGTACCGTTCTTTGGAAAAGCTATTTGTGTCAAAATTTAATAGATTTGCATATCATGTGCCATGTCTTTTTCTGTCATATTTTTATATTTCTTTACTTGGAATTGGCTAATCATTGTCAGGTTTGTCTGGCACTTCGGTTTGTTTTGTCTCTGCGGATGGTGTTTTGGGACCTTCCTTTTTACCTTTTTGGTTTACCTGTGATTTATTTTTTTCCTAATCTATTGTCTAAAAATCACTTTGAATTGGTGAGGCCACAAAACTCACCGTATTAATTTCTTTAACCTCCGGTGAAATGGTTAATCTTTTCGAGCTTCCCTGTTAATTACCCGATCAATTTTCTTCTTTTATTTTAGGGTATACTACAACAAATTTAAGAATTATGTATAATACTTTCTCCATTTATTTTACCAGACCTGCTGCTATGTGTCTCACGTTAGTCACTCTATCACAAATTTAAGAGTCAATCAATTTTTTTAAATTATTATAATACAATTACCACGTTAGTCACTCTATCATCTTTCTTATAACATTAAAATGTCATTTATATATTGTATAATAATTTCCTCTCAACTCTTATTAACATTTTTAATATATATATATATATATATATATATATATATGAAGAATGATCCATACAATTAAAAAAAAAACATAATGTTTACACATCAATCATTTTAATAATAATAAAAAAATATTTTCTTCAATTATTTTACCAGACCTGCTCCTCTGTCTCACGTCCTACTACCCAATTCATCCCATCCCATTAAAGAAGACAACAAAAAATATACTATGTAAATTTACACTATCGGCAGCCATGTGAGAGTTATCTGTAGATACTATCCATAATCCATGCATTAGTGCACCATTTTTTAATTTATTAAAAGGCAAAGTTAGTCACCGCAATTGGCCATTAAGGCGCTGTTGGTTTCGTAGGAAAATAATTTGCGGGGAAAAGATTTTTTAAGAAGAAGGTTTTCATGCAAAACAAATAATTTTCCATAATTTTTTTGTGTTTGATTGCGTGAATTTTTTTTATGGAGAACCTAAAATATTCTTTATAATTTCTTTAACAAACATAATAATAGAATTACGTAATATTAGTAACCAAATCAGCATATACAAATTCAAAACTAAAAAAATAGAATGATGAAATCTGAAAATATTTCAAACACAAAAAATCATATTTTACCGAGAAAAGTCTGGTGACATGCTACTTAATAAAATTCTAAAATTACCATGTAGTCTTAATCAATATTTATTTTGACGGTTATGGAGACTTCATTAATCCTATTAGTAATTTTTCGTAAATATTCAGAAAATTCTTCCGAAAAGGTATATTAAGAGTAGTAGAAGAAGATAATTTTTTTTTTGATAGTTTGACAATAAAAATGAAGACCAAGTTGCAATTTAAAAATTGATCAAAAATCAATAATAAGTTGTTAATATATTAGACAATATAAACAATCAAACAATCAGTAACTGTTGCAATAAATATGAATTAATTACAGAGTTAATACTGCAGTTTCGAATTAACTGACAATATTAAAGTGACTTTAATGGCTGAGATACCCAGTCAACCTATAAATAGGCAGACCCCCCACATGTCAAAGACATCATTCTGAAATCAAACACATCAACATATATCATCTCTCTAAACAGAAACATTACATTTTAGCCAGAGAGAGTCACCCACCAACAGCTCGACTTTGACCCGTCGCCAGTTTCTGACAAGTCATCCGATACATTGTACCTTGAGATCGAAGCGCCAAACATAACCAGAAACCTCAAAGGTGGTTAAGCGAATATCGGTTAAGAGCATACTGTTAAACAGTAGTCTCGTCTATTTCTTTTATGTCCTTTTATATTTCATTTCATTTTTGTAATTTAATTTCAGTATTTCAATTTTCTGTCCTTAGCTGTAACTTTTAAATTATGTTTTAACTTTCTATAATTTATTTAAAGTACTGTTTCAATTCTGTAATTTAATTCTGTAATTGGATTAGTTTCATTTCAGTCCTGTAATTTATTTACAAAATAGTCCAGCAGTTTAGTAATTATACTATTATGTCTGACCGTTTTTTTTAATTAACAAACAACCCAGCAGTTTAGTTTTATACTATTCTGTCTGACAGTTTCGTTTAATTACAAATCAGTCCAACAGTTTAATAAGTTATATTATTCTGTCTGCAATTTTAATTAATTGCATTTACATTCTGCAAGTGTCGGAATTTTGTAATAGAGTTATATTCCATTATAGAAATAAAATTGTTTATTTCTTTTCAATCATTGCATTTTTAATTATTGATTTTACGTATATCATAACCAACAAAATGTTCATATAGAAATACTTGTGGATGACGTTAATGTCCAAGGTTTTAATAATGAGAGAGATTATGTTGAAAAGTATGATTACCACGATTGCAGGTTAAGCTTTGATGCAAATGAAGTAAAATAGAAAAGTAGGGATGAAGATATACAAAAAATGGAAGTGGGCCATCTTATATATAGATGATGATAACCTATTGCGGTTCTGTTTACAATAAGAGACCATTAAAAAGAAAGGGGAAAAAGGGCTAAGCCCAATCAAAGAAAAGGGGAAAAGAAAGCTTCTACCCAACCAGCGCCGAAAAAATATGTATTTTTCTGTGTTTTTAATAGTTTATGTGTTGACAACAATACATGTACATATGTTAATGCTATTCTTTTTGGATACGTTGTAAATAAACACAATAATTTCTACAGAAAACAAATGGATAAATAAACAGAAAATGGTTTCCTCAAATATATAATTATCAATTGCAACCTTTAAAATTAAGAGTATGTAAATGATACCGAAATGGACTAAAGTCCGAGACGAGGTAACTGCAAGCAGTTTCCCTAAAATGATATTTGCCCCGCCACCTCTGCTTCTGGCTAAATGGGGCACTTCGTTCACAAGGTACAACGTCTATCACACGTGACTCGGCAGAAACGGCACCGAGCCACGGTCGGGCCGTTGGTGGTGCGGTACTCTCTCTCTATATGTATGCATATGTGTTTTTTTTGTGTTAATGTGTATATGCCATGTATATGTTTCTTTTATTTTTCTTGTCTTAGAAAACTTAGATACATGCATGTTTTTTATATTAAAAACAAGTCATAAGTTACATGCCTTCAATACCATAAATTGGGGGGGGTGGGGGGAGGGGGGGATAAGTTACAATATTAAATTGCATTCACAACTCAAAACCGTTACGGTTTTTTCCAACAATCCCCCACATGAATGCAATCAAATGACATGCAACATGCATCCTAAATGCAATCGAGAGAACCACGAGAATTCACTGCATAAGAACAGGTAGCGTGCGCCTTGAACCTGCCATAGCGAAATACTTTTCGGATGTACTTGCCTTAGGTAGCGTAATGCTTTGAACCTTTAGCGTTTTGTGTATAACAAAATAATACCCGCACAGTGCATTCTCTACACCACTTACTAGGCCCTTTATTGTTGTCCATATTTGGCCCTGGACTGCCTTGGAAAATTCAACTGAGTGCTCTAGTGATTTAGCCCTAGATCATCACATAGTATCGGCCATACACACTCGTTATAGGTGATTTCAAGTCAAAGGTGTCCTGACTCACCCCACTCGACCTTCGAGATACTTGATTCATTAAGAGACTCATGCTCACCCTTAAAATGGTACAGGTCTATCACTCTTTCATCATAGAAATGAGATGAGAACTTATGTTCTCGAGTGCTTTGTTCGGTTACCCGCACAATTCAGTTTCCCATTGAACCCGAGACTGAAGTTTCCAGTTCAGGTTGGGTTACCTATGCGAAGGTTTCCAATTTATTGGGCTTCAAACCCCATTTCCCTCTATGATGCTCCAACTACTCCACGAGTCAAGCATTTTCTATATGGATCCGCATTATTATCCTTAGACTTTGCAAAGTCTATAGATACCACAATTCCTCTTACAGATTTGTGTCTCCGACGAATATGTCATGACTTTGTCGGGACTTTCCATTATACAAATTATTTTGATCCCGTTTAATAACTGACTGACTGCTGCAGTGCACATTTATTGCGGGAACAGATTTTGGCCACTTGGAATACCTCCCAAGACTTCTCAGCCAATCTACCTCTTCTGTAGCTTGATTCAACGTTATGAATTATAACTCTACAGTTTCTCCAACTATGCATGTCTATTTTACAGACCTCCATGAGACTGCAACCTCTTTAAGTACAAATATATACACTCGTCGACCTTGTACTGTTAAAGATCGAGATACACTTGGTATCTAAATACCCTCCAAACATTTTGGACATCTCATATAATGCAGTTCATGATGGGCAGTATACCTCATGTATTTGAGAAGCCGGCAAACCTACTCGGTCTTCTCCCTGAGTTCGCTATACCTGGTCTAGTGCAATTCTTGATGCACAAGAGACTACCTATGATAAGTTAGGTGTTTGTTTTAGTTCATATAGCGACTTAACAAGTTTTTGAACCTTTGCTTACTTTACACGGAACCACGAGCCAACGGGTTGTTCCTAATTCTCTAAATCTCCATTTGTAAAACACATGTTCTCATTAATTAATGATGCGTCTTTTCTTAGAGATTAGAGTATAGACATTAAAATTATCAAAACCGTCAGTTTACTTAAAGTAATTGACTTTATTTCTCACGTGCCTATCAACCTCATTGTTGATGGCATCTTCCCATATACACATTATATGGATAACATTGATTATTTCAATGTCGTCGATTCACCTTCACTCATGAAGGTCAAGGGACAAATGAAGTTTCACTACTTACCCTTTTACCATGCCGATGCACTTCATCTTCCTTACAAGATTCACTTTCACTTGTCTTGGGTAGCGTAATGCTTTGAACCCTCAACGTATTGGTCACACTCGCTAGGCGTTAGAGTTTTGCGGAAAACTTCTCTTTTAGAAATTATGCTTCTCGGGCATAGAACAATGTTCTATATGCACTTTAAAGCCATGTGCCTTATGCACTAGAAACCGATCAGCACTATATTTTGTGCTTATCCGAAGAACACACAATCTACCGTTTTCGATCCTATCAAAGTCCTTCAAGGAACAAGATTGAGACCTTTCTTAGGTAGCACCAAACCTTCACAAACTTATAGTCAGGCACCATGCCTTCTATAATTCTGACTGTTTGGTCCAACTTCCTAAGATGTAGTTTGTTCAACACATATCTTGCGGAAAGCTCACTTTCCACACAAATTCAGAGTTTAACCCTGAACTTGTAGACACTGAAAAAAGTTAGACACAATTGTGCGAATGGCGTCTCATATTCACTGTTTCATTTACACTGATAATGTATTCATATCCATGTGAATATACCATTTCGGAACTAGTTAGACAATATCTAACACGTCCAAGAATAGTCTATCATTTAATGATTAACACTTAATCATTGGATTAAGCTTGATAGATTAACTCAACAGAACACACATGATTAAACAAGTTTTCTGACAAGCCTTAATCCTCAACAATAGAATTCACGTATTCATTCTTACTTGAATGAATATCTTGACTGATTTGTCTTTACTTCTCATCAAGTAGACATATCAGTGTTTAGTACAACCATCAATAAATTGAGTAGATACCTTTTAAACCTTTCTTGGTTTTGCACGCATCTCAAATGCATCAAACCATTAGGTTATGTACTCCGTTCGAAACTTCGAACTGAAGACTTAGCAATACATTGCTTCAAACACAAACTCATATTTATGTTTCAATTTAAATAATAGATATAGAAAAATAAAACATTTATGGTTTTATATTTTCATGACCTATTATATCATGTCAAATCAGTGACTTAGTTGAATAACTCAACATGTCATTATTGACCACAAGAGTATCGACTAAAATGTTCATTTTGAACAAATAGTCACTCATGTATTGTCACAAACAAGCAAACTTATCACAATTTGATCCTAGTGTTTTGGCTACCGAAAGGCTACTGCCATTTAGATTTCAAAAACCACTAGTCATGATTCAGATTTGTATGCTTGCACTTGTTAGTGGACTTCCAAATGTTTAAAACATTTTCACACATTAACGCCCCCACAGTTTGTGCATTCCATTTGTCCTCACTCAGAACATGCATACTGTTATAGAGAAACTTAATCGGTTTCAACATGGTAAATGAACAATATCATTTATTTTGGACGTTTTAAGTTCATACCAATAAACCATTAAATATTCTCCCACTCGCCCGCAGACGTTATGGGGCACGACTATATTCTCAGTATACATGATCGATGGGTTACCCCCCACATTTGTGGGACCCTTGGGGTTCTCCCCCAATAATAGTAATATAATATTACTAAATTACTATTCTCAATAATAGCAAACTCAATATATTCACAATATGTTTTACTAACAAATTAATAATATGTTATTTCAACAAATTATTAAATGTTTTTCCAACAAATAAATAAGATGTTAATTTCAACAAATTATTAAATGTTCTTTCAGCAAATTAATAAGATGTTATTTCAACAAATAATAAAATAACCGATACTTGTTTATTCTTAAAATAAACTCAACGGTCATTTATAATTTGTCCAATTATCAAATTATTTGCTCTTGGATGAACAAAGTTGGTTATTAAATAATCTTTATCCAAATAAGTAACCGGCTCGTCATTGCAATTCATAGTTAGCTAATAAATCTCTCCATAAATGCCAACAATAACTGTCGTTACAATACTTTATAACTCTCCAAATTAAATTGCGATTAATCACAATTAATAAGAAGTTATAAATACTCGTCATTAATCTCATTAATGATTACCGTTACAAATTTTGTAACCCTCCAAATTAAATTGCACTACATCACAATTAATAAGGATACCACCAATTATATCAGCACATTAGTGTCTTTAATATGCACTATATCACGAATTTGTAACCTCCGTCATTAATATGCACTCATGAAAAATTAATAGAAGTTACACCGGCAGCCACAATGTTCTGGTCAGTTCCAGCACCCACTGTGTTCCGGACATTTTCCGAAAGAAACTGTTTGTTATCTCAAATAACAAACACGCACAATCTAATTTCGAAAAATGAAACTAAAAATCCTCCTTCACAAACACCAAATTTCTCTAACCACGCATGGTTTCAAGAAACTGATTTTGCAAGAGTATTCTAGTTCACTCCCGAAAAATATTATCAAATTCTGAAAGATTTATTCAGCCGTAAACACCAGATAAATCTGATTTTACACAGAACAATCTCAGAATTCAACCAGTTCTTTCGTAATCCCCAAATTCTGAAAATCAGAAAATGGTTTTAAAAGAACTATTTCGAAACCAGTTCTGTCATAATCCCCAATTTAATGGCTTTTACTAGAACTGTTTCGAATAATCACCAATCCTCCAATTACATGTTAGAGATCCATATCTACACAAATACTCATTGGAAATTGTTAGTAATTTTATTAACATGAAAACAATAAACATGTATAAATCACTAACAATATAAATATATCATATTCAAACAAATAAAGCCATTAAATGTAATTAACCAAAATTCAGATAATATTATAGCCACGGTCTTTACATCCACATGCATATTACAAACAGTTACCATAATAAACCGCCAATAAAGGCAATCAATATGGTATTGAATTTCTTATAAGCAGTTACAAAACTATTGAAACTCTAAATCAATAACAAATCTGTAACTAATTGTTTCAAACAAAAAAGGCTACTGGACAAATTGAACTTGTGTTCAAATAAACCATACATACACTATAACCGTTTGCGTTTTCCTGTTTTACCAAACTTAACTTAAACACGGAGGAATTAGGAGATACCACAAGAGGCCGGTATGCCTTGACTCTATTTGCTAAACTTGCCATAGAGTAAATGATTAAATTATAATCTGACTTAATATATATCTTGGTGCTTCAAACTATCAAGTATCAGCTAACAAAATCAAAATCCTGTAGCAAATACAAACAACATATAATAATATTCAAAATGTAAAAATCACATCTACAAGCAACTAATTATTCACATCAACATCTCAATAACATCAAATACATGTCACTGGTTCTACCGTTATACATAAACAATTGTAGAATCATGAAAGGAAAATTTGAGCATAAACAAAACTCAAGTTTATACTACTAATGTCTCCAACACATACGGACATGGTAAACATATATTAATGGTAAAAATCATACTAAATCATACATGTACACCAACATTATATAGTGTAAACCAAAACACACATTATACAAGCAAAAGTAATGCATTGCTCATATATAAACAATTATTATAGCAATAAACATATTACTATATATACATACGATACATTACACATCGGAGACGGTTTAAAACCGAAAAATTGGAATTTCACAAAAATCACAAACAAGGTAAAACAAACACAAAACGCTTTCGACAATTCAACCGGAAACACCAATTTCTTAAAACCAATGTTTGTTAGAAAATGTTTTTCCAAAGAACTGTCTTAGCTACGGAAATAATTTTCTGTTTATCCAAACACCAAAATTATTGTATTTACGTACGAAACATAAAAATTATCGTTTAAGATTGTTGGGTACGTTGTAAATAAACACAATAATTTCTACGGAAAAGAAATGGACAAATAAACAGAAAATGGTTTCCTCGAATATATAATTATCAATTACAACCTTCAAAATTAAGAGTATGTAAATGATACCGAAATGGACTAAAGTCCAAGACGAGGTAACTGCAAGCAGTTTCCCTTAACGATATTTGCCCCGCCACCTCTGCTTCTGGCTAAATGGGGCACTTTGTTTCCAAGTTACAACGTCTATCACATGTGACTCGGCGGAAACGGCACCGAGCCACGGCCGGGCCGTTGGTAGTGCGGTACTCTCTCTCTATATGTATGCATATGTGTTTTTTTTTTGTCAATGTGTATATGCCATGTGTATGTTTCTTTTATTTTTCTTGTCTTAGAAAACTTAGATACATGCATGTTTTTTATATCAAAAACAAGTCATAAGTTACATGCCTTCAATACCATAAATGAGGGAAAATAAGTTACAATATTAAATTGCATTCACAACTCAAAACCGTTACGGTTTTTTCCAACAATTCTTACTTTATCGTAGGTGAGAAATAGTGCAAGGATTGCAATAATTCCAAATCCAGGGCCAAAGATTCTGTGAAGTAGAATTAACAAATTAGAATGATCACTCTAATCAGCTCCATATATTGGAATTTTAAATTTAAGGCAATTTATCTACCAAGGTTATCTTCCTAAAGGGAGTATTGGAAAGGAAGGTAAAATGTATGTTACTGCAAGTAATTTGAATGTAGAGCTAGAGTGGAAGAAAAAAATAAAAAATATAGCCCACAGATCTGTGAAGATCAAGCTGTGTTTTGAATCGAAAAATCACTATTTTTAATCAAGTATTTTAGTTGTTCTCAAGATAAGATGGTGTATTTTGGAGTTTCAATAAACAAGCGGTTTTTTTTTTATGTTTTTGTGAACAAGTTGTCTACTTTGTTTATGAACAAATTGTGTATCGTGTCTATGAACTAGCTATTTTGAAACATTTACTTAATGACTTAAATTTGGATGAATTTCTTCCTCCAAGATGTGACAAATTAAGATGTGGAGATGTTACTGTACCGGAGCCTATGATGATGAGTATTTTTCTCTGAATAGGGCTACTGTTAGGGATAATAATTTCAGTGGGTTGTAGTCAAAATTATAATAAATTAACCCTGTTATAATAAGTTTTGTGCTCTAAATTTGGTTATGTTGGATTATAATATGTGTTTTTCTGTTACTTTCTAATTGTATAGTGCTGCGCTGATTATTACTTTGATACTACAAGGATCTCTTATGTAAATACGTAACTAACATGTAGTTATATAATACGCTGTGTATTCTTGGTACTAAAGGGTATAGGGTTTATTAATTTGACAAAAGGGCAATTGCTTGTGTATTCTTGGTACTAAAGGGTATAAGGTTTATGATAGAGCAACAAATAAGTTAAGAGATGTTGTGTTCCATGAGAATATTTTTCCTTATTCTACTTCTTCTAACAATGATACTGCACCTTCATCCTCTCCTTTGTTTCCTCCTTCTAGTTTTGTTCCTTTTGATGAGGATTATGAGCCACCATATTTACCTCTTATACAACAACCTCTTTCACCTAGTAGTTCTTCTACAACAACCACTACTACTTCTATTTTATCTCCTCTTTTAGCTCTTAGGAGAGTTTCTAGACCTGTAAAAATACCTTCTCATTTGAGAGATTTTCATTGCTATATGTCAACAGATACTTCCTTACCTTTTTTTTCTTCTCTTTATCCTCTCTCCAATTATCTATCTTATGATAATTTGTCACCTTCTTATAGACATTATATTTGTTCTGTTTCTACTTTAGTGGAACCAACATCTTATACACAAGCAAAGAAAGATCCTAAATGGGTAGCTACTATGAAAGTAGAAATAGCTGCTTTAGAGGCAAATAAAACATGGAAAATTACTATCTTACCCCCTGGTAAGTTAGCTATTGGTTGCAAATGAGTGTTCAAATTGAAATATAGAGCTGATAGTACTCTAGAAAGATATAAAGCACGTCTTGTAGCTAAAAGTTATACTCAATTGGAGGGCCTTGATTATTTTGAAACTTTTTCCCATGTGGCCAAGATAACAACTATTAGATGTTTATTAGCTTTGGCTTCTGTTAAGGGTTGGTTTTTACAACAATTGGATGTCAATAATGCCTTCTTGCATGGTGAACTGCAAGAAGATGTTTATATGAACATTCCACCAGGGTTTGATAAGCAGGGGGAGTTCAAAGTGTGTAAACTTTTGAAATCATTGTATGGTTTGAAACAAGAAAGTCGCCAGTGGTTTCACAAACTTAATTCTGCACTTATAAATTTTGGTTTTGTGCAATCTAAGTCTGATTACTCTCTTTTTACAATGCAAAGCAAGGATTCTTTTCTGGCCCTACTAGTATATGTTGATGATGTAGTCCTAGCTGGCAATGATTTCACCTTGATTCAACTGTTGGGCTTTGGTACTATTTCGAATACGATAAAGAAAAGGACAATAATATAAAAGACAGGAACGCAATGGAAATAACACTTTATTTCTCACAATTGGAATATGAATTACAATTCCTGACTCGTACAGAATTAAATTAAACTGCTGGACTGGTTTCAACAAATAAAAACTGCCGGACTGTTTTGTAAATAAAACAAACTGCCGGACTGTTTTAACAAGAAAAAGAAACTGCCGGACTGTTTTAAACAAACTGCCGGACTGTTTTAACAAATAAAAAACTGCCGGACTGGTTTTAAACAAACTGCCGGACTGGTTTTAACAAATAAAAAACTGCCGGACTGGTTTTGTAAATAAAACAAACTGGACTGGTTTTAACGAATAAAAAAAAAACTGCCCGGACTGTTATTAAATAAACTGCCCGGACTGTTATGTAAATACTGGAAATTAAATTACAGGAAAGTAAATTACAGAATAGGAAAGACTGAAATGTAAATTACAGAAACTAAAGGTACTGGAAAGAAAAATACAAAAGGGAAACAGTACTGAAATTAAATGGACAGAATAATAAAGGACTGAAAAGTAAATAACAGAAATTAAAAGAAGAGGCAACTGCGGAGCAGTTTCCCTTAAACAATATTTCCCGAACCACCTTTAAAGGTTTCTGGTTTCGGGACTTTGTTCCCAAGGTACAACTTCTATCTCAGAGTGGCTCGTATGGAAACCGGCACCGAACCACAGGTCGAGCTGTTGGTGGTGCGGTTCTCTCTCACTAAGTGTATGCTTATGCTGTGAGTTGTGTGTATGAAGGTGTACTGAAATGAGAGGGGGATGGCTGCCTTTTATAGGCTCTACTGAAACCGCAACCATAAATGTTGGTCTTTAATTCTGGGAGTTACACCCCCAGAATCCGCTCAATCAATTCTGAAACCGCAGCATTTACTCTCATTCATTGCTGACGTTTCTCTTGCTGGAAACTCTAGGGACTCCTTTTGTATTTTATACAAAACTCCCTATTCGGGTTTGGACCCAAGACCCAAGACCCAAGACCCAAGACCCGAGACCCGAGACCCGAGACATTCCCCAAATCCCAAATCCCAAATCCCAAGCCCAAGCCCAAGCCCAAGCCCAAGCCCAAGCCCACGCCCACGCCCACGCCCACGCCCACGCCCGTGCCCGTGCCCGTGCCCGAGCCCGAGACCCGAGACCCGAGACCCGAGACACGAGACACGAGACACGAGCGAGCGCGCGTGTGTGGTACACACTAATACTCTTAGGTGTATGTGGACATGTTAGTTTAATAACTACATGGGTTGGTATGGTATATATATTGTAAGATTAACTCTTAATCTTCCAATATGGGATTATACTAAATGGTTTTTCTCATTAACCATTTCGTTTTTCCAGATTTGAGCTTCCGAGGTACCAACTTTGAAGCCAATTTGTATTCACACCCATTCTCCGAATAGGTCATGTGATATACCGTTACGAAGCTCGTCACACGGGCTACTCAACCACGTTGATTACGGTATAAACAACTCAGCGCTGTTACACGAAATAATGACTCGAAGTTGGTCCAGTGACCATTCGGAAACACCCATGTTTTCACATGTTTTTCCAACAATCCCCCACATGAATGCAATTGGCTGAAAATAAAATGCTCCTAAATGCATACGAGAGAAAACCGCAAGAGTTCACTGCATAAGGACAGGTAGCGCGCGCCTTGAACCTGCCGTAGTGACGTAAAATCTGATATGCTACTATTGGGTAGCCTTTAAGCCTTGAACCCTTTAGCGTTTGTGCATACCAGGGTAATGCGCACACAGTGTCCCCTCTACACCACTTACTAAGCCCTTTGGTTGTTGTCCATATTTGGCCGTGGACTGCCTTGGCAAAGTTCAACCGAGTGCTCTAGTGATTTAGCCCATGGCTCATCACATAGTATCGGCCATACACACTCGTCATAGGTGATTTCAAGTCAAGGGTGTCCTGACTCACCCCTCTCGATCTTCGAGATACTTGTTTTCATTAAGAGCCTCATGCTCACCCTTAAGATGGTCTAGGTCTATCACTCTTTCATCCTAGAAATGGGCTGGGAACTTAAGTTCCCGAGTGCTTTGTTCGGTCACCCCCACAGTTCGGTTTTCCCGTTGAACCCGACGCTGGAGAATCCAGTTCGGGTTGGGTTGCCTCTGAGGAGGTTTCCAGTTTAATGGGCTTCAACCCCATTCCCCTCGATGAAACTTCAACTCCTACCTGAGTCAAGCCTTTTGTAAATGGATCCGCTATATTGTCTTTAGATCTCACAAAATCTAAGGACACCACACCGTTAGCTAACAATTCTCTTACGGATTTATGTCTCCGACGAATATGTCGGGACTTTCCATTATACATATGATCCTGCGCCCGTCCAATAGCCGACTGACTATCGCAGTGCATGCTTATTGCTGGGACAGGTTTCGGCCACATTGGAATTCCTTCCAGAAAGCTTCTCAGCCAATCAGCCTCTTCTGTTGCTAGATCCAACGCTATGAACTCAGATTCCATAGTTGATCTAGCTATGCACGTCTGCTTGATGATCTCCATGAGACAGCTGCTCCTCCCATCACGAACACATATCCGCTAGTGGATCGTGTACTGTTGGAATCCGAGATCCAGTTTGCATCAGAATACCCTTCCAGTACAGCTGGATATCTGGTATAATGCAACCCTCGGTCTGCTGTGTATCTCATGTATCTGAGAAGTCTCATGATGGCCTTCCAGTGTTCCTCATTGGGATTACTGGTGTACCTACTCAGTCTACTCACTGAGTTGGCTATGTCTGGTCTAGTACAGTTCATGACGTACATCAGACTGCCTATTATTCGAGAATATTCCAATTGTCTCACACTCTCCCCAAAGTTCTTTTTCAGGGTGGTTGAGATCTCTATCGGAGTTCTGGATGTAGCTCTACTATCTTTATCAAATTTGTCAAGCATCTGTCTGACATAGTGAGTTTGAGATAGCGCATATCCGTCTGATGTCTTGGTAATTTTCATACCAAGTATAACATCAGCGACACCCAAGTCTTTCATCTCGAATTTTTGTGACAACATTTTCTTAGTGGAGTTGATGTTATCAATACTCCCTATTATAATCATGTCATCTACGTAGAGGCAGACTACCACGTAGTCCTTTTCATTTCCTTTTACGTAGACGCATTTGTCACATTCGTTTATCCGAAAACCGTTTGATAGCATCACTCTATCAAATTTTTCGTGCCATTGTTTAGGTGCTTGTTTAAGTCCATACAAGGACTTCACAAGTTTACACACCTTGTGAGCTTTACCTGGAACCACAAACCCTTCCGGTTGTTCCATGTAAATTTCCTCTTCCAACTCACCATTCAAGAACGCCGTTTTAACATCCATTTGATGTATTTCCAGATCGAACAGTGCTGCGAGAGCAATGACTATCCGGATTGACGTCTTCCTGGAGACAGGAGCATAGGTGTCGAAATAGTCGACACCTTCGGTTTGTCTAAAACCTTTCACTACAAGCCTAGCCTTGTATTTCTCGATTGTTCCATCGAGCTTTCTCTTCCTCTTGAAGATCCACTTGTGTCCTAGTGGCTTACACCCGGGTGGTAGATCCACTAGTTCCCAAGTGTGATTTTGTAATATCGATTCAACCTCATTGTTGATCGCTTCCTCCCAATATTGGGCTTCCGGGGATGACATTGCTTGTTTGAATGTCGCCGGTTCGCCTTCTATCATGAAGGTTACAAAATCTGGACCGAAAGTCGTTTCCTTTCTAGCCCTTTTACTACGTCGAGGCTCTTCTTCTTCTTCCTCCAACGGTTCACTTGCCCCCACATTTTCCTCACTGTTTGACTCCTCAGTCTCTACAGTTACGGAAGACTTGCGGGGAAAGATCTCCTCGAAGAAAGAAGCTTCTCGAGCTTCGATGATAGTATCTGCATGCACATCGGGATTATCCGACTTGTGCACGAGAAAACGATAAGCACTACTGTTTTGTGCATATCCTATGAACACACAGTCTACCGTCTTTGGCCCTATTCTCGTTCTTTTAGGAAGCGAGACAAGGACCTTCGCGAGACAACCCCAAACCCTTAAGAATTTATAGCTCGGCCTATGGCCTTTCCATAGTTCATAAGGTGGTTTATCACGTTTCTTATGTGGTAGCTTGTTCAATACATAGTTGGCGGAAAGCAGCGCTTCCCCCCACATGTTCTGGGGTAACCCAGAACTTATTAACATAGCATTCATCATTTCCTTGAGCGTCCTATTCTTACGCTCGGCAACCCCATTCTGCTCCGGAGAGTATGGGGCTGTCGTTTGATGTATAATGCCATTTTCTGCGCATATCTGCGCAAACGGTGCTTCGTATTCACCGCCTCTATCACTCCTCAATATTTTAATCTTTTTATTGAGTTGATTCTCTACTTCGGTCTTATAAAGAGCGAATTTCTCTACCGCTTCGTCTTTACTTCTCATTAAGTAGACATAGCAGTATCTAGTACAATCATCTATAAACGTGATGAAATACTTTTTCCCTCCTCGCGTTTGTATAAACTTTAAGTCGCATACATCCGTGTGTATTAGACCGAGAGGTTCAGTACTTCGTTCAATATGTTGATACGAAGACTTGGTTAATTTTGCTTCAACACAAACCTCACATTTATGTTGTTTATCAAATACAAAATTAGGTAGTAGATTCAGTGATATTAATTTCTTCATAGAATTAGCATTCACATGACCTAATCTACCATGCCATAAATTAAATGAATCGCAAGAATAAGCAAACGAAGTTTTATTGGCCACTTGGGCAACATTCACGATTACATTATTCTTGGTACTGGCCTCAGCCTTAGTACCCTCAATAGCTAACTCGGCTTTAGGAGCCGGAGTACCAACATTTAATTTAAACATGCCGTTGGTCATATAGCCACGGCCTACATACATTCCGTTTAAAGTGATTACAATTTTTGCAGATTCAAATACAAGTTTAAATCCTTTGTTCACCATCACGGACCCGGAAACCAGATTCTTGCGAATTTCTGGCACATGGAGCACGCCATTCAGTGTGAGCTCCTTTCCCGATGTCATCTTCAGCAGCACGGTTCCTTTTCCTTCCACCCTGGAAGTAGCCGAGTTCCCCATGAAGCAGCTCTCATTGTCCACGGCCGTATAGGTCTTGAACATCCATTTGCTGGCACAGATGTGACTAGTGGCGCCTGTGTCCAGCCACCATTCCTTTGGGTTGCTCCCCACCAGGTTCACTTCCGAGACCACAGCACTCAGGTGCATATAGTCCTGTCCAGCATCATCTCCTCCCTCAGCCACATTAGCTTGAGCAGGTGCCCTCTTCCTCCCTTTCCCTTGGAACTTCCTCTTTGGGGGGGGTTTGGGCTTGTCGGTGCGCATCTTACAATCCGCGGCACGATGGCCCGGTTTGTTGCACACAAAGCAGTCTCCCATGAATTTCTTCTTGAGAGAGGCACCGACTCCGCTGTCAAAGCGTTTCCGCTTAGACACAGCGTCCTCAACCACATGGGCCTTGGCAACCGCGTTGCCTGCTCCGCCACCGCCTTTCCTTCCGGATCGGCGGTTGCTTTGCTCAACATTGAGCCTCTCAATGAGTCCCTCCAAGGTCATAGCCTTTCGCTTGTGTTTCAGGTAGTTTTGAAACTCTTTCCAAGAAGGTGGCAGTTTCTCAATCATTAATGCCACTTGGAAAGGTTCGTTGATAACTAGCCCTTCAACCTCAAGCCTATGGTATATGAGTTGGAGTTCCTCAACCTGCTCGATAACACTCTTCCCATCAGTCATCATGTACTCGTGAAAGTCCGTGACGACAAATTTCTTTGCGCCAGCGTTATTCACTTTGTACTTTCGTTCGAGAGACTCCCAAAGCTCCTTTGCAGAAGCCTTGGGCTCGAATACACTGAAGAGAGTGTCATCCAGAGCACACAGGATGTAGTTCCGGCATAGGTAGTCGCCGTGTTTCCACGCTTCCACCGCCGAAACCGTCTGCACGTCCTCATCGTCCTCGCTTAGGACGGGTGCAGACTCCTTAAGAAACCGGGTCAGATTAAGGGCAGTTAAATAAAACAGCATCTTTTGCTGCCAACGTTTGAAGTTGTTGCCCCTAAACTTTTCCGGTCTCTCCAGTTGAGAGGTTGGCAACATTGGCATCGCCGGTGTTGCCGGAGCCTTGCCCTTTGCCCTGGCTGCAGCCACAAGCGCTGCCTTGGCCGCAGCCTTAGCAGCAGCCTGTGCTGCGGCCGCAGCCGCAGCCATAGCATCAGCCTCTGCCGCAGCAGCGTCGGCCGCAGCCTTTGCCGCAGCAGCTTCGGCCTCAGCCTGAGCCTGAGCCCCCCCACTCGCAGCGCTCGCATTGTTATGGCTACTACCAATCACAAGTGCGCCCTGCACGTTTTCCGAAGAAACGGTGGGTATTTGATCCTCATTAGTCATCTGAAATGACAATATAAAACCGTTTAGTTTCTCGCAAGAAAACTAAATTCTTTATCGCAAATACTAATTATAACTTAATTAGATTGCTTCAAAAGAATAAAAACCAGAGAAAGAGATTCTAGCGTGAAAATCAAATCACTTTTGATTTCACTAAGAATTCTTTATAGTATTCTAGAATAAAAAGATCAAAACCAATTCGGATTTATTCTATGTGCAAATTTCAATTTCTAGTAAACTAGCAATGATTTTGCGAGAATAAAAACCGAGACGTCAACAACAATAAAATAAAAAAAAGAAAAGTCCTTTCTTATTTCGAAAATAGAAAAACCAAAAAATGATATTGTTTAAGATTGTTGGGCTTTGGTACTATTTCGAATACGATAAAGAAAAGGACAATAATATAAAAGACAGGAACGCAATGGAAATAACACTTTATTTCTCACAATTGGAATATGAATTACAATTCCTGACTCGTACAGAATTAAATTAAACTGCTGGACTGGTTTCAACAAATAAAAACTGCCGGACTGTTTTGTAAATAAAACAAACTGCCGGACTGTTTTAACAAGAAAAAGAAACTGCCGGACTGTTTTAAACAAACTGCCGGACTGTTTTAACAAATAAAAAACTGCCGGACTGGTTTTAAACAAACTGCCGGACTGGTTTTAACAAATAAAAAACTGCCGGACTGGTTTTGTAAATAAAACAAACTGGACTGGTTTTAACGAATAAAAAAAAAACTGCCCGGACTGTTATTAAATAAACTGCCCGGACTGTTATGTAAATACTGGAAATTAAATTACAGGAAAGTAAATTACAGAATAGGAAAGACTGAAATGTAAATTACAGAAACTAAAGGTACTGGAAAGAAAAATACAAAAGGGAAACAGTACTGAAATTAAATGGACAGAATAATAAAGGACTGAAAAGTAAATAACAGAAATTAAAAGAAGAGGCAACTGCGGAGCAGTTTCCCTTAAACAATATTTCCCGAACCACCTTTAAAGGTTTCTGGTTTCGGGACTTTGTTCCCAA
This sequence comes from Primula veris, assembly GCA_963682055.1. Lineage (NCBI taxonomy): Eukaryota > Viridiplantae > Streptophyta > Magnoliopsida > Ericales > Primulaceae > Primula > Primula veris. The sequence goes on along the minus strand of OY821743.1, from coordinate 24,151,848 downwards.
GGTACAACTTCTATCTCAGAGTGGCTCGTATGGAAACCGGCACCGAACCACAGGTCGAGCTGTTGGTGGTGCGGTTCTCTCTCACTAAGTGTATGCTTATGCTGTGAGTTGTGTGTATGAAGGTGTACTGAAATGAGAGGGGGATGGCTGCCTTTTATAGGCTCTACTGAAACCGCAACCATAAATGTTGGTCTTTAATTCTGGGAGTTACACCCCCAGAATCCGCTCAATCAATTCTGAAACCGCAGCATTTACTCTCATTCATTGCTGACGTTTCTCTTGCTGGAAACTCTAGGGACTCCTTTTGTATTTTATACAAAACTCCCTATTCGGGTTTGGACCCAAGACCCAAGACCCAAGACCCGAGACCCGAGACCCGAGACATTCCCCAAATCCCAAATCCCAAATCCCAAGCCCAAGCCCAAGCCCAAGCCCAAGCCCAAGCCCAAGCCCAAGCCCACGCCCACGCCCACGCCCACGCCCGTGCCCGTGCCCGTGCCCGAGCCCGAGACCCGAGACCCGAGACCCGAGACACGAGACACGAGACACGAGCGAGCACGCGTGTGTGGTACACACTAATACTCTTAGGTGTATGTGGACATGTTAGTTTAATAACTACATGGGTTGGTATGGTATATATATTGTAAGATTAACTCTTAATCTTCCAATATGGGATTATACTAAATGGTTTTTCTCATTAACCATTTCGTTTTTCCAGATTTGAGCTTCCGAGGTACCAACTTTGAAGCCAATTTGTATTCACACCCATTCTCCGAATAGGTCATGTGATATACCGTTACGAAGCTCGTCACACGGGCTACTCAACCACGTTGATTACGGTATAAACAACTCAGCGCTGTTACACGAAATAATGACTCGAAGTTGGTCCAGTGACCATTCGGAAACACCCATGTTTTCACATGTTTTTCCAACATCAACAAGTCAAAATTTTTCTTAATGATTTGTTCTGTATCAAGGATCTAGGTGAACTAAAAAATTTCTTAGGTTTTGAAGTAGCTCATTCTTCTAAGGGGATTTCTTTAAACCAAAGAAAATATTGTTTGAACCTCTTAGAAAATGCTGGTATGTTGGCGTGTAAGCCTGTTACTTTTCCACTTCCTGCCAATCTTAAGCTTAGCAAAACTGGGGATAAAGTATTGCTTGATCCTACAATGTATAGGAGCTTAATTGGTAAGATGTTGTATTTGACACTAACTAGGCCTGACATTACCTATAGTGTTCAATGCTTGTCTCAATTTATGGACAAACCATGCGATTCTCACCTCCAGGCTGCCAAAAGAGTATTGCAATATTTGAAAAATGCTCATGATTTGGGTCTCTTTTTCCCTAGAAGTTCTGAGATTCATTTGAAAGGATATTGTGATGCTGATTGGGCTTCTTGTATTGACACAAGAAGATCTGTTACAGGCTATTCTTGGTTTTTAGGTAAACTCCTTAATTAGCTGGAAAAGTAAGAAGCAAGCTATTGTATCAAGGAGTTCAGCTGAATCAGAGTATAGGGCAATGGGTTCTACTATTTGTGAGGTTGTTTTTATGATAAGTTTACTCAAAGATTTGGGTTTTGCTCATTCTTTTCCAGCCTCTTTGTTCTCTGATAGTAGCTCAGCTCTAGCTCTTGCTGCAAATCCAGTTTTTCATGAAAGAAGTAAACATATTGAAGTGGATTGTCACTTTATTAGAGACAAGATTGATGAAGATATAGTAAAGACTTTTCATATATGAACTACTGAGCAACTAGCTGATATTTTCACCAAATCATTGGGGTTTGTTCAGTTTGATCATCTTCGTTCCAAGATGGGAATGCTTGATATGCATTCTCCTTCTTGAGGGGGAGTGTTGGATTATAATGTGTTTTTCTGTTACTTTCTAATTGTATAGTACTGCGTTGATTATTACTTTGATACTACAAGGATCTCTTATGTAAATACGTAACTAACAGATAGTTATATAATACAATGTAACAAACTTGATCGAACTAATGAATCATTTTTACTTGTTAATATTCATTCAATTTCTCTCTCTATATATGTTTGTATTTTTCTTATATTATATTCAGCACATTGCTGAATTTCTACAGGTAAATTATATAAGCAGCCAAGCAGGCTATATGTGTGATTATGTTATCATAAATGTGAATAAGCAGATAATAGTTGTTATTAGAATATGTGTGCTTATGTTATCACAGAGTTCTATGAGCTCCCAAATGTGGTTTATCAGAATGATATTTTATTTTGAGAAAAATTTAGATACCACTTCCGATATTACCTTGATAAAATACTACAACAACTAAACAATGTAACACACTATTTTTCTAATTGCATTACTTTCTCAAATTCATCTCAAATATACTACACTGCATAAAATCATTCCAAAGTACATAATATATTGAATAAATTGAATTGGGAAAAATAAGTTTGGTAAATCCAACTATCAGCCCATATTAGCTACCAAAGTATAAGTTTTACCAATTTAAGTACTTAACAATATTTTTTTTTTCTAATTTGGGTAAATCTATCAAACTAATTAGACAGATGTTAAGTTTAATTTTCATTTTGGTCTCATATTTCATATAACAATTCAATTTAACCCCGAAAAGTTTTAAGAAAACAATCTATTCGTATACAAATAAATAAATATACACCTACATACTTATATACAGTGTAACAACTTTTAAAAGTTAACTTTTTAGTACCAAACTACTTTTACATATAGAAAACCGCGTGTCTCGACATGTCATACATGCACAAAAATGTAACAATAGACTTTAAAAGAATTTTAAGTGTTTCAATTATTACCATGATACTGTTATAAGAAAATGGCTCTTTTTTATGCAAGTGAACAAAATAATACAATATTAAAGGAATAAAGGATGCTCAAATTAATGTGGTACTAACACGTATGCCAAGTTTACCAATTAAATTTAAATTGAAAATCCAAAATTCATAAAAGAATAGGCTGCTTTTAACAAGCCCGTTTGGCAAAAAATACCTCACCCACTTTCAATCAAACATGCTTGAAAATGTTGTACATGTTGTAAGATTATTGGACTCTTGGACTTTTACTTAATGGGCCCAGTTGGGCTTGTAACCCTAACCCTCTATCTATATAAAGAGGGCTAGGGGTCTTGTATTTCATATACATTCATATTCATTCATAATAAAAGACTATATTGTTCTCCCTCTCTCTCTACTTATGTCTCCCTAAATACATAGCTAATAGTGTATTACAATACGTTATCAGCACGATGCTCATGGAGATTGAAGTATTTGCTTGGAGATTTTGGCTAAACGTACGAATATTGGGTTATAAACATACGGCCAAACTTTGAAGTTTGTTCTATCGACCTTCCCAAAATAACAGGAGTACGGTACATAGTTGATTTATGACTCTTATCGTAGAAAAGTATGTTAGGGTAAATAAGCTGAAATCGTAACCATATAAGATTATGAGAGTTTGCAATAATAATTCGTCACTGCATGTTATGAACAGAACTAATATTCACTAATATTGCTACGCATGTATGTGTGATTGTTTGGAGAATAACAATTGTAGTAAATAAAATACTCTCTGTTGTTTCTATGGTATTGTGGTAAAAGGTACTTAATCTTATGTAATATTGGCTATATGTTAAGATACATGTATGAATTCTACCAAAACAACTCGTAATGGTCCTGTTATAGTAGATTATATCTCATAAATAGGATTATGCTTGTTTGCCCCTGCAACTTATACCGTAAATAGAATTGAATTGGTCTGCATGTATAATTAAATCGAATACACGGTCAATATGCATGAATAAACTGTGACCTTAGTTTAACAAATATACACGGTAATTAAACCTTTTGTTGTTTGGTACTTAATTAAATCTACCGAACCCACAGGTTTAGACAGTAGGATTTAATATAATTTGTTGTACTAAAATCCGTAATAGTTAAACACATAAGGACTTAACTGCATCACTCCATGAACTCATAGGACTGACACTGTAATTATATTAAAACCAAAATAGGTTGCTGAAATTACAAGATAGTCCCTGTATTATTATCCTTGTATGCATATGGATGTATGTGTTTGATATATTGCTACTGTTATGTTGAAAACTAACTCAAGCATGCAAACTTTCTTATAAAATATACTACTCATGGTATGTCCTAGTTACACATGTATATATCACTTATGTAAATCCGTGACTATTATATATTGTGTGGGTAAAAATTTTGCTAATTTACGAAATCATATATTTTCACATTTAAGTTGGAAAAATTATGAACCTTCCCTAACTAGGCTCACCTATTTGGATACGATGTCTAGGAAAGATAAAGGCGGAAGTCGTTCTCCTAATGAGGTCGGTTTTTAAGAGGCATTCGTGCCCACCCCCCTCACCGTCTTTCCTGGTCGTGTTCAAATAGAGCTACCGAAAGGGGTTGACTAAATAATAATTTCCCCGAGTGTGTTTATATAGTGATGTATGTTTCGCTGAATTGGTATTTCAGTATCGACCCGTCGTTCGATCAATGAGAACCGATTCACATGAAAAGCAAAACTAATGTTTTCGAACCTGTCGTTTCGAAAAAACGTTTATGCTTGTGCAAACCATAAACATATAAACCAGTCGTTTTATATGATAAATAATCCAGAACTCCCAACACATGTTGGATGCCATCTATGATGAGAAAAATCGTAAAACATACTTGCGAAATGACTGTATAAACGTTGATTTTAATCCGTCACCACATGTTACTCACCCTGATGTGTGAAAATGTGATGCCCAATTTTTTTTGGATGCCATCTTTGATGAGTAAAACACGAGTTTGTTGTTACCCTCGAGATGAATGCTAAGGCGTTGATTTTATTCCGCCGCCACATTTGAGACGTGATGACGTCTATGGTGAACAAATGTCTGAAATTGACATATTGGAGCAATCCTTCACCAAAATACTAGCTTGGAAATTGCATTCCATAAGCAGTATCGTGAATTTATATTCACCATGTTCCTTTATCGCCCATCTGTTATTGGATAAGAAAATTACCCCGGTGAGTAGTTGTAATCCTATTGGGTCAATGGCGAATTGTTTGCATGATATTAATGCTCTTCGTGTATATTTTTTTTCCACGAATCGAGAACCGAGACAAGTGTTATTTGTCTTGAACTGTCGCGATCCCGATGAATCGCCTAGCCAAGCGAGATTTTAGACAATCGTCAAAGTCAAAAACCTGTGGCTCCAAGACAGTAATTGAAAGGAACAATATGGCCAATTGTCACAAAGCAAGAGATAATGCTCAAGAAGGCAACTCTATGCTATAAAGACAAATGTCATGCACGGTTACTCCTTAAATAGTTCACAACTATTATAAAGGTGAAAAAACCGATGCTAATGTGGTTAAAGTTAATTGAAAGAAACTCTTGAGACCCCCGATTTTGTGGCTCAAATGAGTTTAATACCTTTCTTTATTGATTTTGATAAATCATTGAGCCATTTTTTCGCTCATCTGGATTATATTTTTTCATTTGGATTATGATTTTTCCATTTGGACATACTTTTGGATTATGGTTTGCCTATTTACGAAATTTCTCGAAATAATTTAAAGTGTTTTGAGCAAATTTCTTTGACAAATGTGACCAAACTTTAAATTATGAAATTTTAGGCAATACTTGTGGGATAGTTGATTTTTTTTTGAAATAGTGGGTAACAATGTTCCACATAATTTCACCAACTATTTGCCTAAAAGAGTACTCAGTGACAACGATTCTGGACCTGTCGTTCCAAATCAAAATCTTTGGTAAAACCAAATTGATCTGTCAAATATGAGGTCTCATACTCATGTAGGTCCTGCCGTACCTTGTTGAGTTATAAAAAGCCTCCATTCAATATGACCAAAAGCGTATTTTAGAGGAGTTGAAATGTCTTTCAAGTGGTTGCTACCACATTCTTTAAAGCATTTAAAGTTACCTTATCATTTCGCCTGTCGTCGAAATGATAAATGATTTAAATGCTAAGACATGATTGTCTATACTATCATTCGCCTGTCGTCGATTGATAAGAGCATTTTGATATTGTGGCATTGACCGGATGAGATATTCCCGGGTCAAAAGACGATGCTTGATTTATAATCGCATCGCATTTAGATTCTCTCTGAGAATATATTTCGTAATTAATCCGAAATTCATGCCACTAATGCTCACTTTGAAAGACTAGTATGTGTAAAGATCACGAAATGAACTCGTAGAATTCTTGTAAAGAATTGAAGGAGTTATTGTGGACTTATCCAACCATAAGACGGACCATAAATATAAATGGTTATGGTTGATGCATCGACAATATGGTCACATTTTAATGTTGTCCACATAAATGCAGCATTTTCCAAACTTTTAGCCCTATCATTAAGTTGATGGCTCATGATCCGGATTATCCTGAAAAGTCTAGTCGACTTGATAATTCCGAAGAGTAATAATCGAAATTTCGATTTGAATTACTTGAGTTTGGAAATTGAAATTGAACATCCTGTCGATTATGTTTAGACCCAAATGGACTCACGGAAAGTTTGATGATGCGACTGCAAATGATTGCACGCATTTCTTGGTCTTGCGCACCAAGATTTATATTTCCGTGTGGGGTTATGCTATTTTGCTGCATTGGTCCGTTATGAGGCTCATAGACACTCAAACACCATATGCGTACCAGCTGGTTACTGGTTATGAGCCAGAAGTCTCATATTAACGCGTGTTTAGAGTGATTAATTAATATTTTGATTGAGCCGTTCTAGCGTTCAAAATATGGACCTCTGAAGGGGACATAAGTCGATTATGAATCTTCTGCCTATCATTTGATAGAGTAACCTTGGCAAGCGATCTCTTTACCGCATGATATGCGAAAGTGACATCGCTAAGACTGTTCTCCCCGTCGTTGGGGGAGATTTGCACGTTACCGTTGATAAGGAACGACGTGAAATAACGTGGCATAACCCACTCAGTCTTAGCTTGATCCCCAAAACTGCACTTAGTGATAAGTAAGTGCATAGACTCCCACAAGTCTAACTAAATGCCAGACGCATTTAATGACTTTATGAGATGTCACGAGATCATGTATATCTGCTGCAAAATACTTGCAAGGATAGATGTCCCTGTCGGACGCCGTGTTCCTGTCGTAACACGTTGCTTTGTCCGAACCTGCCTAGCAAAGGACGCTGCCGTCGACCGTCAGTCTGTCATCCTTCCTAACAGATGAGGAAGTTGACCGGTTCTTAATTCGTTCAGCCCCAGAGGTGGTGAACTGAAACTCGTTTGTCGCACGAGATTATAAAGGATCTAGGAGATGTGTGATTCCTCCTCATCCTAACAATCTCGAAATATCTGTCGATCATGATATCTTAGACGATATTGAAGCGAAACGAGACTGTCATTGATTACTTGTTCATATATTCAGTGACGACTGATAATATGAGCAATTTATGACAGAGAAGCATGTACCGTTGCCTGAAGTCAACGTAGAATAGACTGGACTAATGGAAACTTACAATCCAAGTAGACTCCTTAGCGAAAGTGTGTTCGGACCTGTAGCTCCAACACCACCAATGTTAAACGAGTTTGTTTATTTGGTTATTCGTAAGGAAGAGTGATGAGAATAATGAGATTCTAAAATGCTCGCCTAGTAGCGCAAGGCTTCTCTCACACCTTGGAATTGATTACGAGATGGTTTATTTCCTCGTAATGGACGTTATAACGGTCCTCTACTTTATCAGTTTAGTAGTTTCCGAAAAACTGATTATGCAGCATGTGATTGTGGTCACGATCTTATCTCTGTGGGGATTTAGACTAGAGATGTGGATGAAAGTCCATGTGTGACTTCATAATGCTTGAATCAAGTAGTTCCTGACCACGGAACACGATCTCAATTGACTGAGACGTTCACTATATGGATTAATATAATCCGAGCGGATGTGGTATACCCGCCTAAGTGAGTACTTGATTAGCTTGGGATACTTGAACAAGTATTATGCCCTTGCGTGTTTTATTACGCGATCCATTTTTGGATTTGCCTTCGAGATGAAGGATCTTGGGAAGACACGGTAGTGACTCAACCTGATGATTGAGTCCCGTAAAGATTGAATCTAAGTCCATGATTCAGACTACACCCAGAAGGTGTTATGACGTTGTAGTCATCATGACGCTAAGTCGTCAGATTCTCCCATGATCGTTCGATCACTAGACATTGATATAGACCCAGTCCGTCCCTGATGTGACGATAAAGAGATATTGAAGCATGATGTTTATATCTAAGTACAATAAACGCATTATTGTACTTGGTCTAATGTGCTAGGACGAACATCTCGTCTGCTGTGAATGGTATAGCAAGACACAGCATCGCGCTAACACGCTGCCATCGAAATGGCATAAAAGACATTTTCCCATTACCTTAAGGTAACTGTGGATGAGGGCTTGTCTTATCCCATTTGCGTCATCGAGTGTACCTACCCCCTTCGGTACTCGAATTAACGCAACCCTTTTTCGGTTATACCGATGCTGGTTACTTATCAGACCCGCATAAGGGATATTCCTAACATGGCATGTCTTTACCATTAGGAATAAGGCGATATCTTGGAGGTCTTGGAATGACTCCAAACGAATCACTATGATCTGCTCGTGCTCTATGAGACGACTAGAGAGTGTATATGGCTTCGAGCTAGTATTAGCCATATTTGAATTACATATGCTCTGTCTCACAATCCAGATAAAACACTTGTCATAGAAGACAACTTGTTGTTATTGATCAAGAGAGACATGACTACATTATGCTATTTAGCATTTCTCGCCGAAATTAATCTTCACAAATGAAGTTTAAGAGCATCCAGTTGAATGCTCGTTCTATTCCACGTTAGATTTTCTTGCATCCAGTCGTATGTAAGTAAATGAGGCATCCAGTCGAATGCTCGTACTCTTTCTTGGAATATGAAATCTTTGCACCCAGTCGTGTGCAAGTGAGGGGGAGCATCCAGGTGAATGCTTATTGTACTAATTACTACTTAGTCGAAATCCTCGCACCCTGTCGTGTGCAAGTGAGAGGGAGCATCCAGTCGCATGCTCGTGTACTCTTTTTGTCCTTAGACCAAGGTTTTCCTTGCCAAGGTTTTTAGCGAGACACGTTCCCATTATATCTCACTTAAGATTGCCGAAATTAGGGGGAGTATCCTGTTGTATACTTCTTACCACTGTGTACTCTTTTGTCATTCGACTAGAGATTTTTTCCCACTGGGTTTACTCTAACAAGGTTTTGATGAGGCACATGTTTTGTTGTTGATCCGCTACTACTACCATTGTTGCACTCTTTTTCCTTCGATCAGAGATTTTCCCATTGGGTTTGCTCTGGCAAGGTTTTGATGAGACACACTGTTTTGTGGTTAGTTACTTACATGATATTTCGGCCTATATCATTCGGCTACACAATTTCTCCTAGGTACCGGTTTTGTCCCACACTGGGTTTTCCGGCCCTAAGGTTTTTATGTGTTTAGCACTGCGAATGAACTCGACTCAGATCGACTGCATGAAGACGAAGAATTCAAGACGTCCAAAGGGGGAGTGTTGTAAGATTATTGGACTCTTGGGCTTTTACTTAATGGGCCCAGTTGGGCTTGTAACCCTAACCCTCTATCTATATAAAGAGGGCTAGGGGTCTTATATTTCATATACATTCATATTCATTCATAATAAAAGACTATATTGTTCCCCCTCTCTCTCTATTTATGTCTCCCTAAATACATAGCTAATAGTGTATTACAACAGTACAAAAATATATAGTAGAAGTATACACTAAAAAAGAACATGCCAATGTTCCCGAAATATTAAATTATCAACTTATGCTAAAATATATTAATACTCTGTTTGTTTTGGGGAGTGGGAGTGGTGTTGTTGTTGCTTAATTTGTTTATTTGTTTATATGTATATGTATACTTATGTATCTGTTTGTTATATTATTTATGTACTAAAAAGTTATTTTTTCAAAACATTTCAGGTGAAAATTGATCTTTCTTATAAAGTGTGGGACCAAAAATAAATTTAAATTTAACTTTCATCCAATTAATTTGATGGATTACACAATTTATACAAAAAAAAGTGTGGTTAGTTGGGTGTATTTAACATATTTTTTTCCAAATTGATTTCAAAGTACATACTTATTACATTGCAGAACATCACTTTAAATTCATAATACCTATATAACACCCAAAAACCTTCTTAGCAACTCATTCTTGTTTGATTTTTCACCAATGAAAAATAAAATAAAAAATACCATAACCACACACACAAAAGAACAATGGAATATATGGACTTGCTGCAAATTTTCTCCATACTTTGGCCTCTGTATCTCTAGGTACTTCAAAACACTTTTTTCGTCCACTATTTCTTGCATAACTTGCTCAACAACTTTTTGCATTTAAGCAACTTCCGTTTTTTGCATTTCCCCCATTTTATAAATGTGCATTTTCAATTCAGCAATAATATCTTGTAAATCATTTTTTTTTCCAGCAACCCAGTTATTATCAGTAACGATCTAGAACACATTGGTAGGTCTTTCCCCTCCCGATCATTCATCATTTGCTCATTTTAGAAATCTCTTACCCACACTGTGAACTCTCCAAGATGTGCATTCATCAACTGTCTTGTTATGTCATTTCCATAGTCGTTACATGTTGTTCAAGTGTAATCAATTATGTAGTGAGAGAATAATTAAAGAGAGTGTCTGTGAATTGAAATCCCCAAATTGATTTGGTTGTAATTTTAGGGTTGTTGTTTTTGTGTTTGATGGATGAGAGTTTAAGAGTAAAGAGAATGTGTCTTTTGGAAGGAAAGTGATGGTTAAGGTAGTAACGTCACTTTTTTAAATAGTTGTCGTAACTTCTGTAAAAGAAATTGACGTCCATATTCTAAACTGGTCTAATATGTAAAGGTTACGTACTAAATTGGACATTTAAAATCATATGATAGTAATCGTTACTATCTCAAACCACATGATACTAATTGGGTATTAACCCTATTAATAATAAGTGTGTTCCGCTGTTCAAACAATATTTACAAAAAGTACCACTCAATCTTTTTATTCCACAAAAGGGTTATTTTGTTTCTACCCATTTCAAACATACATCAATCTACACGATTATCCGAGTCTCTGGCCTAACCAACCAGCCACTAACGACCTCCTACTCGTAGTATATTAACTATAGCAATCGTAACATCACACAAAGAGAATCAAACACTGGTTTTTTCCATATTCGATATCTTAGATATCTTCCCGTATTATTTACTTCAATTGCACTCGTGCTCATGCGAGACCCTAGTTTGTGGAAAAAATACGTTCGAGGGGTACTCAATACACAATTGTAAATTTCATACATATTTATGGAAATCAATTTCAAATCACACTACGTTTTGCCCCTTACCCATACCCACCATTTGTCCATGGGTTGGCGGCATATGTTGCGATCCGTCGAAGCATTGATGAGGTTCCCGGAGATCCGGTGAAGTGCATAAACATTCGTAAAATATTTACATTTTAGTTGAAAGTGCATGCCTTTCTTAAATGCATACCCTTTATTGCATTTGGTCACCGAAAAAGGTTATCGAAGCTCTGACCAACCTCCGTCGAGGTCGCTGAGTGCATACACAATCGCGAACATTGTATACATAATCCTGAAACGTGCATACACAATCGTGAATTGCATACTAAGTAGTGGTTTCATATAAGTTATTAAATAGTAAATGATACATATATTTAATAGGTTGAATAACTAATTGCTAAAAGTTAATGGGTTGAATATCTAATTGCTAAAAGTTAATAAATTGGGTACTATTTTAGAATTTTTACCAATATTTATATACATGCATATAAATACTCTGTTAAATGGGTGCACATTTAGTCATATTTATAAGATAATATTTTGGTCATGTTATCGTTTTTTCATATATATTCGTAAAAGAAATTCGATTTTTTTTTTAAATCAACGTTTAATTTTATTTTTAAAGTGTTGGTTCAAATTTTTTTATAAATTTGAACCTTTTTTTGGGTATTTATTAAGGCAAATGATAATGTGTGCCCTGAGATCATATGTTAAAAGTTTCCATTTCCAATTGTATTCCACTATATAATCATGTCATTTATTATGAATATTATTGAGATTTAAAATCATTAATTATTGACTCATTAAAAATGTGGTGATCATTAATTGACCATTTCGTTACACACATTAAATGCTATTAGCTGTATGTAATCATGGTTACATTTATTGCTAATTTTTTACTACTTCGTATATTGTTTGTACTTTTCTATATATTTTTAAAGTTTAGCATATATTTTGTAAGTTTCGAGTAGTACCAACTAGAGTTATTTGGTATGATCCTTGGCTTCCTATTGGTCCCGTTTTACCTAGACAGTGTTCGACCTATTTTCATTACCACTGGTTTGGGACCTCGTGTTAAGCTTAATGCTATTATTAAAAATGGTAAGTGAGAATGGCCACACTCTAGAGCTGCTGAAATTCAACTTCTTAAAAACACTCATCATCCTTGTATACATTCTCAAAGTAAACATGTTTTAAAATAGACTTTGCCTAGCTATGATTATTTTGTTAAATGCATGTGGGAGAATTTAAGGACCAAATAGAATACTATTGATTGACACAAATTAGTTTGGTTCAAATCTCATATTGCAAAATGCAGCCTCATTTTGTGGCAAGTATTGAGGAAAAGACTGCCAACAGCTAATAGAATGCTGAAATAAAATGTCAATGTCAACCATATATGCCCTATCTTTAATTCTGACACATAAAACTTAGATAATTTGTTTTTTAAGTGTGATTTTTCTAAAAATGTCATCAAAATTCTCCTAAATAAAGCTGGATTTGTTAACAACTGCAATTCTTGGAATGAGTGGATTGAATGAGCTATAAAAATGTTTAGAGGTAATAAGTTACCTACTCTGGTGGGAAAAATTATTTTCACCACAAGTGTTTAGTTGGTTTCGGCTGAAAGAAATGGTAGAAATCACAACAAAGAAAACTCCGAGATAAACTTTTTATATGTTCAAATGGATTTTTTCATTAAAAATCGGATAAGTACACTTAAGAACATTCATCATGATGTGCGGAATGACCATATTTTGAGAAGTTGGAAGTGATGAGGTCTATGTTGCTGGGCACTGAACTTCTTTGGCTACTGTGAAAACTTTTCTTTCATGAATTTTAAGTGGCATTTTGACTGTTTAAAGTGTAGGAGAAGAGAAGGAAAGCAAAGTAAAAAAAATGCGGATAAAGTCACAAGCAGCTCAGCAATAACACAAAGATAAGAAGGACAGCATATTGCAAAATAGCCTTTTGAGTTAATGGTAATGTTTAAAGAAATGCCATCATTTGGAAAGGATATTTTGTAAAAATCATGCCTATATTTTTTATTTTGTATGATACTGTAGAAGAGACTATTTGGATATATGTGTATAAACTTTGTTTTTTTGAGTTGGACAAGAGCTAAAAGCACCATGTTGGACGAGAACAATTTTAGGCTTGTTCCGACTTGTTGAATAGGTGTTTGGTTTGGTTGGTTAATATAATGCTTACGTTTCAAAAAAAAAAAAACTAGGGTTATTTATTTTTATTTAGGTTTTTAATAATAGATATAATAACTTATTTACTTATTTTAATAAATATTTAAGTTTAAGGTAATCTTAACCATGGTTCTATATTTTGATATGAATTTTTATAATTAGGTTGAATAGTTAGTTTTTAGTTTGCCAAATTATAGTTTGTGCTTTTATTTAAAAATAAAAAAATATATATAAATTATATTATCTACGTAACATTTATTAAATTATTTTAACAATTAATATTTAATGACATGGTATGAATTTGATGGTTATTTTCAAAAAAAAAAATTTGATGGTGTTGTGACACAAGTTAGCAAAATTCGTTTATTAATATAGCCTTATAAATTATCAAAATTAACAATAAATAACCAAAAAATATAAAAAATTAAATTTTACAGATTTTTTTGAATAAACATTTTATAAATAAAACAAAACATTTATTTAAGGAAAATAAATTATAACAACTATGGAAAAAAAAACGATAATACAAACTATTTAAGCTACCAAATATACTGCATCTTAAATGAACGTTGTTGAACCCCAAAAACCACACACATCTTTTGCTTAGGAAAATCTACGGCTTTCCACTACTCTCTCTCTCTCTCTCTCTCTGTAACAAGCTTAAGCTTAAGCTAATCCCAATTAATCTACTACTGTTTCTCTCTCTCAGATCTATATCATTTTTTAAGGTAATCTATTTTGCCTATTTTTAATTCTTTAATACTCATTTATTTGTTTACCTTTTAGCATCATATGATTATCCATTTTCGTAAGTATTGTCATTGTTGATTTGGGTTTTTCTTACATTTCTTTTCTTTTTTTTTCATATTTATTGATTATTATCTTAATTCTCAATGTTATCCAATGACCCAATACATTATTTTGTTACACTACTAGATAACCTTTTTTTTTTAAATTTTCTTAGTCATAATTATATGTTGATTTGAATTTCCAGATCTATGTTTTAGTTTTCTTTGTTAGTATTAAAGCTTTGTTCTTTTGCTTGATTAGTTACTACATTGAGCAATTACCCTTATGTATCTTATTTTTACTGTATTGACTATTGAATAAAGATTGTGCACCTTCATTGTGAATGGTGAGTTAAATATTTGAATTACAAGTTAATGTAAATTATGGGTCACCGAGAAGTTGGTTTAGTATATAATTTGTTTCGGGTGGTCTAGATTTTTGTTGTTGTGGTGGTTATATCGAGAAATTGGATGAGAAGCTAACGGATATAATAGACCAACCGTCACGCTGTTCCTCAAAGTTTACTCTTACTATGTGCTATAATATATTTTTAAAAGCAACCCATCAATTAACTATTGGAGCTATCATAATGATCCCAGGATAAAATCTCACCATGTTCTATTAAAAGAAATTGGAAGTGCACTTGTTTGTTTAAAAAGGTGAAACAAGTATGACTGAAAGATGATAAATAATGCAGTATCTCTTGCTAGAATTTCAAGCTACTAGATGATAAAAATTCTCTAAACTTAGAGGGGCCACATTGTATACGTATATGCAAAGAAAACATCTTATATTTATTTTGTGGATGTGGGTCTTATCTTTGAAATTGGATTAAGAATTGTTGATGATTATAAGTAATATAGTTTGCTTCCTAAATTTGATCTTTGCAATGTTTGATCTTAGTAACACATCCCTTCACATGCCTTAAAAGTAGTCACAAAGGATCCAGGCTAAAGTCTCGCCAGTCGCCACTACCTATAAAATTCATATATTTTGCTCTTTGTTTGGCTAAAACTATATGTATTGAAACATCCTTATGTCAAAGATAATAAACAAATGTAACGCGTTTCTTCTTAAAAGATTTAGCTGTAAAAAGAGATAGTAGTAACTAGAAAATTACTTCAGAAGAGTGACAGGAAACATGCAGTGAATATGATTAATACATAAGTAAGACTTCAGCTTGTTGGGTGTTGTTAATTGTTGTATACGGTACTCGATGCTTATTGCAATTTCACTTGCTTCTTCGTTGGCTATAACTTAAACTTACAAGTCACCTAGACAATAATAATGAATCGCGTCAACAATGATTCGATTAATAAATTCTGAATTTTATTGTCTTATACTATCCAAATATACCTTGGTAGTCCACTTTTGATGGTTTTCTTTCATTAGTAATGAATCATTACACCAGTGTCGTAATCAGATCTTAAAAAACTAGTTCATATAGTCCATTTACAAAAATAGCATTATATATTAACAAGGGTTAATATTTGATAAAAGGTCTCTTTAAACCTCTTCTTAGCTTTCTTAATTGTATGGATATTGTTGCCTTAACTTTGATCCAAAAGTTTGATCATTTTATTTATATGCTTCAGATTTCAGCTGCAGAAGTGAGGGGATTGTTTCCCATTTATAGATCTGTAGAGAATTCTTCAAATTGCTTGGCTATGAAGTTTTTCATCTGAAACCAACTTCTTCGGGGACTTCCTCCCTAAATAAATTGAAATTTGGATATTTTCATAATGATGAGGGGAAGACAAGATGGAGGGCAGAAGAAGCGGTTAATCACTTTCATATGTGTTATAGTTGTCCTCCTAGTCGGCCTATATAAGTATTTTGGTTCTAACGAAAATGGTGAATCTGCTTTAGAGTATGGTAGGTCGTTAAGGAAATTTGGTTCATCTTATTTGGGTGGAGATGAAGAAGCTGATAATGGTGGCAAGCAAGATGATTCTAGTGCCAAGTTTAGTTTGGAAGAAGGAGATGAGGGTATCACCCCTGAAAGTTTCCCGGTGAGTTATTGTCCAGGTTCTTAACAATTAGTACACCATATATTGAATGTTAAATTTACTAATATAGACACCAATCTACTCTAAATCGGACAATTACTAAACCAGCCTACCAAATTTCTCAAATTTAGACATTAATGGACACAAAAGTCAACAAATTTCACACACCTATAAAATTATTTATTTTAGGCTGGTCTACTAATTGTTGGATTTTGTTTATATTGATGCTTGGTTCACTAGTATAATTGAATAATTTGTACGCATCACTATTGATCTTGTGTTGCAGTTCTAACGTTGATATACTAGTTTTGAAGTTATAAATTTTCTAATATGTTGTTAGTTTTGAGAAGCTGAGACGAGGTATATAAACTGTATTTCAAACTGACATTTTTGACAAAGTTAGTATTTTTTTTCTTTCATTTTCATTTCTGCTGGCTAGGTCTGATAATTTCTCTTGCTTGTGTTGTTATAAGGTGTGTGATGATCGGCATTCAGAATTAATACCTTGCCTAGATAGAAATCTAATATACCAGATGAGATTAAAGCTCGATCTCTCTTTGATGGAACATTATGAAAGACACTGTCCTCCAGCTGAAAGGAGATTAAATTGCTTAATCCCTCCCCCAGCAGGGTACAAGGTACAAAGACTACCAATGCCGTGTAATTTCTAGTCTTATTTTCATGTCTCTAAGTTAATGATTATTAACAATGTCATTTTATTTATTTGGTTAGGTCCCAATCAAGTGGTCCAAAAGCAGAGATACAGTGTGGAAAGCAAATATACCTCACACACACCTTGCAAATGAAAAGTCTGACCAAAATTGGATGGTTGTTAAAGGAGAAACGATTGTATTTCCTGGCGGAGGTACCCATTTTCACTATGGGGCCGACAAGTACATTGCTTCACTCGCAAATGTAAGTCTCTGATTCCCTATTACTTCTATAGAAATTTGTCGTTGCTCATTAGTGCTTTGTATGGGGCTATTGTCCTTGAGTGACATGTTTTCATCTTATTTCCCATTATGTGCGAGTGGCTTCTTTCAGTTTCCAATTAGTGGTCATGCATATTTTTATCTATGCATATACAAAACTATTTTACTGACCTGCATGGTCATCAAAATGAAGATTAACACATAGAAATCACTTTAAAATGTATGTCCCTTAAAAGTAAAACTAGTTTGTTGAATAGTAGTCAACCAAAAATTAGTTCATTCAAGTGTATGCCCAACAAAAGTATCCTTAAGTGGGGTCGAATTTATTTATTGCACAACCTGACATAAAGTTCCCTCAACGAAATGTATAACCATCAAAAGTGAAACTAGTTTACCGGAACAATATGCCAACTAGGACCAAGTCATGATATTTATGCCCATCATACATATCATCAGAGTGTAAACAAGTTCCTTTCTTGTGACTAAAAGAGGATTAAGTGAAAAATTGTAAACGGTGATTCTCAGTATAACCTAAACTCTACAATTATTTTCCGCAACAGATGCTTAACTTTCCAGACAATGTTTTAAACAACAAGGGAAGGTTACGAACAGCTCTTGATGTTGGTTGTGGTGTCGCAAGTTTTGGAGGTTACCTCCTCTCGTCTGATATCATCACCATGTCCTTAGCACCTAATGATGTTCACCAAAACCAGATCCAATTCGCTCTAGAAAGAGGAATCCCAGCATATCTTGGTGTCTTAGGTACAAAAAGGCTTCCTTATCCTAGTAGATCATTTGAACTGGCTCATTGTTCTCGTTGTAGAATCGATTGGCTACAAAGAGATGGTCTCCTTTTGCTCGAGTTAGATAGGGTTTTAAGACCAGGTGGCTATTTTGCATATTCATCACCCGAGGCTTATGCTCAAGATGAAGAGGATCTAAGAATTTGGAAAGAGATGAGTGCACTTGTTGAACGTATGTGTTGGAAAATAGCGTCTAAAAAGAACCAAACTGTTATTTGGGAAAAACCGTTGACGAACGATTGTTATTTGGAAAGAGAACCTGGTACTCAACCTCCTCTTTGCAAGAGTGAGGATGATCCGGATACTGTTTGGGAGGTGAATATGGAACCTTGCATCACACCTTACAGTGACCGTAAGTGCATGCATTCTTTTGATTCTTATGATATTTAAACAACAGAGAAGAAAATCAAGAAGGTGCTGTCACACTAAATATCTAGTAGATAACAACTAGAGTGAAAAAGAATCTTCTTGCTAGAAATGAAATAAAAAAAAAAATAACTAAATGCAATTTTTTTTTTATGCTTCATTTAATCACACAAAGTCTTATTCTTATTTTAAAAATATTTAACAATATGTACTGTCTCTGATTTTCTTTAAATATGTCTAAACATATATATGATGTTTCTCTTCTTTTCGTTAGATGACCACAAGACCAAAGGAAGTGGTCTTGCCCCTTGGCCAGCACGATTAACTGCACCCCCTCCTCGTCTTGCTGATTTTGGCTATTCAAGTGAAATATTTGAAAAAGATACGGTAATTGCTTGTTTGTGTTCCAACTTCTTTTTTTCTTTTTGTCCTTCTTAAATGTAGTGAGCACCCACTGCAGCTTCTTTAAACAATCCATTTACGACAATTTTTAGGAAACCTGTCCTGAAGCCAGAGGTTTTCTCAATTTCCAATGGTAAAAAGCGGTTCCTCAATATTAAGGAACCAAAATGGTTTCCTGAACATGTACATATGGAATATAATTTTTTTACAGAAGTCTAAAATGGGTATATGTCTTAAGAGAAGACAGTGAAACGAAAAACTATCAAGGGAAATTGAAATAATGTAAACTCCGCAAGCTGATCCTGAGTAAATTCAAAAGCTTATACAAAACCAAAAAAAAATTATTTTATCACAAGATTAGGGGACATAGTGTGGCAGCTCTAACACGAATGAAAATAGAAATTAGAGATAAAATAACACTTATAGCATCAGCTGATACATTTGATGATGTGTGGCAGGACTTATGGCAAAAAAGGGTTGATAAGTACTGGAATCTCATGAGTTCAAAAATTTCGTCGGATAGTTTCAGGAACTTGATGGACATGAAAGCGAACTTGGGCTCTTTTGGAGCTGCTTTGAGAGAAAAGGATGTATGGGTGATGAATGTTGTCCCTCACGATGAACTCAATACACTAAAGTTGATTTACGATAGAGGTCTCATCGGCTCAATACACAACTGGTACGCAAATCCACTTGAGAAACTTGGCAATCTATAGCAGAAATTGTAATATATTCTTACATAACACCTAGCACATGTATGTGTAACTTTATGCATTATAAGATGGTAAGAAAGTTGTTTAAGAGAGCTTGTTTGTGTAAAAGACTATCAAGATGTCACGTCGTCGAACAGGAATAATACTATGCAGATAAAGGGCCATTAGATTCACAATAGAAATGAACTGAAAGTTGGATCGCTGTATACATCGGTATGTTCAATTACACCATAGTTGACACTCTAGGTACTTTGAGCGTCACTAGTACATGTTCTATTGTTTATCCCTTCAGATGAATTCTGTACAAGTACTCTTTGCTTGCAAAGTATGTGGAGTGTCAAATGTTATGGCAAATGAACGCGTCCCTGTAGACATGCACACTCTTAAGAATTAATTCAGAATTACAAACTAGATAACAGCCCAAAATTTGTAAAAGTATAAAGAGGGTTGGTTAATACTTCAAGAAAGGCTATCAACTACGTATAATATGCAATACTTTACTCCCGCGATGAAGGCGGTTGTAAGCTAAATCGTATTCTTATACAACACAAACACGGGTAAATGTGCAACACTATGCATCTTAAAATGCTGGAAAGTTTGTTGTGTAATTTACCTTGGTTGGGTAAAAGACCAATAAGAAAGGGAAACTTACTTATAGAATTATGTGGTTTCTGATATTTTACAGCTATAAGTAAACTTTTTTTTTTTTGGACAGTAAAATATATTAACCACAAACACAGGAAGCCCCTACAAGTTACAAAAACACAACTGTTTCTATCCTCCCATTAACAAGCTAATGGTGCAACAGCAACAATTTGCTTTCACAAAAAACACACTAACTTTAATCTATCTTACCACAACAACTATTTGTTACAAAAATACATTCATTCACTACAAAAGCTATCTCATTTTCCTTATCTTCATGAAGAGTAAATTGTTCAAGATAAGTTTTCAGCATAGTCTCAACTCTCAGCATATTGTAAAATGTAATTTCACTAAGCTATGGTGAAGGTGATGATCAGAGAAATCAAATTTCTAGTGGTTGATGACTTCTGAGCATAACATGTATTTGTACCATGTATTTTGAGCCGTAATCTTTTACAACTTTAAAGAATATATGGGTTAACTTTTCAGAGATTTCTCAGTATAAATTCAACATTTTGGTTTTTTTAATGTAGTTTTCCTTGATTTATGGTTGCAGTGATGGTTTAGCTGAATCACGTTCTTTTTTGTTGAGGACTTGTATATAGATTTGAGGCCTAGTCAATATGACTTATGGGAAAAATAGATAAACGAAAACCATGGATATATCACCTTTTCTGCTAATATTTTCGCCTATAAACTTGTACACTTTTAAAGAGTATATTCGGTTAACTTTCCAAGAGAAGTTTTCGGTATAAACTTTACCTTTTGTTTTTGTTGTATAGTACGTAAACTATGGGGAAAGTAATAGTTAGCTAATATGTATTCTTTTTTGTTGATGACTTGTATGTAGGTGTGAAGCGTATTCAACATATCCAAGAACTTACGACCTACTCCATGCTTCGACTGTGTTTTCTGATATTGAGAAAAAAGGTTGCAGTGGCGTGGACCTCCTTCTTGAAATGGACCGGATTCTCAGGCCTACTGGTTTTGCAATAATCCGTGATAAGAAACACGTTATAGAGTTTGTGAAAAAACATTTACCCGCATTGCATTGGGAAGCTGTGGCAACAGCTGATTCGTCTTCAGATTCTGATCTTGACAGGGACGAAATGGTTTTTGTAGTCCAAAAGAAACTATGGATTCCGAATAATGAACATAGGAATTTTAAGAAACATTTCTAAGGGTACATTTATTTAATGTTGTAGCATTATTACGTGATACTTGGTGTTTTTTGGTTGTTATTATTACGGGTGATCTAGCATCAAACTATATAGTGCCTAAATTTATTGGCCGTTATTCTTTATTTTGTCCCCTAAGCTATTATTCTGGGAGCTACGAGCCAAATACGAACAATGTATACCATGAAATATAGGTTGCTGTGTTATAAAGCCAAATGTTTCTGTATAATGTATGAATGAATCCGACGTTAACCTATTGTTCTTATTACTTCATTTCCTTTACGTGTTTTGCCATTCCTGTATGGAAACTTATGTTGGCGTACAAAAACTTGGTTGCGTGTGTTATGTAAGTATTGATGGGGCTTTCCTTTTGACAAGTTTCAGCTTATCTCTGTCAAATTTGTATTCAATGTGTTTTTTATATTAGTTAGATTAACCGGATAAATCATAACTTGTCAAGAATCGGCTTAAATCGTTGAATCTAAATCTCATCCAATTGTTTGTGATCTCTCTAAACAAATCCAGTTAATCCAGTAGGCTCACAATCCTGTTTGTTTCAGACTGATCATTATAATGATTCAAATTATATCCAAAATTTCAGAAAATATTCTTCTGGCTCGACCTGATTTTGTCCAATCTAGATTCTAAACAGGTTGTGTTATATGATATTGGGAAAATATATAGGTACTGATGACATGAACTTTTACCCCTTTGCATACACAACTTATACAAATCGCCTAACTAGCCAGGGGTACACTTTGAAAGCTCGATAAAAATTAACGAGAACGAGTTATTGAAAGCCAACCCTCTAGCAAAATGAACAATATTAGGCGCCCAGAATAAGATTAAATTAGTTATATAACTCGAGTGATCGGTTATATAAGCGAAGGACGTACAGTACTGACACTAATGTTATTTTAATCATATTTATAACATTTGTATATTTCATATTGCAGCAGTATCATGCTATTTATTTTCTTCCCACAAGTATCAGAACATAGGGAAAAAAATAATGTTATTAATGTACATCATAGTTTCAAACTTAGTCGACGTATAAGAAAGAGCCAATTATGAGATATCTTGTTTTATGCAGCTTCATTCCAAAGATAAATTGGAAGCTGTACATGTATTCATGTCAATAAATACGTGCAGGGAAAACTGTAAACAACTTGGAGAAGGTGTAGTAATGGTTTTTAGTTTTTAATCAACTTTAATAAAAATAATTAAAATTCCGATTTGGCTATTCCGGTTGCTGTTACGCTGTTCACTTAGAACTGTGGTTATAACTGCAGTTGCAACCACGGTTCTAACCGAACTTTAAAAATGGATATAACTCAGAATAAAAACATACTTGAAAGTAAATTCACACGCACGTTTTTAAACAGAGTTCACCCAGAACTTTGGGCTACGTCTCTGAGACATCCACCCAGATTTATGATACTATTTTAAACTTACAATATATGACTCGAGACTTATGAAAATCCACAGACTCGCTCTTGATTTTCTGCCTATCACTATATTGCTATTACTAAATACCTATCACTCAAATGATTAATAACATTCCGCCATTAGTCTTATAAAGTTGTTGTTTCTAACGTGTCGAATATAGTAGAGTTCTTTATAGGTGAACACATACTTTACATAAATAACTAACACTTTATTTATAAGGGAACAACTATCTTCATTCGACATTCAAATCTTTTTGACCAGATATTGCAAATAGATTGGTCTCAATCCTTTCCTTAAATTCGACCACTCTGTTTGAGAAATACTGATAAAATAGTTGCTACAATTCGGCCAATCAACCTGAGTTTCACTCCCAAAATTTAGGCCAACATTAAGCATATAGATTGGTGCCAATTTATTCAACAGATTCGGCCAATTCTGTTTAGAATAGACTAAAGGAAATTTCAGCCAATCTATTAGATAGATAAGGCAGCTTAAATATTGGCTAAAGTTGGCAAGATAAAGTTCAATTATATTTTTCAAATAAGATTAGTTTTATTCATAAAGTAAGAAAGAAAGAAAGATAATATGCAGACTCTTTAAGAAGATATATATTCATTAGATAAAAACTAAATAATAATCTAGTTGGACGTGTATAGAAACAGTTGGACATGTATAGAAACATATCATGTTTGAATTACTTTGTCTTAATATAATAGACAATAAAGGACTTATTAGGCCATTAACATGGTCCTAACAAAACACATAAAAGTGTTTTTTTTTATCGCTTATGATCACACCCTATTAGATGGAGCAAAAAGCAGTGGGTTTTGTACATATACACTACTGTGCTAATTATGTGTTTTCGGCTTTTCGCATAGACTTCAGCAGATATTGAAGTTAACATAGATTTCTTCAGTTTAAGACTCTTATTTCTTCTGGCCAGAAAGTAAACAGAAAAAGTTTAAATTTTGAGCAACAAACATGCACTGCATTATAAGTGGAAGATCAAATAAGATGACTCCGAAAATTGCAATTATCTAACAAGTCGATAGTAACAAGTTTGGTGTTCACATTTTGAAGCCTTGCGTGATTTCATCTCGACCCTTATTGACGTGCATTGACGGAATCATGATTTGAAGAAGTTTACTATTTACATATAAGCAATTTTATTGTTTATGGAGGCGTGTTATGACTAAATTATTGTGGGTGTTATAGCCTGTTTATGTGATCTTGTAGTTCTTCTTTTGTTTTAGTCATGAACTAGCATCACATACGGGTTCTAATTGTTATAAGTTAAAACAAAGAAATTAGTGTATATTGGGTTGTAACTCTCGGGTTCAAATTTTATTTGTCAGGTTTCTGTCAGGTTTTTGGTTTTTTCATATGTATTCGTATTTTTTTTTCGATTATTTTTTTGTAAATCAACATATTATTTTATTTCTGAAGTGTTTGTTAAAAAAAAACCATAAAATTTTATATTTTATATTTTTTTGGTTATTTATTAATATTACTAACTTATAAATTGTCAAAAAACAATTAAACATAAAAAATATATATAAAGGTCAAGTTTTACATTTTTTTTAAATAAACACTTTAAATATAAAATAGTAAGTTGAATTACAAAAATATATCAAAAAAATTTATGATGCCTATAAAAAAAACTGAAAACCTAACGATCGAACATAATAAAATTTAAAGACGTTACTCTCATGCATCAATCTTTGAATGTGTGGAACTTGGAAGTAGCTTTTTGTTTAGGCTCTAGATAGATTATAATTAATGGTAAACAGGTAAACTGGTAATTGGCTTTGAATATGTGGTTATCTTTGGGCCGCGATTTGAATATGAGCTTTCCTTTTAACACCACCTGTTTCGGTAGGTTTAATAAATAAATTTGAATAATAATAAGTAATTGGGTAAGTACAGAGCTATTCATTTGGGTAATCGATCAAAGGTGTGGACCGTATTGAGACACTTAGTTTGAAAATTTAAATATATTTGATGATCGAACTGAGTATCTGAATGGCGTTTTTAGTATTCATGGTGCATTCATTGCTTATATTTGTTGTGACGAGATATTTCGAGACGATATTTGGTTCTTTTGGCAATGTTGGTTTGGTTGGGTGGTCACGATACGGATTGACAATCATTTGATACATTGGATAAGCTTGATCGACGTCCTGGCCGTAGTAGGATTCGCTTGAGGGGATGGAGGAGTGTGTTCGGACGTCCGCCGGATCGTGTGAAACAAGACGCACATGTGATATAATTTGCCGGACGTCGCACTTGAGAGTAACATTTGAGGCCAAGGTTATTTTTAAGGGAGTGGAATGATAAGACCGGTTTTTTTTGTCATTTAACATTATTTATTGGACTATCTTGTTATTTGTTTATTTGCCCTTTCGGTCCTTTAATTTGAGGTCTATTTATAGAGAGTTTTTGCTGTCAGTTTGGATTATGTTTTATAAGATTAGTAAAATAGGGTAAAACTAACTCTGTTTCTTCCCTCAATTCTCTAAATAAAACTAAATCGCTATCTCGTAAGGATTTCATCACCGTATATTTACCAAATTACATTCAGTTATTTGGACGGAAGCAATTAGAATATAAGAATTCTAGATACGTGTCAATAGCATTTTTAAATTTTACTCTTTATGATTTTCTATACAATGAATAACTAGTATATTTTTCTTCTAATCATATTTATTCTTATACAGGACTTGTAACTTTCTTAGCAATATCCGAGTTAAATGAACTCACACACTGTTGTTGCGTGCTCCTTGTACATTCATAAGAGGCGATGTTGATGAAGAAAAGATAAAGGCCATTCAGAGACAGAGACGAGGATGAAGCATAGAGTAGCTTTTAGGATAAGCTGCATCTCTTTTAATGATTACCAAAGACCATTTTAGTCCATTTTTGTTAGTGATCAATGGGTAATTTATTAATAAGAGTTTGTCTTGTAATTGGTAAATGGTAAGAATAGTTCATGATATATTCTGAATATTTGACTTATACAGTTGTATTTCTAATATTTGTTTGTTCAGAAACTTTACTTGCGATTATCAATAGTATTGGTCGTCGTTTCTTTATCGTGCATATTTTTTGTTGTTTCTGACTTCCAATACGCAAATTATTTGGTCTGGAAATGTTTATATGGAATACTAATGTTTGTTTCAACATGAGTTTGGAACGCCAATTAGGAATTACTAAATTCATTTTGTAACACCTTTTAGCCGTTTCCTAATGTGAATATTTTGGAACATCTTCCTTCCCTTCCAAATAGAGAATTTGGAACAGCTTATGGGCGTTCCTATGTTTTGGCAGGTCATATTTTGAGACGTCCATTAGGCGTTCCTAAAATTAATACGAACTCTTAATTGCTGTTCCAAATTGTTAAATTTGGTATAGTGGTGGCAAGGTACGCGGTAATCCACTTCTAGTAAATTCGGATGGGACACTCACACGCCTTGGACCATTCCCGCTGGTCAGTGCCGCACCGGATCCTAGCTCTGGTTCTGATGTTCTTACTAAAGATATTACTTTAACTTAATCCACTATGCAATACCTTTATTTGGCCATTTCCACGTTGCACTCGATAGGAGTTCCTCGGACGAGAAATTGCCATTGTTTCTTTATGTTCACGCGGTGGAACATTCCTACTTTTCAGCGCCACTAATAATTGAAATTAATTCTAATGATATATAATTAAGGTTTCTGATTACAGGGACACGCATGGCCAGATTTATATATATACCCTATACTTTTAAACTCAGCAGTTTGGTATGCATGCCATTACCAGAAAGCTTGTATATATTATAAATTAAATATATTTTTACCCTCTTAAATTTGTTGTTAACACTTGTACAGTTAACAAAGTACAAAGCACGGTTTTTTTTTTATTTATTAATAATAATAAAATAAAATAAAATAAAATAAAGTGCAAAGCACGCTGAGTTGTCACTTGTTTAAGGATAAAAACTCAGTACCCAAGTCAGGGGTACCTTCAAGGGACCAAATACAATATTTTAGCTCCATTCTGTACGGTTTTCAGTTTGGTTACCTAAGGATTAGCAATTGAGATTGTTGAGTTTACTTATAAAAATCCCACCATCAACTAAAAGACTATTTTTGAAAAATTTCTGACCTTTGATCACAAAATCAACGTCACTTTCTTTGAAGAAAGTAAAATCTTGATATTACCTTGTCTGAATGAAAGTTTTGTTCTCCCACTTAACAGTGCAGCAAATCGGTACTTTTAGTTGGAAAAATGTCATCCAAAGTTGGGTATATTATTTTAGTGTGGAAGTAAAATTAGCAAATCGGTTCTTAAGGGGAATGAATGTGCATGACATATTTCGATTTACGTGTCTAGATTATTTATTTGCCAATTTATCTTTATAGTGACTTATTTGTTATTTTTGATATAGTACTACTAAAATTGTAAAATAAATTAATTGTGGGTAAGTTTTTTCAAAAAAACTAAGTTGAATGTTTATTGAGTTTTGATAAGATTAAACCCTAGTTTTTATCTATATCTTCTTTGTGCCTTTCTTGATTTCCTTTTCAATTGAAGCGTGTTTTTCTCGTTCCTTTTTTCCCTGAAACCTCTGCGTTTCATCATACCGATTAGTAATGTGATCATAATTACTGCTATTTCAACCCTGTTTCTATTGGTCATATGACGACGAGTGGGGAATACTCACAAATCAATAAAACGATGCAACTTTCATACTAAAATAATATACCCATACTATCGACGGTTTATTCTCCAACTCAACTGCTCTAATTCAATGATTTGAAACAATTTCATTTAAAATTAAAAAAAAAAAAAGCATTAAGAATCAGAATATCAAAAAAAATATTGTTTTTTATTTAAAATGTGAGGTTAAATGTTTGTCTATCTTTCCTTTTTAGTAAGTTTCATATTGTTTGTCCCTTTTGTAACCTTTTTTTTTTCAAATCTTATTAAGGAGATCAAAAGATTTTACACATACCCCCATTTAACAAAATTTAACATTGTACCGATCATAGTGCGGGCTCTACCCCACTTATTCGTAGTTGGCTTTTGTCCCTTTTGTAATGTGAATAGACCACGAAATGGTAGAAATGAAGGGTTATTAGATTGGTTGTCTTATGATTATAGCTTGTTTAAGTAATATATTGTACATTTGGCGTTTTTCTAGTTTGTTTGCATTTTTTTTAATTTTTGTAAGAAAAAACATGAAATAAAGAGAGAAACATACAAAGTGAAGCCCATTGAGACAAAGAAGATGAGCCCACGAAGAAGATTCTGTAGAGAGACATAACTGGCCATGCTAACCAGTTATGCCTAACCGACAGAGATTTAAAATATATATATATATATATATATATATATATATATATATATATATATATAGTTTGCTAGGATTTGATAGATATATATATATATATCCAGATTTTCCATCGGAAAGATAGGTTTTTCATATTCAACACACAACCAGCCCCAATTCGCTTTTTAGTTAGGGAAGAGAGAAAAATACAAGAATGAGGTTTGTCCACGAATTCTCTATTTTCCGACTTTGTTTTGTAAATACAATACTCTTTCTTTAAATACAATTTCATTTTTCTAGTATCTCTATTGTTTTATTTGTATGTTTAAATCAGTTTACATCGGATTTAGCATTAATCTCTTCACTAGCTAATTGCACTCTTTAGTTTATAAATGCATTATTAATAGTTATTAATCATTAAACCTTGCATGTAAACATGTTAAACACTTTACAATCTAAAAATACAACCATAAGCTAGAGGAATCGAGCCGTCAGATTGACAACCTGACCGAGACTGCCTTCGTTATCATTTAATTTATTAGTTAAACGCAAAATCACACTTTAAGGACAATATAGCGTAAAATCACAAAGTTTCTAGGACGGTAACCCGGGTATCCTACCCGTTAAATACAACGACTGCCCTCATGATTCTGCAAGGCCCTTGCGTGTAACACACAAAAATTACACGTGCGTGGGGTAGTCATAATGTCAACTAAAAAGTAAACAAATGCAGTCCTTTTAGCCCTAGTTATGCTTTTGATTTTAAACTTTAATTTAATGAATAAAGGTATATTAGATATTTGAGATATGAGATATCTATAAAAGTTTTACTATCACGAGTGGATAAAATATTTCGGAACGAATAGAGTATGATTTATCTATCAAAAAGGGATAATGCAAAAAAAAAAAAAAAATACCAAGAAAGGAAACCACACACTTATTTTGGGATATTCTAAAATAAAATATATCACATTTATTTAGGGACGGATTCAATAATTTTTATTTTGACAATTTGAGGTGGTTGTTCAAAAACGAGGAAAAAACTGAAGGTTATTAACAGTTATCTCGATAAATATGATTTTGAGGTTGAGGTGGCTTTGCGAAAACGTCAACCCGCCTAATGTTAAACTGCCACACTCCCTCATCCAATATAAATTAGAAACAATCCTATAAACTTGGTCTATTATTTTTAATCTTGTGCTAACCAATCGGATTTTTAGTTTTTATTTTTAATAAATTTAGGCGTAGTTATAAGTGGGTTTCTCATTATGTGTATGGTATTAAAACCATGGTTAACAGTGAGCTTTAGCTGAGGGGAGCGAGTGGTCAAATTTAACGGTTAGAGTTCAATTTTTTAATATAGAATAATTAATAAATAAAATTATTTTTTTTCATTTTTAAAATATCTTGATTACATAGGTATGAAGTTTATTTACAAAAATTATATTTTTGAAAACCTTCTTTATACTTTTGTATGAATTTAATTATATAATTTATAATCAAAAACTGTTTAAAAAATTATATAGAGACTAAATTGATGCTTCAGAAAAAATACATAATAAACTGTAATATTTTTTGGCACTTGTTAGGTTGAATTAAAAACAAATATTGACTTCTTTTTTTAAAATTAAAAAGCAGAAAGGACGCTAATCTCATTCTCTCTTTCAACATGCTCTCCCATCCTCTATCCTACAAATCGGAAACGCGGAACTGGGCTATGAACTTACCCCTTCCCCACCATTAAAGTCATCATCGAAGAAGTGCACCTTGGTCCGGTAGATAGGCATGCTTTGACACATATGTTAAACATGATAGTAATGGTTCGTACACCCTTAGGGTCCGTTTGATAACACGTTTTTTAGTTCAAAATCTTATTTTTAAAATCAGTTTTTAAAATCTATTGAAAACCCATATTTTAAAAATCAGTATTTTTTAGCATTTTTAGCCAACAAATATGATTTTCATAAACTAAATAACTAACTGGCCAAACATACACGAAGTGTTACCAAAGTTTACCAAAGTGTTACTAAACTTAATTTGGATGGACCAGTTTACCAAAGTGTTACTCCATACTTCATCCGTCCCAAATTGTTAGCATTATACGAAATTACGTATAATTTTGACCGACAAATAACTTATATTTAACTTGTCGAAATCGGATTTTTCAAAAGTTAATCACATAATTCAAATGTTAAAATATATGAATAAATTATAAAAAATTATGTTTCAACAATTTAAACACGATCTATTTGTTATTCAAAGTTGCACGTAAATAAATAGTGACACAATATTTTGGGACGGATGAAGTATAATATTATTATAGCGGGCCTACTAGAGAGGCCGGATTGCTTAACCCGAGTGTACCCCGAATTTAATATATGCCGTTGATTTTGCGAATGGTATTAAATAAAACTTACTTTCTCCCCATCATCACTCGGGTAATACTCGGTGTAGTAAATTCTGCGCCGCTAGCATTATTCTTCTCTATCTACTATGATAAGTGAATGAAAAAAAATACAGTTACTTTTCAACTTGTCAAAGTTTATTCTATTGTTTTAGAAAAAACTCTCAAGATTTTCAATAATTATTCAAATATTTAAAATTCAAAAATACTATCAAAATTTGAAAAAAAATAATATCAATAACTAGCTATTTATTTTTTTATTTTTAAAAAAACCACCCACGGAAGGGTACACAACATGTGCCTATATTTATTTATCGGTCTATTATAATAAGTGAGTCGAAAAATTCACAGTTATTTTGACGTTGTCAAATTACTCCCATTTTTTTAGAAAAAACCCAAAAACTTTCAATAATTACCCAAATATTTAAAATTCGAAAATACTTTCCAATTTTGAAAAAAAAAACTATCAAGAACTAACTATTTTTTTTTAAAAAAAAAAAAAAAAACCACACTAGGCAGGACACACAACCGTGCTTGTATTTACTAGTTATGAGAAGTACTTGTATGAAACTGATCTATACTTTTTAAATGTGTGACAACCAATAGAATAATTTAGTTTAAATATTAAATTAAATTTAACATAATTATTTTTTGGTATTGAGTTTTAATGGTTAGTACATCCACATTTTAGTATATCCGACATATATGAACCTTATCTACACTTTTTTAAATGTGTGACAACCAATATAATAACTTAGTTTAAATATTAAATTAAATTTAATGGAATTAGTTTTAATGGTAGTAGATCCTGTATATATAATAGTGTTATTACGGTATAAATAAAGAAATAGATTTGAGCGGTGAAATGGACCTATTACCGGGTGATAGGAACCGTTAGATTTCGTAACGGCTATTTCTCCTTTAATTCTCCCAAAAATATTTTCCATTTACTTTACACCTTCTCTCTTTTTTCTCCTTTCCTTTTCTCACAAAATATTTTACTATTTTTCACCACTTCTTAATTTCCATATTTACTTCAATTACCAAATCTCTCTCTCTCTCTCTTGTACTATAGTTCAGCAAAATTTCCACCTTTCTCTATTTACAATTTCATTTCCAAAACCATAATCACCAAATTTTCATTTTGTTTGTTTGTTTAGCCACAGTTTCCCAAAACCATATTTCTGGCTTCAGTACATTAATCCAAACCTAAATTTCTAGTCTGGTTTTATAATAATATTATACTAATAAAAACCCTTAATTCCTCTGTTGTGATGCTTAAACCCTAATCCTCATATTTCTTAGTTTCTGTCAGTTTAGTGACAAATTTTTCCTTTCTGGGTTCAGTTCAAAATCTCATATTTTCATCTGGGTTCAGTTCAAAATCTCATATTTTCATCTGGGTTTTTTTCGAAATCTGATTTCTTCATCTGGGTTTCACAAAAATCTTATCTTTTCATCTGGGTTTTGATCAGAATCTTATTTTTTTCATCGGGGTATTGATCAGAATCTCATAATTGTAATGGCACCTACGCCTTCATCGAAGTCTCACACACCTCGTTCGAAATTCACTCAAATAATAAACCGAACACCGCAATTCAAACACCGTCTTAATCTGGGACCGAAGGAAAACCAAGCAGCAGAACATCCGGTAGAGGTGATAGGCCGTATCCGAGACAATCCTGAATCCGATCCAATTTTGCAAATAAACGCCGATAGAAACTCTCTTCGTGTCAAGACAGAGATCGGGTACCGAGATTTCACTTTAGACGGTGTTTCTTCCTCTGAAAACGACGATTTAGGTAGCTTTTATAGCAAGTTTATCGAGTCGAGGATAGACGGTGTGAAACTTGGCGCAAAGTGTACGATTATGATGTATGGGCCGACAGGGTCAGGGAAGAGTTATACGATGTTTGGGTGTGGGAAACAACCCGGGATTGTTTATAGGTCTTTAATGGGTATTTTGGGTGAAGATGATGAACGATTGGGGAGCTTTGTGCAAGTTACGGTGTTGGAGATTTACAATGAGGAGATATACGATCTCTTGTCGACGAATGGCGGTGGAGGGTTTGGGTGGCCTAAGGGTAACTCGTCTAAGGTGAGAACAAAGCTTTGTTGGACTTCAGAAGTTGTGTTTTTTTTTTAATATATTTGTGTGTGTGTGTGTGTATGACTGCATTTTTTAAGCTTTTTAATGTGACCGATCATGTGATTATACTATATGTATAGCACTTTGATGATTTGGAGAAAAATAACTTGAGATGCTAAATGTAGGACAATGGTATTTACTTAATTAAAAGTTCACATTTTGAGCTTGAGCTGGACTGTGGTGGCTAGGATGAGTCATGAGTGACTAAGAATTGGGAATGTATTGAGATTGAACTAAAGAGTATTTTTTGTTAGTTACAGATGGTTGTTCTTGACACTTTTTCCTTTTGATATCTGTGGTACTTGACAACTTGTTTATCGAGCCTGCCAACGTGCTATTTTCAGCATATTGTCCTATGAATTTGTTTTTTCAGAGAACAGTGTCTTGTCGAATCGCATTTACTCATATGTGTTTGTTCGTATAATTTGGAGTTTCGTTTCATTTTCTAAGAAAGAAATTAACTGGAGTGATATATGTACATAGATAGAACTGTGCTTTTGAAAAGTTTTTTTATCCACACAGTGGTAACAATTTTATCGAAAATTCATATTTTGAGCCTAAACTTGAGGTGTGAGTGACTAAACTTGGCAATAGGTTGAAGTAAAACCTGGGCGTGCCTTTTCAGTTCAAAATAATTAAATGGTAAATGTAGGATAATTTAATTGAAAGATAACCTTTTGAGCTTGAACTGATCTGTTGTACGGGATGGAGTGCGTAAGATTTGGGAATACATTTAGGTAGATCATGCGTGTTGTCTCTTCTTTTCTGGTGAAGGTTTAGTTTGACACATGTTTTCGTAAATGTAATACTTGGGTATCTAAATGTTATTTTGTGCTTAAACTTGAACTGCCTGAATTATTAAAGCCTTTTGTTAGTCACAATATTGTCCTGTGGAATTGTTTTACTCATATGATGTTTGTTCGGATCATTAAATGCTTGTCGTTTTCCTTTGGAACTATAGAATTTTCTAATGCTTTTCTTCTTCTGTTGTTCACTTTTATTACTGACCAAATATAAGAAAAGAATTACACTAAGAGCCATTAGAGAAAATTACCCTCTCTTTTTAAAAGCAATAGGTTTTATCTGTATTCTAATGTTAATTTTACGTTTTGAACTCTATGTATAGTGAAGAAAGGTGTACTTAGATTGTTGTTATCCGAAGTTATGTATAAATATTTGGTTTCCTAATTTTGAAGGCGAGGCTGGAAGTAATGGGAAAGAAGGCAAAGAATGCCACTTTTATCTCCGGAACCGAAGCTGGAAAAATATCAAAAGAGATTCAAAATGTTGAAAAGCGAAGAATCGTTAAAAGCACACTCTGTAACGAAAGAAGTTCTAGAAGCCACTGCATGGTTCACGATCTAAACCTTTTTTTTCTCTGTATATTATTTTTTCCTTTCAAAATTCCATTTAGACTTATAAAGGATCATCTTTTCTCAAACTTTTGCACAGATAATTCTTGATGTACCAACAGTGGGAGGACGACTTATGCTTGTTGACATGGCAGGTTCTGAAAATATAGAGCAGGCTGGTCAAATTGGTTTTGAAGCAAAAATGCAGGTAATTTAGCTCTGTTCAATCTGACGACTTATTAGGATTAACAGAATCGACATCATTTATTCATATGTTGGATAATTTGTAAACTGCAGACTGGTAAGATAAATCAAGGGAACATTGCACTGAAAAGGGTCGTTGAGTCCATCGCGAATGGTGACTCTCACGTACCTTTTAGAGATAGCAAGTTGACTATGTTGTTGCAGGTATGTTTCAATTCATTTATTAGTGCAGCTTTTAAGCTCAAATCTTTCTTCTTTTTACTAAAAGAAGTTAAACTGTATCTAGTTGTTAGCAGAAAAAATGATCTTTTCTGGATTTTTTGCCCTAAAAAGGCTGGAAGCTTGTATGTGGAGGAACCCACCCAGCTTTTCCTTAACCTGAAAAACATCTTCCTTATTTGCTTAACACAGCTGCAGCAACCAAAGATTTTGTTTCCCCTTGCTGATTTCTGACACTATTGTGGTTTTATTCTATATCAATTTTTGGTTTTAGGATTCATTCGAGGATGATAAGTCAAAGATCCTAATGGTATTGTGCGCTAGCCCAGATTCGAAAGAAATGCACAAAACGATTTCTACACTTGAATACGGAGCAAAAGCGAAATGCATAGTTCGAGGGCCTCATATGCCGATAAAGGACAAAATCGGAAGTGAGGAATCGTTTCTAGCAATGAACCAGTTTGTTCTGAAGTTGCAAATGGAGAACAAGCTTAAAGAAAAAGAACGTAAGGAAGCTCAGAAAGAGCTCATGAAAAAAGAAGAAGAGATTTCCACTTTGAAAGATAAACTTGCTAAAGTAGACTCTACGGGAAATAGCGAAGAGGAGATCAATAGGAAAGTTAATGAACGAACCCAAATGATAAAAAGAGAATTGGAAAAGAAAAAATTGGAATGTGAGAAAATGACGAGTAAGTTTGTTGAATTGGAGAAGAGAAAGATGGAAGAAAAGATATTACAACAACAAGAAGAAGTAGAAATGCTGAAGAGGCGTGTGGAAGAGACTGAACTAGAGTTGATACGTGCGAAGGAAAGAAATGGAGAAGACTATAAGGCTACCGAGATATCTGAACATGGTCTCGCGAAAAGATTGCTTGACATGTATTCCGATGAAGACCCAGGGATGGTTAAATCGATGGATTTAGATAGATCTATGGATTTTGATAATAACCCCATTTTTGCACATAATGTCGTCAACAATTCTAACATAGTTTTCATGAACAATTTTAGCCTTGTTGCAAATAATTCTGATGAAGACCGTGATGTTTATGACACTAATTTTTCGAGCAAGGTCCCTTTAAGCACTGTGTTTGAAGACGAAGAAGAAGATGACGACGAAGAGAAATCAGATGAAGAAGTTCAAAAGGAAGTAATAGAGGAGAGGACAATATATTCTTCTTCTTCTAAAGAATCAAATGTTCATAGTTTGGACTACTTGAAAGACCAACTGGGGGAGGATTACACCCGTTCTGAGTCTAGAGACGATGTTAAAGCTGTAAAAGATACAGTTTTTAACAGGAAAGAGAGAATTGAGAACATTTTCACACTTTGTGGGAATTATAGAGAGATGTCCAATCCCAACGAGACCCCGTTTATGACCATAGGGGGAAATGTTATAGACAATCCGGTGTCACTAGATAAGTCTATGAGCCAGAAAATCGGCAATTTTGATATTACAAAATTTGATTTGAAAGAAAACTTTGAGCCATTGATAAGCAATAGTGACGAGGTTGAGGTTCACGTACAATGGGAGGTTTCGAAAGAGCAACCTAGGAAGCTGATTACCTCTCTAAAGGTTGCCAAGGATGCGACTATTGCTGATCTGAGGAAGTTGATTCAGATCCATTTTGGTGCAGATAGACAAGGCTTCACCTTTCTTGCTCTTGAGGTATGTTGTCAAAATGTCAAAGCTTCTGTTTTCTTTTTCTGGCTCTCCGTGCTTTTCTTTTTGTCCTTATTTTTATTCTTTCAATGGTCACCAAGATACCAGCTTTTTCTTTTTTATTCCAGCTGAGTGCGATTATATGGTGCTTAATCCAAACTAAAAACTGGAATTAAGTTGTTGACATAAAAAAAACCTTCATTGTTTGCTTTCAGTGTCTTACTTTGTGTCCTTATCCATGGAAAGGGCAAATGGTCTTTTTATTATTTCATTGTTGCTTATTTTCATTAACAGATTTTGTTTTGCCATGTTTAAATATTTCTTTATCACTAAGTCCATAGCTATTAATTTCTTTTTTGGGTTCTGGTATTTCAAGTGCTGCTACTTCATTCTTCTGCTAAATTTTTCACAGATTCCTACAAATATTAGTAAAAGAAAGGAAAATGTTAAACCTTTTCTTTTTCTTGGCAGCTTACTAAAGTATTTATTCATTGGGACAGCAAATCAGATTTTAGTATAAGTACCTCTTGTTGTTAAACTTTCAGTAGTTTCTGTGTCACTAATATTTTTGTAACTGTACGGTATTTGCTTCAAATGGTAGGGTTAGGAATAAGGGTAACTTTTCATCCTCCCCTTTTTCTGAATTTCGGTATGTGTTGGTATATCTTTTTGACCTTTTTACAAATATGTTAATTTACTCAAGTAGGATCCTGCTGGAGCTCCCGTCTTGAAAGAGAAAGAGGCCACAATGTCATTAACCAAACTGCCCTTATGTACTCGGACGAAAGGATACCTTGCTTATTTGTGCCCATTATCGGAAGAAAAACAAATTTATCCAATTCAGCTCCCATTTACTCCCTTGCAAAATATACTCAACGTCACCGCAGCAAGGTGATGATGATGAAAATCAGCTTGAATATAAAGACGACTTTTTACTTCTCTGTGCTGTTGTACCAAACTTATGGGGTTTATTGTTCAGTATATTGCGAAATTATTCCTGTATTGAACAAATTTGCTGTGAACTTGCCAGTGCATTAGATTTTCATGGTGATTTTGCTTGTGGGATTTAAGTTCAAGTTTCCTTTTTCTTTTTCTTTTTTTCTTTTTTTTGCTTTTTCCGTTTCTAAGCTGCTTTATTATCAGTTTGCTTGTGGGTTTATGTTCTGTATATTGTGAAATTATTCCTGTATTGAACAAATTTGCTGTGAACTTGCCATTGATTAAATTTTATGGTAGTTTTGCTTGTGGGATTTAATCTCAAGTTTCCTTTTTTTCTTTACTGCTTTTAAGATGCTTTATTATCGGTAGTTTACACTAGATAAGCTTGAAGGTATAACTTACCAAAAACAACTAAAACCTTTAATCTAAAAGCTACTAACTTATACTGCTATCGTTAAAGGTTACAACCACTTTTTATGTGTATCTAAGTCATAGTTATCGGAAAACTCGTTTTGCTCTTTCAAAAACCATGTTTTTTTGTTTTCTAGTTGTCGCTTTTGTTACCCATTATTTCATACTTAAATCTTAGAATTTTTTCACCTGTTTCCGTTTCCCTTTTCACTTCCCGCTTTTGTTTCACTTGCCGGCAACTATGATCTAGGCTTTGTGCGACTTATTATTTTCTTTCAAGACAAAGTAATTGAGTATAACCTGGTTTGCTTGGTTGTAGCCTTTTTCAAGAAAATTAGGTAGATATTTGTAGGTTAAACAATGGTGTTCATCCTGCTTTTAAATCTGGAGAATAACGTTTGGTTAGACGACACATTATGCGTTGTGGGCCTTGTGGCTCAATAAGTCTAGTTCTCCATTATAATATTATTATTTAAAATCAAGTCCATATGCCAACATTAATACATTTTTTTCTACACCAATAATAAAACATACTATATACTAAAGCTCCAAATCTCAAAAATTTATTAAAATCTATAGTTATTATTATTATTTATTTAATTACTCCACAACGGTCAGGCTCAACCACGGTTCTATATTTTAATTTGGGTTTTTTATTATATTGTAAAATTAGTTTTTAATTTATCAAAATATAATTTGTTTTCTAAATAATAAAAATAGAAAAAAAAAATATCATGTAAATTTATTGTTCAAATCTATAGTCTGTAGGAGTGGAATTAGCGGGTTTTGACTTTGGATGGTTAGGGGAGGGAGAGAGATTGTTGCGTACTACTAATTGATTTTCAAAAAGAAAAATTGCAAATTAGAAGTGTGGGATAACATGAAGTTTGGGGGTAAAAATGAAGTTATACAATTAATGTAAGGGCTAGTTGTACTCGGGGTGGGATAACATTCTGGTATTCCCGGAACTATTAATACCTACGGTTATACAAATGATTAGGGGTGCCTTTTTTTATATCGATTTGTACAAATCGGTCGTTTTTCGAACCAAACGAATTAAGTCGGTATCAAAAATTTGGTATACCGACATTACGGTACAGTACAACCGACCCGATGTTTGAAAGTCGGTTCGGTTTCGGTATTCGTTTAGTGAGTTCGGTATGGTATCGATTTAAACCGAAATATTAAAATATACTATATAGAATAATAGACTAAAAGATATTGATAAAGCCATAACTTTGGTCGGTCGTGTTAGGCTTTTCAACAATAATATAATAGTAAATCAACTGTAAATGATGGACACTTCCTGATCTTTATTATTGCTCGGATTATTATCCTTATTCGGAATATTACACTTGCTCGGATTAGTATCTCTACTTTACAATTGTGCTCGATTTGACTATTTGATCTCTCTTCTTGGTCTTTCTCCCCTTTTATTCGGTGCTCGGCTTTATCTCTGCTCGGTTTATTTCTTGACGTGAT
Source organism: Primula veris (assembly GCA_963682055.1). Classification (NCBI taxonomy): domain Eukaryota; kingdom Viridiplantae; phylum Streptophyta; class Magnoliopsida; order Ericales; family Primulaceae; genus Primula; species Primula veris. The sequence goes on along the minus strand of OY821743.1, from coordinate 24,112,820 downwards.
ATACTTTGACTAATTTCTCTCTTTTCTCAACTTCTCTCTATATTTTTTGGATAGATTTTTTGGTACATTTCTAGGAGGGGTAGTTGGCTATTTATAGGCAACTATGCCTTCTAGGATGTTGACAAATGTTTTCATCGCAGGGGGTTTTTCAGACATGGGTCCCCAGTTGAGTGGGCTTGGGATTTTGATAGTAATACCTTATTTTCCTATAAAAGGCATAAGATGACCCATTTAAGCGTTGGATACCCATTTATAAAGTGGGCTGATTATTACCCGAATAGAATATTCGGGTCCAATTTTTATGTTCTATCAAGTGCTCCCTGACTTCCTCGGCGTGGTTTCCATGTCGAGGGAGTCATGTTCGGCCTATCGAGGATATTACTTCGGTCTTGTCGTTCCTAATACTTCATCGAGAAACGCAACAGACTCATGACGGTTCCATGGGGGGCCCATTTAATGTTTCCTATCCTAATATCTTTCTTCGAGGAAAACTCCTATAAAAGGGTGTGCCCCCTCCATAATTAGGCATTTTACTACTACTTTGCTCGTGACGTAATGGCTTCCTCTGGTTCTACTGGTGAGAGCTCCTTTAATTATATTTCTTATTTAGAAATGGAGATCAAGAAATCTCGTACCGCGAATAAGAAACTCGTGGTCAAGGTTTCAAATTACAAGAAAAGGTTGTCTGACATGGATTCTGATCATCATGTGACGATGGCCGATCGGGATTGGGCTTATGAGCACATAAAGAGGCTCGAGGCTAATCTGGCTAAGCAGAAGGCAGCAAAAAGGGCCTATAAGCTTGCCTTCAAGGAGTTGCATGCTCGGTCTAAACCGAGTTCGGATGACGATGAAGAAGGCTCTTCCTCGAAATAATTAGTCTTTTGTGATTTCTGTTGTAATTTCTTTTGAATAGGGAGTCTTCTCCTCAGTTGTAATCGAATGTTTTTGAAATTAATAAAATATTTCACTATCCTTGTTCTTGTCTGTTCATCTTCTTGATATCTTTTTGGATGACTTTAATTGGATTTGAAACTGTGGTTAATTTGCCGTAAATGCTCTTGGGAAGTTCAAGAGGTTGTATTTCTTCGAGATGACCTTTGATCTACTCCTTGTTTCTTCCTATAAAAGGGGGCTGTCCCTGAATTTTTTATGCAATTCATTCTTTATTAACGAACAAATGACTTTTCCTCTTGAAAACTATGGTGACAACCTTCCTGAATATATTGCTCGTCTTGAAGAGGAAGTTCAGAAGGTGCGTTATCTCGAGAAGAGGGTTGCCCGGCTGTCGGTGGAAGCTCATCGGGCCGCCGAACTAGATGAGCGATTGGACGCCATGGAGAAGAAGCACCAGAGGTCTTTGCTCGACAGTATTCGCGCTCGTGCTCGGATCAAAGAGCTCGAGGCCTCCAGAGACAGGCAACTTGCTTCCAAGAGGGCTTACAAACTGGCCCTTAAGGAAGTGTATGCTCGGTCGAAGGGGAAGCCGAATGACGAAGCGGGCCCTTCTACGAAATGATTTTATTATTTTTATTGTATTTCCTTTTACTGCTTCTTCTGTAACGAAGCATCAATCAATCAATAAAGACTTCTTTCTCTTGTTTATATTTGAATTACTTTCCCAATGCAATTTCTTTTGACTGCACACACTTGTGGCCTCATTAATGCTTTTTCTTGGGCCTTGCGTTTGACCTTATCCATTGGACCTTCTTATTCTTTATATCTGGGGACCAATAGGATTTCTTGAGCCTTGTGCAAAAGATCTTAGATATTTATTTGAACTGCTGCCTTTCCCCAAAAATGACGCGTGTTTCGATGCCATTATTACTTACCCCCTTTAAATATTGGTAAGAATCCAAGCGTTTTGTGAACAAGAGTGGCTTTTAATTACTCACGCTTTTTAGAGCCCTTTGGGAATCCAAACGTTTTTTCTTGAACAGGCACATCTTTTAATTGCCGTCGCTTCTTACTACCCATTGGCGAACGGTTGCGACTCTCAATACGAGCCCTTATCTTATTGACCTATAAATACCTGCTTACAGCATGGTTATATCCACAACCCTCATCATATTATTTTCCCCCATGTACAGATCCCCATCTTATAACTTTCATAAGATGTCTGGTCCTTTCTCCCAATCAGCATTAGCTTTGCAAGTGGAGGCTTTTGAAGCCTCCTATGGCCATGTACAAAGGCTGTTGATGGATGCCGAGGAGGAATTGAAGGTGATGCGTTATCACCATACCGAGATGGTTCGGGAATTAACTTGGCTAAGATCCGAACTGGCTTATTGCCGACGTGCTCGTCGGGCTCTAGTCGAAGAGAATGAGATGCTAAGGGGGAACCCGACACTGAGGGACAGGGATGTCTCTGCCGGGCCCTCTCATCGATACCGATCGACTTCCCCCTAACCTTCCCCCTTCTTTTTTATTTTTCTCTTCTTCTTTTCCCCATCTTTTCCCCATCTTTTCCCATCTCTTTCTTTTTCCTCTTTTTATTTCTCAGTTTCCCTCATTTATTCCTCTTCCTCTTTTGTTTTCTTTTTATGCTTCTTTCCTTCGTTTCCTGCTGTTCGCCTGATTTGCTGATGTTGTCGTTCTTCTTTGGCCACGTTGTCTACTCATTTGGCTCCACAACTCACACACATTGTAATAGATTTTCTTTTGATGTAATCCTCGGATGTAATAGACCTCAATGTAATAGATTGTCTTTTGATGTAATGAACAATGATGTATTCCATCTTTATTAATGAGAAGTATTTTTGCCCCTTTATTTCTGCACTTCTTTTTATATTGCACCTGTGGTTTGTTGTTTGTCTGGAATCTAGATCTTTGAATATCTCGTCTTTATTTCTTTCTGTACTGTTGTATCAGATGTCAGTAGATGTCCCCATCACTGTCGAACATAGGTGCATGCTCCCTAGTAGGTCAGGAGATATGCATGCTCCCAAGCATGTCAGGAAATGTGCAAGTTCCCAAGCAAGGTCATAAAATATCATTCTATCTTCGTTCTATAAGTACTTCTCTTTTCTTTAGTAGTTTATCATCTCTCATTTTTCTTTTATTGCTTATTTCTCCCTCAGCCCCTTATTTTCTTCCGTGCTATAACAATTTCCCAGAATGTCTGGGCCTGTGGTGAGATATCATGCTCAGATGAAGGGCTTGGACACTGAGGTATCTCGGGTCCGCCGTCGGATGGCAAGGCTTGAGAAAGAGTATGGCGTTTTGGCTTTGAGCTTGTTCGGCTCTCATCCCGAAGAGACGGTGAAGTGGACCGAGATTTCGGCCCTGAGTCGCCAGCTCGATCACTTGTTGTTACAGAGAAATCATCTGGCCAACTCCTGGTATGATGCCGAGAAGATTTGGGACCATGTCCAAGATGAGTTTGATAACTCTCCTCAAGGCCTAGCTAGCATAATGGTAAGGAACGCTCGGCTCGTGGAACGCGTCAGGGTTCTTACCGTGGAGAACAACGAGCTCTCCTCAGAGAATGATATCGCTATGAATGATTCCTACCAAGCTCGGTTGAATTGTTCTGCTCATTTTGCTTTCTCTCGGTCTGGCAGTTCGGTTTTTCCACCCATTGATCCTTAGATTGGGCTGGTTTTCTTATGTATTTTCCCTTTTGCAATTTGTGTTTTCTTTTCTGTATTTGATGAATCATTTGTATCCTTTCGTATCTCGTGCCTGTCTTGTGAACCATTGTAACGCTTCGTGCTTTGTGCCTTTTGATTCTCTATAAATGCTCCCTATTGCCTGTATCTCGTTACCAATTCTTCCTCTCTCTCTTGTTTTATAATTTGTTTCTTCTAATCTTGCTTTTGTTTGAGATGGCTCCCATCACTAGGTCTGCCTCCAAAAAGAAAGCCCTTATGGAAGAGGAGCCTACTTTTTTACTACCTCGTCCCCCTGGTTTTGGGGAGGAGGATTTGACTCCTCTTCAACTAAAAGAAATTGAGATGTCATGGCTGAAACACGATCTCATGTGTGCTCGGACTGAAGTGAGGAGGTTTAAACAATATTGGGACGAGGAGGGCACTGCTCGTTTCAAGGCCGAGCAAAAATACGAGTCTCAGTCTTACGCCTTGAAACAGGCTGAGATGGCGATTTCTCGGTTGATTAGGGAAAAAGAGCGTCTGGAGGAACTTTTGGCGAAGAAGGATGTTGATATGGGGGGTAGTTCGAAAAAGTAGGATGGGGTGTATTTTCTTGTAAAATTTTTCTTTTTCTGTTGTATTGTTTGTGTTTTCCCCCTTTGTGGAAGAATAAAACTTTGTCTTGCACTTGATTCGGTCTATTCTATTTTATTTGATGTTTCTCAGTATACACCGAACAATGTGCCCGGTTATCCCCCGGAGAGCGTTGTTAGACTTGATGCTTCATGCCGTCAAGATAGAAACGGTCTTCGTCCACCTTGTTCGGTATGCCTTTTGGGTGAGAAATGGTTGGGAGTCGAGAAACTTTATCGGGGGACATTCTCGGTGTGATAATATTGGTAGCGTATGTGGGAAGCTTTTCGTGGTAGGGTCCACTGGCCGTTTATTTAGGTGTAATGATGTGAACTGCCTTGGGTAATGGGATATGCTCTGACGTGGCAAAATCTGGAGCGTTTATATGTTAAAAATAGCAGCGGTTGTGGACTTTTGTATGGTTGGAAAAAAGGTAAACCTCTGTCACACGAAAGGACGGTTATTATTTTATTCTTTTTGTGACTCCACTCCTTTTTACTGTGCCAAGTAATCCCTTTTGTTTTTATCACAAAATTCGCTGAAGAAAATATCTCTCTCTCTCTAAAGTAGATTCTTCCTGCCAAAAAGGAAAAGCGTTCGGCCGCTTGATCTAGGGTTTCGTGGTATCGTTGAAAGACTTGCTGCTGTTCTCGCTTGTTTGCTCATAATGATAACTGTAAGTGTTTTTTCGTTCTCCCCCCCCCCCCCCCCTTTTTTTTTTGTGTTAGGGGTTGTATTTGATTTGTCGTTGTGGTCATAGATGTGGCGTTGGTATATGGTTCAGGTTGTCTATATATGTCTGACGATTCTTATGTATCTGGTTAATGTGAGTTGGGGGTGGGAGCTCTTGTTATGGTAATGTTGTTTTGGTTTGGGTATTTGGTTAGTATATTGATGGAGTTTTGATGACGTGTGGACAGGAAATTCTGTCCCAAAGTGTGGCCCAAGTTGGCACATTTGTGGAAGAGGACTTTAAGAGGCTCGCCAGAATACCGGATAACATACACATTCGGCTTCCCATTTCTGACGAGGAGGTGTTGGGATTTGTTCCTGCCGGCGAGGTAGCTGTGCGTTCTTCGGCGTTCTTTACTGGGGGTCTTCGACTTCCTTTTACAAATTGGGTGGCTTCGTTCTTTGAGGCCGTCCAGATTGCTCCGGCCCAACTAGCCCTAAATGGTTACCGTACTCTGAATGGTATCCAAAGGTTATCGGAGTTGTCCGGAATACCGATTGAACTGAAGGACGTCTTCGGAGTCTATAGTTTGAGCTTTGAGCGTCGCAGCTCGTATTTGAAGACCCTGCGTGCCTTTTGCCGGCTCTTTATCGGTTTGCCGGATACCAACAAAGAGCGCAATCTTGGTATCGTTATTGCTTCCAGTGAATGGGGTTGTGCGGGACACCAGATTCCTGGACCGGCTACCAATGCTCCCACTATGCCAGACCTCGGCGCTCCCAATGTAGAGGCTCTGTTAGCTCTTTGGAAATGGTGGGGGCCTGGACCGACGCCGGATCCTGCGAGTCGTACTGCTCCCATGCTGCTCGGGTACCTTATGGGGTCGGTGACTAAGGGGAATCCTGCACCCGAGATCCCCAAAGAGCCCGAGGAGGAATTCTTGAAAGTGGTCCGGGCACGAAGTGCTGCTCGGCTTGGGAAAAAGCTCGTTTGTTCTAAGCGTCGTGCATCTGACCCTGTCGTTGGAACAACGAAGAGGGCTAGGGGAACCGATACATCGGTCATCGAGGAGGCTGATAACGTTGGTTCGGGCGAGGGGGTGTTGGCTGCTTCCCAAGGGGATACCACCGAGGATGCCTCTGCGCCGGGCGATGTATGTGTATATGTATTTTGATTTTCTTGTCTTTTGATTGTTGTCGTTTTGTTCTCTAGTGCTTTGCTTTATTAGTTATCTTGTTTCAGTTACTGACTTCTCCATTGGTTACCCTCGCTCTTGCCCGGTCCATGGGTATTATTGTGTTTCAGGGGTCGATCGACGATGTATTCGGACATATGAACCTCTTGACTAACATGGGAGAGGGTACGATGACCTTGCCTGTCATCTCGCCTATTCCTAGCGAGGATCCGATAGATCTGCCCGTTTGCTCGCCCATCCGTACTAAGGAAGAGATCGAGCATAGGGCCCCTGAGATTGATCATTTGGAGGAGGACGTGGGGGTGGAAGTGGAGGTCGGCAAGGAGAGTGCCGTGGATGTTGTGACGGGTGTCGAGGATGAGGCTCTCGACGGACCCGAGAAGATGTTGGTGGACGGGGTTGCAATGACCCGTTACATTGATCGGTGCAGAGGTGAGCTGTTGGGGCAACCTCGAACCTTGAAGATGGGGTATACTGCTCTGAAACCCCTTGCTTTCAAGGATGCAGAAAAAATAGCTGCTCTGCCTACAATGTCGGTTATAGAGCAGGCCAACGCGGATGCGCTGCGGGTATGTCGAGTGCGTATTTTGTAATATATACCATGATGCTCGTATTTTGTTATATAGGTTTGGTACTCGTATTTTGCTTGGAATCTGATGTTTTGAAGTGCAGATCGCCTTGAGTACCGTGGCGTTACGGGATCAGCTGGGAGCTCTAGGGGCTGATAAAGAGAAGCTGGTGGCCGAGAAGAAGGCCATAGTCGAGGAGAACGATCAGAAGATAAAAGATCTGCTTGCGGCTTTCGAGGCCGAGAAAGAGAAACTGGTCGCCGAGAATAAAACCCTGGGCGATAATTATGACAAACTGTCTGTGGACTTTCTGCATGTGACCGAGGATGTCGAGAAGTTGAAGGCTGAAAAAGAGAGCCTGGTCGTTAAGTATGACCAACTAGAGGAGGAGAACTTGCTGCTGGCGGAGGACGTGGAAGCCGAAAAGGCTAAGGTAGCCGCTCTGAAAACGGCACAGGCGGAGGAGCGGACAAGGTTAGCAATGATGGCTAATTTCTCCGTCTATTGCGCTCATGTGCGGGTGCTCAATTTCGCGAATGTTCCTGTGTCGGATAGGGCGTGGTCGAAGTTGGTGTATCCCTGTCCGCATGGTGCACCGCCGAAACCCTTAGACTGGGCGAATCTTCGTGAAGAGGAGCTTCCCCGGCTATCGGGGCAGACAATTTCAACAGCGCTCCGTCCTCATTTTACGTCGGCCACGTCCACTCCTCGACCTGATGCTACTGTTACTTCCCCACCCGCATCTCCTCAGGTGGAACCTTGACCATTTTTCTGACAGTATATATATATTTTTGTTGTTTTTGTGTAGTCTTTTGGTAGTAGAATTGTGGGTCTCTTTTGTATCTAGAAACATATTCTTTTGGGGAAGTGACAATATAGGTGCTGTTTTTTCTTTCTGTTGGGCCTTCTCGGATTACTTTCTTTTGAGGGTCGTCATATTTTGAAGGATGTGAAAACAAAATATTGTCAGGTACCAAATAACCCCCTTGCTGTGGTGGTCTGGACCTCGCCTAGTCGTAGTGTAGGTGACGTTATAGATAATCTGGAAAGATCTAAGGCTGCCCTAACTGCTGAACTGAATTCTGCTCGTCATAAAGTCGAGGATCTGAATATTCACATTGCAAACTTGTCTATTCGGTTACGTGACTTGGGAGAGAAATTCAGCAAAAAGACTGCCCATTATACGGCGAATAAGGGTAAGGCGAAGGAACTTCTCGGTGCCTTACGACGTTCTCGTGATGAAGCCCGAGGTCGTGTGACGAGCTTGAACTTGGTCCTAGGGGCCGTTTTCGAGGACGCGGACCTGCTGCTATCCTTTGCCAAAGCGTATTGGGCCCGAGTTTGCGCTTTAGAGGTGCTGGAGCATGTAAAAGGGATGAGTGGTGTTTCCCGGGCCGAGCGCATGGTTGATGCGACGGCCGGGGTAACCGAGACCACTGCTGCCTTGAACCGAATCGATGCGGTTGTTCGTGAGCGCTTGGGGACGCAAATTGCTTCATTGCGAGATATTCATTTCGCCGATGTTGTAGAGACCTCGGCGTCTGTTGAGGGGTTATCGGATTAATAATCGAGTAGCTGGTTTTGTTGTTTTATTTGTAGCTTGTATGGAAATATTCGTTTTTTTTTTCTATTTTCGTCTTTCCGTTTCTTGCGGTTGTATATTCATCTCTTCTCGTTCTTCCCCATTTTTTTTTATAGGCACCCGCTACTACGTCGCACCAGGCTGGTTCTCCATGCCTAGTTAGCCCGGGGTTAGGACCTACTGGGGCTGCCCGGGACGAGGTCTCATCTGGTGTGGCTAGTGAGGTGCCTGACAAGTGGCCTTACATCGTTTTGATGGGCAAAAATGTCAAGTTGACCAACCAATGTGCTCGACTTCGGACCAAGCTGAAAATTCAGGCGGCCTCTTTTCGAGAATACGTTCGTCGTGCCGAGCATGTTGTTGAGGTTCAGGAGCGTCATTTGGATCAATATTGGCGTGCAAAGGACAAATACTTCGGCAAATTAAAGCTGTTGGTAACCAAAGCCAACGTGTTGGTGAAGTATTTCCGTTTGTCCCGAACCAGATACGATGCTTCCGCGGCTATGATCGAAGCTCGCCGTAATCTCCCCTTCGACGATGATCGCCGTAAAGCGGCCTCGGATGCTCACGAGCTCACTAAAGAAGCCGAGTTCAACGCGCGGCTTCAGACGCTGACTTGCGTTGGAGCTCATACGACCAATTTTGATGCCCTTATTTCTGAGGAGCGTTTTGATGGTGATGAGTCCGATGGGGATACGACGACGGATGACGAAGAGATTGAGCTCGGTCAATTACCGTCGTGCTCCTCCTGTAGTAGCTCTTCTTAAATGAGTTTCTTTAGTGTCGATGATCTTCTTGTTGCCTCCGTAATGCGGGCGAGGACTATTTGTGTTATTTCTTTATTCCTGTTTTGTACCTTTCCATTGTCGTATTGCTATTTGATTGATTGGATCGATTTTTCCTTGCTGATTCATTTGCTATTTCGTTATTCCTATTTTGGATATGCTTCTTGTTGATATTTCATTGTTTAGTTTGATTATTCTTCATTGTGTGGGCCATTTTGTATTGTATCGCCGCCGTAATATGGACCTGAATTATTCCTTGCATTGTACCTGCATATGAATTTCATAGTATTCCTAGGCGTTCCTTTGAAAACACGCCATTTATGGAATTTCATAGTATTCCTTGGCACTTCGGCCATGTTGGGAATTTCATAATATTCCTAGGCACTTCGGCCATGTTGGGAATTTCATAGTAGTCCTAGACGTTCCTTTGAAAACACGCCATTTACGGAATTTCATAGTATTCCCAGGCACTTCGGCCATGTTGGGAATTTCATAGTAGTCCTAGACGTTCCTTTGAAAACACGCCATTTACGGAATTTCATAGTATTCCTAGGCACTTCGGCCATGTTGGGAATTTCATAATATTCCTAGGCGTTCCTTTGAAAACACGCCATTTACGGAATTTCATAGTATTCCCAGGCACTTCGGCCATGTTGGGAATTTCATAATATTCCTAGGCGTTCCTTTGAAAACACGCCATTTACGGAATTTCATAGTATTCCCAGGCACTTCGGCCATGTTGGGAATTTCATAGTAGTCCTAGACGTTCCTTTGAAAACACGCCATTTACGGAATTTCATAGTATTCCTAGGCACTTCGGCCATGTTGGGAATTTCATAATATTCCTAGGCACTTCGGCCATGTTGGGAATTTCATAGTAGTCCTAGACGTTCCTTTGAAAACACGCCATTTACGGAATTTCATAGTATTCCCAGGCACTTCGGCCATGTTGGGAATTTCATAATATTCCTAGGCGTTCCTTTGAAAACACGCCATTTACGGAATTTCATAGTATTCCCAGGCACTTCGGCCATGTTGGGAATTTCATAGTAGTCCTAGACGTTCCTTTGAAAACACGCCATTTACGGAATTTCATAGTATTCCCAGGCACTTCGGCCATGTTGGGAATTTCATAGTAGTCCTAGACGTTCCTTTGAAAATACGCCATTTACGGAATTTCATTTGCATTCGCTAGACAGCATGATAATATATTTTATTCATTCAAAAATATGAAAGATAATGCCATTAAGTAGGAGGGGTAAGATGGCACCTGTACTCGGAAGATTGCCTATACGTAGTACTTCTTTAGGTTAGCCACATTCCAAGAATTCTTTTCCCCTCGGCTATTGGCGAACAGTACGCTTTTGATTTTGTAAGAGACTGGACTCGTTTGCTTGACGATTTCGTATGGGCCTTTCCAGGTAGGGCTTAGTTTGCCATGTATTTCGTTACGGGTATAGACCGTCACTCGTCGCAGCACCAGTTCTCCTACCGTGAATTCTTTGGATCCTCTTACTCTCTTGTCATAAGTTTGCTTCACGCTTTGTTGGTATTTGGCTAGGGTAAGGGCTGCTATCTCTCGTTTCTCGTCTATCATGTCTAGCTCTTCTCTCATTCTTTGTTCATTGTTTCCCTGCTCGACTAGAGTCGTTCGGAGCATGGGTAGCCCGATTTCTGTCGGTATGATGGCCTCGACACCGTACGCTAAGCTAAACGGGGTTTCCTTGGTGCCCGTCTTTGGTGTAGTTCGGCACGACCATAAAACGTTGAGTAGCCGCTCGGACCACCTCCCATTTGCTTATTCAAGGGTGGTCTTGATGCCGTCTAATATTGTTCGGTTTGACACTTCGGATTGCCCGTTTCCTTGTGGGTATGTCGGCGTCGAATAGAATTTTCGGATACCTAGTTCCTCGTACCATAGCTGTAAATTGGCATCTTTGAACTGGGTTCCGTTGTCGGCGACGATAGCGTACGGTATACCAAACCTAGTAATGATGTATTCCCAAATGAATTATTTGACGTTGCTGGCTTTGATTTCTCGGAGGGGTTTAGCTTCGACCCATTTGGTGAAATAATCCGTCGCGACGATCAGATATTCCACACTCCCAGGTGCTTTTGGGAGTTTACCGACTAAATCAATTGCCCATTGAGTGAACGGCCATGGTGCCGATACCGGGGTCATCATAGATGATGGGAGCCGTGGTATCTTGGCGAATCGTTGGCACTTGTCGCAACGTTGGACGTATGCATCGGCGTCTCGCTTGATATAGGGCCACCAATATCCTTGGGTCACTGCCTTGTTTGTAAGGGATCGCCCTTTGGTGTGTGCTCCGCAGGATCCTTCATGGATTTCCTCCAAGACCGGCAGTTGTAGCTCGGTCGGGACGCACAGTACGTGAGGTCCTCGGTAACTGGATTTGTATAGTTTATCGTCCTCGGATAGCCAGAAGCGAGGAGCTTTTCTTGTAATTTTCAGCGCTTTTATCTTGTCGGCCAGAAGCGTTCCATTTCGCAGATAACGAGTCATGTCCTCCATCCAACTTAGTTCGTACTGTATTGATGTCACTCGGTCTACCCTTTTAATTATGCTCGGGGTTGGCAGTAGTTCCACTGTGATCGACCGGGTGTCAGTCAATGTTAATGTCGAGGCTAGGGTGGCCAAGGCATCGGCATGTGCATTTTCGGTGCGATTGATTCTTATTAACTCGCACTGTTCGAAGGTTGCCATCAAGCTTTGGACTTTCTCTTGGTAGAGGATCATTCTATCATCTTTGGCAGGGTACTCGCCGATGGCTTGATTGACGATGAGCATGGTGTCTGAGCTTGCAATTAAGTGGGAGCATCCGAGGGACCGGGCAATGAGCATGCCATTTATCATGGCTTCGTATTCTGCTTCATTGTTGGTAGCTCGGAAGCCCAGTTTTATGCTTTTTTCGATGATTGCTCCCTCTCTAGACTTTAGGACGATCCCTGCTCCGGATCCGTCCTTGGTGGCTGATCCATCGACGTGTATCTGCCAGTGTGATTGTGGGGAGAGTGCCAAAGGCTCATCATAGCCTTCGGTGAACTCCGCAACGAAATCGGCCAGGACTTGTCCCTTTATGGCATGGCGGGGTACGAACTCGATATGAAATTGGGATAGTTCGACCCCCCAGGCGGCAACTCGACCGCTAATGTCCGTCCGTCGAAGTGACTCTTTGATATGAAATTTCGTGTATACCCGGACCTGATGAGCTATGAAATAGTGCGGCAACTTCCTGGTGGCGACGACCAATGCCAGACACAGCTTTTCCAATGGTAGGTAACGTGTTTTGGCTTCGACCAGAGTCTTGCTGACGAAGTAGATCGGGAATTGTTCGCGACCTTCTTCCCTTAGGATAACTGCGCTCACAGCTGTAGTGGAAACTGCTAGGTAGCATGCCAGAACGTCTCCTTTGTTCGGCCTTACTAGCAGTGGCAGTGTCCTCAAGTACTCTTTGAGATTGTTGAATGAAGCCTCACATTCCGGGTCCCAGACGAATTTTCTATCCTTCTTGAGTGATTCAAAAAATGGCCGTCCCTTGTCTGCGGATCGGCTAATGAACCTGCTCAACGCTGCCATCATTCCCGTGAGCTCTTGTACCTGTTTCTTATTCTTGGGCGTTGCAAGGTTCCGTAGAGCCGTTATTTGATCGGGATTAGCCTCTATTCCTCGTCGGCTAACCATATGCCCCAAGAATTTCCCTTTGCTGATGCCAAATGCACACTTGCTTGCGTTGAGCTTTAGTTTGTGCTCGCCCAACGTTTGGAAGACGTCTTTAATGTCTTGGAGGTGGGATGTGGCCTTTTCGCTCTTGACGACCATGTCGTCTATGTATACCTCCATCGTCTTCCCTATATGATCTCGACATACCCTTATTACATCCTTTGGTATGTTGCTCCTACATTGCGTAGGCCAAACGGCATTACCGTATAGCAATAATTTCCCAAAGGCGATATAAACGAAGTCTTTTCTTGATCTTCGCGGGCTAGGGGAATTTGATGGTATCCTGAGTACGCATCAAGGAAGGTCATCCGTTCTGCTCCCGCAGTTGCATCCACCAGTTGATCGATCCTTGGAAGGGGAAAGTGGTCCCTCGGGCAGGCTTTGTTGAGATTGGTGAAGTCTATACAGACTTTCTCCTTCCCGTTTTTCTTAGGGACGACGACCGGGTTGGACAACCATTTTGGATAGTAAACCTCCCTTATAGCTCCAGCCTCCAATAGCTTTTGTACTTCAGCGATTATAGCTGCTCTGTGCTGTACAGACACTTTCCTGCTCCTCTGTGCTATCGGCTTGTACTTGGCGTTTACACTTAGGTGGTGGCATGCTGTATTGGGGTCTAGGCCCGGCATGTCTTTAGGACTCCAGGCGAATTTATCAATGTTGTTGAGAAGGAATGCTTTCAACTCCTCGGATTCCTGTTTTGGAAGGTTATCGCCGAGGAGGAAGTAGTGCTCCTCGTCCATATCAGGAATATACACCTTCCTAAGTGTCTCTCCTACTTGTTCTTCGACCACCCTTTCGGTTTTGGATATTTGGTTGATCAGCTTCTTTGTGCTGGTGGGTTGTTCCACAATGCTTCGTTGTTTTTGGAGAGTCGCGGTGATGTCTTCGCAGCGTCTTGAATCTTCTTGACATCCTCTGGCTGTCTCGATCTCTCCCCTATCATTTGGGTATTTGACCTTTTGGTGATAGGTCGAGGGTATGGCCTTCATGGCATGTAACCAGGGTCGGCCTAATATTGCGTTGTGACCGGACTGGTCGTTGACCACTAAGAACTCCACGGGAACCGACACGGACCCGGTTGTGACACTGAGGACGATCTTACCCAACGGTTTAGTCGTTTCGGAGATGAATCCGATCAGTGTGACATCGGTAGGCTGTAGATCTTACAGCTTGAGTTCCATCTTGTCGAAGAGCTCCCTGTACATGATATCACAAGAGGCTCCTTGGTCGACAAGTATCCTGCTGACCGTGTCTAGGCCGATTTGAACACGGAGGTTAATGGCGTCTCCGTGGGGGTAAATCACCCCTTCTTCGTCGAGATCGGAGAAAGAAATGGGCGGATGTCGTCGTGGTGTGCATTGTCGTTTAGAGGTCGACGCCTGTGATGCCTTGGCTACTTGGCCAAAGTGGGCCAGCTGCCGTTGTCGCGATCGTTCCCCGCCTGGGCCCTTGGGTCGTGATATATGAACGACGTTGATCGTTTTGCCTTGCCGGTTGTCGGATCCCTCGATGGCCAGTTGTTTGCCTTTATTCCCAGCTCCTTTGATGTACTTGGCTAGGTATCCTGCATCGCCCCACTGGTTCATTCTCCATCGCAGGTTACGGCAATGCTCAGTGAGATGGCCGTGATCCTCGTGATATGCGCAGAAGAGCTTGGAATCTCTCTGATTGGGGGGAGAGATGATTGGTTGTGGTCGGGAATACCAACTTTCCCTGCATATATCCTTGAGGATATCTTCAGCAGATAGGTTGAAAGTGTATCGCAGCTCGACCGGTCCGAAAGTGTTTCGGTGTTCCCTCTCTTGGGGCCGACCTTGTTGAAACGGCTTGGGTGGCATCGGGTAGGTGAGCTGGAGCGGTTTATGTTCGTTGGTCGGTGTTGGGTATGCGATCTGGAGCGGTTTGGGCTCTAGTGCTCGTGGTCGCTCTACCCTGCTATGGACCTCGGGCTCTTTGCCCTTTCTGGTCGGTTGGAATGCTTCTCCCTGGTTATTCCTAACTCTTTTGCGACCCACCTGTGCCTCGCGGACCGACTCTCTTCTTGGTAGAGTTCGGTTGAGGAAACGCATTTCGTCGTTTTTATCGGTGAGGTGGGTACAATAGGCTAGCAGGGAATCAGTGGTCGGGAAGTTTTTGCCTATGAACTTCCTTCTCGCCCAATAGCCATTAGGGATGGAGTTGATAAAGTTTTGGATGGCTATATTATTGGCATATCGTGGAATCTGGTTTGCTACGTCGATAAAACGTATGCAGTAATCGTTGAGCCTTTCATTTGGCATCATCGTCATTTTAAGAAGGGTTTCGATGCTAACCTTCTTTTTCCGATGAGCAGCGTATCGGGTGGAGTACGCTCTTAGCAGTTCTGCCCAGTCTCTAATGGAGCCCCGTGGTAAGTTGTGATACCATGACGAAGCCTCTTGACCCAAGCTGTTTTTGAAAAATTTGCACATCAGTGCATGGTCATCACTCCACAGCTCCATCTTCGTCTTGTAGTGCCTCAGATGGTCGATAGGGCAACTCTTTCCATCATAGAGCCTGAATTCGGGGATGATGAACCCCATAGGATTGCGGTACCGCGTGATCTGTTCGGTACATGGGGTTTCTTGGCATACGTTCCAAGCCTGTTGTAATGCGTCATCCGTGACTTGGTAGGGGGGAGGGTATCCTCCCTGATGTGGTGGTGGGCCATATCCTTCCCCGATCCTGTATTCGGGATATCTACCGTCCTTCGTGTTTGTGTGGACACGTTCCATATGAGTGTTCGGATGGACGATAGTTATTGGGACATTGCCCCCTTGGTGGGGCACTCTTGTATCGGGTTGCCGACCCGCTGCCTCCAGGGTGGCCCTGTAGGCAGAATCTTCCACTTCATGGCGTGGGTCTTTGTCGGGTTGGATAACTGGCAATACGATGCCGGCCGCTGTCATGGCCGTCATGCATGCCGCCAGCTGAGCTTGTAGCTGGGCGTAGTTCCTTTCATCGGCTAATGGAACAACGTGTTGTACCTCCACCGTGGGTGGTGTAATCATCCTCGGAGGATTAGTTGGTAGTCGGGGCGACTGTCCGAGTACATGATCCTCGGACATGCCAAACTGATGAGCTTCGTCCGTTTGTAAACGAGCACCGGAGTTGACCGAGGCTGTAGGCAAAGGGACTCTTGAGCTCGGCCCTGCCTGGGACCCGGGTAAGCGTCTTCGTGCACGCCTTAATACGGGCACGTCTTGTTCGTCCTCCGAGGACGAAGGGTGTTCGTCGACAATCCCTTCAATGAAATGCTGGGGTGGTTCGACCGGTTGTTCTTGGTTGACGTAGGAGGTTGTTGGTTGGTTTCCGGATTGGATAGCTTAATATCTGTCGCGGATGGCGAGTAGATCGTCGAGGTCTTGTTGGCTAATTTGCGCGTTTTGGTTATTAGTTTCTATTATCTCGGGATGGGTTTCCTCTACATTGGTCACCATTGTCGCTCGTCTGGCAGAGTATTGGTATTCGAATTCTAAACTAGTTGGGAACTAGATGATTCCCGGAGACGGCGCCATTTGATAAAGCCATAACTTTGGTCGGTCGCGTTAGGCTTTTCAACAATAATATAATAGTAAATCAACTGTAAATGATGGACACTTCCTGATCTTTATTATTGCTCGGATTATTATCCTTATTCGGAATATTACACTTGCTCGGATTAGTATCTCTATTTTACAATTGTGCTCGATTTGACTATTTGATCTCTCTTCTTGGTCTTTCTCCCCTTTTATTCGGTGCTCGGCTTTATCTCTGCTCGGTTTATTTCTTGACGTGATATACTTTGACTAATTTCTCTCTTTTCTCAACTTCTCTCTATATTTTTTGGATAGATTTTCTGGTCCATTTCTAGGAGGGGTAGTTGGCTATTTATAGGCAACTATGCCTTCTAGGATGTTGACAAATGTCTTCATCCCAGGGGGTTTTTCAGACATGGGTCCCCAGTTGAGTGGGCTTGGGCTTTTGATAGTAATACCTTATTTTCCTATAAAAGGCATAAGATGACCCATTTAAGCGTTGGATACCCATTTATAAAGTGGGCTGATTATTACCCGAATAGAATATTCGGATCCAATTTTTATGTTCTATCAGATATATATACATTTAATCATTAATATTGTTATAATATACTTATATTACTTTTTCTAATGAATATTTATAACATTTTTTTTTATATAACATTTATTAGAAATGTCTAGTATTGTTTACTCTTTTATGCAAAGAAACAATAAATGTAACAATAATATAAATAAATATATATTTTTAATCTACTACTTTTTTAAAACTTTATACTATATTTTTTTTCCAATACGCACCATTTTTCTATGACCACTTGTTAACTCTAAAGTTTGGTATAAAAACAAAACTAAACC
This sequence comes from Primula veris, assembly GCA_963682055.1. Lineage (NCBI taxonomy): Eukaryota > Viridiplantae > Streptophyta > Magnoliopsida > Ericales > Primulaceae > Primula > Primula veris. Next base: position 24,095,651 of record OY821743.1, on the reverse strand, counting down.
GAACCAACTGAATAGTTTGGTATACCGAAAGTTCGGTATACCGAATTTTTTGGTTCGGTAATGGTATAATTTTTTTAAAACCAAACTAGTTTGGTACGGTATCGGGATGTATAGTCAAAAAGTTCGGTACCGAACCGATGGCACCCCTACAAATGATGATGGTATTTCTAGTTCGGATGACTAATCCGAACTAGTGTTTGTTTACATTGGTATTGGTATTGCAAGCGGACTAATTACTAAATTTACGATTTTATCCATTCATAAACTAAATATACAACTAATAAAAACTAAGAGAAAACTATAACATGCATAATTTATACTTTCTTTTGAATTAAAAGAAAAAATCTTATAATTGGTAATTATAAATAACAATAAATGTTTTGCAAGAAAAAATCAAACACAAAGCAATACTTCATACATAAATAGCTATTTAAAAAAATAAAAAATAAGTCTCACTTAATAAAAAATAAAAGCTTACTAATTCCAAAAAAAATTGTGAATTGGGGATGATAGGTAAACCCAGTAAAAAAACCCCAAAAAATATATAGATATAGAGCAATTCGAAATCAAACCCATATCCATTGAAGAGATGTTAATTCAGAAAAAAAAAAAAAACATTGGAATGTTAACTATTCATTAATTTCATAAAAATATTCTCTTGAATGGATATGGATCGAATGTGTGTTTCTATATTTGTTATATGTAAATATCTCTATAAATAGATTGTGTATATAATTAAAAAAAAAAAAGTTGTCTACATATATGTATTGGTGAGATGTTGAGAATGATGGATACAACTATAAAGTAAAGTTCTTTTCGTAATAAACAAAGTGAGATTCAGCAAAGTATTTATAATACCACCCTTATTGGTGGCTTACATATAGAGGTGGACTTAATACACTGCATAATTTCTTTAAAAACGCACAGACCGTAGATTTAATCTACGGTCTACAGTGATTCACTGTAAACCGTAGATTAAATCTACGGTTTACAGTGATTAACTGTAAACCGTAGATTTAATCTACGGTTTACAGTCAATCACTGTAGACCGTAGATTAAATCTACGGTCTGTGCGTTTTCACAGATTTTTTGAAATTAAAAATTAAAATTAAAATTCTAATAATTAAAATTAAAATACTGAATATTTTTTTCAAATTAAACATGATTTTTTTTTTACATAAAAATGCCTTATGTTTAAAATTTGATATTTTTTTCAAGTGTATAATTTGATATTTTTTTCAAGTGTATAAGTTGATATTTTTTTCAAATAAGGCATTTTGTTTTTTTCAAATTAAAAAACAAAATGACTTATTTTTAAAATTTTACATAAAATAAATTACAAATATTCTAACAATCTCTCAAAATAAACACAAAATTTACACAAAAAAAGTTGATTTGATAAATTTTATGTTTTTGGTTGATGTTATATTTTTGTCAAGTTTATAAGTTGATATTTATTGAATCATTAACTAAATCGTCAATTTTTGTGAAGTACATTTGGTTTGTTTTTAACACTTGTATAACGTAATATGAAACATTAACTAAGTCGTGAATTTGGTGTCAATCGCCAATTTTCTTGAATGAAACAATCATAAATTATATAAAATTCATAAAAGAAATTAAGTCAATATGCAAACATGAATATCAACTTATAAATTTCATAAAATAAATTTATTAAACAAAATTTACAACAAAATTAAACAAAATTTACAACAAAATTTCATAGAACTAAATTTCATAAAACAAATTTATTAAACATTTGTTTACATCATATAAATTTACAACAAATTGGAAAAAATAGTAATTTACATAAAATTAAAAATAAAAAACAGATTATGGACTTAGGTCTATAGGTTCTTCATTTGCTTTTTTCTTTCCCGATTGCTTTTCCAGCGCCATATATAATTTGAAATTTGGTCGAAAAAGTTCCTTCCATGGCGCAGCTGCCTCAGTGCGTGTTTGTTCCCACCGTGCTATAATTCCTGGCATTGGGAAGATCCCTTCTTTAGGAATAACCTGAGCATAGTGACAACTGTTGACGAACACCATTACAGTCGGGATGTAATATGTCGTTCCCTGAGGCGGACCAGTATAAAGCGGTAAAAAAGTACTGTTCCACACGTTTACCCCTCCATTTTGATTTTCCCATAAGGACAACAATACAATTGGCATATTGTAATGAGAAGCAATTAAAAACCCATAAGACGGAAATCTCATCCATTTGTCAATAGGTGCGGGATCTGTAGGATGATAAAAATTTAAACTTGATAAAATGTAATCATACCGGTAAGCTTCAAAGTCAAGATTCTCAAACAGCTCATAATAAACACCTTTCATTTGCTGCAGCTCTTGAAATAACTCACATCTTATCGCGTACCAATCATCTTCCCCATTCTGTTTACCCGTCGCATTTGCAAGTACCCGGAACCCACAGTTACCATCCCCACGCACATCATAAACTGTTTCGATGTAACTATGTAACATGACCCATATTTGGTCACTGTACAGGAAGGTTGGCCTATTGGGGGTGGGTTTAGGGTTCTGGTTTCGCGGCCTCCTAGTTGGGTTTACCCTTACCTCCGGTGTTTCATCCGCCTTGCCTTTACCCTTGTCCCTACTAGCACCAGCACTCTGTTCCTCCACATACTCCCATCCCGACTTATCCCTCTTACTAGATTTGTCGCCTTTTCTAGGTCTCCCCCTATTTGCTCTCACTTCGGGGTCACTGACGGATGTTCTGGCTGGTACGGTTATCTCTCGGAGTTGTGTTTTCATACGCCGTTTTTCAACATTCGTTTTGCTAGCATAAACACTTTCAAACTCTTCTAGATCACCCTCTACCCCATAATCATCGGTGTTCCCATTATCATCAATTACGTCTAATTTTTTCCAGAATGGATTAATATATTCTAGAGGAAGAGGCTTCCCGAATAAAATATGTTCACTCATAATATGATGACAAGGTAAACCGTGAGACAATTAAAAACCCCAAGAACAATTCTCATCAGCCTGGCCACTACATTTTTTGTGTTCTTGGAATAATAAATCAAAGGCATAGTGTGTGATATACGACCTAAGATTTATAAATAGAGGCGTTTTTTTAGAATGTGGAAAATAAGACTTGCATTTATCCAACTTCGTCTTAATATCCTCAAACTGTTTTTCTAGAATTCTATTCACCTCTACCCAAACAGTTTCAAGCGTGCCAGTATTTGTGGAAAGGGATCTTTTCAGCTTAGCATGTTGTTGTTCGGCTCGATTGCTAGTTCTGTTACCTAGATGTGTTGTGTGGTTGGTATAGCATGCAACAAACTTTTCAGCATAATCATTTAAAAGCTTGTCTACATACTTAATCACAGCAGGGTACGATTTGTAAAAGGAATTGAAATTAGTTCGGTTATAATTGTACTCCTCTATCGACTCAGAATCAACCAATAAACCCCAATCATCTAGAAACGTTTGCCACTCCTCGTCAGGGATCTTTTTACGGCAGTTTTTCAAAACATTTTTTGCAATATGAAAAGTGCACAAAATATGATGAGAATCGGGAAAAACAACGGATAAAGCATTTGATAAGGCCATTTCCCTGTCGGTTACAAACACCCTAGGTAGTATACACCCCTCCAATGTAACTTTAAAATTTTCCAATGCCCATATATAACTTTCTTGTGTCTCGTCACTCATGAAAACAAAACCTAAACAATATGTTTGGTTCGTTGATGTCATTCCTACGACTTCTAGAAATGACATATTAAAACGGTTTGTCCTATATGTACAATCCATTAACAAGACATCAGGAAAAGCTTTGAACATCCTTATAGAATCGGGGTGTGCAAAAAACAAGTTCTCAAGGCAATGGGTTGATGGGTTCATATTATAGTAGAATGTGTAGCGATGTCTATCCAACAAATTAAAAAGTTCCTGTGTCAGGTTTCTACCATCTCGTTCTTTAAATTTCAGTCCGGCCAAAAAATTATGTATCGTTTTAGTGTTTGATACATTGTCAGGATTTCGATTTTTAATGGCCTCTAATATTGCACCAACTTTAAAACTACTTTGCCTTAAAGTTTTAACAATTTCTTTTTCATCTTGGTTAAACGAGCACGTCGTGCTTGCCCTTGGAGGTAAGTTGGAGGTGGGTGGTTATGTTGTCCATTTTCTACGTGACACATCCATTCACCATTAACTACGTAACCTTTAATGAAAAATGGACAGTCTTTTTTCTTTGTACCTGATTTTACGGAAGATGGTTTCTTTTTTTCGTAAACCCCCGATTTATCACACACAATATCAACATACGGTGTTCTGCTCCCATCACCCCCTCCAGACCTACGAATCGTAAGAATGAAACCCCAATTTCCAGCCACATCAGCAAGATCAGCAAGCATTTCATCCCTTGTTTCCCAAGTCAATTCATCAACTTCAAAGTGCTCCGAATAATCAGTTAGCTCATCCTTTGAGCCACTAGATGAATTCGCATTGTTGTTGTTATTCCATTGGTTGTTGTCATAACCATAGTTGTAATTCATTTTCGAAAAGTGTTTGTTTGTATATTTTATTGGGGAGAAATGAGGATTTTTCTAGAGATTTCCGAAATGTGTTTGTGTTTGATTTTATGGTTTGTTAGAATTGGCAAAATTGAGTCATATTTATAGGGTAAGTTTACACTACAAATCGTAGATTACTTTTACGGTTTGTAGTGAATTTTTGGTGTAGTCATTTCGAAACTTTAATAATGCATTGAGTAGTCATTTTCGGATAGGGTTGTCAAATCATAATAATTCAAAAGTGATAAGGTGTTGTCGGAATTATTTTGATAGATATGGTATCCAATGTAATTTACACTACAAACCGTATATTACTTTTACGGGTTGTAGTGTTTTTTTTGGTGTAGTCATTTCAAAACTTTAATAATGCATTGAGTAGTCATTTTCGGATAGGGTTGTCAAGTCATAATAATTCAAAAGTGATAATGTGTTGTCGGAATTATTTTGATAGATATGGTATCCAATGTAATTTACACTACAAACCGTAGATTACTTTTACGGTTTGTAGTGAATTTTTGGTGTAGTCATTTCGAAACTTTAATAATGCATTGAGTAGTCATTTTCGGATAGGGTTGTCAAATCATAATAATTCAAAAGTGATAAGGTCTTGTCGGAATTATTTTGATAGATATGGTATCCAATGTCATTTACACTACAAACCGTAGATTACTTTTACGTTTTATTAACTGCTAAAAATAACTGCTAAAAATAAGTAGTGTCAAGTCAAACAATGTCTAGTCAAATCAAAACATAAGCTTTTAGTGGGTTTTAATTGGGTGTGTGCAAGTGCACAACTAGACGGACACATGGGTGATAACAATGACAGAATACATACAAACCGTACATTTAATGTACGGTTTGTATGAAATCTATACAAACCGTACATTAAATGTACGGTTTGCATGTATATTTTAGAATATTTAGGGTTTAGGGTTTAGGGTTTAGGATTTAGGGTTTAGGGTTTAGAGTTTGTAATTTTGAGTTTAGGGTTTAGGGTTTGTAATTTAGGGTTTAGGGTTTGTAATTTAGGGTTTAGGGTTTAGGGTTTGTAATTTAGGGTTTAGGGTTTGTAATTTAGGGTTTAGGGTTTAGGGTTTGTAATTTGGGTTTAGGGTTAGGGTTTGTAATTTAGGGTTTAGGGTTTAGGGTTTGTAATTTGGGTTTAGGGTTTAGGGTTTGTAATTTAGGGTTTAGGGTTTAGGGTTTAGGGTTTGTAAAAACTCAATATTGGTCCTATCAATTAAAATACAGAATATTTTTTAGAAACATACAAATCAAACATACGACTCAAATTAAACTTACGAATTTATAATATTCCAACTCAGCTAAGAATAAAACTTACAAATCAAACATAGAAATCAAATACAAAAAACATTTACAAAAAACACAAATGTGCATTTTTTTTTTTTGTAACGACTAAATGATTTAAAGTTGGACGTAGAGAGCATCTTTCCGGCCGATGTTAATCTATCCGATGACGGCTCAGCAGACTCTTCGATTTCGTTTAACTCCGTACGCCGTCTCTGTCGATGCTGCGATTCTGGATACGGAGCACGCTCGTAGGATGTAAGTGCTAATCCGCGACTCCAACTGTCGGTTGAATGCTGACTATGATAATCGAACGGAACATCATCCTGAACGTACTCCGACCCAGCAAAAGAAGCACGACGACCATGACCGCTTGAACTCGGACCCGGACCCTGATCTGTAGTCGGGGGTCGACCTCCAGTCGATCTTCTACCCCGGCTACTAGATTCGCCTTCCCCTCTGCCTCTTTCGTCGGGACGCCGACAACTTGAAGCCCTAGTGAACGTTCTTGGGTCGTAACGTAGGTCGTCATCACCATCGTCGTCGTCGTCGTCATCGTCATCCTCCTCATCCGACTGTTCATCAGCTGACCCATACGGATTCAATCCCATTTCAGCGAAGTCCTTTCGTAGTAAGTCCACTTCCGTTTTCAATTTATGCTGTTTGAACGATTTGAAATTTCGGCGCAATACCGCTTTCTGAAAAAAAAAACCCAATCAAAAACGATTTATAAGTATTGAAATATACAAACAGAAAAATAACAATCAAATATTAATGAACTTTAATTAGTTGTTACCATTTTACTGAACAACCCTGTATGCTCCCGGAAACCGTGAGATGGCGGGGCAAGTTCAGGTGGGTTTATGAAGATGCGGGTCCTCTCTCTATACCATCTCATGTAATCCGGTGACGTCCCCGTACCAAATTCGCCATTCACAAGCCGGTTGTGGCGGTCATTCCACACGATAATAAACTCTGCAAAAAGTGCAGGCCAATCGTGTTTTTGCCCAATCCCAAATCTTCTATCCTTGCCGTGACCATTTCTGGGTTTCCAAATATATGTAGGGACCTGCTGAACAAAACCGAACTGTCTCATGAACCTGTCCGCGGGATGGAACTCAATCTTCTCATTACAAATGAGAGGCACAGAACAATGCCACATATAACGGCCCCGCGTGCAGTATTCCGGATACTGATTGAGATTCCCGTAAGGTTGCCACACTATCTGTAATCAGCAAAATTAGAATATATAAACAAGGGTTTAAAAATACTAGTAATAAATTCTGCGAACATAAGACCAATGCAAACATATACAACATATAATACGTAAGTTACATATAATACGAAAGTTAAAATTTACCTGTTCAGGCGACATATTGTCAAACTGGTCACGTATGTGGACCACATTATGTCCGTAGACATATGGCGTAAGGTTAGTTTGCCTCCAAATCTTCCATCTGTAATATACAAACAAAACCCGATAAACAATAAATATAACCGGCAGCTAAGTAAATGATAGATGACGCAATAAAAAAAAAACCACAAATCCAAGACACAAAAACTAAATAATATCATACCTGTAACCGAGGGGGAACCTAGGCAAGCCCTCAGGTGGCTCGATATCTTCCGGCAGCTCTTCACATGGTCTAACCGGCAGTAGTCTGGTAATCGCCCACATATCCAGAAACATCACCGCCCCGCTTACTCCGTTTGTCTTACAACGTACCACCCTGCATAGATTAGCCTCTAACCAGGCCAGAAGAGCTGATCCCCAACTATACTCAGCACACGTGTCAAAATCCTCCAGAAATGGCAGAGGCCATAGTGGAATCTGATCACTGCTCTTATCTGAAAATACATGTGCCGCCAGTAATAACAACATGGCAGCCCTAGACTGATATAGCAAACGCTCCTCACTAGGGTTGGGGGGTAATTCACCAAACTTGTGTAACATCCAATCAAGTCTAACTGTCAGACATGTTTTATCCACTTGATTGTCAGCCGGTCTAACACCCAACAAACTCTCTACCATATCTAACCTGCTCGCCCTGTTATCATTCCGCTCCGACCGGGTAACAGCAAGACCATCCACCCTGAGACCAAGCATAATCTCTACATCCTGTAAAGATATCCCCAACTCTCCACCGACAAAATGGAACGTGTGCGACTCATCACGCCACCTATCAACTAAGGCTGTAAGCAAGCCTCGGTCTACGGTATAATTACCTATACTGTGAATACCGTAAAAACCAGCCCTAATCATATTTTGAACTACCCTTTCAGGCATCGGTATCTGCCAACTATAATTATAAACCCTAATCTTATTGGCATCTCCTCTACCCGCTTCTCTTCCAGCATCCCAAGTCTGATTAGAAATGTGACCGGTCTGTCGTAAAATACCCAACCTGCCTTTAATATGTGGACCTGGATCTACCATTCTAACTGTGATAACCAAATATAACTCGGTTAATGATAACCAAACAATGATAAAATAACCAATTAATAACCAATTAATGATAACCAAACAATGATAAAATAACCAATTAATAACCAATTAATGATAACCAAACAATGATAACCAATTAATGATAACCAAACAATCATAACCAATTAATGATAACCAAACAATGATAACTCAATTATAACCAATTAATGATAACCAAAACAATGATAACCAAACAATTATAACCAAACAATCATAATCAAACAATAATAACTCAATTTTTTAATCATAACCAAACACACATTTAATCATAAACCAAACAATAATAATTCAATTTTTTAATCATAACCAAACACACATTTAATCATAAACCAAACAATAATAACTCAATTTTTTAATCATAACCAAACACACATTTAATCATAAAACCAAACAATAAAAACTCAATTTTTTAATCATAACCAAACACACATTTAATCATAAAACCAAACAATAATAATTCAATTTTTTAATCATAACCAAACACACATTTAATCATAAACCAAACAATAATAACTCAATTTTTTAATCATAACCAAACACACATTTAATCATAAAACAAAACAATAATAACTCAATTTTTTAATCATAACCAAACACACATTTAATCATAAAACCAAACAATAATAACTCAATTTTTTAATCATAACCAAACACACATTTAATCATAAACCAAACAATAATAACTCAAGTTTTTAATCATAACCAAACACACATTTAATCATAAACCAAACAATAATAACTCAATTTTTTAATCATAACCAAACACACATTTAATCATAAAACCAAACAATAATAACTCAATTTTTTAATCATAACCAAACACACATTTAATCATAAAATCAAACAATAATAACTCAATTTTTTAATCATAACCAAACACACATTTAATCATAAACCAAACAATAATAATTCAATTTTTTAATCATAACCAAACACACATTTAATCATAAACCAAACAATAATAATTCAATTTTTTAATCATAACCAAACACACATTTAATCATAAACCAAACAATAATAACTCCATTTTTTAATCATAACCAAACACACATTTAATCATAAAACCAAACAATAATAATTCAATTTTTTAATCATAACCAAACACACATTTAATCATAAACCAAACAATCATAACTCAATTTTTTAATCATAACCAAACACATTATCAACAATTATCAACAATTGAAATTAACCAAACACAAAATAAAAAAAAATGCAAAAATGAGACAAATATCAACAATTATTATAATTTCTATAATTAATATAAACAAACAACAAACAATTATATATAGCTAAGTGAATTATGGTTTTGCATATTTTATATATTTTTTCCTAGTTTACAAATTAAAATTACACAAAAAAAAAAACATGCAAAAATGGGACAAATATCAACAATTATTATAATTTCTATAATTAATATAAACAAACAACAAACAATTATATATAACTAAGTGAATAATCAATTTGCATATTTTATATATTCTTTCCTATTTTACAAATTGAAATTACACAATATAAATAATAAATTAGAGAATAAAAGATATACCCTTGAATTATGGATAAATTTGATTGATGATTTGGGGTTTTTTTGTTAATTAATTTGATAGGTAATGTGTTTGATTGATTTGGGTGGTTTTTTGGGATGAAAATTGGGGGTTTTTGAGAGAAAGAGAGAGAGTATAGTATAAAAGTTTATTTTTAAAAAAAAAAAACGTGAAATTCTGTTTTCAAGGGACTGTCTGTGTAATTTTCGCGCAGGGACTGACTGTGTAATTTTGAAAAGAAGGGACTGACTGTATAATTTTGAAAAGAAGGGACTGACTGTGTAATTTCTGCATAATTTAATCCAGACCGTAGATTAAATCTACGGTCTACAGTCATTGACTGTAAACCGTAGATTTAATCTACGGTTTCAGAGTTAATCCAGAATTTTTTGATGTATTTTCAGCCAACCTCTTACATATACTCTTAAAAAGAGCCTTTGTTGTCTATTTCTAACCCATGTTAAACAAGTTTTACAAAGATAATATTAGTTGACCTAATAGTATATAGAATCCTATGCTATTCTCAATAACTGTTAACAAACGAGGCCATATTGTCATTGGTTGTGGCTTTCAAAAAAGCATCTCCACTTATTTTTTTTAGTATCACACAATAGTGAATGGTAGGTTATTATAGTTACATTTGAGATGTGTTAGTGTCATATGTTAAAATTGTTGTTAAATTTAGAAAAAAAAAAGTTACTCAGTTTCAAAATATAAATTCATTACCAAAAACTCAACTTATTAAGTGTACACAATCATTACTCATTTTTATTAATGCGCACGTTCTCTTATCAACTTAAAAATATGAGCAAATATATAATGTTACACAATAATTTTTTCTATTTTGAAAAAATGGACTTATATTGTGTAACAGCCCAAAATATAAGAAGTACATTTTGGAACAGCCCACAATACAAGTAGCAATCTCTATGTGGACCATCAAGAGTTCTATATATTAATTTACTGTCTTCATTTGTATTTTTAAATTAATTTTACTATCAAAAGCTTTTTTGTAAAGGACCATGGACATATAATATTGTAAAGAAAATATTATAAAAATGTTTCTAGCAAAAACTAAATTGTCTGATGCAGATGATAAATAAAAGTTAAAGTTAAAAAGTATAGATGATGTTTAAATGACAACCTTTTGTCTATGTGTCAATTTAACATTAAAAAACTAAAGTTAGCATCACCATTGTAAAAAAATAAGTTAAGCATAAAATCTATGAAAATGCTCATTCTTACCAAATTTTCAATCCAAAAATCTTATTCGTTAATGTCACAGATTATGCACCAATCATTTTGGTTATGCTTTAAAAACAATATTCATTAAATAAATCATCAAGTAAGGTTTTTTTTGTGTAAAATATTTATATCTCTACATCAAAACTCTTTAAACCTTAACACCACAAGTCAAAATTTGAAATACATCATTTGTTTATTATTAGATCTCTTCACCTATGTGACATTTAAGCCTTTTTTCTCTTTTATTTGTTACTAAGTTTGAAGTACATTGAGAAAGCGTATCAGAAAACTTAATCATTTCCTCATACTTAATACATTTTATATCTTTTAAGTAACCGTTTACATTTACACAAAATTCCAACTTATTTATTAATTTTCTTATAATAATCCTATATTGTTTATTTTTATTTGTTTATTATCATTTAATAATCATAACAATATTTCAACCACAAAAATGTGAACTCCAGCTTATTTATTAATTTTCTTATAATAATCCTATATTATTTCTTTTTATTTGTTTATTATCATTTAATAATCATAATAATATTCCAACCATAAAAATGTGAACTCCATGATAATTTGTTACTATTATATTTATCTAGGAAATCATATACATTGATCATATATAAGGTAAATTTTGTGTTTTCTGAAATTTAATAAATTTATAACGTTACTAATGCATGCTATTTTTTATATCAAATATTGTGTTGAGATAAAATTATGTTTTGATGTTACAGATAGCGATGCTCTAATACATATACTATGTCTAATGTCTTGCAACAAATTTATTACAAACAAGCCCTTAAATTGATAGTAATTAAAAAAAAAAAAGCACAATTGCAGTCGTTGAAAATTAAAACTACAAACAACTGCCATTAGGGATTAACCTAACCCACTACTAATTAATTAAAAAAAAAAAAAAAAACCGACGGTTCCTGCTATCTCTCCCCCTGTTTCTCTAAATTATATTTTCTGATTCCAAAATCTCCTAAATCTGAGGGAATTACAATTATTAGAGTTGGATTAAATTTCAACAATGATATAACAATCGGGTTTCTTTCTTTAAGAGTCGGAGGTATGGGCAACTTACTTATTTATAAGATTTCTTTTCTTGTCAATTTAGGTTTTAATTTTTTATGATATATTTGGTGTTTATATAGCGGTTTAATAATTTAATGGATACATGGACGAGAGACTGTCTATGCGTTACACCAACGCATCGTGTGACCACGTCCGCTAGTATTTTATGATGTGATGTCAATTTGAATTCGATTTTTTTTAATGTGACGGAAAGTTTTTTTTTTTTTTTTTTTTAAACTAAAGAGAAATAGAAACCCCGCTGAATTAAAAACAAGAAAATTTGACAAGTTTTTGTAACTTGGTTCGTTTGAATATTAACTTAGATGACATAATTTAGTAAGTATGAAATGTACATATTTACCAAACATAAAACCGAATTTAAAATGTTTGCAACTATTTGTAAGCCCATATTGTTGATAAGCTCCAATCATAACGTTAACAAAATATAAAGTTTAATCTTCTCCAAAATTTTAGGCCAAAAAATTGAAAATTTGAATTATGGTGGTGAATCAAACTAAACAACGGTAAAATAAAAATAAAGAAACTTACTCAACATAAATACTCCACGTGCCAAATATTCAAAATGCCACTGCTATATATTCACCCGTACTATTAATTTGCATATATACATACATAAATACATACATACTCGTTATTATTCATTGCAAAATTTCACCATGGAACCAAAGGATCAAGAGGTTTTGCTTTTTATTATAAAATTTTACGCAATACCCATTTCCCTTTACCTTTATCTGTGTTATTGTTGATGCTTTATTTTTTATTTTTTTTTTGTACTTTGTTTTTAGCTGTTTACTATAACCACTTGCTTTGGTTATGGTCTTATATATGGATGAGTAGTTTAGTGTGTGTTTGATTAAAAATATATAAAGATTGATAGTTAATTAATGATGATAGTGGTTTATTTAGTTTCTTACTACTAGTTTTTTTTTTTTTTTTTAGGACTAGGGTTTAACTTAAAAGTATGCATGGAGCCAAATTGGGGTTACAAAAGTTGGATGAAAAATTGGGTGCATTGTATTTTGTCAGTGATTCAGTCACTGGATTTAAATTTATTGTTTTTATTTCCTTGCCACTAATATTTATTCTTGAGCGATTTTTATTGTTTTTATTTAAATTTCTGTTGTAATAATGTCGATTCGACCATTTATTATTATTAGTGAAATAATGGCATTCCCCACCAATTTATTTAAAAAAAGTCACTGGATTCTACTGAAAGTAGAGTGAAATTTTGTTTTCAACTTTGCAAGTAGTTGTTTTTATTAAATTTGCACCTCTGACCTATGGAGTCTCAGTCTGGCTTAATAGCATTAGTTTACTGTTAGTGTACAAACTACAAAGCCATTAGGATTAGGCTACCGAAAGTAGAGCGAAATTTTGTTTTCAACTTTGCAAGTAGTTGTTTTTATTAAATTTGCACCTGGAGAGAGAGTCATAAATCATTAATTTGAGATTGTGTTCTGACCCTGTTACATCAAGATAACGGAGAAAGTAGTATTTTCAATCGACTTGAAAATGAAAAAAAAAAGACTCCTTTTTTACTTTTGAAAAGGGATACTTAAGAACCTAACAATTTTCTGGTAAGTCTTTATACTTTTTGGCAGGAATTTCATTCCAAACTAGGTTTCTGCATTCCCTTGTAATTTCCTCGTTTTATCATAAGAATCGCTGCATAATCACTTGGAACTTTAAGTCGGTGTGTTGGTTAGTTTTTAATATCGGGTTTTTATAGCATATATGATTTGAGTTAAAGATGGAGATTATGGAGAAATTAATCTTTTATTCACTTCCGAAATTAAGCTTACCCCATTGTGTTTTGGGAAAACAGGAAAGTCTCTTCATAAGAAAATAAGCAAGTCTTTTTGAGTCTGAGAAAAGAGTTGAGTTCATTCGACTTAAAACTTGAACTTTTATGCACCTGGACAACAGAGCTATATCTATTTTTAATTTGAGAATTGAAATACAACCAATTAAGTATATAAGAAAAGGGTGAAAAGCCTGATCTTCAAAGCTGCAACCAAACAAGCCTTGTAAACAATATTCAATTCAAATAGCTGAGAATGCTTATAATTTTTTTACTCATGTGATGTCTGTCTATCTTTTAAGAAAGGACAGATTTTATCTTTTGAATTATATTACTGTGTTGACTAGTACTTGAATTAAGCTCTGGATTTTGCTTGGCAAATTTGTGTTTTTCTTTTCAAATATAAGGGTTCATATAGTGCTGATTCAAGTGATAGGACAACTAATAAAAAATATGGAAAAATCAAGGGTTCTAAATAATTTGATTTTATCATTGTGCTTTGAGTTTTCTTGTCTTTTGGTGCTTTATTCTAGTTTTATCAGGGTTAAAGTTTTGTTTTCTAATGAATTTGTGTTTTAAGATTTGAAAGTGAGTATATCTAGGAAAGGAAGTTATTTGAGGGGATTGGTTTTGAGATAAATAATAGAAAAGTCGCGGTTTTCTTTTATACAAAGTATGATACTCAAGTTCCTTTTATGGTAAAAAAAATGTCAAGTAAAATTCTTTTTGTTTTCTGGAAGGTTTTATTTCACACCAGGTAAACGTCTTTTATTATTAGAGTTAAATTTAGTTTTGGTTATTGTTTATGAGTTTTAATCTCCTATTTACGTTAAATTTTTGTTCGATAGTTTCCCTTTCAGATTATGTCAACTGTCGAGCGTTTGATACTTTGATTGTCAACATGCGCAGGCTTGCTCTGTGTAATATTTATACACCTATATCAAGAAAGCGATTTCTCTTTTCATACGTTAACAGTAGGTTTGTTATGACATCATTGGTTTTGGGTTTGATTAACATAAATATGATCAGAACGATTATGGCTGTTGTTGTCTTGTTTCACCATCTTTTGAAATAACCAGCTAGTTTTAAGTGGAAATTCAAATTTACAATTGCGAATTCCATGTTTGTATTTGTAATCCGCTTAATGAATCATGATTATATTCTATTGCTAATTATGATCGTGAATTTTTGTCTGATTTCCTCCTTTTCCCAATTGGGTTATAGATGAACATATCCGTGAAAGTAATCAAGACGATCACACTCAAGGTGAATCCACTTGACACAATCGGAAACCTCAAAAAAATTATCCGTGAAAAGGAGCTCCTCTCAGAATCAGAAGATGATCTGCAAGATCTCAGTTTCGTCAATGAAAAGCTCAAAGACGAGAGCAAATTATCTGATTATAACAGAATTCAACCAAATTCCAGTCTCCATCTCAACGTTAAAAAATTTGACACTATGAATATATCCATTCACATCCCATCCCAACAAAAAACATTTGAACTCAATGTGTATCTACGGGATAAAGTCAAAAAGATCAAATCTCTGATCCATGAGAAAGAGGGTATGATCGCTAATGATGCTTACTCACTTTACTACAAAGGAAAACAAATGAAAGACGAAAAGACTTTAGCCTATTTCAAAGTAGAGGCTGAATCTGTGCTATACGTGGTATTTCACCCAAAGGATATGTTCTCCGTGTCTGTTAAAATGCCAGGTAATGTAGAACCAGAGTTGAGATACAAGAATGACTTCGCAAAACTATATAGTTTTTAATTAATCAAATTCTGAATTTCACAAACATGCATACGCTTATTTATAAGGTCAGGAAACAAACCAGTTTAAGCTCAAAAGTCGTTTCTTTTAACCTTACATAGTTATAGCTTTAGAAACTTGAATGAATTCGTAAAAGCTATAAATTTTCAGAAGAAACTAACAATATCTGAACTGATACATTTTTCGACACATTTCATAAACTAATTTAATAAGCAATTCATATTTTAATTTCCCACCCTTTTTCCAATTTTTCCCAAAATAATTTTCAGTTAGTCCTACATCTTTCAAACTCAAATAAAACCTTTATGCTAAGCATATTTCAGAAATAACCAATTACTGTTGCAATTAAATCATCCTTTTAATGAATGTAAAAAAGGATTCAACAAGTTATTAATTATTATTTAATAGTATTTCGATAAATTTCCCGGTTTGTGTTAAAATGCAAGGTGGCAAGGTTTTGAAGCCAGAAGTTAGGGCTATGCACACTGTTTGTGATCTCAAGGCGATACTTGGCAGTATGCTGGGGTACCCTGTGGGTCAACAAACCATTGTTTACGAAACTGACGAGCTCGAGGATTGGAGGACTCTATCTCATTACAATATTGGGCTGAATTCGAAGTTAGATATGTTGGCTTTTACATATCAGATTTTTGTCAAGGATTGGAATGGGAAAGTTATAGTTGTTAATGTTCAAGGGGACGATAAGGTGAATAATGTGAAAGCTGTGGTTTTCGACAAATTGGGTGTTCCTGCTGATGTGTACTCGCTCGTTTATGGCGGTAAATCTCTTGAAAATGAGAGAGCCTTGAAGAGTTACGATATTGAGAAAGATTGTACTCTTAATATTGTTTATTTGTCGAGTTACCGTAAATGACCCGTCAACATGTTTTGGTTATTTGTCGAATAAGGATAATCTTTTCTTATTTTGGCTAAGGCTTGTTTGGTCGAATGAAAGTAGTGGCTGCTTTTGTTTAGGGGTAAGTTTCTTTTGGGTGATTGATTTAGTTGTAATTGAAAGTGGCACTGGTGTTTTTTTGCTTTGGTATTTTGACTGCAATTCATTTACAATTTAGTCTCTGATTGTGATGATGATTTGCGGTGGTAAATAAATTTCGATTTCAATGCTCAAATGAAACAGGGGTACTTAAGCTTATTCTTACATACTCTTCATGTACTGTTTCTTTTATCTGAGATTTGGGAGTTGCAATGATGAGAAATAGTTCACTCTCGTTTCGTTTACCTGTTAATTAAGGGTAAGTGGTTGGTGTTTGCAAAAACATCCATATGTGTTTTTTTTACAACATTTTAAGTAAGGCTTGTTTGGTCGAATAGTATACCAACTCCTGGCATTTAAAGCATAGGCTAAGCCCCCCTCCCCCTCTCTGTTGGTTACGGTAAGAGACGACAGTGCCATTCGGAATGGCTTTTACTTTTTAGCTTAGAATTCTGACTGCAGTTTATTTTGGACTTGGTCTATCATTGTCATGGTAACGCACTGATATATAATTTGTGGCTTAAGCATTCGATTATTTACTGACTCACTGTGTTTCATCAACCTAATAGTACTTTTTGGTATATAAAGAGTATGTACCGTCAACATAATCTTAATCGAATTAATATTATATTTCTGTCATTGTTTAACGAATACCCAAAGAAACTATCACAAAAGTCATATTATTCCAACATAAATTTCTGGCGAATTCTCTAACGTTTGAAATTTCATCTCATCTTTAGAGGGATTTTATCTTTTAAATTTGCTATCTTGAAATACACACGTATTCATTTCTGTTAGTAAACAGATTTATTATTGATATAGGCAGATAAATATAAGATCAGTACTCCTTAACAAACGACACTTTAATGAGAAACTTGATAGAATTTCACAGTTGCCAGTACAGCTTCTCTATCACTTCATCTCTCTTATATCTTTTTGAAATAGTGGTTATTACAACCGTTTGTCGATACAATAAAAAAGTGTACCGGGCAGTGGTCCCTTTTACAGTCCAATTGAACAATGAAAAAGTGTACCGGGCAATGGTCCCTTTTACAGTCCGATTGAACATCTGTCTCGTTTGGTGCAGCATCAAGGTGATGATTCTAGACTGTTCTCGCAACAATTATCATCTTCAGCGTATCCTTTCCATGATTAAAAAAACAAATAAAAAGTCTATCCTTTCATTGAGATCAATCACGATTCTGTATTTAACATATTGTAAATTGTGTGATCCATTTTCGACTAGCGACAATGTTGAGGTAATTTATCGAAAAAACTCTCGTTAGAATGGGTCGACGAGAGTGGTTGCTTAATTCAAAAGATAATTCAAGAGGTGATCTCGAGTTTAGCAACATGGTTGCATATTTGAGCGTTTAATTGGGTTAAAAACGTACAATTTAACAACGGATCACCAAGCCTTTTGCATTTTTGGCATTATGAGTACTTTAGAAAGTTTGTAGATCATAGAGAGATCAAGTTCACAAAGTGCTCTAATTTGAAGGACATGGTTTTGAGTCTCTTTACGAAACAGATTATGGGTTGACTGAAAGACTTTCGACACAACTTCTTAAAATACCCAAAGATTCACTTTAGCAATAATCTAGAAATGCCTATAATTTCAAGCACTTATCTGAGATGTGTGGAGTTATCTTTTGCAAAAGATTGTCCAAGGTTGATATTAATGCTCTCTACGATCTCTCCACTTATTTTTTCATAAACTATTCCCAGTTGCGCTTAGTGTTAATCCGACATGAAAGCAGAAATCAATTTTACTCTTAAGGAAATGGATATGAAGTATATTGACTTGGTAAAATTACTCAAAAGAGTTTCATAATTCCGAGATGTGACCTTGTTCATAAACTTAATGGTATATACAAGTCAAAATCATGATCTCCGAGCTAATCTATTTGCAGTATTTAAACTCGTATTTGTATTTATCGATTTCTGCTTTTAAGTGTATTGAATTTATTTAAAAATTATGAAACTAGTAACAAATTCGCAACTCCAGAAGTTTCTGAAATCCCTATAAGAGAAGTTATAAGAGCATGTTTTGATGTTCTTTTTATTGCACTAGGCTCATTTGGTCGAATACAAGTATCAAGTACTGTTCTATTTGGCGATTTAAGTGGTAAACAAAGTGGGTTTTAGCTCCTTATTCTGACTGCGCTACATTGTGGACAGAGTCTATGATCGTCAAATAAATTGTATGTTCTTATAGAGCATCGAATGATACAGATAAATTAGGAAGTCGGATTCATTCCTCAGAATAAGTAGAAGAGACGCACAACACAATAAACAAATGAGTAAATCTCAAGAAAGGCATCTTAGATAACTGTTAAGGATCAAAGCTTTATAAAAATGAATGGAGTAATGTTATTTACACAGACCCATACACGGGTATTTTACATAGATTACTGAGGCACGGAAATATTTCTCAACTTTGATTGGTCTGCTATCTAATAAAAATCCACGTGACTCATATTTGTGCAGATATATGCATATGGATCTGTGTATTTAGCATAACTCGTAACGAACGTAGTAGTGGCAAAGAAACTCTTCTGATTACAAAGCTTTCATGTTATCCAAGTTTAAAGAAGCCTGCAAGAAAAACAGTCGCATATAATTTTTAGCTTATTCCGCTTCATATTCCCTTAAAAATTTGCAATTACTTATTTGAAAATGATTTACCAAAAACTTGTAGATTTCTTGAAGTGTGGGTTGAAATGTTGTGCAAAATTTGTCCATGTCAGCATCAACGTCTCCAGTGCTACACACCACCTCCATGAACTTCTTCCTCTCTGGAACAAGCTTAACTGCAATCTGTGTTTACATCTCAGGTAAGTCCAAATATCTAACTAAGAAAAGCGAGTGTTATTAGTTATTGTATCCTACTATGAAAACACAGCTTTTAGGCAAATATGCTTGCCTTTCGAGCCGAGTAAAAACCAAGATTTTGTCTAACTTATAGCTATAGTTATAGCTCTTTTCGGTTAGTAAACCAGATAAAGTAGCTTTTACAGTTACAAACTAAATGCTGACAAGTTAACTATTAGATGAACTTTTATCAAGTATCAAACTACCCTGTTTATGCAGTGTTTTCGAGATTTTGGAGCAAAAAAGAAAAAATTCTATGAACATAACAAACATTTTTTTTTACAGAGGTACTTTATTACAGTGTTTTTAACAGTACCATTTATATGTCCGTTTAAGTGAAATTTACATATTTATAAACTTTTTGACTCTTTCCATGTTCTCTTCCTCTTTGATTGAATTGTCAAGAAAAATTCTGTAACCATAAGGAAATCTTTTTGGTTGCAGCTTTTAAGCACATAAGCTGAACTTTTCTAAAATCAGCCAAGAAAATTATATAATTTGGTTCATCCAGCTTAAACCTTCTAATTTTGTCAGCTCAAATTTAAGCTGGTAAATCAAATAAAGCCCAGTCTTTACTCAAAAAAGTAGAGCCTAAAGCTGCAAGACATGGCAAACAAAACATAAATGGAAGATCCGAGACTTTACAGTAAAGGTAGAACTCGCAAGCCACCCATGATAGGGCTTTAAAGTTTTTCCATAAGAATCAGAGCAAACTTGTCCTATTGTCCATTCGTGATGGTCGTGCAAGTTCCGAAATAGCACCACCAAGAAATCCATCGACCTGTAAAAATCATCGAACAGAATTGGTCTAGAAAAGTACATTTAAGTGCATTTTATAATCTGAAGATTCTGAACTCTGAAATAAATAGTAAGATACCTTGTCAACCACAAAAGCGCTGTAGTGCAGCTGGAAGATGACTTTGCTGTTTTCATTTCCACTTCTGCTTGCACAAAACTGAACAAGTAGTTGAATTTCGTTTCATTGGCACAATAATTTGATTCCAACTTCTGTAAATGAATCGAAGTGTAGTGTTAAATGATTTTAGCTTTTAAGCTCAATTTATTTGATTTATTTCCTTATAGGTTACATTAACTTTGACGGGGCATCTTAAAGGGGAACCTCTTTTTGTTAAAAAAATTCTGGGGAAAGCACAAAAAGTTTCAATCTAAATGAAGCAACTAGTTCTTTCAGCCTCTTATAAGCCAATTCTTTTTGTAGTATAAGCCATTTTAGTTGCTATAAATCTATAGTCAAACAATCCGTAGACCATTTCAAAATATTGTCAAACACTTAACAGAATGTTTGTTACATGGGTTGTTTGGCTTCAGCTTTTAAGCTCGGCATATTAATTACTTCATTGTTACTAGCGGTCCAGTGGATGGAACAGTTTATAAACCGACCGCTTTTGTTTAGGGCTAAAATAATGAAGTTTAAGCTAAGATAATAACGAACTTTTTTGTTTGTTACTTCAAATAAATGCTTTTATTGATAAAACAATACCAAAGAAGCCCTGATATTACAATTTGAATGTACATAATGCAAATGAGGATCTTACTGATATATTACCGCCTATTTCAGTTTTCGCAACCTTCACTGCTGGACCAAATTTGTCTGCAAACAGATAAATATATAACTTTCAACTGTTTACCGCATCAAACGCAAGAAGAAACAGAACATAGAAGTACAAGAAACAGGAAAACAATATATGTTGACATGCATTGATCATCAGATTACATAAAAAGAGAAGTACATAAAATAAACAGCGTACCGAGAATAGGCAATATATGTTTGCAGACATCCAAGAACGGCCTTGTCAATATTTCTCCTCGTTCGGATTTTACATGTTTCATTCTTTTCAGGGATTCCCTAAATACGGCCCCCTCCATTTTCTGAAATAATAATCATCGGTCAGGTGTACTAATATACATGCATAAATATGTTGCAACATGACGCAGCTTTGTATCTGATTGAAATCAGGATGTAACAGACAACTTTGCTCATTTTTTGATTTCTTCATGTTGCAGATTGAGATGAAATACTAATGCAAGGAACGAAACCTTTAAAATATTTCTCAAAGCCAAAGATGATGATGTACATTTTGAAAATTATCAAAGCCTTCTCCATTTTTATTCATTTGATTTGGATGTGATAACGTGATATAATATATATAGAATTTATATTTGTGTTTAATATGGAATTATGAATATTCATGCATTACTCAATAAACTAGGATCAAACAAAATTGTAAGAAGAAGAAGAAGAAGAAGAATGGAAAATAGTTGATTTAGAAAACAGAATTAATGGGAACCTTAAAATTTGGTTGGAGCCAAAGGCCCTGTTTAGGAACAATTGAGAGACATTGGTTTCTGAAACCACAGAAAAAACAATATGTTTTGAACCGTCACTAATAATATCCTTATTTGATGATATATTTAGCAACTTACTATGCAAGTATACATTATGCATATAGTTGCATTTTTACATTTTACAACTGCATCAAATTGTAATACTATTCTCCAAACTAGTTATTTTTTGGTGTAAGATTTCTAGAAACCTTTCTTATATAGTGTACTTTTATAAGAGCATCAATAACAGAAGAGGAGAGAGGGGATCAACTTTTTTTTAAAGGAAAACAACTCCATTGTTGGGAAACAATGAGTCAAGATTAAAAGAATAGCAAGGGTGAAGAGTAAGAGAGTAAACTAATTTTTTATTCAATTATATGTGATAACACTAGTAGCTCCAATGAACCTTTTCTACATTTTTGGGGATACCTACCCCTTTCCATTTAATTCATTTACCAGTTGTGCACAACCCTATCATCGAAATATAGTCCATGTATACCTCTAGTTGATAAATGCAGGTCCACAACTGAGTCTTGATTGTTAGTTATGGTATTGGGTTTAGCTCTGGTATGTCACCTGGGTTTAAGAAATTATGAAGATAATTTCTTGCTACCTGGTTCTGAGAAAGTTCTCGTGGTAAAGTTACTGGAATTTTTGTTGTTTCTTTTGCAGGTTTCAACGCCTCTAGTAGGAACTATTGTAGTCTGAGTCCACTCTATAATAGTTAAGTTTGTCTCCTCCATAATCATCGAAAGATTGTTATTTTTGTGTGAAAATAGGATTATTGCTAACACCTTCCATACTATCTACTTCATTATCTTCCAATATTTCAAATCTATTAGGAGTCGAAATATGTTGTTCCAGTACCTTGCTATTACTATTTGAAGCTTGCTGGGGAGTTTTATTATTCACTTGGCATGCGCTATATATGCCGTTTTTTGAGATCCAAGCAGTTGTATGTTTTTGAAACTTATTACTTTTTTTCTCTACTTTCTCTTTTTATTTTTTTGAAACGTAAGCATTTTATTAACCAAACCAAACCAAAAGACCTATACCACAAGTCGGAATAGGCCGTCCGACATGATGCATTAAACACCTTGTCCAACTTAAACAAACGAAAATTATACAAATAAGTCCAGATAGAACTTTTTACAAGATCATACAACAGCAAAATTAAAGGGATTATTTTAATATATATAATGCCTCAGCCTAATGGTGGCATTATCTTTAATATTACAGATAAGCCAATAAACTAATCCTGTCTCATTGCTTCTTCTTCTTTCTCTGTAATTTCTCCCATGTTTAAGTCCCTCTTTCTTTTTACCATCTCCTTCATCACTCTTATTTATTTCTATTGATTTATCTTCTTTATTAATTTTTCGTTTCCCTTATTCTGTTCTTTCTCATTTAGTTTGCATAAGCTTTGACAAACCTCACTACAAGAAAACAGTCAGATAACGACGAGATTCTGCTACACAAAGTTAACTCGCTAATTCTGCTACAAACCTGTGACATAATAGTGTCACATGAATGCCTGTTAACATTAGCGACTATTTGGCGACAAAATGGCGACCAAAACCGAAAGTCAAAATAGCTGCGAAGTTGACTTGGTTTTAAGAAATGTTTGTGACACACTCTGTTACAGATTGGCGACGAAAAAAATAAAGAGTGGGACCTGTGTGGGCCTTTTATTTTTGTTGAAAAGTCAACTAAGGAGAATAATATATTCGTCACAGTTATGTCACAATATTTTGTACCTGTTAACGGAGTTGCATGCGTGTCAGTTAATTAATTGGTGACAGAATTTGTGTCTCCCATCCGTCACATAATATAATAAATTAACTGACACGTCATGTCTTTTACGTGTATTTTGACCGTCGTATATTGACTCGTGGTATTCTGAAAATTTATTAATTCCTTCACTATTTCGTCACCAAATAACTTTATATATAGCCCCTCATCTTTCATCTTTCCCCACTTGTTAAACAAAATTCCAAAAAGTATAAACATACCATTGCAAAATATATTAGTACATATCGCCCGAAATTTGAACATGAGGGCGATATTTGAACATGAGTTCGCGCATACGAATCACTTTGATAAATAATCCTCAAGCGGAAAAAGTGTAAGTTATTCATTTTTAATTACAATTATAAATTATGTGTTATATATTAATAGATACCCATTTTTTATTATATTTGCATGTTTTCTTTTTGTAGTATTTGTCCTTCTATCAAAAAGACGCTTCCAAAAATATTTTGCAAGCGACAAGAGTCAGATGGTTGGGATTGGAACAATATTTCAATTGATTTGAAACTATTTTATTTTGAACAATTGAAGGTAATTTTAATTTTGATATTTATATTACTTTGTCAATAATTTATTTTTTATAAAATAATATGTACTAATTAAACAAATTTTATTATAAAGGTCAATTACACATGGATGTTGGATATTGATGACGATGTTTACAAAGCTTTTATTTCATTATGCAAGAGCCAATATACGATATGGGTATCTTCAATAATGATAAGGGAGTATAAACCTCTTTGGATGAAAAATGAAATTTGGGAAGTATGGACCGATCGCCCGGCAGAAATTGATCCCGATGAGTTACCGATTGTGATCGACGACAACTCGGAAGACACTCCGATAATCATCGAAAGCGATGGAAGCCAATACATTTAATAGATAACTTTCGATTTATAATATGTATGGTTTTATGTGGTTCGTTTTAAGTTTTTCATAATTTGTAATAACTTTTTAATATGTTTACTAATTTTTATCATTTTCGGATATTTTAATCTTAATAAATATTTTTAAAAAGTACTAAAAAATACGGTTTTAAACGACTGTATTTTTTTTTATTTTTTATTTTTGATATTTGCGATGCTTTATCCGTTTTTAATAATTGTTGTATTAAGTATAAATATTTAATATATTGTCATATTATGATTATTGTGACAGACGTCCATCTCGGTTTCCCACAAATGTGGTGTAATAAATTAGTGACTGCTACGCATGCAGAAAGTCTGACAATGTTGACTGTAAATTGAATAAGGCCAACTGCATCACTGGGATTCTCGGAGCACGCGTAATTAATTTTTGTGTTTTCCTCAAAAATTCATAGCTAAAAGTTAATATATATATATATATATATATATATATATATATATATATATATATATATATATATATATATATATATATAACTAATGTTTTCAGTGTTTATTATGTATCCATAATAGTTTTTAAATTTAATAAATAACAAAAATATTAAACAAATTAAACATAAACTTAATTCAATATTACAAATTATTAATTCATAAATTAAAACACCCACTAGTTATTCGAAAAGAACAATAGACATAAAGTTAATCATACATAAAATTTAATCCGTGTCCGGAGAACCTTCATCCTCTGAGCTCTCGCAGCTCTCATTTTAACAAGATCGTAGGGATCTACGTCCGCGAGTTCGACATCTAACGGTCGCATAGTAGGTCCCTTTGCCCACATTTCTTTCCATGACTCCCAAATTTCTTCCTCAATATATGATGGTCTCTCTGTGAGATCTTTCATGCTATCAATCCATTCGTAATAGTATTTTCTTCCCATATCCAAAAAACAACAAATTATATTATTTCTAGTGGCAACATCGTCCTCCCAGTAAAACAATTTCTGCAACATATTTAACAAAATTAATGACATATTTAACAATTTATGTAAAAAAAAATATTTAATAAATAATAATACCTGAAATTCCTTCCAGTAGTAATCAACCAGTTTATTGTCCAAATCCGACCATGTCATACCCTTAAACTGTTGTCGTTTCTTAAAAATTATAATAAATTCATTTTTTGCTACTAGGTCAAACCTGTTTTAAAAATATATATAACACAATTAACACAAATTATATAAGTTTCAACATATTTTTTGTATGGTCTTTTTACGTTTCAGTATATAAGTTTAACATTTGAACAAACATATCACAGAAACTATATTGTGACCATAATTAATACATCTAGAAACGGAGTAGTGATGGACTAGAGAGATAAAATAGTTTTCAAATTTAACAAATAAACAAAAACTTTATACAACACCAAACATAAACTTAATTTAATATTAAATTAGAAATTATTGAATATACAAAACCATTAACATAAATTCTAACAACAATTAAATTTTGAATATAGTAAAATATTACTTACAATTCCGTGACGCCGGGTCTAATAATTGCTTTAATTAGCTTTTGCGTTCTTGTAGACATTTTTTCGGCAATTAACCTTTTTTTAAAAACAATTGGTTTTTTATACTAGTATTTTTGAACTGATTTTTTCCTCTAGATTTTATCATTATCACAAACTCATTTATACAACAACTATAATGTGATACAGATAGATGGAATTAATGCTGGTATAGAATCCTATGTAGTTAGATACGAAATAGTGACAAAATAGAGAGAAAATGTAGGATAGACATCAGACCCCACATGTTCAGAATATAAGTGGATGTGGCTCACCGAAATCAAAGAAATCTTCGTTATGGATAAGGCTTCATCTCCATTCCGACACTTTTATGTCACTACATGTGTAGCATATATATATAACCCATTTCCACTTCACAGATAACAAGTGTCAAATTCACAATTAATTTACTCCACATATGGTCCGACACTCAAGTAAATTTGGCACCCATTTGTGGTTATTGAAGTAAGTAACAATTTAACTAATTGTATCAATATTAGTATTGTTCTACCCATCATTACTCATAATGTATTATTACTATTGTTCAACATATCGTTAATTATGTATAATTTCTTAATCGATTTTATTGTTAAGTAACAATTTAATTAATTGTATCAATATTAGTATTGTTCTATCCATCGTTACTCATAATGTATTATTACTATTGTTCAACATATCGTTAATTATGTATAATTTTTTAATCGATTTTACTGTTAAGTAACAATTTAATTAATTGTATCAATATTAGTATTGTTCTACCCATCGTTACTCATAATGTATTATTACTATTGTTCAACATATCGTTAATTATGTATAATTTCTTAATCGATTTTACTGTTAAGTAACAATTTAATTAATTGTATCAATATTAGTATTGTTCTACCCATCGTTACTCATAATGTATTATTACTATTGTTCAACATATCGTTAATTATGTATAATTTCTTAATCGATTTTACTGTTAATGTTAATAATTTTTCAACAGAAAATGAACAACTTTCATAGGGAGTGGATGTATGCCCGACTGGATTCGGAAGGTTTTCTTTCCAGCGGCTTTTGTTTTGGCGTTGATGAATTTATTACATTCGCTATTAAGTATGGCGAATCTGAAAATAGAAATATGATTAGGTGTCCATGTGCCTCTAGAAAATGTCAGAATACTCTATTTGAGCACATTAATGATGTTAAGCTACATCTTTATAAGAATGGGTTTGTCGAAAATTATTTTAGATGGAGTAGTCATGGGGAATCATGGTTGCCACCAGAATATAATACTTATCAAGCCTATAATCCGGAGTTTCATGTTGGCCAGTCTTCGAGTGGATCAGACTTCCAACAGAGTTACGAACCAATTATCAATAACGTTGTAGATGATATGGACTGCAATTCAAATCCTTTCCAGAGAATGATTAGGGATGTGGCGGGTCCTAACTTTGTGTATCCAACTGAGACACCCAACCCAGCAGCACAGGATTTTTATGAGATGATGAGATCTACCGAACAACCCTTGTACAAAGGTGCTGACTTATCAACGTTCGATGCAATGTCCCTAATGATGAACGTAAAATCGAACACATTTATGTCTGAGAATTCATACAATAAGGTTGTGGGTGCAGTCAAGAAAATGTTACCTAAGGGCAACAATTTTCCTGCTAATTTTTATCAAACGAAAAAGACGTTGCATGGTTTGGGACTACCGGTCGAGCGTATTCATTCATGTATAAACCATTGCATGATTTATTGGGGTATTGATAGTGAGAGAGATAGTTGCAAAGTGTGTGATGAGTCGAGATGTGGTGATGATGGTAAGCTAAAATCAGTTATGTATTACTTACCTTTGATACCACGATTACAGCGATTGTACCAATCTGAGCTATATCTAGCCACATGCGATGGCACGCAGAGCATTACACTGATCCAGATGTAATGGAGCATCCATCAGATACAGAAGCATGGCGCCACTTTAATATGAAGAACCCGGTGTTTGCTAGTGAGCCACGCAATGTTAGACTGGGATTAATGGCCGATGGTTTTACACCCTTTGGTTGTTTTGGGAAACAGTACTCTTGTTGGCCGATTATAGTAACTCCATATAACTTGCCTCCTAGAATGTGCATGAAAGAACAATTTATGTTTCTAACTGTTCTAGTTCCAGGACCAAAAGATCCAGGGCAGCTGATTGATGTGTACTTGCAGCCCCTTATGGCGGATATGCAGCACTTGTGGAGGTATGGAGTTAACACCTATGATTTCTCTCTAGGTACAAATTTTGACCTTAAAGCAGCTATAATTTGGACAATTAGTGATTTTCCCGCATATTCTATGTTATCTGGATGGACCACTCAGGGGAAGATAGCTTGCCCACATTGTATGCATGAAACAAAAGGAATTTATCTGACTCATGGGCGTAAAGTAAGTTGGTTTGATTGTCACCGTAAGTTTCTACCCGCAGGACATCGTTACCGTAAAGACACAAAAAGTTTTACCCAGAAAAAACGTGTAAAAGAATGCACACCGGAATTAAAATCTGGCACAGATATAATAGCGTGGATTGACAATTTAGGATTGAAGAGAGTTATAGACGTAGATGGTGTAGCAACTAATGCCGCAATATGTAAATCAGGTGGGGGATGGGGATGGGGATGGAAGAAACATAGTATTTTCTGGGATTTACCGTATTGGAAAGACAACCTCATTCGACACAATCTCGATGTTATGCATACGGAGAAAAACTTTTTTGAGAATGTATTTAATACGGTTTTTGATGTGAAGGGAAAATCGAAGGATAATCTAAAGTCAAGACTGGATGTTCATGTTCTCTGCAACCGTCCCCAGTTTTAATCCTACTGCTGATGAAAAATATGATCGAGCTTATTTTACTCTTGGAAGAGAACAGAGAGAGAGCATTTGTGATTGGGTGCAAAAAATTAAATTTCCAGATGGATGTATATCTAATATAGGTCGTTGTGTTGATCAAAGAAAGAACAAGTTATTTAGTATGAAGAGTCATGACTGTCACGTGTTTATGCAAAGATTGATCCCAATCGCATTTCCGCTTACACTTGACGAAAAGGTTTATAAAGTTTTGACTGAATTCAGTCTCTTTTTCAAACGCCTAACATGCACTACTCTGTCGGTGGAAGACATGCTGCTTCTTGAAGCAGAAATTCCAATTATATTGTGCCAGTTAGAACTACATTTTCCACCAAGTTTTTTCAACATAATGGAACACCTCCCCCTTCACTTGTCATATGAAGCAAGAATTGCGGGTTCGGTGCATTATAGGTGGATGTATCCGTGTGAGAGTTTTCTTGGAAAACTTAAAAGGAGTGCAAGGAACAAGAATCGTGTTGAGGCGTCGATGATAAATGCGTATGTCATCGAGGAAGCTGCTAATTTTTCCTCAATATATTTTAAGCCAGAAGTTCAAACACGGAGAAGTCAGATTGAACGACATGATGATGGAGGAGAACGACCAATAATTCCTGGAAATCTGTCGATTTTTACACATCCGGGTCGTGCGGCTGGAAAATGTAAAATGCGATGGCTTAAACCGGAAGAACACAAAGCAGCAAGGAGGTACATCCTCACAAATTGTCCAGAGGCTCAGAAATATTTGAGGTGATCATTTTAATAATTCGTTATATATATGTTGCATAAGTGTTTTTTATAGCCAATAACATTATTTGAACTGAATTCCTAGCATTTTCAAAGAGGACATGTACGATGACGGTTTTGCAACGAATGCTGCTGAATTTGAAGATTGCATCGATGATCATTTCGTCCCATGGTTTGAACGTTATGTGAGTTTTAATTCTTTTCCCATAAGTTAACAATGTAGCAATATTATGAGTTTTAAAATTATAATTCATTTTTTAATGTGTGAATAGGCTGAGCAGGATAATCATACAAACATCGATAATAATGAGTTCTTATTATCCCTTTCACAAGGACCTTTGAAAGAAGTCAACACGTATCAGATCTTCTTTGTGAATGGATTCGTCTTTCACACAAAAGTTCACTCATCCAATCGGAAAACTACCAACAGTGGGGTTTGCATAAAAGGGATGTCAGCCTACACTGAATCTGCTTCTGCCACCGACTACTATGGTGTTCTAACTGAGGTTATTGAGCTGGAGTATCCGATGTGGCCACTTAAGAAGGTGGTTTTATTTAACTGTGATTGGTTTAACACGAGTCAACAAAATATACATATTGATAAAAAGTATAATCTTGTTAGTATAAATTGAAGGGAAAATACAAAATATCAAAAAAATTTCGGCAGTCGCTCATTTATTGAGCCAAAATTTTAACCTATACTAAATTGACAGAATAAAGAGAAAAACAAAAAAAAAGAAAATCCACTCTCTCTGTATACTCTAAAAACCTACAGAGACAGAAGTCTCGAGAAACACAATCCACTCTCTCTCTTCTAAATATCCACCGCTCCCTTCTTTCTCTCTAACCACCGCTTCAATCACCGTCGCATCCACCACCGTAAGTCTCTCTTTCGATGTCTGTAAGTCTCTCTTTCTCTCTGATCTTCATAGTATTTCAATGTCCGTAAGGCTTGTACCTCGTTTTGGGTTTAAAGTATTTCATTTGTTGATTTGTTGATCTGCATGTGTAATTTTTTCAATTTTAATTATAATTTTTTTAATTTCCATGTTACAATTAGGTGTTTGCATATATGTAGACTTTTTAAGCTGGATTTTTAATTGTGTTTTGAGAAATTAGGCCTTTTAATATGTGTTCTCAATTAGATTTGTGATGTTCATTACTGATTTTTATTTATTAATTGTAAAAAGCCAATTTCTATGATTAATTGTACATGCATGTATGTGTGTCAGTTTTAATTGAAGTTATTTGTTTATAGTTAGGGTTTTTAATTGGCTACTTTCCATTTTGGTTTTTAATTGACCCTTTGCTTAGGGTTTTTAATTGTGGTTAATAATTGGGTTTTTAAATTGAAAATTTACAGTTTTAAATTGGGTAATTTAAATTGGAGTTTTTTAACTACGTATTAAAATTTGGGCTTAACAATAAGGATGTTTAAACACACACATAAGTTGCTATATATGTTGCATTTTATCATTTTATCAGGTGACTGTTTGATTAAGAGCAAAAACCCAGTTATGTTCTTAAGACCAAAAAACATTAACCACTTTCTGTTGTTAGTTTATACAATTTTCTTGTAATAAAACAGGGTAGTGTATTTATCCATGCCAAAATTTATTAGACTGTTTGATTGCATTTGTTTGATTCTTTTACGAATTGGTTTTTAATTGGCCCTTTGCTTAGGGTTTTTAATTGTGGTTAATAATTGGGTTTTTAAATTGAAAATTTACAGTTTTAAATTGGGTAATTTAAATTGGAGTTTTTTAACTATGTATTAAAATTTGGGCTTAACAATAAGGATGTTTAAACACACACATAAGTTGCTATATATGTTGCATTTTATCATTTTATCAGGTGACTGTTTGATTAAGAGCAAAAACCCAGTTATGTTGTTAAGACCAAAAAACATGAACCACTTTCTGTTGTTAGTTTATTAGATTTTCTTGTAATAAAACAGGGTAGTGTATTTTTCCATGTATGTGTGTCAGTTTTAATTGAAGTTATTTGTTTATAGCAGCACTGTTTTTGTACACTTTTTAAATACTACTAATCTTGTTCCTTTTACTAGTCCAGCCATAGATGATGCTACATACACATTTCTTATTGTTATTTGGTCTCTTGATTTCTTGCTTTTGTACATATCTTGGTGTTGTTTTTCATGTGGAGTTTGCAAGTTTATTAGACTGTTTGATTGCATTTGTTTGATTGCAATCAAACAGTCCAACCTGATTTTTCAGAAGTAGACTTGTTTGTGATATGTTGCTATATAAGTAGTTGTTTTATTTGCAAGTAATTGTCCTTGTATGAATAAATGGTTCTAAAATTTAAAATTATTTGTTATATTGTTGTTTCTGCATCAAATGTGTGAGTATGGCATATTGACGTTTCTGCAACTCTAAATTTGTTACTTTACTTGGTTTATTTTTGTACCAAATAAGACCATTTATAAATAACTACTTTTCTCCAAGTTTACCATAACAAGGTCTTGTTTGGTACCTTTCTTATAACTATTCTTTTAATCGATTATAGTGTATATCATACTATTATACCTGCAAAGGGTTTAAATGGTGAATTTATGATATGTTTAATTCAAAATCTGTACATGTACTAATATTACAAAAAATTGTCAGTTTTTCTAATTAGAATGTGATTAAAAATGTTTGTGAAGTATTAAAAAACATTACCAAATAGGTGGGAAACTTTTTCCTAATGTATTAGCCCATGCTTATATGTTCAAAAGTATTTATAAGTTTAGGACTTTAGTGTAAGATTCGCAGTGTTGTCAACATTTCATGTATTAAATTTGCTATTTTCTGCTAGATGGGTCGAAGAACTATTTCATCTCCTCCTCCTAGTCCAGCTAGGCGCCACCCTCGAATCAATCGACAACTTAAAATAACCAAGATTCTGAGTTCTTCCAGTTCCCAAATAGTGAACAACTGTCTGCCAACAATGTGGTGAGGTCACCGACTCTAACTTCAACTGCACGACAAGAACACCCGGCCCGGTCGTCTGGTTCTGGATCCAGACAACAGAGGTCACCTTCTCAACCAATGGATGTTCAACTGCCGGTAGCAACAAGGACCTTAATAAGAGTCATTCAGGCAGACGGAGCCAAGTTTCCAGCGTAGGCAATCATTTTGGTCAAAGTTAAATTTATTTGTAAATCTTAATTATATGTGATAATCTGCGGTCTATTTTGTTGGACAGGTTTGTTCCTTCGGCTTCAAAGAATATCACCATGACATTTAAACAGAAGCAAGACGAACAAGCCATCTCATGGAAACTAGTGCTGAAGGGTCTCAAAGAGCATTACTGGAGAGAGTTTGAGGTAAATTATTGCAAAATGAAATTCAATTTATTTTATTTCTAGATATTTATTTATTAAGCATAATTTTGGTCTTGGCAGAAAGCGTGTACTTGGGAACCTGGGTATGAGTCTATAGTCCGCGGAGCCTGGAATCGTATCGTAGCTAAGCGGTACTCTGATTGGCAGTATAAGCTTAAGAGGAGGGTTAAGAAACCCACCTGGTGTGGTGCTAAAGTATGGATTGCCTGGAAGAAATCGTGGGAAAGTGACGAGTTGAAGGCCAAGGGTGCAATTAAATCGGCTAACCGGAGAGGGAACTCAGGCAAGAAGCCCTCGGTCCATCTGGGCGGCTCCAAGTCCCACTTGGAGCATGCACTGGCTATATGTCGAAAGGAGGGAGCCATGCCTAGCCTGCTACGAGAGTTCCGGTTAATGCACAAGAAAGGCGACAAGTTCTGCGATGAGAAATCGTCCGAGATCAACGTAAGTTGTTCTCATTCCATTGCTTGTAATTGAAATCTTATTAACAAATAATTATAGTGTCTCATTGTCTCACTGGGCTATTTCTTGATAACGTGAAAAAAAATCTGCAATGTAACAAATGTTTTGCATTGCTTCTTTAAAAGCGTAGGTTTTGATTGACTCTTATTTTTTACCATATTGTATTGTTTTATTATAAATTAAATACTATTTCAGATATGCCAGCTCATTGTTATAGGACATTTATATTCAGCGAACTATATAATGTTTAGAATTGATTGTTGGCGTATTATGCCGTTTGCAGTAAATAATAAAATCTTTATTTTAACACAGACTTTTAGTTGTATTGTTGATTTCTGGAAAGACTTGATATGTTTTTGTTTATAGTCCATAGCGCTGTCAAAATTTGGTTTATGGGTTTCATTCGATAGCATCACTATGTTTTGTCCATAATACTCTATCAATTATGTTACGTATATGCAGGTAGCACTTGAAAAGAAGATGCTCGAGAAAGTAGCTGAGGCTGAATTGGCTGGCCTACCGGCATCGTCGGTTGACGAGGACCGTGTGTTTCTTGACGTGCTTGATGAACTTGGCTTCCTGGGCAAGGGGCGGATTTATGGAATCGGCAACCGGGCTTCTTCTGTTAGCACCGACGGCTCCTTTAGCAGCACAGCTGGCACTCCTACTCAGCCTTCTTGGACTGAAGATAAGGCTACAGAGCTCGTACGCCGTATTATCCAGGAAAACTACCACGAGTCAGTGCAATCTTTGATAAGGTCCAGTGTGTCCCACATTGTGGAGATCGTGCTAAGCCAGATAAACCAGAGGTGTTCGCAGCCTACGAGGCCTGCAGCTTGTGAGGATGGTCAGGAAGAAAGTTCAAGTGAAAGTGACAGTGACAATGACAATGGTGATGATGAGGATGTGGTGATTACTAGTCGAGTTGTCGTTTAATTAGTGTTTTAACTTCTCAAGTTTCTGAACAATGGTTGTCTGTTTATGCCTTAAGGCATTGTTATTTTGTGTTTTCGTACTCTGTTTCGTGGCTTTTGAACAATTATCTTTTGGGTTGGTTGATGCCGAAAGGCACTGGTTTAGGTTGTTGACGCCGACGGGCGTAATGCTGAACTTCTAAGTAGTATTTTGAGTTTGTAAGTAGCACGGCTGAACTTCTAAGTAGTATTGTGGGTTTCCATAGCTTGAAACGATGTGAGTATCTAATTTTGTAAAACAGCTAATGATGTATGCTCATCATTTATGGTTGTAGATAATTTTGCGTTTTCATTTAGTTATATTCAAATATATCAAATAATACATTTAAAATGTATTATTTAATATATTGTAATTTTTTTGGTAGTCAAAGGTAGTACTATTTAATAAAACGTAATTTAAAATTGTTATTTGATAAAAATTAATTTAAAATTGATATCAAATAATACATTTAAAATTTAATCATTTAATAGATTCAAACAAATGAAAAGAATATTCAAATTGTTTTCAAAAAATGGCGCCAAAAAAGTAATTTGTAAATTTGCGAAAACATAACGACGAAAATTTTAAAGCAAATTAAATAGTATTGAATTCCAAATATCCTCAAATAAAATAATATACTATTTCAGTGACAAAAAAACGACTTAGTTTTGTCATAAAAATATTGTTATTTTAATCAAATACGCAAACCAATATGATAATGATATATTATTAGTGACGAAACAACGACACCATAACGCCACAAACAATACTATTATTTTAATCAAATACAAATGTCAATAAAATAATGATGTTTATTAGTGACAGAAGTATATCACAAGTCCGTCTCAACATAATGCCACATAAGCGTCACACGTCAGCATAAATATTATATTTTTTAGCGACACACTTGTATCGCCAATGTAGTCGCTAGTATTTAACGGGGACTTTTCACCGTTTTCTCAGCAAGAATATGTAACGGAAGTATGTCACATTTTTGTCACAGAATTAACGATGGACTGTTTTTTTCCGTCACAAGAGGGTTGTGACAACACCTTTAACGATGGAGATCAGTGACACGACCTTTGTCGCTAAATGGTGTTTACCGACGGATTTATGGAATTTGTGACGATATTTTCCGTCGTTATCTGACTGTTTTCTTGTAGTGCCTTTTCACAGATATTGCAATAATTTGGAGTTCCTTCGTACGTACAATATTGTCGGAATCCTATCCATACCCGATTTGTAAGCTCTTCTTTTAAGACAATCTCTATACATATTCTGGCTAAGCCTTGTCTAGACATATTTGTCGCATTATCAAGCTTTAAGGGAATTCCAAAAGCCGAAGCTATAGACAAGATACTATCTTTATTATAAAAATGGACCAGTAGATGAAATAAAGTGATCCAAACAGTTGTTACAGATGGCTCATAGCCTGGGTAGAACTCATAAGTCAATTTGGATCATTGTTTTAAAAAGTGCACTATATTGCGCTATAGTTTACGAAATAGCGTTTTTCGACCGAAAAACGCTATGATAAACCGCTATTTGGATGGAAAAACGCTAAATTCGCGTTATAGAAACGCTATTTACGCTATAGCGGGTGCAATCCAAATTATTTATTTTTTAATTTTTTTTTTTGGTCAAAATTTTATTGAAATTATTGGAGGCTAAAAAAAGTTAAACTCCAAAACTCTTGCAAACAAAGTAAATGTTCTTACAACTACATATAATCATTTTGTGATTATTAGTTACATCATTTTATATATATTTAGTTAATTTTTATTAGATGTTCTGAATTTAATGCTATATTTATATGTATTTAGGCAAAAAAAAAGTACATCGCAAAACGCTATATATCAACGCTATTTGCGCTTTTAGCGCTTTTCTAAAAAAAAAAACGCTACGGTAGCAATAACGCTATTTAAAACATTGATTTGGATACTCTCACGGGGCAATGTTGTACAATCCAGATTTTTCAAAGCCAAATTGTAAGGAAATTTTTTTCGTGATAAAACCTAATTAGGAGATGTTTATAATCAATAGCTCATACAGTGTAACAAGCTTTCAATCCTAGATTATCTAAGAACTTTTTGACTGCATCGATACCCGGCTTTCCATGAGAGAATTTCTCTTATTAATGTATATTTAAAGGGCTCCGAGAGAGTTTTGATTTCTTCCTTGGAATAGAAAATTCCCTGTTCTTCTTTGTTCCATTGAATTTCCTTCACTAAAGAACATGCCTTTCTGATTTTTTACTACAGAAGCGAAAGATTTGCTCGGTGGAGCTTCTTTTGGCATTAGCTGATGGTTTTCTTGCTGAAATCCGCTCAACTCCGGTGAAGAAGAATTTGTTCCGGCCATAGTTTGTATTTAGTGTAAAAGCTATCTTAATCACTTGTAGTATCCTTTTTTTCTCTCTCTCTCTCTCTCTCTACATATTTTTATGAAATTTATTGACAATAATTCATGATGGCTAGGATTTGGTCTCTCTTTATTCTGATCTTTCTCTCTCTAGAAGACAACACTTGTTTACTTTCTTGGTGTTTTCTTCTCATTGGTTTCATGTTAAATGTATATATAGTACTACATAAAACAATACAATTATGTTATACAAATTTGGTACGTAACTTGTATTGATTTGAAGCTATGTGATTTTTTTTTTTTTGAAAACAATGATTGGCAATATAAAT
Source organism: Primula veris (assembly GCA_963682055.1). Taxonomy (NCBI): domain Eukaryota; kingdom Viridiplantae; phylum Streptophyta; class Magnoliopsida; order Ericales; family Primulaceae; genus Primula; species Primula veris. Next base: position 24,058,313 of record OY821743.1, on the reverse strand, counting down.
AAAGGAATCTGCATTTCAAAACTTGCCGTTTGGCTATAGAAACAGTTAATATTGATCTTGAGGACTGAAAGTGTTGTAGTGTTTAAGTACCCTGTATATATGTTTTCCGGAAAGTAAGAAATTTTATTAAAACAAACGAAACGTACAGAGAAAGAGTAAAAAAAACAAGAGACATCACAGAATGAGCCTCAAGTGGACAAAATAAAATATAAAGGCAAACAAGCACCTTAATCAAATCTAATCTCATGAATGCGAATAAGTGTTTAGGTAGAAAGAGAATCTCAAAAACTGAGATTACTTTTGGATAATTTGTAATGGTGTCACAAATATAATCGTATTAGCTTGCACCCTTTGAGCTTCTGCTCCTCCAAACCTTGCATTGCCAAATGTCATCAACTTTGTTCGCTAATATGCACTTGTTTTTTGTTTATAAGCCAATACTCTGTTGTAAAGGAAAAGGGCCGAGAAGGCAACTCACAAATATATAAAACTCACAAAAAATATATAAATGGAAATGAACTTTTTTATTATACTCTCTTTATTTTTGGTGGTTTTTACAAATGAAGAATCAACACCTATATATACTTAATATGGAGAAAATTGAAAAGACTAATGTTATGCTTATTTTTAATTACATTGCAACTCAAAGGTTTATAACTTCAAAATTTAAAAGCTAAACATTTACAACCAAACAAGTTAATTTCAACATACTCCTGAGAACTTATCCCAAATTGTCTTCTTATACCTAGTTGCTTGAAATTAACTGTCTTTTGGTTAAAAGAGCGAGTCACCAATCTGAATTCATTAGTGTCCTCCATAACTCAAGAACTACATCAGTCAAGGACCAGTTATGAGTCTCTACAAGCCAACTCTCATCTCACTAGTTGTTGGTTGCAAATGGAAACAGATGAGAGAATTAGGCTAACTGCAGTAGTTCATGATCTTGAGGGAAAAAATGCCATTCTGCGTGGAAGGCTGAGGCAATATGAGAGTGGTCATGGAAGTGTAAGATTTGTAATCTTGTAGGTTGGGGGTAACTTTTAGTTCTGTTTGAGGGTGGAGATGGTGGTGAGAATGTTGTTAAAGGGGGAGGTGGTGGTGTTAATGCAGATGGTGTGGGGGTGGTGATGGTACTGGTGGTAAAAATAAGTCAAATGGTGGTATTGAGAGAGGTGGGGAAAGTGGAAATGGAGCTAATGTGGGAACTGGAATTGATAGTGCTTCATGGAAAATAGCTGTCTTTTTTTTGGAACATAGGCATTTCATTAACCAAAAGAGTAGAAAAAACAGACTTGGTTAGCATAGGTTGCTAACTCAAGTTATAGGCGCAAAAACTGTCACAAAGAATTTACAGAACTATTACTTAATAATTACATGAAAAAATAAACTTTCTTAACCTAACCAATCGGACCGCCAATAGCATTGGCAAAATTGACCCGTCCGGTGTAAATGATTAGCACCGCTGCTTTAGGTGTAGCAATTGAATCCTCCTCCATAGCCACTAAAACAAATACAGAAATTAATAACAACAACTTTACTGTTTTGCTCTGCATATATGGGGAAAATTGTTAAAATGATACCCAACCTATTAACTTTTACTGATTTTGTACCAACTTAACATACTTTCTAAATTCATACACAATCTATACATTTCGCTCTAATTTGGTACCCAACCTAACAGTTTTTCGAATTTGGTACCTAAGCTAACATTTTTTTCTAATTTGGTACTCAACCTATGCATTAAAAACCGATGATCGAAGACAGATTGAGTCACTTAATTGGACTGTATACGTATAGGTTGGGTACCAAATTAGAGCGAAACATATAGGTTGGGTACCGAATTGGAAAAAGTGTTAGGTTGGGTACCAAATTAGACAGTCTGTTAGGTTGGGTACCAAATCACTAAAAACTGATAGGTTAGGTACCATTTTAGCATTTTTCCCGCATATATGATACGATCCTTTAGGCAAAATTAGCCAAATTGGACGTGTGCTTTGATGCAGTTCATCTGTGTTCCGGATTTCAAAGAAACGGGATAAATACATAAAATATATATCGATCGCATTATGTAAACCTAATTTTTTTTGATAATAGTATAACTGGGGTTATTTATGTGAATAGTTGAGTTTGTGTATTCGGTGAGAGAGGACGTATTTGGTGAGAGAGAAATATTTTTATTTGATTTTTTATTTATTTAAAATGTATTTTATGTAATGACGAAATTACCCTTATGTTAATGGAAAAGGATGACGTGTCTGTTATGTGGTTATTCATTTTGGACGGAAAAACTAAATTGGAATAATTTGATAGTACAATGACTAAATTGGAAATTCTCAAAGTATAGTGTACAAATCGTTAAAGGACAATAGTACAGTATACAAATTGGGTATTATCACTTATATAAATGAACAGAAAGTAAATTAAGGCTAATCCACGCTGGGGTAATAGCAGACTCTTTACCGAGATGAAAATTATATGTCCACTTGAAAACATTTGTCTATAATCCAATTTTCTAAAAGCCATAATCTTAAAAAATTCTCGTCATGAAATCATCTGATTAAGACATGTTTATAATCTAGAATTCCAATTGAAATATTATCTTTCGTACCGATAGAAATAACAAACCTTTATTATATCCTCGATAGAGGGACGACCATGAGAAAACTTACTAAAAAGAGTGTATTGGAAAGGAGAAGAAAGCAAATCTAGTTTTTCTTTTGTGTAAAAAATAGCCTATATATTCTCCTTTATATTCTTTTAAATCTTTGATTTTATAGCTTATCTCTGGTTTTCCCCAACAACTTCCACGAATGATTTATTGGTTTCGATGGATGTGGTATGCGTTGAGAAGAAGGGGGAGGAACAAGCTCGGGGGGCGAGGTTATCTTTTATATTTCGTCACTTTCTCTCTCTAGAGGCGGCTAAACCCTTGTGCTATCCCTAGTTTACAACTTTTAGTATTAAGTAATATATTATATAAATGTTGAAAGACTTGTATTAGGGTAAATGAATTTTTGAAATATACCTTCATTTTCCTTTAATAAAGTACTTATTTAGATTTGTTTTGAAAGGGTTTACGACATCATACTAATTCCAAAATTTTTTTTCTAGATGGAATTAATTTTTGCTTCTTTTTTGTTCCCAGTGATGTTGCATTTATTTTAATATTTTTAGTTTTGTTTCATAAATGATGTGCTATTGTGTTAGTTGTTATACCGCATGACGTATTGTTGTGTTTTGTTTCAGTTTCATTTATTTTAGTAAAATATCAAAATATTGCTTAAAAATCGGTTTTATATGTTTTTTTAACCTTCGTTTATTCACTTTTTTCTTTTATGTACCTTGATTCCTTAATGTTTCTTTTTATTACCCTATTTTCTACCTTTTTTAATTGGTTTCTTAATTTTTCTTTCCTATACTATAGTTTCTAATTTATTTTCTTTCCTTTTTGATAAATTTTCAAACGCGAAAAATTGGACACATGGTTTTATTACTGCGGTAGTATGCACTTTTTTCGGAAAAAAAATATTAAATCACAACCATTGAAATGAGGGTTTGATTTGATGATGCCAAACTTGTTATGATAACAACAACTCTTAAGATATCAGATCAATACTTCTAAGTTGTAAGCTTTCAATTGAAAAAAAAACAACTATTGTTGGTTGGGGGCAAGAAAAAGTGGGTTTAATGATTGTATTTAGGGAGAGATAGAGATGAAGTTATAATGGAGAGAAAGATATGAACACGTGCGTTCTCTCTATTAGTCTCTGCTTATTTTGTTATTAGTCTAGTTTTAATCACAAAAATTAACTCAATAGTTGAGATAATGATGTCAAACTTAGTGTTGTCATATATATATATATATATATATATATATATATATATATATATAGTGGGACGATCAAAAACATCAATATAGACACTTTTATAAACATCAAGAACGATTGAGATTAAAACATATTTAACTAAACTAAAACATGGTTAATAACTTCAACCGTTTTGTTAATTCAAGTCTCTCTCTCATGTAGTCAAATCTTGCTCTTTTAAGCCTAGCTTTTTTTCCCTTTTATAACTTACTTAAGTGTCAGATATAAATATAAACACTTTTATAACAGGAGGTTTGGGGAGTTCTCATTTTTTAAATGAACAAAACTCATAACAACAACTCTTCATATATCAGATTAGTACTTCTAAGCTGTAACCTTTCAATTTGAAAAAAATCAACGATTGTTTGTTGGGGGCAAGAAAGAGTGGGTTTAATGATTTTATTTAGTGAGAGATAGAGATGAAGTCATAATGGGGAGAAAGATATGAACACATACGCGTTCTCTCTACTAGTCTGCTTATTTTGTTATTAGTCTATTTTTAATCACAAGCATTAACTGAAGAGTTGAGATAATGATGTTAAACTTAGTGTTGTCGGCGATATTCATATATATATATATATATATATATATATATATATATATATATAATTTAGTGAGAGATAGAGATGAAGTCATAATGGGGAGAAAGATATGAACACATACGTGTTCTCTCTACTAGTCTGCTTATTTTGTTATTACTTATTAGTCTATTTTTAATCACAAGCATTAACTGAAGAGTTGAGATAATGATGTCAAACTTAGTGTTGTCGGCGATATTCATATTCATATATATATATACTAGTAATCGTGCCCCACGCTTTGCGTGTGAGACGCGTAATACGATAAAATTTAGAAAATAAGTGTAGTTATGATACAAATATTTGGAGAATAAAAAAAAATAAGAGTATAAGATGAGAAGACTCAAAAGAATTTTGAGAGCTTAAATAGAGATAAAAAGTGTTATTAGTTATTACTTTTTCTCTATTTTTTATGAGAATATGGTATTGTGGTAATTAATAAAAAAGTGTAAGAGTATTTTTGGAAAAAAATGGTAAAATTTGACAGCCTCAAAAAATCTTGGGTTGACTTATTATAATAGTATATATATATATATATATATATATATATATATATATATATATATAGTGCGACAATCAAGAACATCAATATAGACACTTGTACAAACATAAAAAATGGATGAGATTAAAATATATTTAACTAAACTAAAGTATGGTTAATAACTTAAACTGTTTCGTTAATTCAAGTCTCTTTCTCATGTAATCAAATCTTGCTCTTTGAAGCCTATCTTTTTTCCGCTTTTATAACTTACTTAAGTGTCAGTTAGACATCAATATACACTTTTATAAGAGGAGCTTGACTTGATATTTTCCAAAGACAATCCCACTTTCACCGTATCCTGTTCCAAACACTTCATCTTCAGACCAACAATAGATATAGATATATAGAGAGAGAAAACCAATTTTCCATCCCTCTTCATCACCGTTGGATCACTTATCTTCATACCGTATTCTCAGGTAAGGAGTACTACTCTCCTCTAGCTTAATAATTCCTTTTAGTTGAGAAGGAAAATCATTTATATTCCCTGAATTTTCTTGATCTGACATGCAGCGTAGATTAGCAAACAAATCGGCCCATGAGTTCGCTTCTCTCTCAACATAATTAATCAGATAAGTACCCTTCTTCATATAGTCCCTTATTTCGCTTATAATATATCTAATTTTTCAAGGTCCTTTAAGATTATTCTTCAATATATTCACCATGATTAGAGAGTCACTTTCTGTAATGAAATTACCTGGACTGGTTATTTTTATACCCATTAGAATAGCAGAAGCTTCAACTTCTATACCGGAATTACTGGTGCTTGGGAAATAAAAAGGTTTAATGAATTTTCCGTACGAATTTCTAATAAGAGCCCCAATTCTACTTGTATTTGTAGTGCTCTTCCAACAACCATTTGTATTAATTTTCATAAAACCAGTAGGAGGATTTTCCCATTTGACTATTTTGGCCTTTTCCCCTTTATTTATTATTCTCAAAAACTTTAAATCTGTTGTGATATATTGTTGTGGTTGTCCATATTCATAGGTTACATACATAATGTATAACATTTAAGTTGGAGACTTATGGCTTTCTAGCTTTCCTCTTGTACATGTAACTTGTTCCACTCCTCCACTATATAAAGGGGTTGGAGTCTTCATAGTTAAACACACCAACAACACACTTGAATACATATGTTTTGGCCCTCATTATCTCTCTTTCTCTTACATATATTATTGAGCTAATTTGGCGTAAAACACGTTATCAGCACTTTGCTTCACGACGGAATAGAGAAATAGCTAGATAGTTTCATTAGAAGTGAGTATACGGATCTATTTCTTCTTTGAAGAGTTAAGAAGAGGTTTTATTGGGTTGTTAGATTACATATCGATCATCCTTTCGCATTTCCGAATTAAGGTACATATATTTCTACTTGTAATAAAACGTAGAAATTGCATGATTAATCAATAATAAAACCGTAAATCTCAAGTTTAGGATGTATATCACATGATAGATGGTTTATTTTGATAAACAATGGCTATTATAACCCATGTATATCACTTATAAAACAAGTTAAAACTTGTATGTGAATCTGTCCGACCAAAACTGTCACTTTTAGAACACTGCAGGACCATTCTGAAATTTTCTGAAACTGTAATACTTCGCTGTAACTCTCTGTAAACTATAGGACCAGAGCTGTAATTACCCTTAAAATGCATATAGTTTCCTGTATTTACACTCTTAGTCCCTGAAGTTACTCCCTATACACAGAATAGTATATATGTATGAGTTTACCCATTGTTTAGTCCGAAAATACTTATTTACATGCAAATGATGTAAGATTTAATTGCTACAACTTCTAAAATTTATAGAAATCTTGTAGAAAATACCTCTTGCATGATAGTATTAATTGCTTGTGTGTCATTAACTAAATTTAGCCTCTTAGCATGCCACAATTTATTGCCTACGAATTGATATAACATATGCGATGTATTAATTACACATAGAAAATGGCAAAAGTCACATTTTAGTGTTGGATTTAATAATAACTCATGTGCTTTAATATTACTACTCCATGTTAGGACTAGTTTACATGAGTATGGCATGCCCTTTTATACTATGATATTGTTAAGGTGCAAATATATGTGAGCTTAAAATTTTTTTTGTGAAAAATTTGCGAAACCGGTATATATTCACATTTAAGTTGGAATAATTATGAATCTTCCCCAAATAGGCTCACCTATTTGGATACGATGTCTAGGAAAGATAAAGGCGGAAGTCGCTCTCCTAATGAGGTCGGTTTTTAAGAGGCATTCGTGCCCACCCCCCTCACCGTCTTTCCTGGTCGTGTCCGAATAGAGCTACCGAAAGGGGTTGAGTAAATAATAAGTTCCCCGAATGTGTCTATATAGGTGTATTTTCGCTGAATTGGTGTCTCAGTATCGGCCCGTAGTTCGATTAAAGAGAACCTATTCAATTGAAAGCAAAACTAGTATTTTTCGAACCTGTCGATTCGAAACAAGTTTGTGCTTAGGCAAACCATAAACATATAAACCTGTTGATTTATATGATAACTAATCCAATATTTTTCTTCCGTTGTAGAAAAATGTCAATCAAACTTGACTTTCCGATCCTCGATGCCGCTGGCAAGAACTATTTGGATTGGACTCAAGATATCCAGAACCATCTAGATGCCCAAGGCTTGTTGGACGTCATCTACGCTGAGGATGAACGTGAAGTGGAAGTGTCGCATGAAATGAATGCAAGGGCGATGATTCTGTTCCGCCGCCACTTATCAGATGCAATGAAGTCTGAGTTCATAGCGATCACCTCACCGAAGATGTTGTGGGACTCTCTCAGAGAGCGCTTCGACCACCTAAAGACCATATGGCTTCCTGAAGCCCGGCATGATTGGCTAAATCTGCGATTTCAGGACTTCGAGAGCGTTACGAAATATAATGCTGAAGTATGCAGGATTCGTGCTCTTCTCCAGTATTGTGGTGAAACATTAACCGACAATGACTTGCTGGAGAAAACCTACACCACATTTCCTACCTCTGACAACTTGCTCCAAAAGCAATATCGTCAGTCTAAGTATACCAAGTTCCCTGAGCTCATCACCCAGCTGTTATTGGACGAGAAAAATAGCCTCGTTTTAATGAGGAACAACAATTCTCGTCCTGCTGGGACAAAGGCTATTCCAAGGCCTGATGCTTATACTGTTCGTGGACCACCTCCACGATATGGGAACCGAGACAAGGGCCAGTCGTCCCGTCAGCCAAGGAATCATGGGGAGCGTAATGCTCGCCCAGCCAAGCGAGGTTTGGATAAACGTCCGAACCGAAGACCTTTGGCTCCTAGGTAGTCTCGTGGTAGGAAAAACAACAACAGGGCCAGTCGTCCCAAAGCAACAGAAAATGCTCAAGCGCAAATTCTGTGCTACAAATGTGGTGTTTATGGTCATATGCAAAGGACCTGCAAGGCAACTCCCCAAGAAGTTCAAAACTATCATAGGGGTAGAAATGCCGAAGCAAATATGGTTGAAGCGAGCTGAAAGCAAATTCTTGAGACCCCGGACTTCGTGGCTCAAATGGAAGAATAAAAAAAAATTTCTTCATTTTTCGTTAATAATTGAGCACTTGTTTAGCTCTTGGATTATGTTTTTAATTTCCATTCGGATTATGCTTTTTCCTTGGATTTTGTTTCTTTTGGATTATGTGGTTTTGCATTATGAATAAATTTTTCTCGCAATAATTTAAAGTTATTTCGTTAAGCGATTCCTTTATTAGTGTGACCAACTTTAAATTATTTTTACTTTTAGGCATGAATTGTGGGGCAGTTGATTGTCTGGCTGATAGTGGTACTACACACACTATCTTAAAAGATAAATGCTATTTTATCAACTTTACGCCTAAAGTAACCTCAGTGACAACAATTTCGGGCCCGTCGACCCTTGTTGAAGGCTTTGGTAAAGCCCAAGTCTTGTTGTCAAATTGTACTCTTTTGACCATATCTGAGGCCTTATATTCTCCGAGGTCCAGTCGAACCTTGTTGAGTTTTAAGGATATCCGAGAAAACAAGTTTCATATTGAAACTGCTCGTGAAAATGGTATTGAATACCTTTACATCACCTCCACTCAATACTACCAAAAGCGTATTTTGGAGAAGTTGAGATGTCTTTCAAGTGGTTTGTATGTTACCACGATACGAAACATTGAAAGCAATCTAATCATTCGGCGGGCGCCGATTGATGAGAGCATTTATATGTTATGGCATGACCGGCTGGGACACCCGGGTCAAAATACGATGCTTCGAACGATGAACGCATCACATGGGCATCCTCTTGGAGGAAAAAATTTCGTGATCAATCCGAAAAGCCTATGCCAAGCATGCTCTATTGGAAAGATAAATCTCAAACCAATTCACGTGAAGCCTACAAAATTGGTTTCCCAATTCCTTGAACGAATTCAAGGAGATATTTGTGGACCAATCCAACCAAAATGCGGACCATTTAAATATTTCATGGTTTTGGTTGATGCATCGACAAGATGGTCACACGTAGCTTTGTTGTCCACAAGAAACGCAGCGTTTCCTAAACTCCTTGCCCAGATCATTAAGTTGAGGGCTCACCATCCGGATTATCCAATAAAGTCTATTAGACTTGATAATGCCGCGGAGTTCACATCGAAAACTTTCGATGATTATTGCATGACGTTGGGAATTGATCTTGAACATCCAGTTGCTTATGTTCACACCCAAAATGGTCTTGCAGAAGCTTTCATTAAGCGTTTGCAAATGATTGCGCGAACTTTGGTAATGCGCACCAAACTTCCAATTTCTGCATGGGGCTATGCAATTTTGCATGCTGCTGCGTTGGTCCGTCTGAGGCCCATGGCCACCCAACCACTATCTGCGTACCAGTTGGTAACTGGATATGAGCCCGATGTCTTACATTTACGCGTGTTTGGGTGCTTAGTCAATGTTCCAATTGAGCCGCCAAAGCGTTCAAAATTTGGACCTCAGAAACGACGGGGAATATATGTCGGTTATGAATCCCCGTCCATAATACGCTATTTAGAGCCCTTGACAGGCGATCTCTTTACCGCTAGACACTTGGATTGTGACTTTGATGAGGCACTCTTCCCGTCGTTAGGGGGAGAAATGCACGTTAACGTTGATAAGGAACGACGTGAATTAACGTGGCATGTACCCACTATGTCTCATCTAGATCCCCCAACTGCACATAGTGATAAGGAAGTGCAGAGAATCCTAGGTCTGCAAAATGTTGCAAATCAAATGCCAGACGCATTTAATGACCTAGCGAATGTCACGAGATCACATATACCTGCTGCAAATGTGCCTGCAAGGATAGACGTTTCTGTGAGACGCCATGTTCATGTTGAACATGTTGCTCCGGTTGTACCCACCGAGCAAAGGACGCTGCCGTCGGCCGTCCAGTCCGCCGCTCTTCCCAAGAAAAGAGGAAGACCGGTTGGTTCCAAGGATGTTCTGCCTCGGAGGAGGAGAAATCCTGTTGCATCCGTTTTGCCACATGAGATCATTAAGGATCACGGTGATGTATTAGAGGAGCGTGTTCCTGATGTAACACCAGTTCCTAATCATCCCGATAACCTCGAAATATCTGTCGAGTATACTAGTTTAGACGATATTTTAAAGCGAAACGAAACTGTCATCGATGATGTGTTTATATACGCAGTGGCCACTGACATTATGAGCAATGATGACATGGAACCACGTACCGTTGCTGATTGTCAGCGAAGAACAGACTGGCCTCAATGGAAACAAGCAATCCAGGCTGAATTGGATTCCTTCACGAAACGAAGAGTGTTTGGACCTGTCGTTCCAACACCACCCAATGTTAAACCAGTTGGTTATAAATGGGTTTTCGTAAGGAAGCGTAATGAGAGTAATGAGATTGTTAGATACAAAGCTCGCCTAGTGGCGCAAGGCTTCTCTCAACGCCCTGGAATTGATTATGAGGAGACGTATTCTCCCGTAATGGACGTTATAACGTTCCGCTACTTAATCAGTTTAGTAGTTTCCGAAAAACTGAATATGCAGCTCATGGATGTGGTCACAGCTTATCTCTACAGGGATCTGGACACAGAGATATACATGAAAGTCCCTGAAGGACTTAAGTTGCCTGAATCAAGTAGTTCCCGGCCACGGAACACATTCTCTATTAGGCTGAGACGTTCACTATATGGATTGAAACAATCCGGACGGATGTGGTATAACCGTCTAAGTGAATACTTGATCGGCTTGGGATATGTTAATGATGAATTATGCCCATGCGTGTTCATAAAGAAATCCACTTCAGGATACGCTATTATCGCAGTCTATGTAGATGATATGAATCTCATAGGAACCTCGAAAGAGTTGTTCGAAACTGCCGAACTCCTGAAAAAGGAATTCGAGATGAAAGATCTTGGGAAGACACGGTATTGCCTCGGCCTGCAGATCGAGCACCGTAAAGATGGAATTTTAGTCCATCAAGAAAATTACACCCAGAAGGTGTTGAGACGGTTTAGTCATCACGACGCAAAACCGTCATCCACTCCCATGGTCGTCCGCTCTCTAGACATTAATAAGGACCCCTTCCGTCCAAAGGAGGACGATGAAGAGATATTGAGTCCTGAGTGCTCATATCTGGGTGCAATAGGCGCACTATTGTACTTGGCTCAATGTACTAGACCGGACATCTCGTTTGCTGTGAATTGTCTAGCTCGACACAGCACCGCGCCAACACGCCGCCACTGGAATGGCATTAAAGACGTCTTCCGTTACCTTAAGGGTACTACGGATATGGGTTTGTTCTATCCCTACATGTCAACGAGTGAGTCCAACCCCCTTGGCACTCGAAATAACGCGACCCTTGTCGGTTACGCCGATGCGGGTTACTTATCAGACCCGCACAAGGGACGTTCCCAATCTGGTTATGTCTTTACCATTGGGAACACGGCGATATCGTGAAGGTCTCGTAAACAGACCTTGGTGGCTACTTCGACGAACCACTCTGAGCTACTCGCGCTCTATGAGGCGACTAGAGAGTGTGTATGGCTTCGATCAGTTATTGGCCATATTCGAAGTACATGTGATATACCTTATGATCCTGATGAACGAGTTGTTATTTATGAGGACAACACCGCTGTTATTGATCAAGCGAAACATGGTTACATCAAAGGTGATGCCACTAAACATATCTCGCCAAAGTTGTTCTTTACACATGAACAACAAGCGCTTCAAAGGATTGAAGTGAAGCATATTGGATCCGAAAACAATCATGCATACTTGTTCACCAAGTCACTGCCAAAATATTCGTTCCAAAAACATGTTAGAGCGATCGGACTTAGGAAGCTCTCCGAGCTTTCCTAAACGACATGTTTCCATGCACCCTGTTGTGTGCAAGTGAGGGGGAGCATCCTGACGTATGCTTATCACGCTGTTGTGTGTATCCTCACATATGCTTAGCACCCTGTTGCGTGCAAGTTCTCACTAGTTATTATTTCCGCACCCAGTAGTGTGCATGTGAGGGGGAGCATCCTAATGAATGCTTGTGTACGCTTTTTGTCCTTAGTTCAAGGGTTTGTCCCACTGGGTTTATCTTGACAAGGTTTTTAGCGAGACACATTTCTAATCCCATTCTCATTTATGATTGCCGAACTCAGGGGGAGTATCCAGTTGTATACTTCTAACCATCGTGCACTCTTTTGTCCTTCGATTAGAGTTTTGTCCCACAGGGTTTTCTCTAACAAGGTTTTAATGAGGCACACCGTGTATGGTTATTTCTCCCATTTTTACTGACAGTTATGCACTCTTTTGTCCTTCGACCAAGTTTTTCCCACTGGGTTTTCTTGGCAAGGTTTTGATGAGGCACATATTTTTCTAGTCAGTTCATTCATGCACTCAATGGTGTTTCGGCCCACTCCATTCGGCAACCCTTTTTTTTGTCCTATGATCCGGTTTTTGTCCCACATCGGGTTTTTCGGGCTTGAGGTTTTATGTGTTGACAATTGCGAATGCGACTCAACAAAGTTTATGAAGACGAGGAAGCTTGCAGAATGTTTGGACACCCAAGGGGGAGTGTTGTGATATATTGTTGTGGTTGTCCATATTCATAGGTTACATACATAATGTATAACATTTAAGTTTGAGACTTATGGCTTTCTAGCTTTCCTCTTGTACATGTAACTTGTTCCACCCCTCCACTATATAAAGGGGTTGGAGTCTTCATAGTTAAACACACCAACAACACACTTGAATACATATGTTTTGGCCCTCATTATCTCTCTTTCTCTTACATATATTATTGAGCTAATTTGGCGTAAAACAAAATCATCCCATTTCCAATTAATTAGGTTTTTTTTAATCTTTTTTGGAATGATTTAAAATGAGACTGAGAATATATTTAATAATATAATGGGGATACATTTTTTTATTGTCAAATTTACTTGCACAACGAGCTTTCCACATGCCCCAAATAATATAAGAAGAAAGAATTTTAATAATCTTTTTTTTCAAACTGATAAGCTCATTTTCTTTCAAATAACCACCAAGAGACAAATCTTGCTCTTATAGATATATTGTTGTATTCCAGTCCCACCATATTACCAAAATGGTTCCGAACTTCTTTTGCTAACCCACTTGAACCGAGTAGATGCTCTAAATTTTCTTCATAGTTACTGCACCAAACACACATAGATACTAACTGAATGCCTAGCTTTTTAACTGCACTATCCAGTGCGATTAAAATATATTTTACTAAACAGTTTTAAGTTATTAACCGCATGGTTAATAACTTAAAACTGTTTCATTAATTCATGTCTCTCTCTCATATAGTCAAATCTTGCTCTTTTAAGCCTAGCTTTCCCCCCTTCTCCTGCGACTTCCTTAAGTGTCAGTTAGGCATAACAAAAATATTTAATTAATCCTTCTACTAATAAGGATTTTTTTATTACATATTTGGGAAAAAATGGAACTTGGGACCTGCTATATATTCATTAAAAAGAGAAAGGAGAAGAATTTTAAAAAAATATTAAAGTAGAAGAACTTTATTACTTAGACGAGGATGACCTATAAATAGATATATTTATAAATGTTCTTTTACAATTCTTTGAGCTTGAGAGTGCATAATAAACAGAGTAAATAAAAAATGGAAACTATCTTATCTAGGTTTGAACCAAGTCTGGAATCAATCTTTTGAGTTTGTTTTCACAGATCTTATAAGTTCAAAGATAATTTCTTTTTATTAGGGAGAGGGAGACGTGAATTAAAGGAGAGTGCTAACAAATAGTTTAATACGTGAATTAATGATAGAGTTAACCAAGAGATTAAGTTACTAACAATAGCTTAGTTCAGTTTAATATTTTTTTAATCTCATCCGTTTAAATCAACGGTGCAGATCTTGATGTTTATAAAAGTGTCTATGTTAATGACTTTTGAATGCCCCCCATATATATATATATATACACACACTTATATATCTCAATCGGATGCTAATATACTTTAAGAATTCTTTTCTAGCCCTTTATACATCCATAACTCTTGTTTTTAGTATTTGATTACACACGATATTTAAATCAAACTATTTTTTTTTTTTACGCTTTTCAGGTTTATTTTTCATGCATGCATGCATATTTTATATTTCTTTTCAATGTCAGAGTTACATTGTTAACCTAGGATTCAAGTTTTAGGTACAATTATGTTAGAGTCGATAACATTTGATAAGGTTAATGAATTTTGGAAATGTAATAATGAGTTTGTTATTGTTTGCTTTTTTCCTTTGAGAGATGTGTTAACGAAGTACTTATAATTGATTTGTTTTCGAGAGATTTTACGGTGTCACACCGTTAGTTGTTATATTGCATTATGTTCCAGATATGTCGTCTCTATTGCTTCTTCTTTTTTTTAAGTTAAGCATATCATTAAACCAAGGAAAGAATACTTGGTTAGCACTTAGTACATGTCGCTAACTCAAACAAAATGCCAAAAAATAAAGCAAAATAATAAAAAACTAAATAATTACAAAATTACAGAACAAATAGAACCGAAAGAACTTTAATAAACATGACAAGGGGTGATATGAGAGGCTCCTTGAAACCGTTTTGCGTCCGTTTCTAAGTTTTTAAAAATATCTGTTAAAGAATTAAAAATTATTTCTCCATGTACCGGAAGAACTTTAATATTGTGGGTACATTTACTCGCCACCGTGTATTCATTTTTTTTGTCAATACCAATTTTTATTGGAAGATAAGAATGAGATATCATCGAACCAGTAAGATAAATGAAAAGTAAAATCTCTGAAGTAATTACATCTTCAATTAGGTGAAAAGTCATGTATACATCAAGCTTCACAAATTACAAGAGAAAACATTAATGGTTAAAAGCTGGCCTGACTCGGAGTCAAAGACAAATCCTACTCAACAATCGGATTGTCTAAAAAGCAACAATTTCCATAGAATAAATCAAAAGTAAATTCTACTGAGTAGCATTCAGATTAACGTGATGCAATCCACGAAGACAAAATCCCAATCATTACATGCTCCAAATTTGGGCGGCCCTTTAGAACAAGCTATCCCAGCCTTACATCAACGGTGAGTGAATAAGTCAAACTAATTTTTTAGCATATTAGTCTAATATCCTACTCAGCATTCAGGCACAGTTGGCCTATTATGTACCACCCAAACACTATCCATGCCGCTCACATAGCTATTTCCCCAGTGGGCTGTCTAAAGTTGAACGTTGATGGGTTTTTTTAGGAAAAAGTACGACTAAAAAAGGAATTGGGGGAACTATTCGAGATCATTATGGGAAATTTGTCTTTGGTTTCTCTAATCCTATTCAAAGCAATTCTGGCCTAGATTAAGAAGTAAAATCTTTTCTAAAAGGGATTGAAACTATTAATCATTGATTATTTAATAGTAGGAATTGATTCTGTGTGTATAGTAAACATGATTAAAGGAGATTATAGGGTACCCTGGAAATTAGTTGATCTCTGGGGATAAATTAAATTGCCTTTTAGAAGAAGATTCATTTGCAACATGTTTTTTGAGAAGCAAATGGTGCAGCAGATCTCTTAGAAATTTGGGGTGGAGATGGTAAAACTCTAGATCTTTATATGTCATTTATGTGCCCTAATTCGTTGCGAAGATTGATTGATCTGGAAAGTAAAAAGGTCACCCATATCAGAATCCAAATGGAGTTGGATTGCCATTGTTGCTCAGGGAGCTTTGCGGTTTGGTAATATCTAGCGAGAGTGAAGACAGATATTTGTCCGCGATAGGGTTGGGCGAAATACCGGAAAAATCAAACCGAACCGAAAAAACCGAAAAAGACCGAAACCGAAAAACCAAAATTTTTTTGGGTCGGTTTCGGTTTCCAGTAAAACCGAACCGAAAAAGGCCGAAACCGAAAAAGACCAAAAAAACCGAAACTGGACCGAAAAAACCGGTCCGGTTCGCTCCAAAAAATAAAAAGACCGAAATCGAAAAAAACCGAACCGAAAAATGTGCTCGGTTTCGGTTTTACCAAAAACCGAACTGGACCGAACACAGCCCTAGTCTGCGATATGTGGGAGGCTTTAAGAGTTCTTTATTATTACATATTTGGTCCATGTTGTTTCATGTCGGCCTCACAATTCAATTCGTGTTTTTTGAATTGTAACACATTTGTATTTTCTTTTTGTGGGGTTTTTTTCCCGCTTTTTATTTTTCGCAATTATTACTAAAATAAAAAGTGGGTTTTCGGAAGATTTATTTAAAAATAACTTAGATCCTCAATATCAAATGTTGAAAGCGAATATTTCAACAATCAAAATATTAGACACCTTACTCAGCATTCAAGGTGTCGAGCTAACAACATTAGACACTAAAACACCTTAAATAGCCATCACAAAATTGTACACGTAACCCAAATCATGTCACAACCTTAGCTAGATAGAACTTTAATAAACGAGAAATCCCCAAATATAGAACATAAAAACAAAGATTTCAGACAAATACATAATATGTACCAAAATAGTATGAACTTGTCATTACAAATCAAAAACCCACATACCCAAACGTTACAGACAGAAGCAAAAGTGATTAAAGTAAAGATATAACGCTTAAGTGAAATCAATACCAATAAAAGGCGAGGCCACAAAAGTGGAACCCTTGCCCCAAATTGTTTCCCCGACCTAGAACATCTGTAATGTAGTCAAGATAAGGACCTAGGGCTCAAGAGAAATATAGGGTTAGATCAAATCGATGTTGATAAATAGTTCCGGTTTAATCGAATGAATTAGGGATTGCTCAAAAGAGCATAACCATATGGTGAAAACCCGGGTAAAACGAGGATGGAGAGGGATTCGAGTAAGAGGGGAGAGATAGGAGGAGAAGCCCGTGTAAGAATTATTTACAATTCTTTTATAAATATTAATTCATTAAAAATAGAATAAATATTTCTCATTAATTGGTACATATACATTCCATAACTTATGTAATTTATGATTTAAACATAAATTTGTGAGTTAAGAAACTCTACATTTCCACCATAATGATCGGTTGAGATTGATCCTACCTTGATGGACGGTAGAGATCGAAAGTATATGAAAGTCTCGGGTTCTCCTCCTACCTATATAAAGGACACAATACCATCTCAATTTGTGTCAAAACATACACACATAAACAACACATAAAGTAGTGTAGTGATAGGTTAAGGAGGAGAAACCCAAGTCTCTAACCCGACAATCTACATCCGTCATCCGAACTCAACTATCATATCCGGTTTAAGTTCCACCGCCCTTCCGCATAGCTTAAGGTATGTGTTTCGACATACCCTCGATATGTTATAATATGTATGATTATCATGTTGAAAAGATTCTATCTAGTTATGTTAATAATATTTATAACATAATATATAAGTTGTAATTAACTTACATTTGGTATCAGAGCCTAGGTTAATGTTTCACGTGATGTTCTACATAAATTTATTATCTATATGAAAATCACTTTGCAATTGTATCATATGATCATGAAGTACATAATGGTTGGACCCTAAAATTAGTTTCAATGCACTGAAGGGTTGTAGTAATAAACATACAATTCATAAATGTTGTACTTCACACTTATTATTACATGTCGTTAACTTGTTTTATGAAATACTTCACAAGTGTAAAATTAATTCCGATATACTTCTCGAGTTGCCAAGCAACATTATGGCATGAGTTTATATACGGTTTTAATAGTAAATCGTTTTAAATGTTTAATGATGGCTCAAGTTTTAAAGTAAGAGAATTAACTTCATTTGTATTAATGTCGCATAAGACATTTATAATGATTTTGGGAGTTATGCAATAATGAGAATTAAAGAATTTTGTAAGATAAGAATTTCCATGAATGAATATAGAAAGTCATTTTACAAAACTACGTAGTAAGTAATGTCATTAAGCATTCATTATTTTATTGTGGTAACCATTAAGCACTATATTAAATGATAAACTTTACTGCATATAAATGGTTGATCTCCCTATAGTAAATTATAAGGGTTTATTGTTTATTCATTCTCAATAAGAATTGTTTGGTTGCCGAATGGTTTTATAATGTCTGATGACTGTATTAAATGGACACAATAATAACTTCATAATTAGAAGTTAGAAAGTTTGTAAACTGTTAATACTACAATTATGTAAATGTAGTTGAAAGGTTACGAAAAAAAAAGGTTTAGACTCACATTAAGGTTGGAAAATTATAAATCTTTCCCAAATAGGCTCACCTAGGATGATGCGATGGCAAGGCAAGACTTCAGCTGATACTTTGTATCTTAATGAGGTCGGTTTTTAAGCAGCCTTTGCTGCACCAACCCTCACCCTCTCTTACCTGGTCGGATCATGTTAGAGCTACCGAAAGGGTTAGAGTATATAATAGTTTTCCCGATTGTGTTTCTATACTTATATTCGTCGAATGGGTGTCTTTATATCGATATGACATGTGTTAGATAAAATGAATAATACGAATGAATGAATGATGGACATCTACCACTTACTTAATTATATATATAACTCATGACAATGCATGCCACTAAGTATAATAAATTATGTAACCTTTTGAAAGATTAGATATAAGTTTTTAAATTTATATTAAAATAAAAGAGTGTTTTAATATATAATTTTAATATTACATGTCACGATGAATATTACTGATAAGGATGCATGTACATATGAAAGTTGGGTGATGTACACATTATTGTTTGATTAAAGCATGACGCACGTTTTAGTCATTATGTCGTGCATATTATTGTCCCTACTATTATTTTTATGACAAATAAAGTTAAGTCAATTTATTTTTCATACCATATAAGTTTTGGTAATAAATTATAAGCTAAATCATATATATAACGTTCATATTATGTGAAATTTTGTTTACCCACAGGCACAAAATTTTAACCGATGAATATTAAATAAACGTTGGTGTATGCGTAAATATCAATTATAGTTATTGATGTTCTAATGTCAATATTCATATTATCGTTTGATTAAAAATCAATATTGGTTTTGATCAAATTTAATGAATATTTAGCTTAACCGCTACACCTAATAATATTGAACTAATAATCATATTATTCGATTAAAATTAAATGTATATTTTAATCTATATTTTTAATGATTATTAGTGCCAGTAAATATTTTGCATCAACATCATATGTCCAGAATTTGATTGTCCACAGGTACAAAGTATTGGAGACGAATATTTGATGATAAATGTTATGTTTTGCATCCATTAGTGCCTTAATTATGGTTGCTAAATTATGGTTGTGTCCAATATTGTTATGGGCCGGGGATGCATAAGAACTGATTTTTATGTATGCTTGTTTTTGGTTGCCCACAGGTCCAAAAATATTATGATAAAAGTAACTATTGGATGTTCATCATTGCTTAATTATTCATTATAACTTGGTTGCCCACAGGTCCAGTTATTTTGACCAAATAAACATTATGAATGATTTCTTAAGGTTTAACATTAAAATGAAAAATATAGGATATCCACAGATACCATAATTTTTCCAAATTAAATAAATATTATGGACAAACTTAAATTTAACATTAAGAATAAAAATATAGCTCAAATAAAGATGCCATATTTTTGTAGTTAAATTTTCAAAATGGTCCATTTTATTGACTTATTCCATTAGTTATAAATTGTCTTGCAAAATGATATGCTTGGTTTAAATGTATTGTTAAAATAAAAGTTATTTTATATGTAAAGAGATTGGTCTTAAGTTTTACCAATTTAATATGGTTCTTGGTGTGTATTATTAGTCAAGTTGAATTTGCATACCCACATATAACAAATTTACTTGATGAAAGTATACCATCAATTAACTTAATAAATAAGAGTAGAAAAGAATGAAAACGTTATGTAGTGTTACATGATGATTTCTCCGTAAGAAAACAGTTATTGTTTAATGTTTTTAAAGGAGAAATATGTTAACACTAGTTGATATATTCTTTTAATATGATTAAACTCATTAAATCTCAAAGTCCAAATTCGTGAGCTTTTACTAAATTCTTGCCTTATTGTTCATATTTTATTTATAGATCGCATATTAGTTTGCTAGTAAACAAAATGTTTTTTGTTAAAACTAATTTTATGTTGTTAGATCTAATAGAATTTAACGTTTTCAATCACATTATGTGCATCTAGATTCATACTTTTAAATAATTATAGTTGATGGAATTTTATCGATATTTTATTAAACAAAAGGAGTTTTGGTTATCGATAAAGTTACGGTATCATTAGTGGGAGAATTATATTATTCAGAACACACACTATAAATGTTTTTCCTAACTCCCATTAAAGAATTAATATATAGTTACACCCACTATCAAGTTATATGTAACTTACCATAAGTTTTAGAGTAATGGTTAAACAAGTGGGAGATAATTACTCGTTTCACTATTAATGTATTATTTAACCATGTACTTCTATAGTAAGCGTAAGATCAGTGGGAGTAAGTAATAATTTTAAAATAAACTCATTGTTGAGATTTTCTTGATCTACCATTTTCTTTGACTTCAAACGTTAACTTGTTTTGTGTTCATAACCTATTATTTTGAAGTAACCACTAGATTAGTGGGAGTAAACGTTGTTATAACCATTATCATTTTGTTTTTGTAACCTATTATTTTACTAATGGTTATATTCATGTAAGTAACTTACTAGACCCATAATGAATTGTAAAATGGTTTTCAAAGGGTTTCTAAATGATAAAAGTTTTTAAAAGAGTTTTACGACTGATTAATAGTATTGTAAATTGGTTCTTATGTGTTGAAACTATTAGTTTTACTTAAAACACATATTATTATAGGCAACACTCAAATATTAATTATTTATAGTGGATTACCTTTTGCATAATATTAAAGATGACTAATTTATGTTTTATGTTTGCAAGAATAGAAAGATTTTATGCTCACGCATCATTGATGTGATACATAGAAAGAAAATGTGATAACTAAATATTTCATAATGGCTCAAAGCTCGTTAAATTACGACGCTAATATATGCTATAATGATCAATAAATCATTGATCAATTTTATGTCCTATTGCTCAATAAATGTATGGAGAAATTATAAGTTACATTTCTCAATAAATTATTGTGTAATTCGTGTTTTATTGCTCAATAAATATATGGAGAAATTGCTATATTTCTCAATAAACTATTGTGCAATTTATGTCTTATTGCTCAATATAAGATTGGAGCAATTTTTATGACATAAGTGATTGAATATATTATCACATGTATCATCAAGAAAAGTTATATAATTATTTGAGTACAAAACTCCTTATAATAGTTGCAAATTAATTTCAGGACTTAGATTATGTCGAGCTTATGACTGAGTCGCTGAAAATGAATGTTTGCAATTATTCTTGATAACTAGCATTCAAATAGTGTTGAGTTCACATAATGTAAATGCTAAGTTTTCGAGACTAATTTTAGAAACAATACAATCAATAAACACATAATGATCGTATATACCTTAACGATATCTACACAAGACAATTAAGATTTTGTTAACATCACGTGTCTTGATTGTAGATAATTATATGGTATTACATAATGATGGTTGTTTATTTAATAGGTAAAGATCTCATTTCTTATTGTTTCTATTGTTCCAATTGTCCACTTAAGTACGTACAAGAATGAATAGTTATGGACGTTTAATGGAACTGTCTTTTCTTAAGACATTATTGGACCATTACGCTTATACTCGCCTTATAGGCTTTATTGAATAAATTGGTGTCGTCGTAGTACATGGAAGGAACCATGCTCTCAAGTAGTATGTAACCGTCATGACTCTCATCACCGATTTGTTTAGTAAAATGTCTCATAAATCTATTTGCGCACTAGTGATTGATTATGGAATTATGATATGGACCAAGTGGGAGAATGTAAGAATTATTTACAATTCTTTTATAAATATCAATTCATTAAAAATAGAATAAATATTTCTCATTAAGTTGGTACATTCCATAACTTATGTAATTTATGATTTAAACATAAATTTGAAAGTTAAGAAACTCTACATTTCCACCATAATGATCGGTTGAGATTGATCCTACCTTGATGGACGGTAGATATCGAAAGTATATGAAGAGTCTCGGGTCCTCCTCCTAGTTATATAAAGGACACAATATCATCTCAATTTGTGTCAAAACATACACACATAAACAACACATAAAGTAGTGTAATGATATGTTAAGGAGGAGAAACCCAAGTCTCTAACCCGGCAATCCACATCCGTCATCCGAACTCAACTATCATGTCCGGTTTAAGTTCCACCGCCCTTCCGCATAGTTTAAGGTATGTGTTTCGACATACCCTTGATATGTTATAATATGTATGATCATCATGTTGAAAAGATTCTATCTAGTTATCTTAATAATGTTTATAACATAATATATAAGTTGTAATTAACTTACAGCCCGGGGACAACGGTGAGGTCGTTCCCCAACCTCCACCATGTGGCGGATGAGATTTAGGATTGGGGTATTTGGGGAAAGGCTCTGTTAGAGAGAGATAAAAAAATAATACCAATTTTTTTAATTCGATGCATTCTATGATGTTTTATTCTCCAATAGAAGTTTGGTACTAAGACTTAGGTCACACGTTGTTTTTGATGTTCTATTAGGTTTGTGTGTCAATATGTCTTGTCATGAGTTTATAAATGCAAGTATACTATGTTTTTCTCGTGTTAATAACCAAGAAAACCACTTGCTTATCGATTATCTGAGTTAAAGTGGGACCTAAAATCCCCAAGTTGGAAGTCAATATGACATTCCAAACTTTTAAACTAATATAAATACTAGTCTTTTTCTTCTTCTTTTCTTATCAAATCATACTATAAATATATACACTAGATATAAATAAGTACTTTTACTTTTGAAAATTATGTTATTTTTAATTTTTTTGACATTTTGAGTTTTAAAAACCTCGCAACTAATTCCTAAAAGTTACAAGAACGTAAACCTTATTGAAACAAAAAAATATGGACATGTAACTAGTGTATATGTTGCTAGATTGAATAGTTTTTTTATTTATTTATATAGAAAATCTAACATTTCACATGGACACCTAAGTTAGGTGAGTTAGCACCCCCAAATTATGTGTTAATGTGACACTCGCGGATTTTAACCTCATATAAACTAGTCTTTGTTTTTCTCTTTATGTCAAATCATAATATAAATACACTAGTTATAAAATACTATTTTAGCTTTTGAAAAAAATAGTTATTTGTATAATTATTGACATTAGAAATTTTATAAACCGGAAGTAAATCTAAAAAAATCACACGAACGTAAAAAGTTTCAAAACTAAAAGTATGGACGGATAACTAGTGTATATATTGTTCGATTGAATAATTTTTTAAAAAATCTAACATTTCGTGGGCGTTAAAACTCGGAGTGTCACATTGACACCTAATTCGGGGTTATTAAATGTGACACTCCAACCTTTTAAGCTCGTATACATATTAGTGTTTTTTTTTTTTATCAAATCGTAATATAAATACACTAGTTATACATTAGTATTTTTTACTTAAAAAAAATATGTTACTTTTAAAAAAAATAAGCTTTTGATTTTAATAACCTTGCAGAACACAACAAAATATTAAAAAAAAAATCACAAGAACGTAACTTTTTTTTGTAAAACTAAAAATATGGACGATAACTAGTGTATATGTTGCTTTATCGATTAAAAAATAATTAGAAAAGCAAATACTTTTGTGGTCATAAAAACTCGGATTGACACCTAGTTAGGAGGTGTTACAAGGTCTTTAAAATTAAAAGGATTAGAGATTTTTAATAAATTTTTGGAAATTGTACAATTAAAATAATATTTGATGGCGAAATAAAGTAGTACCGAGTGATTGTTGACAAATAGTTTCACACTAATGTAGGACAATTTTATATGAAGAACAATTATTTACCAACTACGAAATGTGTAGTTGAACGAAAACATCGTCAATCATTTAAGCCGGACTTGTGTTATTCGTTATCTGAATTATCCCCACTTTCTCATTTTTGGAAGAAATGAGAAGCACCAGATACTATTAATAACCCCCTTGTATCACATTACATTGCTTACCTACTCTTATATGTAACTTGACAACACGACTTAAAAAATTATACGAATCTTGATTGTCGTGTAAATGTTACAAAATTTGATCTTATTTCCATACAGGATGTTTCTATAGGTTATATAGGTACACTCCACATCAGTTAGTTCATTCAATAAAGTAAAAACCAAATTTTAATTAAGTCGATTTCTGTTTATCAACGTAGGAGAAACAACATATAATTTTTAGCTTTCCTAATTTCATAAAAATTCATTTTTTGTAAGTGCATGTTTACAATGGAGGGGAGGGGTGCATTTGAGGTTTGTGGAGTTGCGACGTTGTTTCCTTTAACGATGTAGGAGCCCGGATGAGTTATGAAGAGAGACGCAATTTTTAACTAAGTTTTCCAATTTTAATCCAATTTAATACTCATTTCATATTAAATAAAGTTAAAACACTATCCCCGAATTAAATTTCAAACCACTGAACATGTCCGTGCTCTTAAACATCAACACAATACTCACTTACTCTGACTCACTTGTTAAGTCTCTAATAAAATGATACACGTACTTGTCCTGTTATTCATACGAAAGAGGAAATTGAAAAATTTAATAATATCCCCAATTAATGATAATAAATGTCAAGTACATACAATAAATTTAGATTCATTATGGATTGCTTTGAGTTCGTTAACCATATCTTCACACTTACTATTACAATTAATACACTCTCTTTTGACCTACCAACCTACCTACCTAAGACAATAAGACTACTATATAATATCTCTGGCTTTATCCAAATTCACGCCGTACCAAACTTCATCAATCATATTCAAATTCATCCCTTGACCATTAACTCAAAAACTTAATCAATTCTCTCTCTTTATTTATGCAAATTCATAATCATGTCGCCGTTTTGGATTATTAAGGTTTCAGTTGGTAGCTCATCAACAGGTTTCACAACTCTTGTTAACCTTTTTCTCTTTTATTCGTTCCATAAATTATTAAATTCTGATTTGTATTTCTTATGTTTTTATAAATCTATCCAGTTGGTATGTTGATCTTTTCCAGCTTCCACTTTTTAGCATGCATGAACATTTATTAACTATTTCTAAAAATAATCATAATTAATTAGAACCGCTTTCTAGTGTCGTAGTTGTTTTGTTAACCGTAGCTCTAAAACGTCGTTTGGTATCATGTTGAGTTAAAGAGATTAAGGTAATGAAATTGTTGAAAATTTACCTTTTACTTTGTTTCAATTAAATTATTGTTTGGATTTTTCGAGAGAATTCACAGTAACATTCATTGGATTTTATTTCCAGTATAGGTTCAGAATTGATCTGCTATTCTCGGAGTTGTTGTACTGCATCATGTTTTATTTTTTAAAGATTTGAAATTTATAGCTGATTTGTTGAAAACTATTTGTAGATTATTAATGTTTTTCCTAGAAAAATCGACTCTTTGAGCAGATCTCGCCTGAAGTTCACCTTCTATACAAGACTGAATAAGTTATATTTTACCCTCATGTTTTCGTGGCGTTATTGCATGCTAAACTTAAGTTTCGAGCAGACAATATTTGTAATTATTTCTTCTTTAAAGTATTGTACCTCTTAAATAGCAGCACGTAGTGCAGAAAATTGATCATTATTCTTCACACTAGATGGTCTTAGTATTAAAATTCTTATGTGGTTGAGTAGGTTAACTACAGCATCCTCTTTCTACACTCATCTAGCGAGAGTTGAAAATATCATTCATAAATTCATAATGTCATTGCTGCAAATAAGTAGCTTTATAATCGTTTTCCGGTGCGATAGTTGCAATAATTTTCTATCTACATAATGTAATTTCATTATTTTTAACCATGCATGTTAGTTAATTTTTAAGTTGGAATCGAACATTTGTTAAACTAATGAGGACATGATGTGATATTTGTTACATTACATGATGTTTCACTGTTGTTGGTCTGTTAGAGGACTAATTAGTACAGAAATCCATAGATTAAATGTTAGAACCTTGAGTCTTTTTTATGTTTTCCATACTACTAACAGCTAGATTTTTGCTACTTGACAAACTCCTGCCATTCTTCGCATCATTGGTTGAATTTACGAGTTGTTAAATAATGTTCTTACCTTAGTTTTTTTTATATAGAGATACTTTATCGATTATCTATAATGCCAGCGTTTCTTGTTTCTAATTTTTTTTTCTTTCTTTCTAATTTCACGTTACCCACTTCGGAAAAAACTTTTGCAAACTTCTGTAACTTTTTCAAGGTGGAGATTCTGTCACATGACAACCTTGACTAAAATTCATTTGACAATAACTCTTAGGAGCCTTTTCTTATAATAAATAAAGATGTTTGTTTGACCCTGGATAAAACATGTGTATTCAAAGAGGCTTCCGGTTTCTTCTCTAGTGTTGCTTTTAAATGAAAAGAACTCAGCCAACTACAGTACAAGCTTCAACAAAAATAATAGAGGCTGATGGGGAGCAGGAGCAAGAAGCGAAAGAAGTTAAAGACAAGGAAGACCGAAAGAAAATAAAGACAAGAAACACATAATTTTAAGAAGCTTTCGGTTTACATAAAAGCTAACAACCAATTTACTAGATATATAATAAGTATGTTATTCTGTCCCTCGCGTATGCCAACTATAGTTACCAGGTCTAAAGTACTAAAATGTTGTCTAGAGCTTGCTTTTCTACAAAATTTAAACACAGAAATGATTAAAAAAATATGGTATTGTATTGTTTTACTTCACAAGTTTAGAGTATCAAAATTAGCCAATAATATACAAAGTCTAGTTTTGTCGAATACCCATAGCGTATGACAAGGCAAACGAGCGACTCGAGACCCCAACACAAACCTTTCCAAACATATAGAACACACTTCATTTAGATGACCCCCTTGATATTCTTCCCCAGTCATTCGATTGCCGAACGAAGGAAACACACACCTCGGTGGCAGAGCCTCATAAAAAGCCACGTTATAAGTCCATGTCCTAGTGATTGCCACTCGATAGTCATACCCAAAACCCGGACTTGACCTCCTTTGCGTAGGATAATCGCGCGTGTTGATAGTCAAATCCACATCAAAAAAATTTCTTTGGAGTTGAGTTTGAACATTTGACACCCTCATATTAAAAGAAATCTCAAAATAATACCCGCTAAGTTGGTCTTGTCTCCTCTTATATTACTAGATACGAAACCATCAAGCCTACTCACGCTCTAATACAATATGTCCGTAGAGAAATGGGCATGCATGAGAGTGAGCATGTTGGTTATACATGCTTCTGAATAAGGAACCAAGTTGGAATTGAGATATTCAAATCGTCAAAGGGATGTGGAATGAACGCATGAGTGACAAGCCTTCTAGTCTAATAGGTGAAATTCTTGGATCTTCGCATACGTAAGTAACCAACACCTTAACATTCCACATGGTTCTTGATCAATGTGAATGCGTAGGTTAGTTACGTATGCGAATATCCAATAATTTCACTATTGGATTAGAAGGCTTATCACTCATGAGGTCATTCCACATCCAACTTGACGACTTGAATATTTTAATGACGTCTTGGGTTTTTTATTCACAGGCATGTATAACCTACATGCTTGCTCATGCCTTCCCCTTTCTCTACGGACATATTTTTTTAGAGCATGAGTATACTTGATGGTTTCGTATCTAGTAATATATTAACAACCAACTTAGCATGATTTATCTTGAGATATCTTTAAGATACGAGGGTGTCAAATGTTCAAACTCAAAGCGAAAGAGAAATTTTCAATATGGATTTGACTATCAGTAAACATGCGATTATTCTGAAATACGAGGTTAGATCCGTTGGTGTGATATATAATGGTGGTTTGAGTCCGAGTTTTGAGTATCACTATTTATTGGCAATCAGTAGAAAATGGACTTATGATGTGTCTTTTTATGAAGCTCCATTCCCGAGGTGAACTTAGTGTTTTTTTTTTCAATAATTGGTGCGAAAAACCAACATTTTTATTTATTAATAATTGGGAGAAATAAAAATGCGGGGGAAAACCCCTACAAGAAAAGTCATTGGCAGGGCCAAAGTTGTTCAAATCAGAAACAACATGAACACAAAAAACAACAATACAACTTGGTGGCCTTAAAATAGGATTAAATAAAACAAAAGTACTAAACTTGTGAAAAAAGGAAACGTGGCACTTGTATTCGCCAATATCCAGGTCTTTCACTTTCCTTTCTTCAGACCATCTTCCTCTTTTTTTTTTTAAATTGAATTGCATTGAAAAAAAAAAGGAAAATTAAGCTTGGCAGCACAGATTGATGACTAAACTAATGTACCACAACAGATATTTCTGTTCATCTAATTGTAAATAAGAATAAAAAAAAGGAAAACTCATGCATATGAGGCATAACCTCTTAGAGCTTATAACAAATAGCTCGTTTAATAGGCAAGTTAATTACTTTACACTTTACAATAATGGCTACTCATAGAGAACGTGTTCTGATACAAATACGAATACAACAATTGTTTGACAGAGTGTAAAAAACAAACTTCACTTCTTGATTTCCGTTTTGAGTCGAACATGGTCGACCATCTCTTAACCCCAAATCTAACATTAGGAAAACGATCCATCCACAAAAATCCTTTGATCTTGCTCTCAAAATCATCAACGTTGCCGGAGATGACATTTCTCTGAGGATAAGCCGATTTAGCCAAGGCGTCAGCGACAAGGACAGCCTCTCTATACACATGCTTGAGATGTGTGTATCCTTCAATCAACAATCTAATGACTAGGAAGGAATATCAATGGCGTGATCTAAATAAGGTGTTTCCTATATGTTCGGAGAGGTTTTGTGTTAGGGTTTCCAGTCACTCGTTTGTCTTGTCATATTATATGATACGGCTATTTGACAAAACTAATACATGGTATGTTCTCGCCTAATTTTGATACTCTAAATTAGTGAATAAAACCTTACATCAAAGCAATACCATATTTTAATAATATCTGTGTAAATTCTACAGAAGAACAAGATCTATAATACATTTAGTACTTTGGACCATGAAACTAAAGTTGGCATACGTGAGGGAGACAACACTAAGGTAACCCCACATACTCCCCATTGCTAACACATTATCTCTTTTTTTTATTATTAAAATATTTAGAGAAATGCTTACACTCACACATTTTTTACCAAAAAACTCCACCCGCTTAAGTAATATATGCATACATGATATGTCCAGTCACTAGTTAGGTAAACACTTTTAGACACATAAGCATAACATTTATGATTTGTCTTAAATAAATATTCAGGCTTTTGAAATGTAATCACTATATATTAATCTTACTATTTTTACAATTTGCCAAACTTGGCTTTAGTAATATAGATCACCAGTATGTTTGGAAAACAAAGGTAAAATGAAGTGAATACATAGTCAAAATTATCTTGTGAACTTCAAATTGAAACAAAATATCGAGAAAGATAATCATTTATGCTTGATAAATTTAGGAATCTCAATTATATTTATTGAGAAAGAACTTTTTTTATATATAATTTTGGTGGGAAAACCCCCATTTTAGTAATTGGTAATAAAATAGGGATGAAAACCCCCACAAAGTGCTAGCAAATTACAAAGTCTGGGGCCAACTTGCAAGAAATTGAAACAATTACACTTTGATAGAAATAACAAAAAACTTGTAAACTAAAAATAAAAACTTAAAGTCTTAGACAGGTTGTCTAAAGACCACGTATGAACGGTTTCATTTCTTAGACAGGTCGTTTCAATGAAATTATTGTTTGGAGAATTCACGGTAACATTCATTGGATTTTATTTCCAGTATATGTTCAGAATTGACCTGCTATTCTCGTAGTTGTTGTACTGGCATCATGTTTTATTTTTTAAAGATTTGAAATTTACAGCTGATCTGTTGAAAACTATTAGTAGATTATTAATGTTTTTTCTAGAAAAATCGACTCTCTGAGCAGATTTCTCCTTAAGTTCACCTTCTATACAAGACAGAATATGTTATATTTTACTGTCATATTTTCGTGGGGTTATTGCATGCTATACGTAAGCTTCGACCAGACAATATTTGTAATTTTTTTCTCTTTAAAGTATTGTACCTCTTAAATATCAGCACGTAGTGCGGAAAATTGATCATTATTCTTATGTGGTTGTGTAGGTTAACTACAGGATCCTCTTTCTACACTCATCTAGGGAGAGTTCAAAATATCATTCATGAATTCATAATGTCATTGCTGCAAATAAGTAGCTTTCTAATCGTTTTCCGGTGCGATAGTTACATTAATTTTCTATCTACATAATGTGATTTCATTGTTTTTTACCATGCCTGTTAGTTAATTTTTAAGTTAGAATCGAACATTTGTTAAACTAATGAGGACATGATGTGATATTTGTTACATTACCTGATGTTTCACTGTTGTTGATCTGTTAGACGACTAATTAGTACAGAAATCCATAGATTAAATGTTAGAACCTTGAGTCATTTTTATGTTTTCAATACTACGAACTGCTAGATTTTTGCTACTTGACAATCTCCTGCCATTCTCCGTATCATTGGTTGAATTTACAAATTGTTAAATAATGTTCTTACTGTTATATAACTTTTTGAAGGAGTAAATTCTCACACATGACAACCTCGAGTAAAATTCATTTGACAATGACTCTTAAGAGCCTTTTTTCTTATAATAAAGTTAGATGTATTGTGTAACGACCCGGTCCCACGGACCGACCGCCACGCCCGTATCAACAATATTGTCTGTTTTGGCACAACTTCTCAGGAAGGTCACCCATCCTGGTACTACTCCACGCTAAGCACGCTTAACTGTGGAGTTCCGCCCTCGCTATTGTGCCGCACGGCTTTAAAAGGCCTTGTTGATAGGAAATAGATCTTTAAGCTCATATACCACACGAGTGAGTACTCTCATATCTGGGCGATGTGGGACTGACACATAACACCGCATCACATAAATTCCTTCCGAGAAATCTGGGTCGTCACAATCACCCTCCCTTTAGGCACGACGTCCTCGTCGGGCACGTCGTCCTTCAGGGGCTCACACACACGTGCTAGTCCCACGGACCCGGACCATCTGTAACGACCCGGTCCCACGGACCGAACCGTCACACCACTATTAACAATATTGTCCGCTTTGGCATAACTTCCCAGAGGGGTCACCCTCCTTGCCATTATGCCGCACGGCTTTAAAAGGCCTTGTTGATAGTAAATGGATCTTTAAGGTCATATACCACACGAGTAGTCTCATATCTGGGTGATGTGGGACTGACGCACAACACCGCACAACACTGCCCCATAGAAATTTCTTCTGGGAAATCTGGGTCGTCACATATTGTTTGACCGTGGATATAACATGTGTATTCACCAATGTTTTAAATAGTGTTATCGTTAGTATAGCGTTTTTTCGAGAGAAACGCTAAAAGAGCAAATAGCATAGCAACATAGCGCTTTGCAGTGTATTTTTTTTTTTTTGCGTAAATATATAGCAATATAGCATTAGATAGTCATACAATTTATACTAACCATGTTAACAAACTTAAAAAATTAAAAACAACACGATGTATAAGCCGTTTAATGAAGCAAATACATAATCCAATAGAAAAAAATTACAATCTCGCAAATATATTATCCAATACAAGTACTAAAGTGGAAACTAGAAGTAAGACGAGACATATTTAGCCTTCGAAACCATCATCTTCGCCCATTAGGTCATCCTCATCGATGCTATCCCCATCATCACTACTAGCTACATCAAGAATGTCCTCATCATTATAGCTAGTAATAGTAGATTCTTTCTCTCGAATATCAATTATATTACCATCATTGCCACCATAACTCAATTGGTATATCGGATTAGTTTCATCATAAGGATTAGATCTTTCAATGCCATCATCAATATCATTGAGATTCTTGGTTCGGATCCTTTTCCTTTTCGGATGACTTACTCAACAAAAAAAACAAATTCGGAAATAATCAAAGGAAATTACCTTTACAGATAAAAAAATTATAACTTAGTCATTTATTTAGGGAGGGTGACTATTACGGTTAATGAAATTTGTAAAAAGAAAATTATAACTTACTTAAACTTGGAAGTTGACTACTTTTCTTTTTTAAAACGACGCGATAGGCTCGTGAAGTGAAGAAGCAGGCTCACGCAAAGATGTCGGCTCACTAGGAGATATTGGGTTACGAATAGGTGATGACTCACGAGGAAGTGTCGACGCACGAGGTGGAGGCTCACGAACAGGTTTGGGCACATAAATAGGAATCGAGTCTCTAGTTAAAGAACTTTCAAATGTGTCGGGTGACACATTTCTTACTGCGTCAATGTTAAGACCGGATATTTGATTATTTAGTTCTTCGTTAAACCAATCAAATTGGGTGGGAAGAGTAGCTTCCTCTTTCTCGGCTATCCACTCGTCATCAGATCCAATTTTGTCTGTGAGTATTGGGCCAGCCATTGAATTATTTCTCTTGATATTTCGATCTCTTAAAGCACGGTTATATTTCACATACACCAAAACATGTAGTCTCTCGACCTCGAGTCTATTTCTTTTCTTTGTGTGGATCTGAAGAAAACATATTTAGTACAATCAAATAATAAAAGTCGCACATCACACATGATCTTAGCACACTGTAAACAGCCAGTTATCTTAATCACTATACAATCTATG
The DNA here is from genome assembly GCA_963682055.1 of Primula veris. Classification (NCBI taxonomy): domain Eukaryota; kingdom Viridiplantae; phylum Streptophyta; class Magnoliopsida; order Ericales; family Primulaceae; genus Primula; species Primula veris. The sequence continues at coordinate 24,025,080 of OY821743.1, read as the reverse complement.
CATAACCTCTACTAGTCAAACTAAAGAAGAATTTTAATAAGGTTTTGCTTTCTTGAGGGTTATACTAAAATATCAAGGAAATCAAATTGGTGAACTAGCTCAGTCAGCGATTTTACGTGCTGGTTTATTTTTTATTTTGATTTGGAGAGCAAATACTTTAGGTGAAATTCTGAATTACAGGAAAGTGATTTGCACGTCACATGAAACAACAAAAACAACACCCTCCCCCAACCCCGCCCACCAAAATCTTCTAACAGAAACAGATAGCACAAAATGATCATATACACATATCACTAGCACGAATTATTAACGGAAGATGTGAATAAGAATCGGCCTAAACATATAAGAAGAAGAAAAGGGACAAAATAGCATCCAAGTGACAAATATTTGAAAACATTAACTATTCTCTTCATAAGACTTGGTCACAAAGGGGTAGATGAAGATGAACAACATAAGTGGTTTCTACCGTTTAAACTAAAAACTCACTCAATCATAGTTAACACACAATCATAATTAGAAGCGAAGAGTACATACAATTACTAAAAAAATGAATGAGAAAAAAAGCCCCCTAAAAACTTGTTTCAAGCTCAAAAGACTCTGTCTTTGAATTGTGCTGAGCAATAAAACGCATAATATATTATTTTTATTTAATAATAAAAATAAAGGATGAAAGTAGAAAGAAATGGAATGAAAAAAATACCCAAAATTCTGTTTCAATCTCAAAAGATTGCAACTTTGGATAGTGCTGATAATCAGTCAGGGGAGTTAACTGCAAATGCATCCGTTTTAGAGTTCCCAAATATTATATACTTTCAACTCTCTATCTCTCTCTCTAGTCGTAACTTTCCGATTAAATACCCATTAACAGAGAGATAAAAAAAAAGAGTTAAATCTGGGACAGCATTAAGGTTATTTGAATCGAACCCATTATTAGGAATCAAATACCCATTACGAATCAACCCTCAATTCAGCTTTATTCGTAGCTTTTTAAAAAATAAAAATAAAAATAAAATCTTAATGGCCATTTATTATTTTATTATAGTTACAACTTATGGATTCAAAAGTGCTCCAATTGCGTTCACAGCCCGATGAACTACCATTAAGCGAAAGAACTTGGCTCTCAAACTTCATCAACTCTGGTGTTTCGGTTCCATATTTTTCCCACCAAATAACTGAAATAAAATTGTTTTTGTTAACACAGTAACTTATAAATATGCTAAGTTATCATTTGTAAGTTGTAAGTAGTCACTTTTTTTTTGATAATCAAATGTAACAAGAACCACCGATAAATATGCTAAGTGTAAAAAAGTGAAACTAATGTAATGTTCAAGCTAAAAGTAAAACTGACCTGGTGATCATTTTTTCTTGGTTTTCATGGCCCTGTCACATCGGAACCTGCCCATTTTACGGTCAAACTTGTCCAGTTGTACCTTAGCTTTGATACGATTACGTTAAACTATCATCCTATCCATACACTTTTCCAAACCAAGAGTTATCACCTCATCATTTATACAATTGTCTTCATAACGGAATTGCGGATTCAAATAATAACCAGCAACATGCAATGGTTGATGAAGTTGCGGTATCCATCTTTTGTCAAATAATTTCCGAGATTAGAAGCAATTTTTTTTCTCGCAATATCCATCAACTCAAAAAGATATCCCATGGCGGGTCTAACCTCATAATCGACCTCCCTGAGAACACAAACAATTGGCACCACACTTTTCACGCAATATGCAACATGATTCCAAAAATTTCCATTATGTAATATCCACTTTTTTACCTCAATTCCATCACGGTGGTTCAAAAACTCACTCTTTTGCCAATCTTGTGATGAAAACATAGTGATAAGAGCTCATTTTTGCTTGAGTATGCTTTGAAGAGTAAGAAAACATGTCGCAAACCTAGTAATCGACGGACGAATAATTTCTGAATTTTGAGTTTATTTTCTCTTTAAAGAAAGAACGGTGCAATGTGCATAAAGAAACTTGACTATGAACTTCACCGTTTTGATAGTTCTCTGAAATATTTTTAACTTACAAATATCCTCTAACAGCAAGTCAATACAATGAGCAGCACATGCAGTCCACCACAACTTTTTCTTATAAGTTATTAAATCTACACCTGTTTTTTCTTTTATAATTTGAAGCACCATCCGTGATAATTTGTATCATGTTCTCTTCTCCTATTTCATCAATGATATCACAGAAATATTTTTCCAACAATTTTGAATTTTTAATGGATGCCGATGAATCAATCGACTTAAGGTACCTTGTACCCTTAGGACGGTTAACCAAAAAATTAAGAATAGACCTGCTTTTATTATCCGTCCAACCATCCGACATGATAGTACACCCGTATGTTTTCCAATCTTTTTTGTACTCTAACAACATTTGTTGAATATCGAAAACTTCTTCTTTTAAAAGGTTTGTCCTAATTTCATGACTAGAAGGCGGTTTAAAGTCGCGCCCATAGTTAACAACTTTTTCCATGGATGCATAATAGTACGGATTACTTGCCGCATTGAAAGCTATCCCACTGGTATACAAAAATCGTCCAATAGCTCGACATGCCTCATGTCGTCTTCCTTCTTAAAAAAAGAGTTTAAAGCCGTTTGAGTCACTATTTTAGATACAAATTTGTCCAACGGTCCTCTCGTCTGAGGCGCATCCATGGAAAAAGAACCGAGTGAACTTCGAACACCCCCAACCCCACTTAAAATCTCCACTTCATCATATTTCTCGTGTGTTTCCATCCCTCCTATCTCCGTACAGACTCTTACTCGAGTATTTTTTGATTCCAGACTATTTCTCACAGCCACGATACATTCATTTTTCACATCAATAGGGACGCGTGGGCAAGCTCTAACTCCGTTATGAGTGTGGGCTAAATGTTCTTTAAACCTTGTAATACCATTAGTCATTCTTTGATCACAAAATTGGCACAAAAAATATTTGTAATCCGGAACTTCCGGTATTTTAACAGCCCATTTCCAAGCAAAATCGGTCTTTATAGTTATCTTGCTCTTTATAAAATACAAGACGATGATATTATTCACAAGTTTAATTACAAAAAACTGAAAAGATAAGAAAAAATCAAACTACTTTTTTACTTTAAAATTGTATTTTTTCCTATCACTATACAAAACTGATCTACAAAAATGCTTTAGCCAGGATTAGATGGAAACATGTCATAACAGAGTAAAACTTTCAGGGAATGTCCATAATAAGATCCTAACATGTTATAACTTACATGGATTTGTACACAAAATTTACAGGGACAAGATTCTGGAAGTATGTTACACTTTTTTGTAAAATAATAAGATCCTAACATGTTATAACTTACAAAGAAATAATACAAGCTCGAATCAAATGCAGAGATAGCTTAAACCTTAAAATTAATTTAATTGAGAAATGGAACTAGTTGAGTGATAAGTGGTAAAAGTGGTATTTTATCCAAATTAGTGATAAAAAAATAAAGAGATATTAATAAATACTCCTAAATAAATAAAAGAGAAATATGAGTAATACCTAGAAAAACCCATTAAGAGAGTAAATAGTCGAATATTTGTGGAATAAAATTAAAAGGTAGGAGATTACATTATTCATATCAAATGTGACTGATAAGTGATAACTATTGGGATTTTATTTAAATTTGTAGTAAAATAAATAGCTAATAAAAAAAGTGGGTAAATAACTCAAAAACCCATTACAATATATTTAGATCAAATGTGAGAAACCTCAAAAACCCATTACAATAGAAGGAAAAAAGAGTGACCTGCAGATGATGATTCCTCCATGATTGACCAGTGTTGAACGTCGGGGTGTCTGGATATCGGAGAGATGAAGATGGGCGGCTTAAGGTGAGAGAATGAGAGGGATGGGTGGATCTGACAGGTTTAAGGTGAGAGAATGAGAGGGATGGGTGGATCTGGCGGTTTAAGGTGAGAGAATGAGAGGGATGGGTGTTTGGGGATTGGTTTAGCTTTAGGGTGAGTAATATTGCTGTAGTTTATGTTAAACGATGTAGTTTAACACATTAACTGTTTTGCTATTTTTTTAAAAAAAAACTTGCTATTTACGCTGTCAGCCCAATATTTCGTGATTTTTACGCTTTTGGTCCCTTATAGCGAGATTTTTGCGCAATTCCAGCCAAATAATAGTTTTTCGTTGTGTTTTTTTCCAAAAAATCGCTATTTCACACTATATAGCGCGATTTTTAAAACATTGGTATTCACAGAGGCTTGCGGTTTCTTATCTAGTGTTGCTTTTAAATGAAAAGAACTCAGCCAACTACTGTACAAGCTTCAACAAAAATGTTACAGGCTGATAAGAAGCAAAAAGTGCAAGAAAATAAAGACAGGGAACACATAATTGTAAGAAGCTTTCAGTTTGCATAAAAGCGAAGAAGCAATTTACTAGATATATAATAGGTATGTTTTTCTGTCCCTCGCATATGCCACCTATAGTTACCCGGTCCAAAGTACTAAAATGTAGTCAAGAGCTTGCTTCTCTACAAAATTTAAATGCAAAAATGATTAACAAAATATGGTATTGTATTGATGTAAGGTTTTACTTCACTGATTTAGAGTATCAAAATTAGCCCATAAAATTACCCTAGTCGATCGATTGTCTACCGAAGGACACACACACCTCGAGGCAGAGCCTCATAAAATGCCAAGTCTTAAGTTCATGACCTACTGATTGCCACTAGACGGCCATACTCAAAACTCGGACCTAACCTCCTTTGCATAGTTTACAAACGAATCCAACTCTAGAAATTGTCTTTTAGGATAATCGGGCGTGTGTTGATAGTCAAATCCACATCGAAAATTTCGCTTTGGCTTTGACTTTGAACATTTGACACCCTCATATCTGAAAGAAATCTCAAAATAAAGCCTACTAAATTGGTCTTGTCTCCTCTTATATTACTAGATACGAAATCATTAAGCCTACTCATTCTCCAATACCATATGTCCGTAGAGAAATGGTCAGGCTTGAGAGTGAGCATGTTGGTCATAGATGCTTCTGAATAAGGAAACTCAAGACGAAATTGAGATATTCAAATCGTCATGTGGGATGTGGAATGATCGCACGAGTGACAAACCTTCTAGTGTAATTGATGAAATTCTTGAATCTTCGCATACGCAAGTAACCAACACCTTCCCATTCGTCATGGTTCTTGATCAATGTCAAGGTGTAGGTTACTTACGTATGCGAAGATCCAATAATTTTACCAATTGGATTAGAAGGCTTGTCATTCGTGCGCTCATTCCACATCCACCGTGACGACTTCAATATCTCAATGACGTCTTGGGTTCCTTATTCAGAAGCATGTATAACCAACATGCTCGCTCGTGCCTTTCCATTTCTTTACAGGCCTTTTTTTTGTCAAGCACGAGCAGGCTTGATTGTTTCGTATCTATTAATATAGTACGAGACAAAGCAAACTTAACAGGATTTATCTTGAAATATTTTTAAGATATGAGGGTGTCAAAATGTTCAAAGTCAAAGCGAAAGAGAAATTTTTGATGTGGATTTGACTATCAATAAACATGCGATTATTGTGAAATATGATGTCCATATTGGATTCGTTGGTGTGATATACAAAGGGGGTTGAGTCCGAGTTTTGTGTCAGACTATGTATTGACAATCACTAGGACATGAACTTATGATGTTGCTTTTTATGAGGCTCCATGCCCGAGGTGTGTGTGTCCTTCAATCGACAACCTAATGACTAGAGAGGAATATCAAGAGAGTGATTTAAATGATGTGTGTCCTATATGTTTGGAGAGGTTTGTGTTAGGGTCTCGAGTCGCTCATTTCCCTTGTCATTTTATATGATACAGATATTTTACAAAACTAAGAGGTGGTGTGTTATGTACTAATTTTAATCATTTATGTGTAAATTTTAGAGAAGAACATGCCCTAGACTACATTTCAGTACTTTGGACCATGTAACTATAGTTGACATACGTGAGGGAGAGAAGACTAAGGTCACCTCCACCTACCTTCCATTTCTAACCATTGTTTTAAAAAACGCGCTATGTTGCGCTATGTTTCGCGAAATAGCGGTTTTTTAGAAAAAAAATGCAACGATAAACCGCTATTTAAATGGAAAAGCGCTAAATTCATGCTATTGAGCCAAAAAGAGCAAAAAGAATGAAATATTGGACTGATAGGGTAAATAACAAGAATTTTAAAAAATATATGTAATTAAGTACGCCGATTTAAAAGTTAAATAATATAGTTGTAAATTTTCATCAGTAAATGTTAGTCCTGATAGTTGTGATAAAACCCTCTCTCCCAAGAGACTCAAGTTCATGACTCGTCAGCAGCAACTTTTTTGGAAAATTTCCAATTATTTGTATTTTTTATTCAATTATACAAAATAATGTATGATCAATCACTAACATAACTATACATTTTTTCTTTTGGTGTTATGTATTCAAAAGTTATGTGTTTTTTTTAAATCAAAATTACTAGTAATGTGTCGATAAAATATAGTCTCAGTTTGTTTCTTTAATTAATATATGTAATGATGAATCAATTAATAATGTCTTCTATTATTTTATTATTCACTAACGATTTTTGGTTTAGACCGAAATATTTGCTAAGATCTTTATGCACATATTTGGTCCCTTTGAGAACGTAATAAATGAAAAATAATTCAAAATGAATTATTTTTTCGTTTATGATACAATAATTATCAATAGAATTAGTTTTTTGTTTATGATACAAAAATGATCAATAGAACACACTATGGTGTTGTTTTTAACTTTTGAAGTTCGCAAAGCGCTAAATTACAACGCTATTTGCCCTCTTAGCTTAGCTCTCGAAAAAACGATACGCTAACGATAACGCTATTTTAAACATGGTTTCTAACACATTATCTTGATTTTTTTTATCAAAATATTCAGAGAAATGTTTTTACTCACATATTTTCTGCCCTAAAACTCCATCAGCTTAGGTGACATATGCATACATGGCATGTCTAGTCAATAGTTAAGTATACACTTTTCACACACTTAAGCATCAACATTTATGACTTGTCTTAAATTAATATTGAGGCTTTTGAAATGTAATCATTATATATTAATATTACTATTTTTACAATTTGCAAAACTTGGCTTTAGTAATATAGATCACCAGTAAGTTTGGACAACGAAGGTAAAATGAAGTGAACACAGTCAAAATTATCATGTGAACTTATAAAATTGAAACAAAATATCGAGAAATATAATCATTTATGCTTGATAAATTTAGGAATCTCAATTCTATTCATCGAGAAAGGAACACATATAGGTTAATACGATATAAATTTGACAATTTTTTTTAAAGGATTCTATTCATGTGATTGGTAATTTACTCATGTGATTAGTAACCTAAATTTATAAACTCATTCACGTGATCACATATTTCCATCAAGTACACACCATGGAGGTGGGAATAACAATAGTCAAATATTCATTGAGTCCATATGGGAATGATAGTTGTTATTTACTAATCCGATTAGCCTATTAAATACTTCGTACTATAGCCTATAATAGATACACATTGGTTCCATGTTTTTTTTTATATAAATAAGCGAAATCCTCTAATATTTTTAATAAATTTTCAAAAAAAAGTGAATACAAGAAAATAATAACAAAGAAATAGATTGTTAGACCTAATGGCAAACCTAGAGTGGGTTAATAGGTTTAACTGATGTTAAACACTCTTCCTTTAGTTAAACGACTCCGATAATTGCTTCATATCCTCCATTCAAAATTGAATTAAAGGTTCCCCTTTATAGAATCCGATTTCTTTTAGTTCAATCTTCTTTTTTGTAGTGCTAGAGACTACAATTGAGGCACACGATTTTACAGGGTTACGATCCGGTGAGATTAGTTGAGAGTTTGTCGTAATTTTGTCCCTTTCCGGTGATGAAGAGGCTAATGGCTGGTTTTAAAAAAAAAATTAAAAGTGGGTGTGACCCACTAATTGATTCTATTGAATAGTTGGATAGAAAATTGCCTTATTACATCGGGTGTTATAAACAAAAAGCAAGTGCAGAAAATAAAAACATACATGAATTTTAAAGAAAGTATAAAGAGGGTAAATTTGTGAAAATGCAAGTGGAGAAGTCCACTTGTTCTACCAATTCTGTACAACTTTACCCCTTTTGACTTGATCTCCAATGAACACGTATCAGTTGAGTTCGTAAGCTCTTAGCAGGTCTAATTCATCAAACTTCTCAATTCCCATCTCCACTAACAACAATGAAGATGATAATTCTAGCTTTGAAAGGTAATTAAAGAGATTCCAATGCCAATTTTTGGAGTCTTATCTATATGAATTTGCTCATACATAACTAAACTGAGACCAAGGAAGATGTTCTGATTCTGATAGCATACCAAACTTTAGAAAACAAACTGATGTCTTCATACACCTTTTGCAATTTGACTATACTTACTGTCAAACAAAGAGAATTTTTCTAGGATCCAACTTATCTAGTAAGGAGATCTACTAGTTTTTGTTAGGAAATCGATGAGCAAAACAAAGGGCAAGAATGTAAATCGCACACATAATTTGATAACAGAGTTCACCTAACAATAGATACGTCTCCGGGCCGTTACACGTGGCGCTGATATATATTATAAGGAGGATTACAAACGTAATCTAGATTGATCACAAAGTTATGGTTCTCTCTCAATTAGAACTCTCTCTTTACAATATTCTCTCTCAAATATGTGATAATTAAAATATAAGATGAGTGGTGCATATATAGAACTCATATATTGAATAAGGCAATTTATGGCTGAGATTAAAACATATTTAACTAAACTAAACCATGGTCGATAACTTAAACTGTTTTGTTAATTCAAGTCTCTCTCTCCTGTAGTCAAATCTTACTCTTTTAAGCCTAGCTTCCCCCCCCCCAACTTACTTAAGTGTCACTTAGACATCAATATAGACACTTTTATAAAAATTAAGATCTGCACCGTTGATTTCAACGACTGAGATTCAAACATATTTAACTAAACTAAACCATGGTTAATGACTTAGACTGTTTCGTTAATTCACACCTCTATCTCCTACAGTCAAATCTTGCTCTTTATGTTAATAAGAGAGGTACCAAGAAACATACAGTACCCTCTAACAAATCTTGTAGTCTCCAAACAAGTAGCCCATTCTGAATCTGTATATCCTTGCAAAATGAGAGAATTATTTGCTGAATAAAAGAGACATTGCCCTGGTGTACCTTTTAGATATCTTAGAACCCTCAAAGCTGCTTCAATATGAGATTTGCAAGGATTGGCCATAAATTGACTTAAAAGAGTGAACAACAAAGGATATATTTCGCCTAGTTATGGTCAAATATAACAGCTTTCCCACAATTTTTCTATAGAAAGTGGGATCTACCAATGGCTCATAATCATTCACACTTCGTCTAGTTTTTGTATTCATAGGAAATTTAGATGGTTTACATCCTAACATTCCCCCATCTTCTAGCAAACTAAGTGTATATTTTCTCTGATATATAGAGAGACCATCATTAGTTCTAGTAATTTCTAAACCCAGAAATTACCTCAAATTCCCTAGGTCTTTAATATGAAACTCTTCATTCAGAAAGGATTTAACTGAGTTAATCAATAAATTACTTGGGATTGCTAGAATAATATCATCCACATAAACTAATAAGAACAGAATAGAACCATCCCTATGCAAAATGAATAGAGACGTGACTGATATAGAGGGCTTAAAACCAAATTTTAATAGAGAGGTAGAAAGCTTAAAATACCATTGTCTAAAAGCTTGTTTCAGGCCATAAAGTGATTTCTGAAAGTGACAAAACGCTTTTATCTCCTTTTGTTATAATGCCATGAGAGGGGGGCGGGGTGTGGGGGGAGGGGGATCATGTAGACTTCTTTAAAAACATCACCATAAAGAAAAGAATTATTAATATCTAAATGAGCAAGATTCCATTTTTGAGTTGAAGATATAACAAGTAGCATTTTAATAGTCGTCGTTTTAGCAACTGGAGAAAAGTTGCTTCATAATTCAAACCCTCTTGCTGATTATAGGCTTAGCAACTCGATGTACCTTATACCTTTCAATATGTAATACCCATGAATATAATACATATATCTATAAATTTATATTATATATGCTTTTTTTCTTTTCCCATAGTTAAAAATAAATCAAGGAAGTGATATATATGAAAGTTCTTCAGTATTAAGAAACAATGGGACCCTCACTTTGTTTTTATCTCCCGTCTTCATCTCTTATTATACATTATTTACATACATATCTATCTGCTACATTAAAAAGAAATCATATAAACATACATATACACTCGGTGATATTCAGAGAGAGAGAAAAAAGATAATCCTAAACACCCCAGTCACATTAAACCCTGTTTGCTTTCGGATCGATTATCCGTTTTTCAATTCGTCTTTTCCGTTAGACAGCTATCGCAGAGGAAAGTATTTTGAGGTACATATTTAGAATTTTCTTTGCACTTCTCAAGTCTATTTTGAACCTTTAACAAACTGTAAGTTCTATTTAAATTGATCAGTTTTAAACAGGTTCTTTTAGTTACGCCGCTCACGGGTTTTAAGCTGAAATTTGAGGCAAATTGAGTAGTTTCATGCATTGTCATTGCATGTTCACTGATGTTCATCTGCCCAGCCTTTCTTAGCGTCAATCAGGTACCATTTTGGTACTTAAAGGGGAGTCTATTATGTTGTATTATCACAGGAATCGGGTTCCTGTTTCTTCTTTTTATTCGTTGTTTATCGAAGTAGTATTGCTTATATTCTAGATAAACAACTGAACCTGACTGTTTAATGAATTTGTTGAGGTACTGTTTCAGAACTAAAAGGGCAAGTTTTATTCGTTATGATGGCAATAATATGTTTCCTGTTTTGTTATATTATTCGTTCAAATGCAGAGTATATTGAGTTAACTATTTGCAGTATTGTACTTGTAGATATTTGGTGGTAAAACAGGTTGGGTACATGTTTTATTGAGGTACTGCTACGGTACTCAAAAAAATGGCGGGTTTTACCCATGATGGAGGACATGAATTAGTTCATGTATTTCTTATTTTTCCTGGTCAAAGACTTGTTATGGTGTAGTTCATAGTAGTAGAATTATCTGTAGTATTGCAAGAATCTGTTCCTTGTTTAGTTTTAATTGTGTTGCTCATAATAGTCTTAATTCTAGTAGCTAATAACTGAACATGGTTGATTGGCTATGATGAGGTACAACTTTGTTACCGAATGGAGGTGTTCTATATAAATTTTAGACACGAATCTATTCTTTGCTTAATGATGTTTTAATGCGTTTAAGTAGTTTAATTATTTGTTGTATGATATAGCAACTTCAATCACATGGAACTGGTCGAGCTTTTCAACCAAAGATCAGGTCACTAATTTAGCAAGAATTGTAGTTCATTTCTTTAATACATTATCAGAGTATACGACAGCTATTCAAATGATGTTTATGCTAGTGATATTGTGATTTCAGTAGCCTGATATTGCAAATATTGATTTTTATCATATAATTAATGAATAAAGTGGAATAATGAGGCTAAATAATCAAGGAGAGGTGTGGTGTTGTCTCGAGTCCTTTGTTGTCGTCGATGTTTTAAATTTCTTTTAGGATTCACGTGATGTGTATGGTTTCATGAGTAGTTGACTCCATACATGGATCTGAGGAGTGATCCAGCACTTTATTTGTGAATCCGACTTTGTCGGTCTTTTATTTGGTTTAGGGTTCATGTGCCACAGGGGTTCCAATGGGCCTGGTGCTCACGGAAAATACGGCAATATCCGGCATATAGTCTCATGAGGAGTTGAATCGATACGTGGATCTGAGGTGTGATCCAGCAATATACTTGTGAATCCGACTTTATACAATTTTGAGTCATACACTTTTGAGTCGTGTGCAGTCACACTACTTGGCGTTTGTAGTCGAGGTTTAGAGATGTAGTAGAGGAAATCTAACAAGAGAAGATATAATAAGATGAAACACTAATATAAAAGATCAAAATACATATAGTTTGCATTATTATTTTTAATGTGTAGACGTATATGTGATGAATTTAGTTGACTCACTTTTCGTTCTGTTTCTCGTTTTGTTTACTTATATTATTTTAGGCGGAGGTCCTGAGTTGCAGGCTTCTAGACCAGTTTGGCATTCGAGCAGCACTCGAGGCGAGATTAGTTTGGTGTGCACGTGTAGTATTAATGTCGTTTTGTATAAATAGTAGATGTTTCTGAAGAGTTTTTGTGTAATTATAAGTGAAAAGGGTGTGGTTTGAAGGCCGCCTGTTCTGTGGTTATTTTCCTTTATTTATGTTTAATCGCGTCCCTGGGTCTTTTGTAAAGTCGGGGCATAACACAATAACTCCATCAGCCCTATAATTTATTTTGTATACCCATTTACAACCAATAGATGTTGTCCCAACAGGTAGATCAACTAGTTTCCATGTGTTAATTGCTTCTAAGGCAACTTCTAGAGCCATTGCCTTGACCCACTTTGGATCAGTTACTGCTTCTTTAAAACTATTTGGCTCAGCACTAGTTGTAACAGATAAACAAAACTGTCTATAACCTGGTGATAAGTTGTCATATGACAAATATGATGAAAGAGGGTAAATCACACTATTAGCTTTGGTCTGCTATTGAGTAATTTTAGAGTGATTAGTGAGATAAAAATCCTCAAGATGCTTTTGAGACATTAACAACTCTAGATGATTTCCTTAATGGTGGAGGTGAGGGGGGACCAGAATGAACAGATAGATTCTCTGTATCATTTTGCGAAATATCCACAGTAGGAGAATAACTTTGATCAGTAGAGACACTATTTTGATCAATAAGAGAAGAGGTGTTTTGATCATTTGACAAAGTGACTGGACTTTGAAACAAATGTGCCAAGTCATTTGGCAAAACATGTGGAACATAAGAGATTCCATTTACATGTTTAGTATTCTGATAAGGAAAAACATTCTCATAGAATACAACATCCCTTGACACAAAGATTTGATGTGTATCTAAATTATATAGCTTATAACCCTTGGTAGAAAAAGGATAACCAAGAATATACACCTTTTTGCTCTAGCATGAAACTTTGTCCTATCTCTCTTTAAAGTACATGCATAGAAAAGTGAACCAAATACCTTTAAATGATTATAAGTAGGGGGTACTTCATGAATCATTTCAAAAGGAGTCTTGTAGTCTAATATGGAAGTAGGAAGCCTGTTAATCAAATAGGGTGTTATCAATATGCTATTTCCCCTGAATTTAAGAGGTAAATTTGACTGAAACATCAAGGATCTTGATACATTAAGTAAATGTTGGTGTTTCCTCTAAACTACCCCATTCTGTGGAGCAATATCCACACAAGAAGTTTGGTGAATAATCCCATTAGCAGCATAGAAGTCAATCAATCTAAATTATAAGCCATTATCACTTCTTACTATTTTAACCCTCTGGTTGAATTGTGTACTCACCATGTTGTAGAAAGTAACCAAACAAACACTAGCATCAGATTTTTGTTTAAGCAAGAATACTAAAACACATCTACTATAATCATCTACAACAGTCAGAAAATATCTATAACCTTCTTTAGTTGTCACATGGTAAGGCCTCGAAATATCATAGTGAATGAGTTCAAAAGGCATTATTGAAGTTGTATTACTGATTACAAAAGAATTTATGTACTGTTTTTTTCTAAATAACAAGTATCACAAGGAGATTCATTACTTAAAAGTAGCTAAGGTATGCTATTTTTCAGCTTTTTTGCACAAGAAAAAGAGGGATGTCCTAACCTTAAATGCCAAACATCCTTTGAAATGAAAGGTTTAACAGAAGAACAACAATTACTTTGGCTATTTACACAAGATTTTGCCTTATTCTCAATGTAATATAATCCACCATGCTTCTTAGCTCTCTCAATCACCTTCGAACCCACAACATGTATCACACATTCATTGTGAAGAAAAGTCAAGGAACAATTTTGTGTAAGAGATAATTTGCTAGCTGATATAAGGTTGTATCCAAAAGAAGGTACACATAGTACATTTTCTAATGTCAACCCTGTATCAAACACAAATGTACCCACTTTGGTAGATTCACTTTGGTATTTATTTTCTTAGGTGCTAACTGATAGTAGCATGTAGAATTAACCATATGCTATGTAGCCCCAGTATCTATTATCCAAGGAGTATGTATTTTAGGCATGTCATTTTCACTTTTATGTATCACGGAACGCATTATGATTTTACATGTGTACACTAGATTTGAATGACTTGTTCCACTTGAACTTGCCACATTACTATCATCTCTCTTGGAATGTTGTTCCATGTAGCTACAGATCTCTTAAAGTTGACTTGCAGAAAATTTTCCAACATTGAAACTCATATCCTTGGTTCCCAAGCTCTCAATATTACCATTTCCATTATCAAAAGGTGAATAACCAGCTCTATTATCACTCAGAGGCTTAGAAACCTGGTGTGCAAAATTACCAGATTGAGACCCAAAATCCACTTTCTTCTTCCAACCAGGTAGGTACCCATGAAGTTTGTAACATTTTTCTTTAGTATGCCCATTCATATTAGAATGAGTACAATGCGTGTTCCATTTATTGTTATTTATGTACTCAATTTTTTCTCTATTATAAGAGGCATCAAAAGCCATATTCTCATGAGCAACAATAGAAGAATGTTTGAAATTTCTTTGACTTTCCTCTTGACAAGCCAAATTAAACACCTCATTAATTGATGATGCAGGTTTCAATAACAAAATTGACCATTTGTACCAGCAAAAGTTTCATTCAATCCCATAAGAAAGTGCATCTTAAAATATATTTGCTCCTAAGGGCGAAGCCAGGATGTGTAAATGGGGGGTGCCAAAATATATGTACAAGTAACATATTTTTATGGGGGTGCCAAATCTACACCTAAAAAGAAATTGTACTAAAAAAAAATTGCGTCACTTGTGATTTCTAAAATTATGGGGGGTGCCGTGGCACCCGATCGTCCCCACTTAGCTTCCCCCCTGTTTGCTCCCTATCCAGACTAGCTTCATAAAACTTGCAACTACAACCATTTATCCCATTACAAACACATCTAGGCAATGGATTCATTATATTTAGCTCATTCCACATATTTCCTAGTTTTGTAAAATAAGCTGTAACCGGTATAGGGTAATATCACTTTAGTGCCCTGAGTTTTGGATCATATTTACTTCAGTGACCTGATTTTCAAAAATATAGAATTGGTGACCCATGTTTCACATATACTTTGATTTAGTGACCTCCTTAACTTCATAAGTTTTAAACAATTGCAATATAGCCCACTTAGTTTAAAAATTAATAAAATAGACACCGATTTGTTGAAAATGACAAAATTAACTCTTTAATTTTACAATTTTTGTAAAACACACGTTTTCCAATAAGAAAACTTTTATTTATAATAAATACAATTTTAGACATAATTTTTGAAAAAAAAAGACTTTGAATACAATTTTTCTAACAAAATAAACACTACATTTTAATTTTTTTTTTCTTTTCACAAAGGTTTTAATCAGTAAAAAAATTGTTTTAATCCACAAAAATTACACTACATCCGTAAAAAATAATTGTTAATTAAAATTTTTTTTACTGATTAATATTAAAGAAAATTACACTACGCGTATCTTGATTATTTGATAGTCTGGTAAAAGTGTCAATTTGTCTTTTTGTGAACCTTTTTGTTACTAAAAAAATAGTATAACTCTATGCTGAAGTCATGGGAACGTAAAATTTTATATGCGATAACTCCGTGTAATTTATCAGATAATTTTTAATATTAATCCGTACACTTTTCTTTAATTATCAAAAAATATTTACTGATATAGTGTAATTTTTACTGATTAAAACAATTTTTTTACAGATTAAAACCTTTCTGAAAAGAACAAAAATTATGTCTAAAATTGTATTTATTATAAAAAAAAGTTTGCTTATGGAAAACGTGTGTTTTACAAAAATTGTAAAATTAAAGAGTTAATTTTGTTATTTTCAACAAATCAATGTCTATTTTATTAATTTTTAAACTAAGTGGGTTGTATTGCAATTGTTTAAAACTTGTGAAGTTAAGAAGGTCACTAAATCAAAGTATATGTGAAACATGGGTCACCAATTCAATATTTTTGAAAGTCAGATCAGTGAAGTAAATATGACTCAAAACTCAGGAAAGTAAAGTGATATTACCCCTCAAGAATCCCTGACTAAACTTTTGAAGCTTTTGTTGTGCTTCAAAAATTATTTGTTCATTGCTTTATTCAAATCTCCTTTGCAAAGTAACCCACATCTGTTCAGCAGTTTCTTTATACAATATAGATTGAGAAATTTCTTCATTTACCGAATTTAGTATCCAGGATTGCACAGCCAAATTACATCTCTTCCAGGAATTACAACTCACATTACCTAGTTCAGGGCAAGATAATGTGCTATCCACAAATCCTAATTTGCTTTTAGCATCTAAAGCAATTTCCATACTCTTTTTTCCAAGAATGATAGATTTTTCCAGTTAACGGAGGATTAACTATGTCACGCCCCGGATTCTGGAGAATCTGAGTGGTGAATTTTAATAAATGAGTTTTGAATAAAAAATGTATTAATAGGATTTCAATCATTTCAGTCCATATCTATATAGCCAGATAGCAAACTAAAAGTATGCCGAATATCACAGTCAATACATATATTGGCGTAAGGGTATCCAATGATATATTTATGTTACAACACAAGAAAAAGTTTAAAGAAAACCCATAAATTTCGGCATGACTTTCGGGTTTCTATTTTATTCCATAAAATAAACCTAATCACAATCACACGGTACATATAAATGAAAAGTTGCCAATGAAACTCTAGAATATTAAAATGATAACATGAAGTCCAACCCAACTGACAGTTCAACATAAATCTCATCATTTAAAATAAATAAAAATCTGAATAGAACTTTTCACGACTAAACAATAAATTTTGCGATAACCGTTTATTAAGCCAACTAAGTTCAACTAAACAAATAATCCCAATGTAAATAAGAGATCTAACGTGTACTACCCAAGTGTAAGCTGATAACGAAACCACTAGCAAGTACTCTAAGCGTCTTCATAGCCAGATCAATACATGTACATCGACCAGGAACAAAATGAACAGAAAAAAGAAATGAGCTAAGAAAACAATCTTACTTTAAAAGCGGCGCATTCCTCAAAGCATGCACACATAATTCTAACAAGACAAATACAAATTCAACAAGTCACAAAATCACATATCATGTCAACACACTAAACTAACATCGGGAAATAAATATATAAAAAAAGATAATTACTATAATCTCCAAAACTCAGTAATCAAACGTTTGTACAATTTAAATATTTAAATTTAATAACCCACACAATCTAAAATAAGTACACTAGCGAATCCACCATGTCTTTGACTGTAGGAATCCACCATCTAACAGTCAAACATACGAAATTCACTTGACTGAAGGAATTCACCGTCTATCAGTCAAGCACACAAAAACCACTAGACTGTATGAATCCACCATCTACCAATTTCACACACACAACACTGGACTGTAGGAATCCATCATCTATCAGTCTCACACAGACAACAGTAGACTGTAAGAGTCCACCATCTAACAGTCACGCACATGTCACAGCTAATAACAATATTAACACCACGCGTTAATCAAACTAACATTTTAATCGAACCATCACTGAAAATAAAATTCAAGATCACTGCAAGAAGATTGATAACATAATAAAATGTCACGTGACCATCATCTAAACAAGAAATTTATAAATATCAATTCAGCACAAAATTACACTCAAACAAACAAACAAATATATATTCCGCACTTAAAGATCATATCAATTTATTCCCCCTTACCGAAAGAAACGAGAGCTCGTTTGTCAAAACTCCCAAACTCAAGCCGAAAACCCACCGAACAATCAGAACTAGAACTGGACAGCCCACTAATCACCCTCAAACAGTCCCTAACGATATTAAAACGAGCTATGAATTAATAAAACTTATATAAATTCGGATTATTAAAAATCACTACAAGAAATAGTTCATTTAGCATCATAATTTTTTTTCGGTTATGTTGCTAAAGTGGTTATGGCTAAATTTTAGCAATAGTTTAGCAACAAATAGCAACATAATTTGCTGCTAAAATTTAGCCACAACCACTTTAGTAACATAACCGGGAAAAAATTATGATGTTAAATGAACTTTTTCTTATAGTGAATCCTAAAACTATGTTTTTATAAAAGTAAAAATCAGATGAGCAGGCTTACACATGTAGATAGATATCGAAAAGTAGATTAAAAAAAGTATTTGATTGCGTAAATCGGACTCTGAATGAACCCCAAAACACCCGAGACGTCGCTGCTCAAAGAAACCAATAACTCCTCCGACCACCTGCAATCGTCCGACAGATCAGACCTGGTCGCTGGGCTGGTCAACGGACTGGTCGACGTCGGTCAAACCTCTCTTCCCCTCCAGTGACAATCTCTCTCTCTGGAGTGTGTATATATATATGTGTGTGTGCGCGCGCGCACGTGCGTGCGTACGTGCTAATCTATATATGTTTACTGTATTCATAGACTTATAGGTTTTAGTTTTTATTAAATTACACCCCTGGTCAACTAAGTTATTGTTAATAACATACACCACCCAAAACTATAACCATTGTACACGTACTAACTAATCAATATTAAATATACTTCACATTATTCACACATACAAACAATAAATTACTATCACTCTAAAATTAATAAGTAAATAAAACAATAATAAACACATAATTTCCGAAACGTTACAAACTAAACTATCACTTGTAATTTCACTTGGATTTAGATAATAAGGGTCAGAAATCATATCAGCATGACTAATACGATTAGTATGATTTCCACTATTTCCATTAACAACATCAGCATAAGTATCTCCCATTTTATATACCATTGATCAGAAAATTATCAACCAATTAACCAATATACCCAAAAATTCAACCAAAATACCAATTTATCCAGTCAACTAACGAATTAATCCACAATGTAATCAGCTAAAACTCAAGTTTATACCAATTTTCCAATACCGTATATATCGCACACAAAAGAGCTCAAACTTGTTCTGATACCATGTAGAAATTCTTAATCCACACAAAATAAGCATAGGCAAAATAAAATCGCCATTAGAGAACGAGCTTTAGAGAGAGAAAGATAAAAGAAATATTATGTTATATTCAAATGTAATTTTCTCACCGGTGAAATATTTACAATATACACTGGCAAATCATGTAATGTCAGATGTGCTAACTGTTTAGTTTCTACCTTATTACATTCAGTTCATTAAATTAAGAAACGTAACAGATAATAGTTTCAACTTTTACATAAAACACCACAACATATATAAAAATAACAGAATACGTACAACAACCAATATTGTACTTCAACATGTTCGTACTTTACCTTGTAAACTTCTGTTTTATTTCACATAGTATAGTAGAAAGTTTCCTTATAATATCCATAATGAAACGTATCAGCCTGCCTATGCATGCAGGCCTTTTAATGTCTTGGCAATCTCACTCTCAGGGGTCTTCCCGCCTGTGGATAAGCCTTTTTACTCTGTCTCAATGGGTTAACACTCCCTGAGACTTCATTATCGCCCCTTGTCCAGGGGGTGTTCTCCTCTTTATGTCGATACCTAGGGGTGTTTATTTTAGAAAGCATATATTGTATGCTCATAATATGGGGAATTAGTAGTATTTTTGTGCATATTTAAATACCTTAGTCGCTACTCCATATCAATTATGGATCAATTAGGGAAATTATCATATATTCATGGTCATGAATACACGATTTATATCTCGCCCTAAGGCCCAATAAGTCAAATGGCATATCAAAATAGCATTAATCAGTCGTATCTCACAAAATATAGCTGACTGGGATGAGAAATATTCCCGCACAGCGTCATAACCCTTATTCTTGTTAATGGTGTTTTTAGGTTAAATTCAATGGCATTAGTTGTTAATTAATTATATTAATTGCAACCCTAGTCCTAGAAATTTACCCCCATCAAATCCCTTTGCCTAATTTCTGAACACAAGGAAAGTACCGAGTCAGTCAACAGTTACTTGCACTTAAGCAAATTTCATTTATTTAAAAACTTGAGAATATCAGTGACAAAATAGATTCAATTAACTGGTTCAAATAGAGGAGTTTTTTTTTTCAAACTTCAACACGTTATTTGTTCAATAACACATGCAGAATAGCAAGGATGAAGGATCACCTTATCTTGTGACTCTTAATACGTCTCACACACCAATTGATATACTCAATTGATATACACACCAACAGTAGAAGCAGCAAAAGCGTCACTTGAGCTCGATCACATTCAAGGGAAAAGAGGAATATGGTTTTGCGGACCATATCAGGGTAATGTTATATTTGAAGTAATTCATATATAGAAAAGTAGCAAATTAATTGTGAAGTCTGTTTTTATGAATTTTCCTGTTACTGCTTTTTGTTGTTGGTTTACTGCTCAATAGCAACAGAATTTGGTCTGTTGGGTTTTTTGTATTGCTGTTTAGACTTTTTTTCAGTGTTAAAACGGCAGAAAGTACTTTCACTCATTGTCAGTAACTTCTTTTATGCTTTTTTGTATGTATCTCATCAGAATATGACATGGACGAGGATAAAGTAAAGGTAATGTCCTCTTATCGCATATGTTTATAAACTTGTGTTTTGCAACAACAGTCTGAGAACAACAACTACATAAATTGTTACTTAAAGATTTATATGGGTTGACAATTTTACCTTGTTACTCTTTTGTAGGCAGGCTTAGCCGCTACACATTGTGCACTTGGACAAAGTTCTACTCCATTTATGAAACCCATTGGAAAAAATGGTACCACATCAAAACTCTATCTTCGTTTTACCTTTTCATCTTTAACAAAAAAAAAAAATCAAAGGATCCTTAACAAGAATCGGTCAATCCTTTTTGTTAATATGTCCACTTTTTTCGTCTTATAGTACGCCAATTATTACCATAAGAAACAAATCTTGATTTTTTTATGTTAATTATCACGATATAAACTTTTGCATAATGGCCACACACAACGGTAACAAATTAGATAATTTGAAATTCACTTAACTGTAAACAATTATGGTTAAGGAGATTATTAGATGATGAAACGCTTAGAAGTTAGAACCGTTTTAATTCAGATTGTTTCTTTGAATTTTCTCTAGTTCAGATAGTATGGTCGCGTCCTGATAATCGCACTGCATTTGCTGATCTAGATGGAGGATTTCCTTCAGTTTAATCACTATTTGTAGCTTGTTAACGATATATTTTTGTTTCACGTCATTGTACTATGGCATTGTTGTTGGTCTTGAGCAACAAACGTGACTA
This sequence comes from Primula veris, assembly GCA_963682055.1. NCBI lineage: Eukaryota > Viridiplantae > Streptophyta > Magnoliopsida > Ericales > Primulaceae > Primula > Primula veris. Next base: position 24,003,634 of record OY821743.1, on the reverse strand, counting down.
GAATATTTCATGCAATAATAATAGCCAATGTTGTTTTGGGACTCAAGGTCCAGATTAAAAAAGTTAGTTGTTGATCAGATTTGTATGCGGGGCAGCAAATGAACCATACAAACGAACGCCAGCTTTGTGATTGTTAATTTGTTTGGTTTGTTTTCTAGAGGTGAGAATCTCTCAGTTATTCCTCTATTTCAAGACTAAAGTGACCCAAGGGCTTATCTGCTAAATGCCACTTAAAGCAGCAATCCATGATCATCCAAGAAAAATTCTCTGCATCTTATCAAGTATGTAAACTACAGCAATATGGTTGATAAAATCTGCTATCTCATCAAACTCATCCCAACTCGTTGAAGAACTGCAATCAATCTATTATATGAAAGGATCACTACATCGGCCTACCAAAGGACACTATTGGCGTTGCTTGCTTTATGTCGACGAAAATAAGATATATAAAAAAGAACAGAAACATATGAAAATGTAACATCCACTTGTATATTTGCATTTATTTGTTTAGTTGCACCTTCAGCCCATCCTAACAGCAAGAGCTTTTAACAACAGCACCTTCGCTCAACTCCTTAAAATTGAAGTAGTGAAATTAGGGAGTATTCTGTAGCCTATCTACAGTGGTATATTTCGTATTCATCAGTTTATTGTATAAGTTTTACATTATGACACAGTAGCATGAATCTGAATCTTCATCCTCAGAGTCACTCACATCACTGCAAATATTAATAAAAAAGAATTATTAGTTGAAGCAGCATAAACCCAGCTATCTCTTCGATTAGTAAGTAGGCCCTTCAAGTAACTATATCATGTACGTTCCTATATATATGCCATTATGTTAAGGGAAGTTGTTACTCAATGTTAAGCCAATTGATCTTTATTTCATCAAAGTTTACACCCTAAGAATTCCTTGGGGAAGATAAAAGGTTTCTATCAAGTGAAACATAAAAAAACATGAACCACACCGTGATACTATATGGTTATCCATAACTTGCTACATAAGCATAGCCATTTCTTCTGTAGGTAACCCATTATTAACCTACCAAACATTTCAAAAGTAAAACTCGCATTCAAGAAAATTGAATACTACGGAGTTTTTGCCACACACCCGAATGGGCAGCAACTATAACATAGGGGTGTCAGCTGCAGCTTTTAAGCGAACGAGCTGGGGTTGTTGAGGGCTGAAAAAAGGGTACATTTAACTTACTAATTCTAGTCTTTTCAAGCATCAGAATGCTATTAACTCAGCTGTTAAGGTTATACAATCAATTCATCACAATGACAATCTTAAAAGCTGCAACCAAACAGGACCATAATCGATAGAAATAGAAATTTTTGTAAGCACTTATGGGCTTACTCCAACATAGACCTTTAGCCTGTTTTTCCCAAGCAGTTATGAATAAGAAAGATTGAAACTGTCCTTTACATTCTTGAAATATGTTAGGTCCTAGTTACTAGGTCATAAGGATCTCACATTGTTGTCATTGTATTGGCAAATTAGACTTTGACATTCTTTATATTTAAAGTGTTTATTGAGCTAATGAGAGTTTGTTATTGATTAGTTGACCGATGAAGGTTGCTAGAATTTCAGTTGTAACTGAGAACTGCGATTGAAACAGATCAGATTTTGTCAGGAATAATTCTTCTAATATATATTCCGTATGTTTAGATCTTATTTATGCAGATATGATGGGTATATAATAAGAACGTGCTATGAGAAGAAAGATACTGACAAGCATATTACACAAAGGTCAAATCAAGACAAAAAAGAATAAGAAAAGGAAGACAATCAAGTTAAACAAGAAAAATGAAAGAAATATAATGTTGATATTGACTTTGATTAAAAAGGATAATAGAAGATCTTTCAAGAAATTCAAGATTAAAAAGGAGATATTATTCAGTTATATCTTTATTATTTTGTTAGAAATAAATCTGTTAAAGTAATACAAATTTTATGGACATGTATATATGTGGTTACATGTTTATTATAATTGTGTGTATTATATTGAAAGAGATAATACATATAGATACACATATATACACAAGTTCTGAAAAATAAAGTACTCTGTTGAGATAATATCAATGGTGGAAAATCATTAAATAATGGCAGGATGTCATTAGATTTGTGAGTGGTAGTTGACAGGTAGGAGCAGTGTGAGATAGACATATACGTGAGAAAATCATGCTATTGTAAGTTTTGAGTCAAATATTGTAAACTTTCTCAATATCATTAATCTGAGCAAGAGATTCGAAGAAATAGACTCGGTCGAACTCCGTCGTCAAACGTCTTATGTTCATCTTTACGTTTTATTTATTAACTCCATCATAAACTTTCAGTTACAACAGAAACTACGGGGTGTAACAACAATCGTAACTCCGGACTAAATGTTTTTTTCAAAATCCAACCGAGAAATTCAATCACACCAATAATGTCCGCCAACAAACAAACTAAAGCAAAACACGAAAAGTTCATACCTCAAAATTATAACCGGAATAATACATACGAATTTGTAACAGTCCAGATATACACCATACACAAGTACACTAGTAAGTAGTAATTATATATTGAAAATCCTACTTATAGGAGGGACTTAGATGAATTATACAAATTGCATTTAATGATCCGCCACAGAAATAAGCATTCTTTGGATTGTAAGTACATGCAAGTATCGCTAATTTAGTTCTCATAATTAATTTAAGTGCAAGATCAGTATCATAAGTTTTGTCAATTGTAATTTGTAAGTACCTTGGCTGAAATTCGAGCACCTCGGCCAGTTGATTACCACTAGAATCATTCCACTGAACTTTTAAATGTGCCTTCGATAAACTTTTCGACAATCCACCTCTACGAGATGGTAACAAGGCCTCCATCTCGTCGTCATCCTCTTTCTCTATGATCAAATCAACAAATCCGGGTACCAAATTATCCAAGGCACCCTCGTCTTTAACACCCTCCGTGTTATTGATATCCGTATTCTTCTTATGCATTCTTTTTTATGCAAAGAAATGAATTCATAACGATATAAAAACTGCTAAAAGTTAGAATTAATTGAAGTACAGATGTTCCTTCAATGATCTCATCGTGTCACTCGAATATAAACAACCCTTACAAGAATCACAATTCACGTCGAAAGACGAAACTCAATGGAAAACCAAAAACTAATCTGAGTATGAAACAAGGCAAAAAGTTCAAAAACCAACAAGTCACCAGAAAATAACCTCAGAAAACAAGATCTACAGAAACCTAGAAAGAAATATGCTAATTTATGCACAAGACATGAACAAATTTTTTTTAAAAAAAGATAAAATCTTTGAAGAATGGTTGGATAAAGTTTGATATGACGATAGAAACTTTCTAATACAAAAGATGGTTGTTAATTGTCTTAGACACAAACACAAAATATATGGTACAAAATAAGATATAATTGAATAGAAGATTAGATGGTGTTTGTTTGTGTGTATGTAAAAAGGTCGGTGAAAGATAAGAGGAAGAGACAAAAGGTAATTGGCGGGACCAGATCTGTTGTTAGCCTTTGTTAGTTAGTTAGTTAATAATTAAAATAAATGTTATCTCTATTTAATAAAGCAACCAATCTAATAAACAATACCCAATCTTCACAAACAATACCCAATCAAGATAATTGTGTTATTATAGACTTTAAAGTATATTCATCTATCTTATATTTAGTATTTAAAAGGTTAAGAAAGGAAACACAGAATTGTAATATGGAACCGTTGCTATTGTTGTTAGATAGAACCTTTGAGTTGAGACAAGTTAAACTATTTGATCAATTTTAGAAAATTTTCGATTCGTTAGCAATATATGTCATACGTGTCTTCGCAATTCTATATTAGGACACAATTCGAAGTTCCGCATTTTCGTAAAGGACACTTATATGGGAACGGAGGGGACTAAATGATTACAATGATGGGTTTTTTATATTAGAAAAATATTGTCCATTACGAAATTACGTCAATTTTGACCGGGTTATAACTCATATCAAAATTGTCGAAATGATTTTTTTTTAAATCTAATCATAAAATTTAACATTTGAACTATATGATCAACTTTTAAAAATTTTCATTCCGACAATTTTGATACAAGTTCTTGGCCGGTCAAAATATACGTAGTTTCGTAGTGGACAATTAAATAGGAACGGAGGGAGTAGTTAGTTTTAAGGAATTCAATAAACCCCAAATTCCACTATTCTAGTTAATTACTAGTGAAATTATCCGCCAAGAAAATAATCTGTGCTTATGAATATTGATATTCCTGGAATTTGTAGGCGAAATATTTTCCATAAATGTGTAGCATGAAAAAAAAAAAGACAGAATGAATGATTCTTTTTTCTGACTTTCTGAGTTGTTGGCATGTTGCTTACAAGGTAACCAAATATGATTGCAAAATTGAACTTAGGTTGCACTCAAAGTTACAACCATCATATAAACTTGAAACTAACATTTCAGTTGTGTAGTGCAGTAAGAGTGAATTATGCCGCAACTGAAATTCTTCGATAGATCATCCCCTGCTCTTCAAGAGATTTTTCTCAAATTACATCGGTCTGAACCCTCATCTCTCATTCTATAACTCATTTTCCTCATTTCTTAAAAATCTTCTTCCTAACAGTTTTGATTTATATGGTTTAAATTTTTTAAAAATTAGCTTAACAGCCTTTTCTTTATGACAGTGCTGAACATTCCGTGGCGCTTGATCATAACTGGTTTGAATTTGGGTGCGTTGAATATCATGTCCAGGTATTCAAATATCTTACTGAAAAAACCTTTCATTTCTATATATGCTCTGTTGCCGGGCTCGACAATGGTAGATAAATGAAATAGAAAGTAATACCAGACTTTTTGTATAGTGATTGTTTGCCATTTTGCTGTAGCTTCCATGCAAGCTTGAGTTGTAGTGCACTTGGGTAATCAACTTGAAAAACGAGGGTTTTTCTTTCCTGGAAAATAGGAAAGTTTAAATCCCCCTTATCCGGGTTTTTTTTTTACACGCATAAGTCAACATATTCGCTAAAAAAGGCTGCAACCGCCAAGCTCCAACTGCCCAGCTCCAACCGCCAAGCTTATTTTTCCCTATAATTTTATACAATAAGATTCAAGGACACGAATTTAGAACCAAAAGAAGATTAGATCAATTACGTGTATATGTAAAGAGCTGAAAAAATTAGATATGTTCAAATGTGTTCTGTAAATCTGAAGCAATTTGGATAAAAAATTAACAGTCCTCCGATACAAAGATTGCCCACCTGTCAATCTCTACTCCAGTGCTATGCAACGGACTGGTATTCACAAACGAGCTTCTTTGTTGTACTAAAGCCATGAAAAAGGCATTCAGTTCCAATCTTGTTGAAATAATCGAACCTGCAAGAGAAGGATATCAGCTTACTCTCAAATTAGACTTGGCTAAACTTCCACGGGGGAAAGGTAATTAGTTGTCATATTTAGCGCTTGATTTGTTACCAATCCAAGCTCAGGCGTCCTTTCCTTATAATTTGCAATATAGTTAGTTCGCAAACTTAAAAGTTGGCATCTGGTACTTGAGCCTACAAAAAATAAAACTTTTACGCCGAATGCGAGCTTTTCTCAGCCATAAAGAAGCAAACTTATCTGTTAGAAGCTGCAACCACTTATAAACAATTTTAATTTTAGTTTTTATGACTACATGCTTCTGTGAAATCGCTTCAAATGTTTTGACAAGAAATGCGAAGAAAAAAAAAGCTCATTGTTCATTTGTGAACCAAATGTCGGTAGATATAACGTAAACCGTAAAAATGTTGAGTTTGAAATCTGCAACCAAAACAATCCCTTCTAAGGCTTACCTCATGGTGTTGGCTTTGATTTGTAGCAAAACCGATGAAAATGATAACAGAGATTTCCTCAGTGCAATCAACGATAGTTAGCTCTCAACTGAAAGAAATTTTGACGAGAGCCGATTCCGAGGATAGCCCTAAAGAAATATGCAGACCAATCAAAGTAACTTATCATCCAGGAGAACCTTTTTTCATCATAAAACAGGTATCTTTATTACAGATCAAGTGTAGTGCAATTTTTTTTCTTTTTTAATATCATAAAGGAGATTAGAAAAGCAGTGACAATTTTTCTTTTACAGCCAGCAAAAATAACAACAGTTTTTCCCTTGCGTTTTAAAGAAGAGACGGACGTGGCGATTGCGACAGCCTTTTTTCAGGTACAAGAGGATAAAAGGGATTTTTTGGTTTCAGCTTTTATGCCCAGCTTCTTTATTTTCTTCTCTTAAAAAATGCAGTGCATTTATTGACAATTGTAGCTGAGTATTTTTGTTTTATTGGTGGAGAAATGTTAGAGCTTCGTAACCAGGATTAATCCAGCTTTCCTCAATCGAAAACAAGCTAGCTTATTTGCTAAATAAGTCACACGCAAACAAACCCGAACTCAAGATAGTGTAATTAGTTGTTCTTAGAATAATGTGAGTTTGCAGGAACTCCTTATTGATTACAACATCCTTTTATCAGGTAAATGTTGGAAACATGGATGGCCGGAAAGAGTCAACTCACATGAAAAAACTCACACAAATACAAACTTACAAAAAATATAAAACTAAAATGAACTTCTTATTATAATTTTTCTATTTTTATTTGGTGGTTTTTTACAAAGCGAAAAATAACATCTATTTATAGTTATCTTGAAATTCGATAAGACTCCAAACATTTATAATAGAAAATAAAAACTCTCATAGTTTACATAATTATTAACCATGAACCCATGAGCTCGTGAACCTCAAGAGTTATAACTTAAATAAACACAAAAACTAATATTAAAACCAAAACAAATTATAATTTTCAACACTCCCCCTTAAACTTGTTTGGTAACTCCGAACATTCTCCTCAATCTTCGAAAATATTCATAACTTAATTTAATTTAACCGAGTTTTCACAATTCACAATCTTCATAACTTAGTTTTTTCACTTCACTTCTCTAAATTTTACATTCACTCCATTTTGAAATTTCTCAAATTTATTCTCATTTATATCAAAATATTGAATCATATCTATCCATTCGGTGTCGAAACACCAATTCTCTAAACTAAATTGTTTTCCTTTCTCATTTATCGTTTGTTTGTCTTCAAAACTCAATATAGTGTCATTATCAAATTTAACCTTGTAAACACTCATCTCGACATCATTTTCCATAAAAGATAATATGTTTCACTCTCATTTTCTATTTGAAAATATATTTCTAAATTTGCATTTCTTTCAAAATTTAACTCCTCTTTTTCAAATAGGAGTTTATCCTCAAATATTTCATTCATTAAATTGAGTTTCTCATTAGACCAAACTTTTTCTCCACAATATTCGTTTGATTTTTTAATTTTTTTATCAAAAAAAACTATATTTTCAACTTGATCATTCTCTTTAACCATTAAAATAAACAATCTTTTATCATAAAAGTTATTACTTTTACAAGTTTCTTTTCTTTTTTCTTTCAACTCATTTTAATACGACTCTTGTAAAAGCATACTTATCTTGGATGTATTTTGCACATCTCCTTCATATTCGATATTTTTTAACTTATTATCATCTCCCTTATCTTCTTCCCCATTTATAGACTATTCGCCTTCACCAACCATTTTTCCATATTCTTTATTTTCACAAATTTTACTATCCACCTCTTTACCTTCATCATTTTCGCACGAATTCGAATTTTGCTCACTTTCTTCATTTTCACACTCTTTAATAGAAAACCCATCTCTTTCAAAACATTCCACTCAATACTCTTTGGGTAAAATCACGTCTCTTTTGTTTGAGACGACCAACTTGAGCATTTTCCAAACATCACTCGGAGACTTTTGATTTTATATCTCCTCCCAAATTTTTGGGTGTATGGATCTTTATAAGATAAAAAATGCTCTATTCTCCTTAATTTCCCTGATTTTTTTGCTTAGGTCTGTTGGTTTCCGTGTACGAAATAACAATTAACAATAAATAAATGACTAAACAAGAATAAACAAAAACCAGTGTAATCTTTATTAATTTCGAATTTCGAATAGAAATTAACGATTACAACATGTATGTACTGAATAGTAAATAAAGCAAATGTTATCAGATTATTATTAATTAATAATCTGATGTATTGAATTGCAATAAATAGAAACTGCCGGAGTGGAAAGTATAAACTTAACAGCCGACTGTTCTATTTTAAATTGAAATTACATGACTGAATTGAAACTATTCTAATTACTGAATTAAATTACAGAATAGGAATTACAGCAAAAAAACAGAAATTTAAACTAATTACAGAAAGGTAAAAACATAATAGAAAAGCTACAGCTAAGTACTGGAAATTAAAATACTGAAATAAAAAATACAGAAATGTAAATTACGGAATTAAATAACATAATGGAAAAAAATGGACAGAATTAAAAAATGGACAGAATTGAAAAGACGAGGCTACTGTTTAACAGTATGCCCTTAACCGATATTCGTCCAACCACCTTGATGTTTCTGGTTGCGTTGGCACTTCGATCCCAAGGTACAACGTCTCAGATGACTCGCCGGAAACTGGCGACGAGTCAAGGTCGAGCTATTGGTGGGTGGTTCTCTCTGGTTCTAAATGCTATGGAAAAAATATATGCTGGCTGTTTTAGAGAGAAGAGATAATGATTTTTCCTGTGTTAGAATGTGAGAGGATGGCTGCCTCATATAGAGGAATTCTGAAATGACTGCTCTTGCAAATATGCAAAAGTCCCTTTTTCAGTTTAGTACAAGACCCGAGATCCGAGACATTCCCTAAATCCCAAATCCCAAATCCCAAATCTCGCGGCCCGCGTCCCGTGACCCGAGTCCCGAGTCCCGAAACCCGAGCGAGCGCGAGCGCGAGCGTGTGTGGTACACACTAACCCACTCATGGGTATGTGGACTTGATTAGTTTACCAACTACATGAGATGGACTTGTATATATAGTGTAAAAATCAACCTTGATTTTACAATATGGGACAACCCTCATGGTTTAATCCCACTCTCTTCTTCATTTTTCAGTTTGTTTTTTCCCTCTTTCGAGTACCAACCTTCGAGTCCAATTATCATTCACACCCTTACTCCGAATAGGTCATGCGATATACCGTTGCGAAGCTCGTCGTGCGAGCTACTCAAACGCTTTGAGTATGGCTTCATAAAAACTGATTTGTCACATCGAATAATGACTCAAATATGATCCCTGACCACTTGGAACAACCATGTTTAAAATACATGTTTTCCAACTTTTCCAACAAGGTCATCTTGTTGTGTTTCGTCCACCACGTCCCACAAATCACATCCTCCGAGATAAGACCTTATGATTGTACTCAACCTTTTGTAATTCGAGTACATTAACTTCTCACATACAAATTTCATGGCTTCCTTAACCCCTACGATCTTTCAAGCTCTGATACCACTGTTGAAAATATGGATGGCCGGAAAGAGGCAACTCACAACATGTGAAAAAACTCACACAAATATAAACTCACAAAAAATATAAAAACTGAAATGAACTTATTATTATAATCTCTCTATTTTTATTTGGTGGTTTTTTACAAATGGAAAAATAACATCTATTTATATTTATCTTGGAATTCGATAAGACTCCAAACATTTATAATAGAAAATAAAAACTCTCATAGGTTACATAATTATTAACCATGAACTCATGAGCCCATGAACTCATAAACTCAAAAGTTATAACTTAAACAAACATAAAGACTAATATTAAAAGCAAAACAAGTTATTTTCAACAGTAAAAACATATAGGAGGTTGATAAGTGAACGAATTTCTTCTTTAGAGTATAGAAAAAATAGAAGCTTTTCAACATGGATCGACCCAACTTCTTCTCAGCCTCTAACAAATGACCTTATTTGTTGAAACACTTCCAAACAAGCCCTATAACATAATTTTCTCTGATTAAGTATTGAACAATGTGAAAACAGGAACTTGTTGAAGTGAGAAATTTGAAAAAATACGCTAGAGCGCCCACTTGTACATGGTCACCAATTCCACCTGCCGAGTTAAGGGGAGAACACTTGCAAGATTTAAGCACAAATGGAGGCTTCATCACTTTTGGTATCTACTTAAAGTATTTCTAACAATCAGATTTTAAGCTCGGTGTTTGCCTGTTTGTTACCATCTAAAGCTAGACTGTATTTGGTCAACTCTTTCCCGTCTTTTGATCTGAAAAATACAGAAGCCTTAAGCTGGATGAAGCTGGTCTTTTTCTCAAGATCTATAAATCCAGCTTTTTCGCTTGCAAGATCAACTAAACAATCCCACGTTTTACTGTATTTAGCTGAACGGCTTGAAAGTCTGACTTTTTTTATATATCTCGTCTCAAAAAGCTAGACATTTTAAACTAAATGAATTTGTCTCTTCTTATTTATCTTTACTAAACAAGCCAGCCTTTTTGGTTAAACACTGCATGCAAATAACCCCATAACTGAATTATTGAAATGAATATTTGAATACTAGTTCAATCTGAGATTGTTTTTTGCATATTTAATTATAGAAATGTCTCCGCGTCAGCTTGAAGGCAAAAGACTGGACAAAACCGCATGGTGCCTATTGAACTTCTATGCATTTGTAAAACATCATGTTAAGGTTAGCATATAAATTTATCTAAATATTTGTAGGTCATTAAAGCGTTAGATTATGTATATCTAAGTAAAGGAAAATCCTGTAGGGAACAAAAGGATTTATAATGAGAAGAATGAGGAGCCGTTTGGAAAATCTGGCTAAGGTAACAAGCTAGAAACTCACAAGTTTTTTAATTGTTCATGTAATTATTTTATTTTTCATATGCATTTGTTCTTTCAATTTGGATAGCTCAGGCCTACTGGCCTAGATATAATGGTAGTTTTTTCGGTCTAATTCAAGTTTTCTACCAGGTTCTGAAGAACGATAACATAGAACAAGATCAAGATGAGCAGATTCGTGATCAGGGTTTGGGATGTGGGTGCATGGAAAATTTTATCAACATTCCAAAATCTCCAAAGATCAGAAGCGGATGTGGTTTCGGAAACATTATCAAGCGAAACAATTCAAAAATTAAAATTCGGTGGTTCAGTCGTTTCCGTCGACGATGGTTATCAATCCCCAAGTTTTCATCTACAATGAAATATCGAAAACTAGAGTAGTAACTTTAAACCCTCCCAGTCTCTGAAAAAAATAGTTAGTTTGCTAACAATTTTAATAAAATAAATAGAACTAACGAGCAAGCCTCGTTCTTTTACTCTTATTAATAGTTCTTCCCTTCCTGTCTACCATTGTTTGATATCTATTCAGAATGCATTTTTCGTTCCTAAAACTTTACCGAGAATTCTTGTCAATCTGCTAAATGAAATTTGTTTAATTAATTATCACTATAGCAGTCTAGTACATGAGAAATTACGGCCATAGTTTGCGTGTATCGCGACTATCGCACAAATCTACCGCATTAATGGCATTTATGTACCATTCACATGTCAGATCAATGTATGTTAGCACAAAAGTATTTTAGCGGAATAATTAGTGTGATTATCATTTCAGATTTCTTCTAATTGAAATAGGGAGACCATGATTAAAGTCCAAGAAAACATTTAACCACCAAGGCACCAGTATATGTCATATGTGGCTCAAAATCAACTTTCAAGATATAACAAGCACATCCCCTAAACTCACCACCACACAAAAAAAATTGACTCAAGGAACCAAAACAAAACCATAAATAAAACAATAAAATATCAAGGTTCTTCTTTCTTTTTCAATGGCTACCGTGTCTGTCTCTTATTTTAAGGGAGTGTTAGGCTCACCCTTCAATGGGTTCTGGGGAAAAACGATCAACGGTGAGGATTTTGCCAAGTTGGCTAGGTCGGTTCCTGTTCGGGTTGGAGTTGGCAGGCCGATAAGATCACAGCCTATGATGAAAAATATTAATGAGGGGAAGGGTCTTTTTGCTCCTATAGTGGTCGTGACAAGAAATGTTGTTGGGAAAAAAAGGTTCAATCAACTTAGAGGCAAAGCAATTGCACTTCACTCTCAAGTAATTTCACTAGCTTTTAGTCACTTTTTGTCGTGTTCAACTTTTACGTAAATAAGCTAGCTTTCTTGAGTCTTGGAAAAGAAGTTAGTTCGTTTTGTTTTAAGCTTGTAGCTTTTTCAGATGAAGAGCTAGTCTTTTACTTGCGAATTACATGCAATACAATGATCCTAAAGAACAAAAAACAAAGCTTAGAACTTAAAACCAATCACATCATTATGGTGTTGTTCATATGCATTTAAGCTTATCTTTAGTATGTTCTCTTGAAAATTAGCACAGCATTTGGTTGGCCATCTTTTTTTTTAGTTTTTGTCTTTTTTTAGAATTCCAGAATAAGTCAGCTTATTTTCTTAAAAAACCCAAAGACAATACCAAGGTTTAGTATGCAGAAAAAGCCTATCAAAACTTTAGGTGTTAACGCTTCTTCCATTGTAAAAATTCCTCAGGTAATTACTGAGTTCTGTAAATCAATAGGAGCAGATGCAAAACAAAGACAAGGGTTGATCCGATTGGCAAAGAAGAATGGAGAAAAGCTTGGGTTCCTAGCTTAGAATTCATGGATATATCCGAGTAATTGATATGTAATCTCATGTTGCAAAACACGAATTTTACATCTTTTTCGTTGAACTTTATGAATTAACATATTGTTTATATATTTATACTGCTGAGTAATATATAGCTTTCTTTCCTTTCCATCCCGTAAGGAAATACCCTTGAAAGAGTAAAAAGATTATTTGATTTCAATAATTGTTATATATATTTATGACCGAAAGATGAGGGAAAAAGTGATAAGTCAACGAAAATAACGTAGTGTAATCATGTCATGGTTTGCGAGTTCATTTTTACGACAATTGCTAACTGTTATTAAAATTTAACTCGTAAGTTCTGCAAAACCGATCCAACATGATGTAACGAACCGAACACTATTTGAGCTTTTAGTACAAAAAATCAGAGAAAACAGTAAAGCTTTTTTTGTGGGATTTTTTGGGTTTAAGATTGAGCTAAAAGATTCAAAGAGAAAACAAACAGCAAAATAAAAGTTGAAAGAATACAAAATGCTAATAAGTAAAAAACACAAAAGTCAAGATAAATAAATAGCATTCATCATTTTTTTCATTCCCTTCTAATGAGCTCATATCTGATACTTATAATGCTACTGTCTATTTTCTGAAAATTACAAAATGGTCCCCGAGTTCCTATAATCTGCACTTAAAACCACTGTTTTAAAAAGCGCGCTATATTGCGCAACATTTCACGATATAGCGTTTTTCGAAAAAAAACTGCCTACGCTAAAACGATATTTGGGTGGAAAAACGCTAAATTTGTGCTATTAGGACCAAAAGCACAAAAAGCGTAAAATTTTGGACCAAAAGCGTAAATAGCGATTTAGGAAAAAAAACAACGGATCTAAATAATTAATATATGTTGTGTAATTTTTACAAAAGAGTGTGTAGTCCAATTGGTTGTGATAGTGCATTTTGTCCCATGAGACCCAAGTTCGACACTCACCCGACATTTTATTTTCGATTTTTTTTAATTATTTGCATTCTTTATTCAATTATACAAAGTAATGCATGATCAATCACCAATATTCTAAACTTTAGTGCATATTTAGGCAAAAAAAAGTACATCACAAAGCGCTATGTAGTAACATTGTTTGCACTTTTAGCGTTTCTCTCGAAAATACGCTACGCTAGCGATAACGCTATTTAAAACATTGCTTAAAACCCATGCATTTTTAATTCTTTACAACTTGACCCATATGTCATTTTCTTTGTTTACTTCACTCATCTTTCTCGTTTTCTCTCAATCGTCCTATGTCGGGACTCATTACATTCAACCGCTCACGAAAATCCACCTTGCCCTAAAGGTGGAGGCACACTTTAAGCTTGTAGCGTGAATGCATGCTGTGAATTTCCTTACGTAACGCAGCTTCTGTGAATACGCTGCCTTTCTGCTTGCCTTTTCTTCCTTGTACTCTTGTTAAATAATCTGAAAGATTTGCCTTGATGTCCAGGCGATTAAGCATTTCTTCAGCATCTCAGTTTGGTTTTTGTAGACTAGCAGCTTGGTGGCCTCCTTAACTAAAATCCTTTTCCAACGTGTGCTTTTAAAATTCGCATCCTCCTCTTGATATCTAAAGGAACCTTCTATGTAGTTAAAAAGATAGAACTTTCTTAAAATACCCTTTCTTTACTGGTCTTGCGTTCTCATTTTTCACTTCCTTTGGCTCAACTACAAAAGTGTTGTTAGTTACAACCTTGATTTTCTTGTCACTTAGGAGATCTCCGCGAATAGAACATTGCATGGCAACAACGAGGAAAACATCAGCAGGAGCGATTGCACATGCTAGTTCTAGTTGTTCTGGATTACTACAAGCGGAAAGAACTGATTTCAACAATGCTTGATAGTCGGGTAGATTTTGATATCTTATCATCAGAAAAACTATCTATCATATAGTATCCATTTTTATCAATGACTGTTTGCATATTCTCAATCATTGATTCGTCATCATCTCGCCCATTCTTGTCAACCTCAGTTTCATTAACGGAGGCAAATAAAATACAGATCAACTTGTCTTTACATTTTTTTCTCCATCTTTTCTTCTTGAATAACAAATCGTAATGAGAACTATGCTTACCATCGATAGTAAGCACGCCTCGATTTGGTTTCTTGTAAGAAGAATGTTGTGCATGTTCATCAAGGATACTTCTGAAATCGAGCCTTCAACCTGCACAGTCTCATTATTGAAGCTTGGTTTGTGATGCGCTTCCACAATTCATCCCGACTCTTATTCATTATAAGTTTTTTCTTTGGGAAAAACAGAAAGAGTTTGAGCTTTTCCAAATTCTATACCGACATCCATTCGATGTTCTTCAAAAACAATCTCCAAGAAATCTAAACTCTTCAAAGTTAATTTATCTGCCTTTTCGTCTCCGATCTTGTAGTCATTCTTTAACAATTTACTGTCACTTCTAATAAACGATTCTGTCAAACTCTTACTTCTTGGCTTGTTAGTAATCATTATCATACTCTTCTCCTCCTTGTCATTTACTTTGTCGCATGCCTGGCCTTCTTCTACTAGTAATTGGGGTGTCCGTGTCCAGTGACCATAAACCGTGAAACCTAGCTCAGGAATTTTATCGGAAGACTGAATTTTACTGCCCTTTGCAAGCTAACTTTGCAACAATTATTGAGCGAGCAAAAAGGAACGGATGAAGAACGATGGAATAGATATGCTGTTCTTCAAACTGCTCAACATGTACTTCAGAGCTGTAAGGTTTGGGAGATGATTGGTCATGCTTAATAGGCTGAGGTGCAAATGGCTCACAACTAACACAGTGACAAGGTGGACTACTAGGTATATCGGATGGGAGAAACTGAGTTGAATAAATATTGTTGTCAGGTTGATCGAAGTATGTAACTACTAGTGGTGGGTTATAAGGTTACGAAGGGTGATTTTTCAAGTTACTTCGAAAACCTAACAAATCTAAATCTAATATAGCTAAATGAAAAGGAAATATAGACATTGACTCGTGCAATTGGTAAACAAGTTACTTACTCTTGATCATTGGCAAGAGATACAAGTAGCGATACTACACTTATGGGCACATACAACACATATTGAAGGGTAAAGATAGTAAAATTTTGAATAAGTCGAGTCACCCGAGTGAGATTACTACTCTCTCACAGATTAACAGTGGAATGCTTAACATTAAGAAATGTGGATGCAAGTTGTAACATCTCTGACCCAATTTGAGAGTCACACGGCCAAATAACACGTGCGGCAGCACATGCTAAACAAAGCCTAACTTAGAGAAAGGAAATTTCCAATAATTCAACACTAAAACACTTAATAAAATCTTTCAAATACATATTTCAGTATTATCACAAAATTCGATAAACATTACAACTTATTAGTTAAACAACATAACGCAACGGAATCTGAAAACTTAGTCCTATGGGGTCTGTCTGGTCCCGACTAATTTGATTTCAACTCTATGTACCTGAAAAGGTTATAAAATCGAGGGGTAAACTAAACGAGCTTAGTGAGTGATAAATCTTGCAATATAATATAGGGTCGGAAATAGGTTATCATCTTATCATTTTCCTTCAAAAACAACAATACTTTATTTTACAAAAAAATTCTCAAGCATACTTTAACAAAATCGAACAAATAACTCTCTTTCAAACGTTTTGGTGGTGTGATCAGAACGATAATATAAATTAGATATCTATCTAGATTGGACTTCCCAATCCTAGGTGGATGTTAGAGATCTCTTTTATTCATTGAATTCAGACTTCCTGAATCTTTTTTTTCTATGATTGGACTTCTCAATCCTACGAGGACTGTATAAGTCTCTTTAATCGTTGTACCGGTACTTCTCAAATATATTTATATCATTTCTTTTTCTCAACTTGGATCTTAAATATAATATCATAATGATCACAAAAATAAAATAAAATTTCTTTCAAATCTTATACGTTCATCAACGTATATAAATATTTCACTTTCTTTACGTTCATCAACGTACACAAATAATCTTTCTCTTTTGAACCTGCAACTTTGCAATGATGTATATACATATATAATTTTGATACCTTCAAAATATAATTTCAACATGCAAATACTTGTTAAAAATGCAATGGGATTTAATAATAGCAAGTAAGAAAACCACTCACTTATTTTCGGAAGAATTTGCCCAGAACAATATCATACGGTAAATCTAACAACAACACATAATTCAACTACAAAATACCAATTTCTTCTATTGTTATGTACATGTAGTTTTTTGTTTTTTTTATATATATATATATATATAGTATAATAAGTATATAATAACATCACTAAAAGAAAATACTTAATCTTGTTTTCTTTCTTTACGTGCATGTATATATATATAGTAATAGTAATTGAGACTCCTGCATACATACACTAACGTTTACACTTATTTGCATTATATATGGTTTGTAAAGGTAAAAAAAAAAAACATGAAAAGATTATTGAAACGGCTGTGGAAATTAATTCTCCTCTAAGACAAATATTTATAAAGCTATAGAGAAAATACAAATAGGTTACACGTTACTTTCGAGTGTTTACTTACTTGAAATAATTACACAACACTAAATACATTCCTTATATGTTCTTGCTCTTTAATTCTCAAATAAATTAATTGGTAAATGATTGCTTATTAGTAATACGTTACAAACTACATAACAATTACAAGAGTAAAACCTTATAACTTTCCATACATACAGTACTATATATTTTACTTAGAAGCTTGTGATAACATCAAATTAATAATTATGACCTTGCTAAAGTTTGAACGTTATTATACCCTCATTACTACTATTTATATGATTAAGACAAACTTTACAACTTTTGAAACCGTTCATTAATAACTCCCAACTTGTTTATTCAAGAATTAAATTGCTAAATCATTTAATAAATAAAATAAGAATATAAATTAAAATACGGGATTTTACACAAGTGATTTGAGAGAGTACGCATATTACGAGTATAAATGAACAAGTAGCATCGGAAAGAAATTATGATGTAAAACACAAACATACCATCGATATTTTTTTATTTTATTTTTAATATCATCATCAATATCTCATTTGGTAAATTTGTGGCGAATATTGTGTAAAACGAAAATGTTGATATGATAAATTGTTAAATAAAATATAGATATACTTGAAAAGAACTAAATAATTAAAAAAGGTTGGTTTACAAATATGAGAACAACTTCTAAAAGTAATTATTCTTATAATAGTTACAAATACCACTATAAACCGATACTCTTCGAAATGAATCACCCCCTCGTGTAATTTTTCCAACCTCCCTATTATAACAAAGATATTTCGCAAGTTTTACAGAAAATGAGTTTTCATTGTCGGGGTGAGTTTCCTTTAATAGTCTATACACACCGTAATAATGAAGACAATTATAAATACTTAAAACTATCTCATGTGTGCTTGTCGCACTAAATTCTTCATGATGAGAATCAATGGAAAAAAAAGAGTGAGGTCAAGCTTGTTGCTTCCATGGCCCGATACACCTTTCTCATGTTTACACGGTTATGTTAGTCCGGCAAGTTAAAAAGCGGGAAAACAAATTGGCAAGTTAAAAAGCGGGAAAACAAATTAAAAAGCAACGACAAAAAGTTATCCCATACATTTTGGTAATATCCAACTCACGTAAACTAATCACTGAACCATAACATTTAATCACTAAAGCAATTATAAAAAAAAATTGCAGAAAAGTGTACACGTAAAGAGGGGCGGACCCAAGGGGAGTTATGGGTGGCAGTGACCATCCTAGCGATTATTTTATTTATTTATTTTTTATACACATGTAATTAAAAAAATTATGAGATATATACATGGATGGTCCTTCCTATTTAAACAAAATAGTTACTTATTTAATTGTAAAATTGGATCATAAGATAGTTGAAGGTTAAGAGTTCAAATCATATTAGTTTCTTTTTTCTAAAATTTTATGTTTTTTACTTTGAAATTACCAAATTTTCAAATACCCACTGAATTTTCCCAAACAAAATAACATAAAAAAATTATTTTATTGTCTAATGTCATTTGTCTTGACTTCATATTTATTTTATGCTATGTTGACATAAAAAAAATGTATTAAACCCTATTTTTTTCTATTCGATTTATTTTTTACACCACGGCCTCCCGAAAAAAATGATTCTGATTCCGCACCTGCACGTAAATATAGTAAACTATAATTCAATCAATTGATAGTGATTAAAACTATGGAAAATTTCACGTACAATTCAGTAAAACCGCCAATAAGTGATGTTAATAATGGAAAATTCATTTATCATAAACATATATTCAATAAAATTATATAACTACAACAACAACAATGTGATCTGCTGTTATGATAAAATATTTTTAAGACGGAGCACATCCTTATAAATCCAGTATAAGAAACCCCACATGTACATGATGTCCAGTTAAAAATGTCGGAAAAGCTAAGTTAAAACATTTTTCGGGGAACATTTTCAATAACGAGTCTAAATAATCTACAATTCATTAAAAATGCGTTCAAATTTTCTTTATTCACCCCAGAAATTCTTTACTTATCTAGCGAAGCGGTAGAAAGTATAAAAAAGTGGTTGAAAGAAAACAAAACGTCACACTATAAACCAAAAGCAGCTTACTTTCACAGTAATAATATGGGATAATTATAGTTTTATGCACCGTTAAAAAAATGCATACATACCTTTCAAAATTTATAATTTGCATACTCAGCTAATGCACGTTCTGCAATCAACATACCGCAGTTAAAAAACATATATAACGGAAATAGGTAAATGACAGATTTACCCTTACATAATATTCATGTTTACAATGTCATCTCATTTTCACATCTATATATACTATTAATCATACCCCACGCGTTGCGTGTGTGACACGCATTTAATACAATTAAAATATAGAAAATAAGAGTAGTTATAATATAAATATGTGGATAATACCAAAAAAAAAATAGTATAAGATGATAAGACTTAAAAAAATGTTTGGTTATTAAAGAGTTATAAATAATGTTATTAGTTATTATTATTTTTAATTTTTTTTATGTGAGTATGTTATTATTGTAATTAATAAAAAATTATATGAGTATTTTTGAAAAAAAAATGTCTAAACTGGACAGACTCATTTGACTTGGGCTTGCTTATAATAATAGAATGATATATATATATATAAAGAGAGAGACACCAGCAGTGTCAATGGCCCCCGTCGGTAGGACCAACCATCATCACCCTTGGCCGCCGTCGACTTTATATACTTATATGTATGTATGTATGTATAAATCTATTTATCTATTTGTGTGTATGTATTATATATATATATATATATATATATATATGTATATATATGTATGTATATTATATATATATCTATGTATGTATGTACCCATATGTATGTATCTATCAGCAACATCGGGGACGAAGCTGATTCCCGACTGTATGTATATATATTTATGTATCTATATATGTATGTAATATATATCTACGTAATATGTATCTATATCTATTAGTCTTTTTAAATTTTAGTTTTTTTAAATTTTACTTTTAACCCTTGGATCAAATTTAAGAGTCACTACAAAATAATGTTTGATTTACTGAGAGTCAAAAGCTGTCACAAGCCTGTCACTAATTTAAAAATTTATCACAAATCTGTCGCAAATTGACTAAACTGTCACAAAACCGTCACAAAAACTGTCGCTAATAAGATCGTAATAAAAAATACCGTCATTAATCCCGTCGCTATTTAGGTATTTTTTTGTAGTGAGCCTACATTTACCCTCATTTTCAACCTTTAGATTAGATCCAATTGTTCATTTTATTTAATACCCGAAATGACAGTATTATCCCAAAAAACGCACATGTTTTGGTATGTGACCAATTTTCCGTTAAAAAAATTAACAGAAGTTAGTCATGGTGTGTTGATTTAACGGAATCATATAACTGAGTATGCAAATTATTAATTTTGAAATATAAGTACGTATTTAATTTCCAAACCACCAATGGCTTGGTGCATAAAACTATAATTAACCCTAATAATATTTCACCTTGACTTTGATGTATGATCTTGACAACTTTAATTTGTCTACCAAATGCAAATGATGATTAAGAAAAAATTTATAACGCTAAGAACTACGTAAGAAAAACTTACAAGGATCGCTTGGCAGGAGCTGAAAGAACTTGTCCTCCTCTGCAATAAAAAATAATGCAATTTTTAAGAGAACACGAAGGATTGCTTTGCTCACAAAAATTTGCTTGGCAGGAGTTGGATATGTTTAATCTTACTGAACATTTTATTTATTTATTTTTATACAGCATTCAAAATGTATATTACTAAACGTCTTAAATCTACATTTCAAAATGTATATTACTAAACCTAAAAGATAAAACGCAAACACAAGTCACCCTAAATCGGAAATTCCATTTTCACCTGTGAGCTCAAAGTCTCAACCGATACATTTTTAAGCCAACCTTTAGCACAAATCAAAGCCTCCACCTTCTCGCCCCTCAAAGAACACCTATAGTTATCCATCACTCTCTTCTCCGTATCGAAAACGTCACCCGGTCTCAACATACACACCGGAATAGTCAATATATCCCTAGCCATTTTTGAAAGCGTCGGATATTTCATCTTGTTTAATTTTCACCACCCTAAAACATCAAAATCATGAATGCCTGGCAAAAGCGACTCTTCTAGGTACTGGTCAAGCTCCATCCTGGACTGTTGACTTGTCGTCTCCGTTATGTACATTTCCAAATCTTTCAAATCCTTCCACCCTAGATGAACTCTTCTAGGTACGGTTTCACGACGAGAACAAAAATATGCGTCTTTTTTTTTTCAAGATGTATAATGACATGTTTTGAAAATTATGGTAAAATTTAAAAATTCAAAACATGTCATTATACATCTCGGAAAAAAAAATAATACGCATATTTTTGTTTCCGTCGCTAAACCGTGGAGATTTCTATTAGCCAAATCTTGATTTGGAGCGTTTTTACAAAAAAGTGTCCAAGTTGATGTCTAAGTTGATGTTCATATAACATTTCTAATATATATATATATATATATATATAAGGATATATGAAAATCATGAAAAACACCCAACTAGACACTTTTTCGTAAAAACGTTCCAAATCAAGATTTGGTTAATACAAATCTCAATGGTTTCACGACGGCAACACAAATATGCGTCTTGTTTTATGTATAATGAAATGTTTTGAATTTTTAAATTTTACCATAATTTCGAAAACATATCATTATACATCTCGGAAAAAAAAAAACAAGACGCATATATGTGTTTCCGTCGTGAAACTATTGAGATTTGCATTAACCAAATCTTGATTTGGAGCGTTTTTACGAAAAAGTGTCTAGTTGGGTGTTTTTCATGATGTTCCTATAATATATATATATATATATATATATATATATATATATATATATATATATATATATATATATATATATATATATATATATATATATCAGTAATCGTGCATCACGCGTTGCGTGTGTGACGCGCAGTGCAATTGAAATATAGAAAATAAATGTAATTATGATACAAATATGTGAAGAATAAAAAAAATAGTATAACATGATAAGATTTAAAAGAATATTTGGTTGTTAAAGAGACATAAATAGTGTTATTAGTTATTAGTTATTACTTTTTATATTTTTATTTTTTTGAGTATAGTATTATTGTAATTAATAAAAAAAGTATAAGGGTATTTTTGGGGGGGGAAATAGCTAAATTGGGCATTCTTATTTTACTTGGGTTGACTTATTATAATAGAATATCACTTGGGTTGGCTTATTATAATAAGATGATATTCTATTATAATAAGTCAAACCAAGTCAAATGAACCTACCAAATTTAGCCATTTTTTTCCAAAAATAGTCATATATCTTTTAACAACCAAATATTCTTTTAACTCTTATCATCTTATACCACATATTTGTATCATAAATACATTTATTTTCTATATTTTAATTGCATTGCGCGTTACACACGCAACGTGTGGGATACGATTAATAGTATATATATATGGGGCAATCCCAAAAAAGTCTTAACCAATGTAAAATATTCCTAAACATTTCATTCCATGTATTCCTCTACTCTATTCTCTCTCTCTTTCTCCTCATTTAAAAATCAAGCACATTTCACTTCAACTCTCTTTTTCCAACTAAATTTTGTATGTATATCCTGACCCACCACTTGCCAATGGGTTGGTGGCGACGGTGGTGGTCCGTCAGAGCTCCGACGAGCCACCGCCGCCACCGTCAACCCCCACTCAAAAAAATTTATAAATTCAAAAAAAATCAAAAAAATTAAATAAACTCAAAAAACTCAAAAAAAAAAACTGGAAAAAAAACTTACTAATAAAATCAAAAAAGTCAATATAAAGAAATCGAAAAAAAAGTGTGGATTCACAATTCAAAAAAGGTGCATACATAATCATGAAAACTTTCATACACAATCTAAAAAATATGCATACACAATCTCCAATCTCAACTCAAAAAATATCAAAAAAATAAAAAATCTAAAAAAAAGTCAAAATAAAAAAAATAGATAAAAATGCATAAACAATCCAAAAAAAAAATACATACACAATCGTGAAAAGGTGCATGCATAATATAAAAAACGTGCATACACAATCTCCAACCTCTACTCAAAATTTTCCAAAAAAAAGAAAAAAAAATCGATAAAATTGCACACACAATCCAAAAAATGTGCATAAACAATTAAAAAAAGTCGCATACACAATCGCGAAAAATATGCATATACAATCCAAAAAAATGTATACACAATTAAAATAAGTCGCATACACAATCGTGAAAAATATTCATACACAATCCAAAACGTATGCATAAACAACAATGAAAAAGATGCATACATAATACGAAAAGATGCATACACATCCAGAAAAATGCATACGCAATGCGAAAAAAATACATACATAATCCGAAAAAGTGCATACACATCTAGAAAAATGCATACAAAATACGAAAAAATTGCAAAGACAATACAAAAAATACATATACATTCAGAAAAATATATAAACAATGCAAAAAAGTACATAAATGATGCAAAAAGTCCATAAACAATGCAAAAAGGTGTATAAATAATATAAAAAAGGTACATAAACAATTGCGAAAATGTGCATACATAATCCAAAAAAGTTGCATACACAATGGCAAAAAGATGCATACACAATACAAAAATTTTGCATACACAATCTTCAACCTCCTCTTAAAAAAAATCAAACAAACAAGAAAAAACAAGTCAAAATAAAGAAATCGAGAAAAATGCATACACAATCCAAAAAAGTTACATATACAATAGCGAAAAAGTCCATATACAATCCAAAAAATGTGCATACACAATCTCCAATTTCCAATAAAAAAATCAAAAAAAAATTCTAAAAAATCAAAAAATAAGTCAAAAAAGTGCATACATAATCAATAAAGTGCATAAACAATCTAGAAAGTGCATAAACAATCCATAAAAGTGTTTACACAATCGAGAAAAGTGCATACATATCCGAAAAAAAATGTATAAATAATCCGGAATGCATACACAATTGAGTAAAATGGATACATAATCGAGAAAAGCGCATACACAATAATACACAATCCATACAAGAGTATACACAATCCAAAAAGTGCATACAGAATTCCAAAAAGTATATATACAATCTGAGAAAGTGTAAATACATACCACGAAATTGCATACACATCCCAGAATAGTGCATAACCAATGCGAAAAGTTCATACATATTGCGAAAAGTGGATACACAATCCCGAAAAAGTGCATACACATTCATGAAAGTATATACACAATCCCGAAAAGTGCATACATATTCACAAAAGTGTACACACATTACAGAATAGTGCATACACATCCAAAATAGTTTATACACAATTTTTTGAATTTATTTATTTTTTTTGAATTTTTTGTGAATTTTTGAATTTTTTGAGTGGGGTTGGCAGTGGCGACGATGGCTCGCCGGAGTCCCAAGGATCTCGCCAGAGCTCCGGAGGACCACCATCGTTGCGGCCAACCTATGACCAAATGATAGATCGGAGTATATATATAAACTTTAGTTGAGGAAAGTGAAAGTTGAAGTGCAGTGTGGTGATTTTTAGAGAAAGAAAGTATGACCTAAATGGAATGAAAAGTTTGGGGGTGTGTTTTTTGGAATAAGGTTTTAATCTTTACGTGTGGAGATAATAAACATGTTTGACAATTGAAACGAATTAAATATTCGGATTATGGTAGAGAGATCAGTCGTGATCTTTAGTGGAATAAAACAAGATTTAAATTTATTGTGTATATCTCGGGTTTTAAGAAAATATAATAGCACGAAATCTTTTTAATGAGCTCTATTCTAATCAGTCTACAAGTCACTAACTTAGTCTACGTATAGCATGCCCTTTTCTTGACAAAGATAAGTTTTTCATAACTATGTTTTTGAGATTGCCTAGAGAGAAAAAGAGTACACTCACAGCCGTCATCTGTTCTCTTCTGTTATTCGGTATGATCTAAACATATACGGTAAAACAATATTATTTTTTATAATATATGTACATACTAAACTTAAGAATCTGGGCACGTTTTTTTTCACTGTGCAAACTGATCTTCTATCAAGATGTTGTTGAGCAATCTACAGACCTAGTGCTAAATCAAACAGGTAGAAATAAAAGGGTCTCTATTTTATAAAGGATGATGCTAGACACAAAATTTACACACAACTCCCACACTACCAACTTACTGAAAGACATATTTATCCCTCCAAATATATATAAAATATAATCTATAATTTGATAAAGCTAAATATAAATATTCAACATAATAAAATTCAACCTACTAAAAACTCAAATAAAAATATAGTAAAACCCTGGTTGAGCCTACTGTAAATTTAAATATTAATTAAAAATAAGAAAAATTATTAAATCTAGTATTAATAATATATATATAACTCACACACTCCATACATGTATATTTGAAAGAATAAAAATGTATTTTATAACAAAAACATATTATTATACATGTAAGAAAGTGTACAATATATGTACGTAAGTAAGTGTGCAATTAAGTAAGTGACAAAATTACGTGATTATTTTTTACTTTTACAAATGAGGATGACATTGTCTTAGTATCTGTCTCGCTTGGCACAAGTATCGACGTGATAGGTTTGACTGACCAAACATTCAAAAGACTTTGGCAAAACATTTCAGTATTATACTATGCGAGCATGGGCCCAAATTATCCCCTGCGGATGTTGGTATACCTAACCAATCGATGGCAAACTCTACAAGAAAAATGAACAAGTTTCAAGTTTGTATTTCTCAAATAGAAACCCAAAATCCATCAGACACCTCTGAAAAAAACATGGTATGATATATTTATTTTGTTAATTTAGAACATTTTACATGGTTTTTAAAGTAAGAACTCATAAACTATGTGAACATTTAGTTTGTTTCTCTAAAATTGATAATCAATTTTTATAAAGTGATAAAGTTTGAGAAGAAAATTGTTGTTTTAGGTCAATTAAGTAGCTATTAAGAGATAATTTTAGTATGTTTCTTCATATATGCTATCCACCCTACTGTTAAGTTGTTTTTAGGTCTAATTTTATACAACCGTACCCAAACAAGTACTTGTGAGTGAGTAATATATGCATTTAATTTAGGCTAGTAAAAAATGAAATAGCTTATTATAAGCTGCTTGCTTAATTGTGGAGATAGATTGGTAGCATAGGTATAGAGTTTCAGAAGTTGGTAATTATTATAAAGGGATAATGTTCGACAAGGAAACTGCTCTTTTAGGTCTCTTAAGTTGCTGTTTTAGTTTAAACTCGCAGTTTCAAATATTAAATTTGATGTTCAACATACTTTACTAAATGCTTTCGTGTTTTTTTCACAGATTGATGAGGCGAAACAAATGTATCTTAGAATACATAAAGGTGCTTTTTAATTTGATCATTGATGGAATATTCTAAGAACTAAGGCTAAGTGGATGACGCGTGATAGCCTTTCTTCTAAAAATAGGTTTTATGCACCATCCTATTCTCATGTTTAGGATGCTATCAACTTGGATGATGATAGCATTCATCATAAACCATCCGAAATTATATAAAGACCTCTTAGTAGGAAAGCTGAATAGGAGAAAAAAAATTTATTGTGCCCCAGCCTAAGTAAAAGAAGAAAAGATAAATAAAGTGATTTTTTAGAAGATTGGAAAGAGTATAAAGTTGTTTTTTTACAAGATTGGAAAGAGTATAAGGTGGAAATGTAGAAGGAAAAGCCGACTATGTAAGAGAAGAAAATGAAGACTTTTTCTATAGAATCCGAAAGGGAAGTAAAGATTGCGAAATAAGAGAATGATATTGAGAAAGAAAAGATTGATCTCAAGCAAAAAAAAAAAAACTTGACTTCGAAGCAAACAAGTTCTACATCGAGTGTGAAGACCGAGTGAAAGTTGAGAAAGAAAAGAATGATCTGAAGAACAAAAGACTTGATTTGGAGGCAAACAAATTCTACATTGAGTTTGAAAACAATGCAAAGTTTGAAAATGACAGAATTGAAATTAAGAACAAGGAAATTGAGCTTGAAGCAAAAAAGTTCCGGCACCAACAAATACAACAAGAAATGAACATTATATTGATGGATAGAAGTAATTTAGATATGGAGCAACAACAACAAAAATCGACTCATGAAAGCTGAAATTCTTACTAGACCATTCGATCTCGAGAGTACCCAACCCCATCAACAATCTTCGATCTCAATCATCTATCATACTATGATCAATCTAGACCATTCATTATGTCAATACATGACGGGTCATCACTGCCACGCATCAAATTCTGTTATCCTAAGGCGTAAAAATATTATTTATCCAATAAATGTATTTTAAAATAAAAATAAAAGAATAATATTATTATACACTTCATATATATATAGATAGATAGATAGATATAATAAGTGAGCGGAGAAAAATGCATAGATAGATAGATAGATATAATAAATGAGCCCAGAAAAATGCACTTATTTTGAGGCTGTCAAATTGCTTCTGTTGTAGCATATTATTGGACTATTGGGCTTGTACTTTATGGGCCCAAGTGGGCTTATAACCCTACCCCTTTATCTATATAAAGAGGGTTAGGGGTCTTGTATTTTACATTCATTCATACATTCTGATTAATAAAGTCTCATTTATTGTTGTCTCTCATACCTCTCTCTATATCTATACATATCTCTACATATATCTATAACGAGCTAATATGTCACACAACACGTTATCGGCACTTTGCTCGCGAAGAATAGAATATACGCTCACGGATATTGGAGATTTTTGGTAAACGGATGGATATTGGGTATTTATAAACCTTGAGGTTTATCCGGCTTTTTAGGGTTTTGTTATATCGACCTTCATCAACATACCGTGCGTAAGGTACCGAATTCAAAACTTAATTTATTCCATATATGTGATCGCACGTATTATTTTATGGATAACTAAAACATGATAAATATCCCGTAGTATATAATCATATGTATTAGATTTTGTTACTTGTATGGATAACTATATATGATCGTAACACACATATTGTTGATTATAAAATCATATTTGTTGATAAGATCATACAAAATAACCCAAATCATGTAATTGTAAAACATGTATTAATCTGTCGGATAAATCTGCAACAAACTGAAACGTATGTACTGATTTGTAATTCTCTGAAAGCTGTAAACTATTCTGGAAATTACTCAAGGACTAAACTGAAACTTGTCTGAAATTATGGACTGAAGCAGTAATAATTCTGTAAATATATATATAGTTTGCTGAAATTACACGGATAGTCCCTGTAGTATATTACATCTATAAAAACAGTATATATGGGTTATAAAAGTCAATATTCGGTCTAAATATTCACCCACATGCATATATATATATTTATTAAAAAGGCAAGTGAATAAAAATTGCATGTGAATTGAATAAATTGATATGTTTCCATGTATATTTAACCACTTTGCATGTTAAAAATTACCATATATAGAATTAATTGGTAATTAAAAATATATTGTTTTGCTTGCATGTTAAAACTATCATGTATAGAATTATTCATATGGCGATAAACATAGATAATTGATTGATATCTTGTTAGCGTAATCATATCTTTTGATATTATCATATATAAATATCACATATGCCAGTAAATTATTGTATTGGATCTAATTGATTTGATTTGATATGTTAGAATCTTTATGGATTGATTGATAATCTTAAATTGATTTGATTTGATATGTTAGAATCTTTATGGATTGATTGATAATCTTAAATTGATTTGTTTATAACACCAAATCTCCTGCATGATTAGATAGATCCTAAAATATATTTACTGCCTGTTTATATATATGTGGTTAATCTAGATAGATATTCTCTATTCTGTTAATATTATTGCCATATATAAAATGCGAAAATCATATATATTCACATTTAAGTTGGAAAAATTATGAATCTTCCCCAAATAGGCTCACCTATTTGGATACGATGTCTAGGAAAGATAAAGGCGGAAGTCGTTCTCCTAATGAGGTCGGTTTTTAAGAGGCATTCGTGCCCACCCCCCTCACCGTCTTTCCTGGTCGTGTTCAAATAGAGCTACCGAAAGGGGTTGACTAAATAATAATTTCCCCGAGTGTGTTTATATAGTGATGTATGTTTCGCCGAATTGGTATTTCAGTATCGACCCGTCGTTCGATCAATGAGAACCGATTCACATGAGAAGCAAAACTAATGTTTTCGAACCTGTCGTTTCGGAAAAAAAGTTTGTGCTTGTGCAAACCATAAACATATAAACCAGTCGTTTTATATGAAAAATAATCCAGAACTCCCAACACATGTTGGATGCCATCTATGATGAGAAAAATCGCAAAACATACTTGCGAAATGACTGTTTAGACGTTGATGTTATTCCGTCACCACATGTTAGTCACCCTGATGTGTGAAAATGTGATGCCCAAATTTTTTTTTGGATGCCATTTTTGATGAGTAAAACATGAGTTTGTTGTTACTCTCGAGATGAATGCTAAGGCATTGATTTATTCCGCCGCCACATTTGAGACGTGATGACGTCTATGGTGAACAAATGTCTGAAATTGACATATTGGAGCAATCCTTCACCAAAATACAAGCTTGGAAATCGTATTCCATAAGTAGTATCGTGAATTTATATTCACCATGTTCCTTTATCGCCCATGTGTTATTTGATAAGAAAATTACCCCGGTGAGTAGTTTTAATCCTATTGGGTCAATGGCGAATTGTTTGCCTTGTATTAATACTCTTCGTGTATATTTGTTTTTCCACGAATCGAGAACCGAGACAAGTGTTATTTGTCTCGAACTGTCGTGATCCCGATGAATCGCTTAGCCAAGAGAGATTTTAGACAATCGTCAAAATCGAAAACCTGTGGCTCCAAGACAGTAATTGAAAGGAACAATATGGCCCGTTGTCACAAAGGAAGAGATAATGCTCAATGAGGCAACTCTATGCTATAAAGACAAAGGTCATGCACGGTTACTCCTTAAATAGTTTAAAACTATTATAAAAGTGAAAAAACCGATGCTAATGTGGTTAAAGCTAACTGAAAGGAAACTTTTGAGACCCCCGATTTTGTGGCTCAAATGAGTTTGATACCTTTCTTTATTGATTTTGATAAATCATTGAGCCATTTTTTCGCTCATTTGGATTATGTTTTCCATTTGGATTATTATTTTTCCATTTGGACCATACTTTTGGATTATGGTTTGCATGTTTACGAAATTTCTCGAAATAATTTAAAGTGTTTTGAGCAAATTCCTTTGACAAATGTGACCAAACTTTAAATTATGAAATTTTAGGCAATACTTGTGGGGTAGTTGATTTTTTTGGAAATAGTGGGTAACAGTGTACCACATAA
The DNA here is from genome assembly GCA_963682055.1 of Primula veris. Lineage (NCBI taxonomy): Eukaryota > Viridiplantae > Streptophyta > Magnoliopsida > Ericales > Primulaceae > Primula > Primula veris. The sequence continues at coordinate 23,973,090 of OY821743.1, read as the reverse complement.
TTTCACCAACTATTTGCCTAAAAGAGTACTCAGTGACAACGATTCTGGACCTGTCGTTCCAAATCGAAATCTTTGGTAAAACCAAATTGATTTGTCAAATATGAGGTCTTATACTCATGTAGGTCCTGCCGTACCTTGTTGAGTTATAAAATATTCGAGAAAACCAGTGTTACCTGGTAATAGCTCATGAAAGAATTGAAATTTCTTTACGTAGTCTCCATTCAATACGACCAAAAGCGTATTTTAGAGGAGTTGAAATGTCTTTCAAGTGTTGCTACCACATTCTTTAAAGTATTTAAAGTTACCTTATCATTTCGCCTGTCGTCGAAATGATAAATGATTTAGATGCTAAGACATGATTGTCTGTACTATCATTCGCCTGTCGTCGATTGATAAGAGCATTTTGATATTGTGGCATTGACTGGATGAGATATTCCCGGGTCAAAAGACGATGCTTGATTTATAATCGCATCGCATTTGGATTCTCTCTGAGAATATATTTCGCGATTAATCCGAAATTCATGCATTTAATGCTCACTTTGAAAGACTAGTATGTGTAAAGATCACGAAATGAACTCGTAGAATTCTTGTAAAGAATTGAAGGAGTTATTGTGGACTTATCCAACCATAAGACGGACCATAAATATAAATGGTTATGGTTGATGCATCGACAATATGGTCACATTTTAATGTTGTCCACATAAATGCAGCACTTTCCAAATTTTTAGCCCTATCATTAAGTTGATGGCTCATGATCCGGATTATCCTGAAAAGTCTAGTCGACTTGATAATTCCGAAGAGTAATAATCAAAATTTCGATTTGAATTACCTGAGTTTGGAAATTGAAATTGAACATCCTGTCGATTATGTTCAGACCCAAATGGACTCACGGAAAGTTTGATGATGCGACTGCAAATAATTGCACGCATTTCTTGGTCTTGCGCACCAAGATTTATATTTCCGTGTGGGGTTATGCTATTTTGCTGCATTGGTCCGTTATGAGGCCCATACACACTCAAACACCATATGCGTACCAGCTGGTTACTGGTTATGAGCCAGAAGTCTCATATTAACGCGTGTTTAGAGTGATTAATTAATATTTTGATTGAGCCGCTCTAGCATTCAAAATATGGACCTCTGAAGGGGACATAAGTCGATTATGAATCCCCTGCCTATCATTTGATAGAGTAACCTTGGCAAGCGATCTCTTTACCGCATGATATGCGCAAGTGACATCGCTAAGACTGTTCTCCCTGTCGTTAGGGGGAGATTTGCACGTTACCGTTGATAAGGAACGACGTGAAGTAACATGGCATAACCCACTCAGTCTTAGCTTGATCCCCAAAACTGCACTTAGTGAGAAGTAAGTGCATAGACTCCCTCAAGTCTAACTAAATGCCAGACGCATTTAATGACTTTATGAGATGTCACGAGATCATTTATACCTGCTGCAAAATGCTTGCAAGGATAGACGTCCCTGTCGGACGCCGTGTTCCTGTCGTAACACGTTGCTTTGGCCGAACCCGCCAAGCAAAGGACGCTGCCATCGGCCGTCAGTCTGTCGTCCTTCCTAAGATATGAGGAAGTTGACCGGTTCTTAATTCGTTCAGCCCCAGAGGTGGTGAACTGAAACTCGTTTGTCGCACGAGATTATAAAGGATCAAGGAGATGTGTGATTTCCTCCTCATCCTAAGAATCTCAAAATATCTGTCGATCATGATATCTTAGACGATATCGAAGCGAAACGAGACTGTCATTGATTACTTGTTCATATATTCGGTGACGACTGATAATATGAACAAATTATGACAGAGAACCATGTACCGTTGCCTGAAGTCAACGTAGAATAGACTGTACTAATGGAAACTTGCAATCCAAGTAGACTCCTTAGCGAAAGTGTGTTCGGACATGTAGTTCCAACACCACCGATGTTAAACAAGTTCGTTTATTTGGTTATTCGTAAGGAAAAGTGATGAGAATAATGAGATTGTAGAATGCTCGCCTAGTAGCGCAAGGCTTCTCTCACACCTTGGAATTGATTACGAGATGGTTGATTTCCTCGTAATGGACATTATAACAGTCCCCTACTTTACCAGTTTAGTAGTTTCCGAAAAACTGAGTATGCAACCATGAATGTGGTCACGGTTTTATCTCTATGGGGATTTAGACAAAGAGATATAGATGAAGGTCCCTGTGTGACTTCATGTGCTTAAATCAAGTAGTTTCTGACCACGGAACACGATCTCAATTGAATGAGACGTTCACTATATGGATTAATATAATTCGAGCGGATGTGGTATACCCGCCTAAGTGTGTACTTGATTAGCTTGGGATACTTGAACAAGTATTATGCCCTTGCGTGTTTTATTATGCGATCCACTTTTGGATTTGCCTTCGAGATGAAGGATCTTGGGAAGACACGGTAGTGACTCGGCCCGATGATCGAGTCCCGTAAAGATTGAATCTAAGTCCATGATTCAGACTACACCCAGAAGGTGTTATGACGCTAAGTCGTCAGATTCTCCCATGATCGTTCGATCACTAGACATTGATATAGACTCAGTCCGTCCCTGATGAGACGATGAAGAGATATTGAACCATCATGTTCATATCTAAGTACAATAAGCGTATCATTGTACTTGGTCTAATGTACTAGGACGAACATCTTGTCTGTTGTGAATGGTATAGCTCGACACAACATCGCGCTAACACGCTGCCATCGAAATGGCACTAAAGACACATTCCCTTACCTTATGGTAATTTTGGAAGTGGGCTAGTTTATCCCATTTGCGTTATCGAGTGTACCTACCCCCTTCGGTACTCGAATTAACGCAACCCTTTTTCGGTTATACCGATGCCGGTTACTTATCAGACCCGCATAAGGGATATTCCTAACATGGTATGTCTTTACCATTAGGAATAAGGCGACATCTTGGAGGTCTTGGAATAACTCCAAGTGAATCACTCTGATCTATTCGTGCTCTATGAGACGACTAGAGAGTGTATATGGCTTCGAGCTAGTATTAGTCATATTTGAATTACATATGTTCTGTCTCACGATCCAGATAAAACACTTGTCATAGAAGACAACTTGTTGTTATTGATCAAGAGAGACATGACTACATTATGCTATTTAGCATTTCTCGCCGAAATTAATCTTCACAAATGAAGTTTAAGAGCATCCAGTTGAATGCTCGTTCTATTCCACGTTAGATTTTCTTGCATCCAGTCGTATGTAAGTAAATGAGGCATCCAGTCGAATGCTCGTACTCTTTCTTGGAATATGAAATCTTTGCACCCAGTCGTGTGCAAGTGAGGGGGAGCATCCAGGTGAATGTTTATTGCACTAATTACTACTTAGTCAAAATTTTCGCACCCTGTCGTGTGCAAGTGAGGGGGAGCATCCAGTCGCATGCTCGTGTACTCTTTTTGTCCTTAGACCAAGGTTTTTTCCCACTGGGTTTTCCTTGGCAAGGTTTTTAGCGAGACACGTTCCCATCATATCTCACTTAAGATTGCCGAAATTAGGGGGAGTATCCGGTTGTATACTTCTTACCACTGTGTACTCTTTTGTCCTTCGACTAGAGGTTTTTTCCACTGGGTTTACTCTAGCAAGGTTTTAATGAGGCACCTGTTTTGTGGTTGATCCCCTACTACTACCACTGTTGCACTCTTTTTCCTTCGATCAGAGATTTTCCCATTGGGTTTGCTCCGGCAAGGTTTTGATGAGGCACACTGTTTTATGGTTAGTTAATTACATAGAATTTCGGCCTATATCATTCGGCTACACAGTTTCTCTTAGGTACCGGTTTTGTCCCACACTGGGTTTTCCGGCCCTAAGGTTTTTATGTGTTTAGCATTGCGAATGAACTCGACTCAGATCGACTGCATGAAGACGAAGAATTCAAGACGTTCAAAGGGGGAGTGTTGTAGCATATTATTGGACTATTGGGCTTGTACTTTATGGGCCCAAGTGGGCTTATAACCCTACCCCTTTATCTATATAAAGAGGGTTAGGGGTCTTGTATTTTACATTCATTCATACATTCTGATTAATAAAGTCTCATTTATTGTTGTCTCTCATACCTCTCTCTATATCTATACATATCTCTACATATATCTATAACGAGCTAATATGTCACACAACAGCTTCCAATTTTTTAGAAAAAAACCTTAAAACTTTTAATAATTACCTATGGGTGTAAAATTTTGAAAATAGTTTTAAAATTTTAAAAAAAAAACTGCTAAAAGAAACTATTTAATTATTAAAACATAACAAAAACCATCCCAACACGTGTGCCTGTATTTACTATTATATATATACACACACCAACACGATCCCCACTCTTCGTCGCCACCACCACCACCACCGACCCTCTCCCACATACATATATAAATATACATAAATACATACATATTTACATAAATACATACATAGATATGTATACATGTACATACACCACCACCGCCTCTATCCCTTACCTATCCGCTGCCTCTCCCACCGACCCTCTCACAGCTCTATATATATATATATATACATATTTACATACATATAACACTCATACATATATACAGCCATACATAGATATATACATACAAATACGTCGCCCCACCCATCCCTACTGTACTCTGCCTCCGCAGCGCCCCCACACCGTCTGTTTCCGTCTCCTAGATACATACATACATACATACATACATACATATAGTTAGTTATTTTTTCAAGTTATTTACTTTTAAAAATATTGTTGTTGTAAATAATTATAACTTTATTTATATTTATATATATTTTTTTTTTCTATTTTTCTATTTTTTCCATTTTTTATTATTTAATTATTTTTATCACACATATTTTAGTAAATGTTTTGTATATATAAATGTGGAAATGATAATTCTCAAATATTTTTGATATGTAAATGGGATAAACGTAAAAACACATTAAAAAAGTGATGACATCACCGATTTAGACATAATTGACTTAAATTAGTTTAATTATTAACGTTTCTATATTAAATTGGTTTTGATTGAACATTAAGTTCGTAATCATTACTCGTAAAAACCCAGAAAACCATGCTAATAATTGTATATTAACCCTTCAAAAATTATAAACATCACAGAGCAATCCGTGTAAATGACGCAAAGCATGATAGTGGAAACAAATATTTTGGAGTGTTGCTTAAAATTTAAAATTGACCAAAAGTGATAGGAAGTATATATCAAGTCATTGACCCTTTATATTCATTTTGTATGATAAAATCAATTTCCTACCCTTTTCCCACTTCTCTCCATATTATATATATATATATATATATATATATATATATATATATATATCTCATCACACCAGGATAATATAAAACCTTTTTTTCCGTAAGGTATTTTCTCATTCCTCTATAAAATGTATCATCTTCATCTGTAACTAGTTGCTTAAATTAAGTTACAACTTACAAAGTTCACTTTATGTTTTCAATATTAAGGTAGGATTTTTCTGGATACTGGTTATTGACTTATAAGCTCAACTTCTTCTAATCTCTTTGTTAATCAACTACAAATTTGAAGTTTTCTAGTTTATGATCTGTAAAATACCAATAAGCTGGACTGCTGTATGAACACAGCTTATTTGATTAAAAGATGCAGCCAAACAAGGCCTAACTTGATCCCAAAAAAAGCTACTTAAAAGATTTGGTTTTGATGTATGTTTTTTCCCCCCTTAAAAACTATAACCAAACAAAGCTTCTGCTTTCCGAAAGTTTGAATCTTTTCTCAGTGGACATTTTGCTGAAAGTATTATTTGGCATTTTCTAATGTAGTTTCAGAATAATTAAATTAGCCACCTATTCTTGTTTCATAACCTTTTGCTGAAAGTATTATTTGGCATTTTCTTTATGCATCTGTTCTTGATTTACTTCTGCCTTAGAAGATATATAATGAAGACATAGACAATTAGACACTTATTTTATATTCAATGGCAGTCCTTTTACTTTTACAAATGTACTGGATTTTTTTTAACTGAACCGGTTATTACATGAAAATATAAATTTTCCAACATTGTTTTTTTTTGGTTCTCTCTACTTATCAGCATTTGCACACCATGTGTGTTCTACAAAAACTCCTAAATTTAGAACTAAAACGCTATTTGTGCAAGGGAAAATCTTATTCATTCATGATTATATATCGAGTATGTAGTGATGTAGCAAAAGCAGTTCTGTGATTCTTAGTAGACATTATGCGATTGTAATCATTTCATCATGTTGTCTTTCTACGATTATGTATGAGCACTGGCCAACTAGGCTATATACTTATACAATTGTATTCTTATAAAACTTTTTGTAAACACACACTTGTGTTTGTACGTGATGAATTGTAGAGTTTATTGTGGATAATTGGTTTTGACAATATTACAGAGCTGAATTCTTATTTGGAACTAAAGACCCTTTAGGGATCCATACTCCATTCGGTACCATGGGAAAACGGCTAGCGGATATGCACTTAAAGTTAGGGTCGTTCTTTTTTGTTGTTGTCGTAATTTTTTTTTTATGAAAAACCATACAACTATACCAGTCTTTAAGTTAATATCTGGAACAAGAAAGAAGATTGCAAGGCACAACTAAACGCTCTTGATAGAAAGAGGGATGAACATTTCACAAATTCTTTTTGTGCAAACATGGAAGCACATTTCATTGGATTAATTTCCACCACACCCCAAATAAAAACCTAGTATGAAATGAATTTATTACAATCTCTACGATGGAGAAATATTAGCCATATATAAGTATGGATGTGCATTATGGCGTGACACAGCAGTTATGACATATATGTATTAGTTCTGCAATTTTGATCTATCTTATCAGTGTTTGTCAGGTATGTGTAGCACTATTTTACTAAAGAAGTTGAAGATGCCTATTAATAATTTTCTGAAAAAACAAACTCTTTTATGCCACTATATGTACAAGATACTGCAGGCTTGTTTGTTTGTAGCCTTTTAGTACATAAGCTGGTTTTCTGAGCTTGTGATAGAACTAGGTTCATACATCATCCAGCTTGAAGCCTCTGGTTTCTTCAGGCCAAAAAAAAGACAAGGTTCCAGAATTTAAAGCTAATCTACCTTACAGTGCATTTTGTAATCTAAATAAAAAATTAAATTAAATTAAAAGCAGTAACCAAACAAGTTCACAGTCATGGGGAAAAGCTATCACATGTAATGTTGACCGTTTTTAAGTGTTTGTACATGATATTGATGTCTGTACCACTTGAAGTAATCTTTTTTATGCGTGAATAATTATTTTCTGAAATGCCATGTAACCAGCTAGATACAATGTACTCTTCAAGCGGACCCGTATTATCACCTTCCCCAGCACAGACAACCGATCCAGCTTCTGATCTCGAATCATCTCTCATCCACCTCATTAACGAGCACCATACCGCCTCTCTAACCCTACACAGCCAAATCGAGAGAGCAAGGAAAATCGCTTCCATAAACGCCCTTCGAGTTTCCAATTTGTTGGTGGAAGCCGTCAATAGTGGTGTCCAGGAGGCGTTTGTGAACGAGAAGCGGATCGAGGCAGAGATCCGAGCACTGTCCGCTACCGTCGTTCGTTTTGGGAAGCAGACGGAGCAGTGGCTTGAAAGCTCTAGGTCGATTAATAATGCGGTGAAAGAGATTGGGGATTTTGAGAATTGGATGAAGGTTATGGAGTTTGATTGTAAGAGTGTAACCGCTGCTATATCCAACATTCATAATGGGTAATTTGTACTCTATGGTTTCTGTGCTTTTTTATTTTTTGCCACATTGTAAGATCGCGATGGTGGTATTACAAGCGAAAGGTTTGTGGATCGATTCTTGTTATGTTACTTTCCCTAAACCTAAAGAATTTGTGTTTATTTTTTGGAACGTAACACTGGTTGGATTTTATGTTGTAAAATATACAAGTTGGGTTATACTCCTGAAATAAATGCACCTTTTGGGATTGTCTATTTATTGGAAGGCCTTGTTCGGTTGTAGTTTCTAAGGTCCGCTTTTCTGCTCAAAGGTTAAAAGAATTTTTGGTTGACCAGCTTAAAGGCTTGGCTTTTCTAGATTTTTGTTCTGGAAACTACAAAACTTAAGCTAAATGAACCTCGCTTTTTTCGGAATCTAGAAATAATATAGCTTATCTGCTTAGAACTGCAACCAGCTCAGAGATTGAGAACAAAACTTCGTTCATCTTGCTTAGAACTTCTAGCCTTGCATGCTAGAAAGCTAGAAAACTAGAAAAGCTCAATTTTTTAAGCTACCCAACCAAATAATGTCCAACATTAAAGGAAATCTACAACCAAAGAATTACTAAACATTGTGTTTAACACTTGAGATGTGACACTAGTTGGAGTTTGTTTTACAATTTACAAAGTTTTGATATAATGTACATGCACCAATTGGGGTTGTCTATTTATATGAAATATTTAGTCCTTTGGTTGAAGCTTTTAAGCTCAGCTTTTCTGCTTTGAAGTTATACTGCATTTGGTTGTCCAACTTAAAACCTTAGGTTTTCTGATTTTTGTCGTGGAAACTGGAAGCTTTAAGGTAGACGAACCTCGCTTTCAGAATCTGAAATAATACAGCTTGTTTGCTCAAAGATTGCAACCAGCCAAGATTTGAATTTGAGAAGAAACTGACTCATCTTGCTTAAACCTTTTAGAGCGCTTCACGCCCCAAAACCAGAAAAGCCATCTTTAAGATATTCAACCAGATATAGTCCAGCTTTAAAGCAAAGGTCGCAACCAAATAAGACCAAACAAACATAGTATTTAAGTATTTAACACTTGGGATGTACACGATTTGAACTTTCATGTTGTGATATGATAGACAAGTTGTTTGTAATGATGTAAATAGAGTATCTACTTATCGGAATGAATTTGACAGGGATTGAACTAATCATTCACTGATTCATGGACTAATCAGTTATACGGTTTCACCCCTCTCGTTAGGACTTCAGTCTGAAATAGAATGGGGATACTATTTTGGCAAACCATGGTAATAAGTAATAACATTAAAGCAAAACCAACTAGAGATTGGTTGAATATAGTCCATTGAAACAAACAAACAAAATGTGATATACGTAAATCAGTTGATTTCATCACATATTGTCATATATTACATTGTCAGATACAATTAAATTAGATATAGCTTGACCTCATAAAAAGACTAAATTCCTCTCAGAACCCAAGTATTTAGAGGCAGCCGTCTCGCATGGATTTTCTGCATATGATTTAAAGCTGTGCAGAAAGGTTATATATACAAAAAGGCTGTGTACACAACATTTCTGAATCCAATATGGCAACTGGGAAAGTAGTACGTGCTTATATATATGTTTGTATAGCTGAGTAACAATACACATGTAGACATGTCATGTACAAATGAGTATCTTTATTACACATAAATTAGGATCCTTAACTTGAACATGCTAATAATATTTATTGGCTGTAGAAAAGAATACACTTATGTAAGCCTGAAATGAAGTACCTAAGAGCACTCTTAGCAGTGCCAGGTAAAAGTCTCCAATTTGGTATTTCACCAACCAATTTGAAAATTGTGACGCACAACATTTCAGGTATCATTTATCCTACATCCATAACCATTTACTATTCACAGCTTTTTAAACAATAAAATGGTATGAGTACCATGTTACTATTCATTCACACATACATGTAGTCTCGCATGTTTCCCTCTACTATATTTTTGGTAAATTTATTTTATTATGCAACCAAACCGTCACATTTATTTTTATGTTTATTTCTGATAAAGTCATAACTTTGTTCGGTATCGTTAGGCTTTTCAACATTAATATATACTGAATTAACAATAAACGATGAACACTTTTTGATCTTTATTCGTATTCGGCAATTGTCATTGTTCGGATTACAACTCTATCTCTATATTTATGCTCGGTTTTACGACTTTCTCTTGTGATCTTGATCTTTCTCCGATTTCTGTGCTCGTTTCTTGATCTGCTCGGTTTGTTTCTTGATGTGACAGGCTTTGAGGAGTTTCTCTCTTTTCTCTACTTCTCTCTATAATTTTTGAGTAGATTTTCTGGTCCCTTTCTTATTGGGGATATTTGGTTATTTATAGGCAATTATACCTCCTATGATGTTGACAAATGTCTCCATCTCATGGGATTTTTCAGACATGGGTCCCTATTTAAGTTGACTTGGGCTTTTTGTAAAGGGGGGATAACCCATTAAGTGTTGGATACCCCGTTATGATATATGGGCTGTTGAATACCCGAATAGAGTATTAAGGTCTAATTTTTATGTTCTATCAAGTGCTTCCTGACTTCCTCGGTGTGGTTTCCATGTCGAGGGAGTCATGATTGGTCTGTCGAAGAGATTATTTCGGTTTAGCTGTTCCCTATGTTTCATTCGACGAATGCCCCTATTTATAACTGATCCTTGGGACCCATTTACTGTCTTGGGAACTTGCAAATTTGCTATTTGACTATGATATGACCCTTGGTATCTTTCTTCGAGGAATCCCTTGACCTTTCCAAAAATCACCTTATTATAAAACGGAATACCCTTCCCACTATTACTTATTCCATCACCTCCTTGCTTGTGACTTAATGGCTTCTCCCAATGGTTCTACTGGAGACAATTCTTCAGATTATGTCGCTTACTTGGAGAATGAAGTCAAGAAGGCTCGCGTTATGAAAAAGAAACTGGCGGACATGACAAAAAGGTTATCCGATATGGATGCGGCCCATCACTTGACAATGGCTGACCTGGATTGGGCCTTTGAGCGTATAAAGAGGCTCGAGGCTTATTTGGCTAAGCAAAAGGCATCAAAAAGGGCCTATAAGCTTGCCTTCAAGGAGTTGCATGCTCGGTCTAAACCGAGTTCGGATGACGTTGAAGGAGGCTCTTACTCGGAATAATTAGTCTTGTGATTTCTTTGTATTGGGTGTCATCACCAAGTTGTAATCGAATCATGGAAAAATATTAATAAAACATCTTTTATTTTCATTCTTGCCTGTTTATTCTCTTGATACCTTTTTGGATGATTTAATCGGATTTGAACTGTTGTAGTTAACCATAAATACTCTTGGGAAGTTCAAGAGGTTGTCTTTCTTCGAGATGACCTTTGATCTACCCCTCGTTTCTTCCTATAAAAGGGGACTATTCCTATATTCTTTGTGCAACTCAATTCTTTATTAACGAACAAATGGCTTCTCCTCGTGAAAATAGTGGTGACAACCTTCCTGAATATGTTGCCCATCTCGAGGAGGAGGTTAGGAAGGCTCGTATCCTCGAAAAGAGAGTTGCCTCTTTAACCGTGGAGGCTCGCCGAGCTGCTGAGATGGACGAGCACTTGGAGGCCATGGAGAGTGAATATCAGAGGTCTCTGATCGACAATATTTGGGCTCATGCTCGGATCAAAGAGCTTGAGGCTTCTAGAGATAGGCATATTGCTTCCAAGAGAGCCTACAAATTGGTCATTAAGGAAGTGTATGCTCGGTCTAAGAGGAAGCCGAGTGACGAAGCAGACCCTTCTACGAAATGATTTTATTATTTTTATTGTACTTCCTTTATATTGACTGCCTCTTCTGTAATGAAGTATCAATCAATCAATAAAGACTTATTTTTCTTGTTTATATCTGAATTACTTTCCCAATGCAATTTATTTTGACTGCGCATGCTTGTGGTTTCTTTAATGACTTTTCTTGGGCCTTGTGTTTGACCTTATCCACTGGATCTTCTTAATCTTTGTATCTAGGGACCACTGGGATTTCTTGAGCCCTGTGCACAAATCTTATCCCTTATATCTTAATATTGTTGCATTTTTTCCAGATTGACACGTGCATAGGATTTTCGAATTCTATCCTCTTTAAATACTGGCATGAATCCAAGCGTTTCTTCTCAACAGACACCTCTTTTAATAACGAATGGTTGCAACTCCCCACTTTAAATTTCTCAACAGGCGCCTCTTTTTAATTACCCATGTTTTCCAGAGTCTTTTGACGAACGGTCGCACTTCCCCACGCTAAACCTTCCTTAATTTATCTATAAATATCTTCTTTAAGATATGGATTTCTTCACAATCTCCCCCTCATCTCTCTTCATTATATACAGAATTTCATCCCATAACTCCCTTAAAATGGAAGGTTCTTCAACCAAATCTGCACTGGTCTTGCAAGTGGAGGCTTTTGAAGCATCATATGGCCATGCACTAAAGCTGTTGAAGGATGCTGAAGAGGAGTTAAAGGTGATGCGTTATCACCATACCGAGATGGTTCGGGAATTGACTTGGCTAAGATCTGAGCTGGATTATTGTCGACGTGCTCGTCGGGCTCTAGTCGAAGAGAATGAGGTGTTGAGGGGAAACCCGACACTTCGGGACAGGGATGTCTCTGTCGGGCCCTCTCATCGATACCGATCGACTTCCCCCTAGCCTCGCCCTTTTTCTTTTCTTTTTATTTCTTTCAGTTTTCTTCATTTCTTTGTCTTCTTCTTATCTGTTTTTCTTTTTCTTATGTGCCTCCTCTTTCTTTTTCTTCATCTTCTCTCCCATCACTCTTTTCTTTTTAATACTCTGTTCTCTTCTTTTTCTTTTTTCCTTTTTCTCTTCTTCTGCACCACTACGATGTAACAATCAACCCTGTGATCCTAAGGGTTTTTTGTTACTTCTAGGGTTTGTCATTTTTCATTTTTCTCTTCTTGCTTTTCACTTCTTTTTTATGTTCCTCTTCATCTTCTTCTTCCTCTTCCCCATCGCCGCCAGCTCGCTTGGCCTGCTGATACAGTCGATCTGCTTTGTATGATCTTTTGTAATAGATTTTCTCGGATGTAATTGATTTCCTTTTTGATGTCCTCTGATGTAATGAATAGTGATGCATCCCATATTATTAATGAAAATTATATTTGCCCCTTTATCTTGTACTTCTTTTCATGTTGCAATTGTGGTTTGTCGTTTTTCTGGAATCTGGATCTTTGAACATCTCGTCTTTATTTTCTGTCGAACTGTGATCTCAGATGACTGTAGACTATCCCCAGCATTGTCAATCATAGGTGCATGCTCCCAAGCAGGGTTGGATAATATGCATGTTCCCAAGTAATGTCAGGAAATATGCATGCTCCCTAAGTATGTCAGGAAATATACATGTTCCCAAGCATTGTCAGACAATATCACATTATCTTCGCTCTATAAATACTCTTCAACCTTTCTTCAGAATATATCTTTTTTCATACTGTGTTTGCTTCTCTTTCATCTCTCATCTCCTTCTGTATAAAAATAACTTTTTCTAATGTCTGAGCCCGTTGTGAGATATCATGCTCAGATGAAGGACTTGGATGCTGAGGTATCTCGGGTCCGTCATAGAATGGCTAAGCTTGAGAAGGAGTATGGTGTCCTGGTTTTGAGTTTGTACAACTCTCACCCCGAGGAGACAATTAAATGGACCCAGATTTCGGCATTGGGTCGTGAACTTGACCACCTATTGGAGCGTAGGAACACTCTGGCCAACTCCTGGTATGAAGCCGAGGAGATTTGGGATCATGCTCAGAATGAGTTTGATAACTCCCCTCAAGGCCTCGCTAGTATGACTGTTAAAAATGCTCGGCTTAAAGAATAACTTACTGCCCTTATTGGCGAGAATGCATACCTTGCCCGGGAGAATGAATGCTTGGTCGTCATGAACGACTCATATGAAGCTCGGTTAGCTAGCTCTGCTCAGGCGACTTCCTCTCGGTCTGGCAGTTCTGTTGTCCCACCCACTGATCCTTGATTAGATTAGTCTATTTTTCTTATTTTCTGTTTTGGAACTTGTATTAGAACAGTTGTATCTTGTCGTATTTCGTGTCTTTGTCTTGTGAACCGTTGCAACGCCTCGTACTTTGTGCCTTTACTTTGTGCCTTTTCGTTTTTTTTACCCATGAATTTCTTTATAAATGCTCCTTATTGCCTGTACTTCATTATCCGATCTCCTTTTCTCTCTCTTGTTTCTTCTAATCTTGCGAGATGGCTCCCATTACTAGATCTGCCTCCAAAAAGAAAGCCCTTCTGGAAGAGGAGCCTACCTTCTTGCTACCCCGTCCCCCTGGTTTCGGGGAAGAGGATTTAACTCCTCTTTAGTTAAAAGAAATTGAGATGTCGTGGCTGAAGCATGATCTTAAGTGTGCTCAGATCGAAATGAGGCGGTTCAAACAGTATTGGAAGGAGGAGAGCGCTGCTCTTTTTGAAGCCGAGCAGAAGTGCAGGTCTCAATCTCATGCTCTTAAACAATTAGAGATTGGCATTTCTCATTTGATTAGGGAAAAAGAGCGTCTGGAGGAGCTACTGGCGAAGAAGGATGCCGATTTGGGGGGTAGTTCGAAGAAGTAGGATGGGTGTTGTATTTTCTTGTAACTTTTCTTTTCCCGTTGTATTGTTTGTTTGTATCCCCTGCTGTGGATGAATAAAACTTCTGCTTTGCAACTTGATCCTGTATATTTTATTTTGTATCTGCCTTGCCTTTATATTGATGTCTCTCAAATACCGGACACCGAGCATGGTATTATCCCCCCGGAGAGCGTTGGTAGTCTGGATGCTTAAATGCCGTCGAGCTAAGAATGGTCTCCGTCCACCTTGTTCGGTGGCCCATTTGTTCGGGTAAGAAATGGTGGGGCGTCGAGGAACTTAATTGGGGGACGTTCTCGGTGTGGCAATAGTGGTAGCGTACGTTGGAAGCTTTTCGTGGTAGGGTCCACGGGCCGTTTATTTAGGTGTAATGATGTGAACTGCCTTGGGTAGTGGGATATACTATCTGACGTGGCAAGATCTGGAGCCTTGATTTGCTGACATAGCAGCAGTTGGGGACTTTTCTGTGGTTGGAAAAAAGGTGAATCTCTGTCACACGAAAAGGCGGTTATTATTTTATTCTTTTTGTAGTTCCACTCCTTTTAACTGTGCCAAATAATCCCTTTAGCTTTTTACCTCATAATTTGCTGAAAAAATATCTCTTATCTTCTCTCTCTAGGATTTGTTCGTCCCGCCAAAAATTTGCTGCCTCTCTATCTAGGGTTTGTCGAGAGATTTGCTGCTGCTTTCCCTTTCATGTTCTCGAATGTGACTGTAAGTGTTTTCGAAATATCTGTATGTGATAAATTGTTGCGGTCATGTATGTGGCGTTGATATGTGGTCGTGTTTGCTTATATATGTTTAGTTAGGAGGTTGATTGGTAGTGTGCCTTCATGTATAGGATTTTTGTTGCATCGGAAAACTTTTGGGTTTATGGTAATTTGGGGGGAGGGGGGGGGGGGGGGGGGGGGGGGGGGGGGGGGGGGTGGGTCTCATCGTGTGATTTGTTTGTGGTAAGTATATTGATTGAAATTTTGATGATGTTTGGAGGGGGTATTTGTTTGTGATTAGTACTGATTGAAATTTTGATGATGTTTGGATAGGAAATTCTGACCCAATGCCTGGCCCAAGTTGGCCCATTTGTGGAGGAAGATTTTAAGAGGTCTGCCGGAATACCCGCCGACATACGTATTCGGCTGCCTGTCTTCGATGAGGAGGTCATGGGATTTGTTCCGGCCGGCGAGGTAGCCGTTCGTTCTTCGGCGTTTTTTACTGGAGGTCTTCGACTTCCGTTTACTGATTGGGTGGCTGCGTTCTTTGAGGCCGTCCAGATCGCGCCAGCCCAACTAGCCTTGAATGGTTACCGCACGCTGAACGGTATTCAAAGGTTGTCGGAGTTATCCGGGATACCTATCGAACTGAAAGATGTGTTCGGGGTCTACAGTTTGAGTTTCGAGCGTCGCAGCTCGTATTTGAAGACTTTGTGCTCCTTCTCTCGGCTTTTCATCGGTCTTCCCGATACTAACAAAGAGCATAACCTTGGTGTTTTGATTGCTTCCGGAGAGTGGGGTTGTGCTGGACACCAGATTCCGGGACCTGCCACGACGGCTCCCGATATGCCAGACCTAGGTGCTGCAAACATGGAAGCTCTAGTGGCTCTTTGGAATTGGTGGGGGCTTGGACCGACGAAGGATCCGACAAGCTGTTCTGCTCCTATGCTGTTAGGTTACCCTGCGGGGCCAGTGACAAAGGGGAATCCTACGCCCGAGATCCCCAAAGAGCCCGAGGAGGAATTCCTAAAAGTTGTCAGGGTGCGAAGCGCTGCTCGGGGAGGGAAAAAGGCCGTTCGTTCTAAGCGCCGAGCATCTGATCCCGTTACCGGGACAACGAAGAGGGCTAGGGGGAAGGAGACATCGGTCACCGAGGAGGTTGCGGATGTTGACACGGGTGTGGGGGTGGTGGCTTCTGTCCAATGTGATACCACCGAGGATGCTTCTACCCATGCCGGTGTACGTGTTTTTAATTGTGATCCTGTTTCAGCTACTGACGTCTTCGTCACTTTAATTCTTGTTTGTTTTGTCTGATAATTCTCTTTTTCGTCGCTTTAATTGTCATCTTGTTTCAGCTACTGACTTCTTCTTTGGTTACCCTTGCTCTTGCCCGGTCTATGGGTATTATTGTGTTTCAGGGGTCGTTCGACAACATATTCGGACATATCAACCTCCTGGTGAACATGGGCGAGGATACAATGACCCTGCCAGTCGTCTCACCTATCCGTACCGAGGACCCAATAGACCTACCGATATGCTCGCCCATCCGTACTGAGGAGATGAGCGAGCATAGGGCCCCTGAGACTGGTCCTTCAGAGGAGGTGAGGGAAGAAGTGGAGGTTATGGTGGGTGGCGAGGATGAGGTTCTTGAGGTACCTGAGAAGGTGTTGGTGGACGGGGTGGCGATGACCCGTTATATTGACAGGTGTGGGGGTAAATTATTGGAGCAACCCCGTGTCTTGAGAATGGGGTATACTGCTCTTAAACCCCTCGTTATCAAGGATGCCGAGAAGATAGCTGTTCTTCCTGCAATGTCGGTTATAGAGCAGGCCAGTACTGATGCGCTTCGGGTATGTTGCATACGTATTTTGTTATATAGGTCGTGATGCTTTTATTTTGGCTGGTGTCTGACGTTTCTAAATACAGGTTTTCGTGGATATCGTGGTGTTAAGGGATCAGCTGTCAGCACTAGAGGCTGAGAAAGAGAAGATGGCCGAGGATAAAACTCAGCAAGTAAGTTGATCTCCGAACTAGAGGCAGAGAAAGAGAAGCCGATGGCCGAAAGCAAAATAACGGCTGAGGAGAAAGCCCAGATGGCTAAGTTGGTCGCCGAGCTAGAGGCGGAGAAAGAGAAGCTGATGGCCGAAAGCAAGATAACGGCCGAGGAGAAAACCCAGATGGCTAAGTTGGCCTCTGATAATGAGAAGTTGGTGAGAGACAACTTACGCTTGACTGAGGAAGTCGAGAAGTTGGGGGCCAAAAAAGAGGAGTGGGTCGAGAAGCACGACCTTTTGGAAGCTGATAATTTGCTCATGGCAGAGGATGTAGAGGCCGGAACATCCGAGGTGGCTACCCTGAAAGTGGCGCACGCGGAGGATAGGGCAAAGCTCGCAATGATGGCTAACTTCTCCGTCTTCTGCGCCCATGTTCGGGCTCTAAACTTTGCGAAGGTTCCGTTATCGGACCGGGCGTGGTCGGAGTTGGTTTATCCCTGTCCGCAAGGTGCACCTCCTAAACCACAGGATTGGGCCAATCTTCGAGATGAGGAACTCCCACGGCTGCCGGGACATACTACTTCGACGGCCCTTCGTCCCCATTCCGGGTCGGTTCCAACGACTCCTCGGTCTGTTGCTGCCGTGACTCCCTCACCCGCATCCCCTCAGGTGGAGCCTTAACCATTTTCTTGTAGTATTTTCTTTGCATCTTAGCGTAAAGTCTTTTGGTACCCGAATTATGGGTCTCTTTTGTAACTATAAAGATATGCTTTTGGGAAGTGATAATATAGTGCTACGTTTTCTTTCTGTTTGGCTTTCCTGGTTAATTTCCTTGTTTGTGGGGGTTTGTCTTTTGAAGGGTATAAAAACAAAATCTTGTCAGGTACCTATCAACCCCATTGCCATGGTGGTCTGTACCTCGCCTAGTCATAGCGTAGGCGATGTTATAGATGGTCTTGAAAGATCTAAGGCGTCCCTAACTGCCGAATTGAAGTCTGCACGTCATGAAATCGAGGGGCTGAACGTTCATATTTCGAACTTGTCGATTTGATTACGGGACTTGGGAGATAATTTCAGCAAGAAGACCGCGCATTATACGGCAAACAAGGGTAAAGCAAAAGAGCTTCTTGGTGCACTTCGGCGTTCTCGTGATGAAGCCCGAGGCCGTGTGACGAGCTTGAACTTGGTTTCAGGGGCTGTTTTCGAAGACGCAGACCTGCTGCTATCCTTTGCCAAAGCGTATTGGGCCCGAGTCCGTGCTTTAGAGGTGATTGACCATGTAAAAGGGATGCGTGGTGTAGCCCGGGCTGAACGCATGGTTGACGCGATGGCCGGGGTAACAGAGACCACGGCTGCCTTGAACCGAATTGGTGCGGTCGTGCAGAAACGTTTAGGGACGCAAATCGCGTCACTGCGAGACATTCATTTCGCTGATGTCGTCGAGACTTCAGCGTCTGTCGATGGGTTATCGGACTAATGATTGAGTAGCTTGTTTTGTCGCTTTTCTTGTAGCTTGTATAAAAATATGCGTTTTGCTATTTCCGTTTTTTCGTTTATCACTGATGAATATTCATATCTGCCCTTTCTTCCTCGTTTTTTTTTTATAGGCGCATGTTACTACGTCGCACCAGGCTGGTTCTCCATGCCTAGTTAGTCCGGGGTTAGGACCTACTGGGGTTGCCCGGGACGAGGTCTCATCTGGTGCGGCTAGTGAAGTGCACGCCAACTGGCCTTACATCATTTTAATGGGCAAATACTTCGAACTGCGTGATCAGTATGCCCGACTTAGGTCCAAGTTGAAAACCCAAGCGTCTTCTTTTCGGGAATATGTTCGTCATGCCGAGCATGTTGTTGAGGTTCAGGAGCGTCGTTTAGATCGATATTGGCGCGTAAAGGAAAAATACCTCGGTAAACTGAAATCGTTGGTTACCCAAGCCAATATGTTGGTGAAGTATTTCCGTCTGTCCCGATCCAGATACGATGCTTCTGCGGCTATGATCGAAGCTCGTAAGCTTCCCTTCGACGATGCTCATCATAAAGCGGCCTCGGACGCTCATGAGATCGCTAGAGGAGCCGAGTTCTCCGCGCGGCTTAAGACGCTGACATGCGTTGGTGCTCATATGACCAACTTTGATGCCCTCATTTCTGAGGAGCGTTTTGATGGCGAGGAGACCGATTGGGATACGGCAACGGATGACGAAGAAGTCAAGCTTGGTCAATTGCCATCATGTTCCTCATGTAGTAGTTCTTAAATCCATTTCTTTATTGCTGGTTGTATCTTGTTGCCTCCGTAATGCGGGCGAGAACTATTTGCTTTATTCTTTTATTCATGCGTTGGATTGTTTTATTGTCATGTTGTTTCCTTTGATGAGATTGCTATTCCTTTGTTTTCTGTGCTGGGTATTTGATCGCCTTCGTTTTATTGTCGCGTTGCTATTTCCTTTGATTCTTTTATTTCCTGCATTATTCTTCTAGTTTCTTTTCTGCCTTTGATCCTTGCTCATTGGATCAGTTGGTACCTGCATATATTTTGAGTATTCCTATGCATTCTTTTAGACACGCCATGTTGGGAATTTCATAGTATTCCTAGGCACAAAGGCCGTTTGGGAATTTCACAGTATTCCTAGGCACAAAGGCCGTTTGGGAATTCATAGTATTCCTAGGCACAAAGGCCATTTGGGAATTTCATAGTATTCCTAGGCACGTCTGCCGTTAGGGAATTTCATAGTATTCCTAGGCACAAAGGCCGTTTGGGAATTTCATAGTATTCCTAGGCACAAAGGCCGTTTGGGAATTTCATAGTATTCCTAGGCACAAAGGCCGTTTGGGAATTTCATAGTATTCCTAGGCACAAAGGCCGTTTGGGAATTTCTGCTGCACTCGTTAGACAGCATGATAAGATAATTTATTTATTCAAAAGACAATGTCATTAAGGAAGAGAGGTAAGGTGGGACCTGTATTTGTACTGGCGAGACGGCCTATATGTAGTACTTCTTTAGGTTAGCCACATTCCAAGAATTTTTCTCCCCTCTGCTGTTTTTGAACATAACGCTTTTGAGTTTGTAGGTAACCGGGCTTGTTCTTTTGACGATCTCGTACGGTCCTTCCCAGGTAGGGCTCAATTTGCCATGTATTTCATTGCGGGTATAGACCGTTACACGTCGTAGCACCAGTTCTCCTATCATGAATTCTTTGGACCCTTTGACTCTCTTGTCATAAGTTTGCTTCACGCTTTGTTGGTATTTCGCTAGGGTAAGGGATGCTATCTCTCGTTTTTCGTCTAGCATGTCGAGTTCTTCTCTCATTCTTTGTTCGTTGTCTCCCTGCTCGACTAAGGTTGTTCGTAGTGTGGGTAGCCCGATTTCCGTTGGTATGACGGCCTCGACGCCGTATGCTAAGTTGAACGGGGTTTCCTTGGTGCCCGTCTTCGGTGTAGTTCGGCACGACCATAAGACGTTGAGTAGCCGCTCGGGCCATCTCCCCTTTGCTTGTTCGAGGGTTGTCTTGATGCCGTCTAGTATTGTTCGGTTTGACACTTCAGCTTGTCCGTTACCCTGTGGGTATGTCGGCGTCGAGTAGAATTTACGGATACCTAGTTCTTCATACCAGAGCTGTAGGTTAGCATCTTTGAACTGGGTTCCGTTGTCAGCGACAATAGCGTACGGTATACCAAACCTGGTGATGATGTATTCCCATATGAATTGTTTGACGTTGCTGGCTTTGATTTCTCGGAGGGGTTTAGCTTCGACCCATTTGGTAAAATAATCCGTCGCAACGATCAGATATTCCACACTGCCAGGCGCTTTTGGAAGTTTACCGACCAAATCAATTGCCCATTGTGCAAACGGCCACGGAGCCGATACTGGGGACATCAGAGACGATGGGAGCCGTGGTATTTTGGCAAATCGTTGGCACTTGTCGCAACTTTGGACATATACATCAGCGTCTCGCTTGATATAGGGCCACCAATATCCTTGTGTGATAGCTTTGTTAGCAAGGGATCGCCCTTTGATGTGTGCTCCGCAAGATCCTTCGTGGATTTTCTCCAATACTGGCAGTTGCAGTTCGGGCCAGACACACAGTAGGTGGGGTCCTCGGTAACTGGATTTGTACAGTTTGTCGTCGGACAGCCAGAAATGAGGAGCCTTTCTCATAATTTTCAGTGCTTTTATCTTATCTGCCGGGAGGGTTCCGTTTCGCAGATAGTGAATCATGTCGTCCATCCAACCTAGTTCGTATTGTACTGTCGTTACGCGGTCTATTCTTTTGTTTATGCTCGGGGTCGGCAGTAGTTCCACTGTGATCGACCGAGTGTCAGTTAATGTTAATGTCGAGGCTAGGGTGGCCAAGGCGTCGGCATGGGCATTTTAGGTGCGATTGATTCTTATTAATTCGCACTGTTCGAAGGAGGCCATCAAGCTTTGGACTTTCTCTTGGTAGAGAATCATTCTGTCATCTTTTGCTTGGTATTCGCCGATGGCTTGATTTACGATCAGCATGGAGTCCGAACTCGCAATTAAGTGGGAGCATCCTAGCGATCGGGTAATGAGCATGCCGTTTATCATGGCTTCGTATTCCGCCTTATTGTTGGTAGCTCGGAAACCCAGTTTGATGCTTTTCTCTATGATTGCTCCTTCGCTAGACTTGAGGACGATCCCTGCTCCCGAGCCGTCCTTGGTGGCTGATCCATCGACATGTATTTACCAGTGTGATTGTGGGGATATAGCTAACGGCTCGTCATACCCTTTAGTGAATTCTGCGACGAAATCGGCCAAGACTTGTCCTTTTATGGTATGTCGGGGTGCGAATTCGATATGAAATTGGGATAGTTCGACCCCCCATGCGGCCACTCGGCCACTGATGTCCGTCCATCGAAGTGATTCTTTGATATGAAATTTCGTGTATACTCGGACCTGGTGAGCTATGAAATAGTGCGGCAATTTTCTGGTAGCAACTACCAATGCCAAGAATAGCTTTTCTAATGGCAGGTATCGGGTTTCGGCTTCAACCAAAGTTTTGCTAATGAAATAGATCGGAAATTGTTCGTGGCCTTCTTCTCTTAGGATGATTGCGCTCACAGCTGTAGTGGAAACTGCTAGGTAGCATGCCAGGATATCTCCTTTATTCGGCCTGACTAGCAGAGGTAGCGTCCTTAAGTATTCTTTGAGGCTGTTAAATGAAGCTTCACATTCCGGGTCCCACACAAATTTTCTATCCTTCTTGAGTGATTCAAAAAATGGCCGTCCCTTATCTGCGGATCGGCTGATGAATCTGCTCAGTGCGGCCATCATTCCCATGAGCTCTTGCACCTGCTTCTTATTCTTGGGTGCGGCCAGGTTCTGGAGAGCTGTGATCTGATCGGGATTAGCTTCTATTCCTCGTCGGCTGACCATATGCCCCAAAAATTTTCCTTTGCTAATGCCGAATGCACACTTGCTCGCGTTGAGCTTCAGTTTGTGCTCGCCCAACGTTCGGAAGACGACCCTAATGTCTTGGAGATGGGATATGGCCTTTTCGCTTTTGATGACCATGTCGTCGATGTATACCTCCATGGTCTTCCCTATATTCTCTCTGCATACCTTCGTTATCATCCTTTGGGATGTTGCTCCCGCGTTGCGTAAACCGAACGGCATTACCGTAGAGCAATAGTTTCCCAAAGGCGATATGAATGACGTCTTTTCTTGATCCTCATGGGCGAGGGGGATTTGGTGGTACCCTGAGTATGCGTCGAGGAAGGTCATCCATTCTGCTCCCGCTGTGGCATCCACCAGTTGATCAATCCTTGGGAGGGGAAAATGGTCCCTCGGACAGGCTTTGTTAAGATTGGTGAAGTCTATACAGACTCTCTCATTTCCGTTCTTTTTAGGAATGACGACCGGATTGGATAACCACTTTAGATAGAAAACCTCCCTTATGGCTCCGGCTTCTAATAGCTTTTGGACTTCAGCAATTATAGTCGCTCTATGCTGGACAGATACTTTTCTGCTCCGCTGAGCTATTGGCTTGTATTCGGCGTTAACGCTGAGGTGGTGACACGCCGTATTAGGGTCTAGGCCTGGCATGTCTTTGGGACTCCAGGCGAACTTTTCGATGTTGTTGAAGAGGAACTCTTCTAACTCTTCGGATTCCTCTTTGGGAAGGTTATCGCCGATGAGGAAGTAATGCTCCTCGTCCGTATCCGGAATGTACACCTTCCTAAGCTTCTCTCCTACTTGCTTTTCAACAACCCTTTCGGTTTTGGCTATTTGGTTGATTAGCTTTTTCGTGCTGGTGGGTTGTTCAACAACGACCAGCTGCTTTTTAAGAGCTGCGGTTATGTCTTCGCAGCGTCTGGAATCCTCTTGGCATCCTCTGGCCATCTCGATCTCTCCCCTACCATTTGGGTATTTCACCTTTTGGTGGTAGGTCGACGGTATGGCTCTCATGGCATGCAGCCATGGTCGGCCCAAGATGGCATTGTGGCCGGAGCCACTAAGAACTCCACGGGAACTGACACGGATCCGGTGGTAACACTAAGGACGATCTTTCCCAATGGTCTAGTCGTCTCGGAGATGAACCCGATCAGTGTGACGTCAGTCGGCTGTAAGTCTTGGGGCTTGAGCTCCATCTTGTCGAAGAGCTCTTTGTACATGATATCACAAGAGGCTCCTTGGTCGACAAGCACCCTGCTGACCGTGTCAAGGCCGATTTGAACGCGGAGGTTAATGGCATCTCCGTGAGGGTATATTACCCCTTCTTCGTCGAGGTCTAAGAAAGAAATGGGCGGATGTTGTCGTGGTGCGCATTGCCTTTTAGAGGTCGATGCCTGTGATGCCTTGGCTACTTGGCCAAAGTGCGCCAATTGTCGTTGTCTTGATTGTTTTACCTTGCCGGTTGTCGGCCCCCTCAATGGCTAGTTGTTTGCCTTTGTTCCCAGCGCCTTTGATGAACTTGGTTAAATAACCGGCGTCACCCCATAGGTTCATTTTCCATCGCAGGTTACGGCAATGCTCGGTGAGATGGCCGTGATCTTCATGGTATGCGCAAAAAAGCTTAGAATCTCTCAGGCTGGGGGGAGAAGCGATCGGTTGTGGTCGGGAATACCAACTTTCCCTGCATATATCCTTAAGGATATCTTCAGCAGATCGGTTGAAAGTGTATCTCAGCTCGACCGGTTCGAAGGTGTTTCGGCGCTCCCTCTCTTGGAACCGACCTTGTTGAAGCGGCTTGGGGGGCATTGGGTAGGTGAGCTGGAGTGGTTTATGTTCGTTGATCGGTGTTGGGTATGCGATCTGGAGCGGTTTCGGCTCAGGCTCTCGTTGTCGCTCTACCCTTCTTGGGACCTCGGGACCTTTGTCCTTTCTGGTTGGGTTGAATGCTTCTCCCTGGTTGTTCTTAGCTCTTTTGCGTCCCACCTGTGCTTCCCTGACCGATTCTCTCCTTGGTAGAGTTCGGTTGAGAAGTCGCAATTCATCGTTTTTGTCGGTGAGGTGGGTACAGTAGGCTAGCAGGGAGTCGGTGGTCGAGAAGTTTTTTCCTATGAACTTCCTTCTCGCCCAATAGCCATTAGGGATGGAATTAATAAAGTTTTGGATGGCTATATTATTGGCGTACTATGGGATCTGGTTAGCTACGTCGATAAAACGTATGCAGTAGTCATTGAGCCTTTCATTCGGCTGCATCGTCAATTTTAGAAGGGTTTCGATGCTAACCTTCTTCTTCCGATGAGCAGCGTATCGGGTTGAGTACGCTCTTAGCAGCTCTGCCCAGTTTCTTATGGACCCTCGTGGTAAGTTATGATACCACGACGAAGCCTCTTGGCCCAAGCTATTTTTGAAAAACTTGCACATCAGTGCATTGTCGTCACTCCATAGCTCCATCTTCGTCTTGTAGTGTCGCAGATGGTCGATCGGGCAGCTCCTTCCATCATAGAGCCTAAACTCGGGGATGACGAACCCTAGAGGATTGCGGTACCGCGTGATTTGCTCGGTACATGGGGTTTCTTGGCATACGTCCCAAGCCTGTTGGAACGCTTCATCGAGGGCTTGGTAGAGGGGGGGGGGGGGGGGTATCCCCCCTGATGCGGTTGTGGGTAGTACCCTACCACGACCCTGTGTTCGGGGTGTCTTCCGTCCTTCGGGTTCATATTGGGGTTCGGGTTCATATCGGGGGCTTGTTCCGTATGAGTGTTTGGGTGGACGGATGTTGGAGGGATCGTTATTTGGACATTGCCCCCTTGGTAGGGGATTCTCTTATCTGGTCGCCGGCCTGCCGCTTCCATAGCGGCCCTATAGGCGGACTCTTCCGCGTCATGGCGTGGGTCCTTATCCTTATTGGCAGGTTGGATATTCGGCAATGTGATGCCGGCTGCTGCCATGGCCGACAGACACGCTGCCAAATGAGCCTGCAGCTGGGCGTTGTTCCTTTCTTCGGCTAATGGAACAACGTGTTGTACTTCCACCGTGGATGGTGTAATTATCCTCGGTGGGAAAATAGGTGGTCGGGTCAATTGTTCGAGTACAGGATCATCGGGCATGCCGAACCGGTAACCTTCATTCGTTGGTAAATGAGGCTGGTGGGAACTGGAGTTGACCGAGGCTGTTGGTAGGGGAACTTTAGAGCTCGGTCCTACCTGGGGTCCGGGTAATTGTCTTCTCGCCCGTCTTAATACGGGCAAGTCTCGTTCGTCGTCCGAGGACGTAGGATGTTCTTCGACGAGTCCTTCGAGCTGTTGGGGTTGCTCATTCGGTTGTTCTTGGTGAATATTGGAAGTTGTTGGTTGGTTTCCGGACTGGATAACATCATATCTGTCGCGGATGGCAAGTAAATCATCGAGGTCTTGTTGGCTTATTTGCACGTTCTGGTTATTGGTTTCTACTATCTCGGGATGGGTTTCTTCTATATTGGTTACCATTGTTGCTCGTCTAGTAGACTCTTGGTATTCGACTTCGAAACTAGTTGGGAACTAGATGATTCCCGGAGACGGCGCCATTTGATAAAGCCATAACTTTGGTTGGTATCGTTAGAATTTTCAACATTAATATATACTGAATTAACAATAAACGATGAACACTTCTTGATCTTTATTCGTATTCGGCAATTGCCATTGTTCGGATTACAACTCTATCTCTATATTTATGCTCGGTTTTACGACTTTCTCTTGTGATCTTGATCTTTCTCCGATCTCTGTGCTCGTTTCTTGATCTGCTCGGTTTGTTTCTTGATGTGACAGGCTTTGAGGAGTTTCTCTCTTTTCTCTACTTCTCTCTATAATTTTTGAGTAGATTTTCTGGTCCCTTTCTTAGGGGGGATATTTGGCTATTTATAGGCAATTATGCCTTCTAGGATGTTGACAAATGTCTCCATCTCATGAGATTTTTCAAACATGGATCCCTATTTAAGTGGGCTTGGGCTTTTTGTAAAGGGGGATAACTCATTAAGTGTTGGATACCCCGTTATGATATATGGGCTGTTTAATACCCGAATAGAGTATTTAGGTCTAATTTTTATGTTCTATCAATTTCTTAAATACATTTTTATGAATTCCAATGTAGAAACTGTGACCTTATCAATATTGTATTGTATGCTACAAAACAAATTTTGTAAAATAAAAATTATGCTTCCAAAATAAATGTTGTGCAATACTAGTTTAAAAGTATGTACTTTAGGTAGACGTTGTAAATTAGGCAAAAAAATTGTATTTATATTTTTTTTAAAGAGTATTTTGTTGAACAACATGTATTTTAGATGATCTGTTAGAGACTTTTCTTTAAATACCGAATAGGTATTTTAGATGATCTGCTGTAAAGAAATGTATTATAAACAATAACAATATGTAAAATAGAAAAAATAATATTACAATGTAAAATAGATGATCAACACAGATGTTCTGCTGAAAATGCTCGAACCAATATAAGCAAATCCAACATTCTCTCTGTCCATTACATGTTTATTAGTCCTAGAACATTTTGTAGGTGTATATGGTCATTCCACCCTCATTTATTACAAGTACAAATCATTTCCCAATTTACAAATACCACAAATGCCTCAACCCATATCATTAGTTACAGTATATCAGCTACAATTACCAAGTTTTTATAACTTACAATAATTCTATTTTAAAGTTTGAAAATGAACTACGGACACAGCGCGATTGTGAACTTCTGCAAAGCCAATAAATTCGGCTCAAAATGGATAACATACAACCCGTCACGAACATTAACTATTTTCATCACAGGAGAAGAGTCGGGCTTACCCCACGATCGTATGTCGATTTGTGACAAATTTTCCTCTTTCCTTTGTTCTGTATTAAGTACCATAATAGGACATCCAATATCCCATCCACCACAGTCACATTTTCCGCCATTTCTCCACCTCTCGACAAGGCTAGTGGGCCCATCTCTCCTATTTCGTGGTCCCCCTTGGAAACCGTAAGGGATGATGATATCTGTGCTCATTGAACCAAACACCGTTACTTTTGACAAAATAATCACATGGAGAAAGAAAATTGTTTATTGAAAAATTTTCACTTTTCAGCCCTTTTTTCTTCAAACATGGTCTTTCACAATAACGGAACCTAACTCAAGGTTGGTCAAAAAATCAGTGGATAAATCAAAAAATGGGTTTTCATTTGTCGAACCGTGTTTAATAGCGGCTCTTGGTCTTGATGTGTGGCTAGTTCTAAAAACCTCAGATATCTTTTCCGACAACACTGTACTCTTTTTAACATTTTGGCTTGTCGAGTTTTGTACTTCCCTCTTATCCCTTTCGTCTATGCCAAACAAGAGAAATTCCGTCTCCCTTACTTCCCTATTATTACGACAAAGTTTAATAGATGTACTCACTCTCATCTTTTCAACAAGACACCCATCATTGGAATAAAACATGTACAAATAATCAAGACAGCTGTTATTTGAGATCTAGGGTCTGATCATATTTGCTAACAAGACCTTATTACCATCATCTAAAGTGAAAACATAACGAGGAAGACCATCCTGCAACGTACAACGGAGCATTCCCCGATTATAATTACCGAGAAATTTAAAAGTTAAACGATCAGATACAATGGAAGTGTCAAGTGCTCGATGATGAGATGTGTCTCGTATGTTGGGTTTCTTGTTTAAACTAGTCGCTTTTGTAAACTGACATCTTCTTTTCTGGATTTGGTAAAAACTATTACCCAACAGAGAGCTGGTAGATCCAGTATCAACAGCTGGTTTTGTTGCATCAACGATCTCATTTGCGGAATTAACAAATTGGCGAAATGAAGGGTGTTTCATTAAACTAATACCAGCCTCGCTTCTCCCGAATGTGCCCATATTTTCATGCCCGATGATCTCATCTTGTAGGGGGAAATAATTAACAAATTCACTTGAACTATAACAGTATTTACTATTGAAATTAAGCCAATTTACCCTTGTTAAAAAAAGTGCTCAATGTGGGGACACTGTTATATGAGATTGTTCTGGTTGCATTTGAATAAACTAGCTCGAGGCAATAACGAAGGTACTTCTCATCAAGGGAGATAATATGCTTTGGTAATCTTCGATCAAAGCTTTTCACATACCGAACAAAAGATTCTTGCAAGTAATTTTCGGTGTTGTTTAAAAACTTGTTATTAAGTACCAACACATACCGAACAAAAGATTCTTGCAAGTAATTTTCGGTGTTGTTTAAAAACTTGTTATTAAGTACCAACACATTCTTGCAAGTAATAACGAAGGTACTTCTCATCAAGGGAGATAATATGCTTTGGTAATCTTCGATCAAAGCTTTTCACATACCGAACAAAAGATTCTTGCAAGTAATTTTCGGTGTTGTTTAAAAACTTGTTATTAAGTACCAACACATTTTTGTGTTGCTCACCCTCTAAGAACGGAAAGGTACCTTTTGTTATTCCTCGTTGTGGTTTGTGCTTTTTAGCGACTCTGTTTCATCTTTGTCTTCATTCTTTGATTTGGAAATTCTATTTTCCATCTCTTTCAGTTTTACGAATAAATAAATACTAAAACCGATAATAAATCATGTATTTTAGTATATCATTGTAACAGTAGATTAGCTAGAAATGGACGAGACAAATCTTCTATACATTTTGTTCGGTTTGTTTTATACTTAAAGATGATATTATTAACTTCTTATGCTCATTATAAACCAAAGAATTTACCAGGATTTGTCGATGTTACTTCCAAATCAAAAGAAAAGATAGGTGCAGAGCTAATTAAGTACAAAGAAATAGCGACTAAAGTTATACCATTATTCTCTTTCCTTAACATCTACATATCACGAATACAACATTATTACAAAGTGGTTTGAACAATTAATACACCAAGCAAATACCTAACATAAGGTCGTTGTAACTTATATGTATAATGTATATAAATATACAAAATTGTGCAACATTAACTACATACCTAATGGTGTACATAACTAATATTGACTAACAAGGGAAAGAGAATAAAAAAGAAAAAAAGGAGCTAGACCCACCTATTTCAACTGTAATTGTATAATATATACTCAGGATATTTTGATTTCCTGATTTGGAAAAGGGTCCTTCCAAATTATGTGGGTTGGATTGAGTCTACTAAAACTGCTATTCACACAACTCACGTAATCCATTTAATCGCATTTTTAGTGAGCTAGGCGCCAAGGTTGAAGTGAAGTACTGTAATTGAAGGCATTGATACCACTTATATGACCAAGTATCTCTGATGAATCAAACAACTCCTCCTCTTTCACCATGCGCATCGACTGCCGGAAAAAAATAATAGTGTGAAACAATTAGCTAATATTTTAGTAATTGATATTTCCCACTACAAAAAAACCAGTATAGCAACAATTTAGTAACAATTTTTTTATACTATACGATTTGTTGCTGGATTTTAGCAACAGAAACGGTTGCTAAGTGCTGATAATTGTTGCTAAAATTTCTGTAACAAGGCATATAGTTGTTGCTATCATGTTATTTATTTGTAGTGATCCCGTCGCAAACTAATACTCTTTATGATTTATATTCTACTCAAAAGAATTAAAGTGTCATATAGAAGAAAAAAATTGTGCCCTAAATGAGTCATCATGCATGCAAGATATATAAGTACGAAAACCCCTCATACTTGTGAAGGTTAAAATGTACACACTGAAAATCCCCGCAACTATATGGCCTAATCGGTGCCCTATTATATTATTATTTTCTGAAGGTAAGCGTCTATAAGCTAAAAGTAAAAGGTTGAACCAAGAAACCATCACGGGTTACTAAATTTGGCGAATGAATCTCACTACAAGAAAATATATCTCTCCAGAAAAAAATATGCTGACGAAGCCAAAAGATATACGGGTTAAAGCAAATCATCAAGCTGTTTCGGCAATCCTCCAATAATTTTTTTAACGAGGACGGAAACCAATAACCATTTTGTTTTATGGAAACAAACAAGTTTAGCTAGGTCAAAGTGGGACAAACTGAAAATTCTTTCTTCTCGATCGTCTCACTGTGCATATGCATTTTATTTAAATTATATATGAGTAAAAAAGGTAAATAGGAAGTTACATCGTCATCCATGTCATCTTCATGGTTGATACAAGCTGTTCTAATAGACTCAAGTTCGTCGTTCTTAGCAAACCTTCCTCTTACTCTTGGCCTGCTATCTGCTAGTGTTTTCCTGCATGCATACTGCACATATTTGCTTTCATATTTCAGTTTTCATACTTTATGAACTATAACTATGAGTCGGAAATAGAAACACACGACATGAACTTATATTATAAAGTTAGAAAAGGGGGATTGGTACAAATAATGTTTTGCTGGGATCCATTTTTTTTATGTAGATAATAGTTTAGAGCAAGTGAAAAATCATAAACCAGAAGAATATAACTAGGTAATTTAATTTTCAAGTTCCAAAACAAACATAAATCTTTTAGTTAAATAAAGATAAATATGTAAGTCCAGTACATGAAAACCTAAGTGAGATTTATTTTATAATTATTGTTGGCAAAGATGAAAAGATTAAAAACATAAGACCTTTATTTTCTTGCTAAAGTTCCTCTCGTTTCTTTTCTTCATGTATCTATGAATCTTCTCTCTCCTCTCTTCGGGAGAGAGTTTGCGAATCTTATAAGTAGAATCTTCCAAACTTGAGAGGTCGGAGGCCAAAGGGTTTGAGCTTCCACCTCCATTTGCGACATGTTGGTTCTCATTGCTAAGTGCCTATTTAGTTAAACACTCAGACTATGGATAAGCAAAAAAGTAAGAAAATAGCAAAAGATAATAAATTAATTTCACTAAAGCATAAGACTTAGTGTGGTTGAAAATTTTAAATCAACTGAATCAGTGAGATTAAGAAAATTGATTTTTTACGCTTGATATTGACTTCTCTATTTTTGAGGGAAGGTACAATAAAAAATTGGTTTTCCAAAAGACTACAATTTACTAGTAAAACTAAAAGTAAAAAATATTTGGCTGTACAAGTTGCAACTAAAGAATGGTAATAGTTTATAAGCAACCAAAATTAAAAAATCTTAGAGCTGCAACAAGATTAAGGTACCTGTAAATCATTTGGGTTAAAATTAATCCTTGGCAAACCATCCGGACAAAAAATACCACCATTATCCCCTTGAAAATCTAAATCTTGTAATTGAATTTCATTGTTGCTATTCAAGAACAATCCATTATTCAAAAGTGCCGAATTCTCAACAGAAGTCAAATTCCCTGGAAAATATGACCCCATAGCTGACTCTAAAAATGCATTATTAGGAACTGAAGGATTCAAATTCGACCTCATGTTTGTTGGCATAAAAGATAAGCACTCGTCTTCGAAAGCCGAAGGCAATGGAGGTCCCACTAGAGGTAGATTCTGAGGATACTGTAACTGGTTTTGAGAAGGAAATGAAGAGAAATCGACTTGGTTTTGCTGAATATCATCATTATTAGTGGTGTTATATAATTGGGGAAAAGTAGAGAGATCTATTTGATCAATATCAACGTTGTTTTCTACTTCATCGGGGGAATCGAGGATTACGGTGAGTTGGTTAATATTGGTGGCATTGTTTTGGGGAGTGGCAGCGGACGAGTTGGCAGTGGAAGTAGTGGTGGCGGTGTTTGTGTTGCCATTGTTTTCTAATGTGTTTTGAATAAAAGAACTGAAATTTGTATCGTTACAACCATTCGAATTGGAATTCACTTCTGAAAACATCTCCGAGGAGTCATAAAATTCTAAAAGTTGGCTAGAAAACTCATCCTGCAAAAAAAAAAAATCGGTTCATTGAAGAAATAAAACTGTGTGAAAAGATTTAAAAATATATTAAAATTGGCGTACTATCTTTATAACAATGTTCCACATTTTCAAGATTTTATCAGCCATAAATATAAATTACCGTTTTAGAATAAAAAAAAACGAAAGGAAATGAGGGAAGTGGCGTTGTTTTGAGTCTTTTGACTGTTATAATGTCTCTCGATAGACACAATTGAAACATGTAACTCTATCTGAGAAATAAAATGTTCAATTATATAAAAATAATTCTGGGAAGTGGTAGAAAAAGTTTGATTATGATCCATGTGAGATGTAGGAGTTAATTAAGGTACTTACCCAAAAAAAGAAGTTAATTAAGGTTCTCAAGCAGAAAACATTCTAAGATTGTGGCTTGGAAGAACTTTTTGCACTTTGAATATATAAAATTTGTCAAACTTAGGGAAACAGCAGCACTTGTTTGGTTACAATAATGAAGAATATTCTGGGATTACATGTGAAGTGTTTCCATTTCATTCATGCACCCAAACACGAGTATTATGTTTGGTGCAAGCTTCGAATAAATAGCACAGTGTACTAGGCCAAATTTTACCGGCTCATTGAGTTTAGATGCTTTGTTTTTCAGGCTAGAAAGAAAAAACATAATTTATTAGTAAACCAGAAAAATAGGTTGACCTGAAATACACAAGCAAAAGGGTCAATAGCATTGCATAAAGGAATTGAAGAACCTAACATATCTAATAATGTATGCACTGTAGTAGTTCTTGTGATTTTCTTTTCAGAATATCAATTATAAACAGAAATGTTCTGAGAATTATAAGATTCTTTTTATCTAATTCACACAAAAATTTATTTTAATAGTTAGCAAAGAACACTTTTTTATCTTTGTTTACAAATAAAGAAATTTTTTTCCATTAAAAAATAGTATATTTATCTTCGCTTTGAATTGATAATTAAAACGTAAAATTTTGAAATCACAATCATGCACATTCATGTTGTTTTTGTGAATGAAACAATGAAATCAGGCCATTGTAGCAAAAAGATCATGTTCATTTATAAATCACACTTAATCATATGTTCTAAAAACAAACAAATTAAATGCATGAACCTGTTAAGAGTATAAACCTGAAGAAGGAATAAGAGCACACAAAAAAAATAAATAGAGAAGCAAGAAATTTACGATAGGATCCAGCTGATTAACTATGCCATTTGACATCGCTCCTTTCGAAGAATAATCCATCTAAACCTCTAATCTAAATCTTATATACTTGCTAATAACACTCAATTTTTTTTTATATATATACACAACTTTTTTCAGCTAACTAAAAAACAATGAATAAGAAACTCCTAGTAAAAAATGAGCATTTTCATAGGGAAATTAAGAAAAATTTAAGGATAGAGATAGAAAGTTCTATTTATAGAGAGAAGTTAAGACTAAGTTTGTTCTAAAAAAAGACAGAAATTAGTTAAGTGTGGAGTTTTAGCCGGGGGAAAACCGAGAGATTATCTCTGGACCATTCATCTTCTAACGTGTCTACGTGGCTTGGTGATTATTTGTGAAGCTACAGCTAATTAATATCATATTTTCACATGTGACACCTTCTTCTAAAGTAGTAGTAACTTCATACAAAAGTTTAAAAATATCATTTACAAATCGATGAGTAAATGAAATCTCATTTTACTATGTATATTTAGACGAAAAGGTTTATTTTTCACGAACTATATATATAGAGTCGAAAGATATCTTTTATACGAAAACAAAACCCCTCTATGATATTTTTGAAAACAATTTTAATCTCAATATAATAATATGTTGAGGAATAAGTAAATAACAATGCCTAAAATTGATTATAAAAAAAAAAATACAATGCCCAAAATTATCTTAAATATTAAATGAAGGAAAAAGCTATGTCCAATTCACCATAGTCATTGGTTAAGCATATTTGGTCTATAGTTATATATTAACTTATTAATGATATTTCTTTTATTTAAGTAAATTACATACATATATTTTGTAATACTATAATGTTATAGTGGTATACAACAATAATATATTATAAATACAACTATTTTGAGATTAATACCCAATTAGAATCCTGGGTTTTGTACAAGTAACGATTACTATTCTGAAATTACACGAAAACCAATTTAGTACATGAACATTAATTATTGGGCCAATTTAGCCCAATTCCATCCAAACGGATGATCATCGCTGCCACGTCATCAATTTCTTTTAATCTAAGGAGCAAAAATATCATTTTGTTAATACATGTATTTAAAATTTAAAATAAAGCAATAATACACTTAAAGCATCTACAATAGTTTTGTTATCTCTATTGTTAACTAAAATAGTTAACTAAAAATAAAAAAATTTGTCTCCATTAGTTATGTAAAATCATGTGTTATTTTTATAGATGTTAAAAAGAGTCGATTAACATAAACATACTCTACCTCTATTATATTAATAAAAATATACTCTCAAAAGTTAAATTATCAAAAATATACATTCAATTAATAATTAATAAAGAATAAAAAATCTAATTTATCTCTCTCAATCTATTTGCTCTCTCTCCTCCTCCTCTCACCTTCTCTTAAATCTCTCTCTCTCTTCCCATCACCTTCTCTCCAATCTCTATCTTCTCCTTCTCTCTCCCTCCGATCTATCTTCTCCTACTTCTCACTCTCATCCTTACTCTCTCTTTCCGATCTTTGTCATCATATTTTCTCTATTTTTTTATCATTTTCTTCTCTTCTTTCTCTCTGATCTCTCTATTCCGTAGAGATTGAGACGGACACATCTATCGGAATGGGCAACGAATGTGTACAGCGAGATCGAAAAATCGAGTTTGATGTTGACGGAGATGTGGTCGTCGAAGGAGAGGCCCACGACGACGACGTGATAGTTCGAGATCGAAGGACGGGTAAGAGTTAAATTTGTTAATTAGTTTATAATGTTGAAAAATAAGTGTATGAATTACGTGAATCAATGGTATGGAGTTGAAATTAACACAATTATTGTGGATGCTCTTATATATATATATATATATATATAAACATATATACATCCGCCACGTTCCGCCGGCCGCCCCAACACCACTATCCACCACCAATACCAACCCCCCTCCCCCAACCACACACACAACACCACCACCATACATTTACACACACATATATATACACACATATAAATACATATACATATACTTATATACACTGCCACCACCACTTCCCCCACTGTCCGACGACACCATCCCCCTCCCTCCGCCTCCCCCACCTACCCACCCACAATTGCATATATATACATACACATATATATACATACATAAATACATATATATATATATATATATAGTTAGTTATCTTTTCAATTTATTTCCTTTTTTTAACTATTATTGTTGTAAATATTGATTTTAATAGAAATTGTATTTTACTTATATTCATATAATTAATTTTCTGTTTTTCTATTTTTGTAAAAAAAAATTCATTTTTATAGACATATTTTATTAAATGTTTTATATGATAAAAATTTGGAAATGACAGTTTTAAAATTTATTTGATATGTAAAGTGCATAAACGTAAAAACACATTAAAATAGCGATGACGTCAGCAATTTAGACGGAATTGGCCTAAATTGACCCAATTATTAACGTTCATGTACTAAATCAGTTTTCGTGAAATTTAAAATTATTAATCGTTCCTTGCACAAACCCTGAGTTGCCTATTAACCCATTATTTTGAAAGGGCAAAAGTTAAGATAGAAAAGGCTCCTTTTGTGAAGTGTTCACGTTGGCAGGTGGCATGTGATCCTATGTGGCATCATTACATAATCAATTAGTAAATTTAGCATGTCTTTACTTATTTCCGATTAATTACAGAAAATTAGATATTGTTTTGACCAATCCCAACTATATTCGGATCAAAATGTACAACTATTTTCATGGTATGGTGTAAGGTAAGATACGAATAAAAACGGAATGTTTTTTTTTTTTTGTCGTGTTTTCCTTGTAATGAGCTCCGTACATAAAGTACTTTCCTTGACATAAACTATAAAAACGGATCTTTGCTTGTTAATTTTAGCCTATAGTTATAAGATCTAAAGAATTTACTTCTAATATTAGTGGGTAGAGTCGAGATTTATTATAGGGAAAAGCTAACTGATGGCGTATTCATGAAGAATAATTAATAAATTTTGTAAAATATTAACTAATAATAATTCGTGGTTTTATGTACGTTTGTATCCTATATTGTTTTACATTTTATCTTCTAATCCTATTCATTTTTTTTCTATTTTGTACCCTACAGTGAAAAGGTAAAATCCAAGATCAGTGTTTGTTCAAACTCTATTTCTACAATCTAAATTGTCTTTTTCTAAAATAAACTTTATCTTTATTCATCTCAAACCCACCATAACTCTTTCTCTCATGTCAATTTCAAGTCGTATTTGTTTGCCCCATAACTACCCATCATTTTCTCATCCGTGGCGGCGATGGTATTATGAACTTCCGACGAGATAGCCGGAGGTCCGGTCACAATCATGAAATGCATACATATTCGTAAAAAAATGTATTCCCATTCTTAGAATGCATACATTTTCTACCCCTTTGGTCATCGGTGGAGGTTGTCAAAGGTTCAGCGAACTTTTACAAAGTGTATACACAACCGTGAACTGAATACACAATCATGTAAGTGCATATACAATCATGAAATGTATATACAATCAAAGAAAATGATTTTTCATGAAGAATTATTTGGTATTATCACTTTTTGATAATATAATTTACTATTAGGCCTTTTTTTGTTAATTGCGCCTATATTAAACTTTTTGTCTCATTTTTTAAATTTTGGATGGAAAACAGTCTCGATGGAAAACCTTTTGATTTTAAATGATTTTACCTTTATACCCTAATATAGTTAGACTATTTATTAGATATAACATAGTTAATTATAAATTACATAATGAAGTATGATATTAAGTAATTTTGAGTAAAAATAAAATTCTAAATAAAGAAAAATCTTGGATACCAACAAAATTA
This sequence comes from Primula veris, assembly GCA_963682055.1. NCBI lineage: Eukaryota > Viridiplantae > Streptophyta > Magnoliopsida > Ericales > Primulaceae > Primula > Primula veris. Next base: position 23,935,773 of record OY821743.1, on the reverse strand, counting down.
AAGTTTAAAGAAAAAAAATTCAAAAATGTATAAAAGGTTACATATGGAAATATAAAATATACAAATAATACATAATTAAAAATTAAAAGTTAATATACATTAATAGAATTAATTTTAAATATAGAAACCTTGTTTAAATAAACAAAGATATAATTAATACACAAAAATCATATAGATATAATTAAGGCTCAATTTGAGTCCGTTTTGGGGCTGAAACATGGACGTTTTAGTCTGAAAAGGAGCTCGATCTCAGACTGATACGAGCTCCGAGTTTGGGCTTAATCGGAGGTCGTTTTAAGGCTGTAACAGAGTCCGTTTTGGGCCGAAACAGAGCTCTATTTTTGGACTGATATGGATTCGGAGTTAAGGCTAAATCGGAGGCTGTTTTAAGGTTGAAATTGAGGCCGTTTTGAGCTGAAACGAGCTAGATTTTAGACTAATATGGATTCCGAGTTTGGGCTTAATTGGAGGCCGTTTGAAGGCTTAAAGTAGTGATTATTCATAGTTTATGTGTGTAATTTTTCAATTCATGTAATTATTTAGATTTTAGATAAATTTGCATTGTTTAAGATTGTTTGTATGTTTTTTTTTTGTTATTTAGATATTTAGTTCTTTAAATTGTAGTAGATAATTGAACTGGTCAGTTTTGTTTGGATGTAGTTTTTTTTTCGAAAATGAGGTCTTTTTTGGGCTGAAAGGGAGAATGTTTCGGGCTAAAACAGAGTTAGTTTTGGACTAAAACAGAGCCCATTTTGGGACTGAAATAAATAGAACTCGTTTCGGGACTGAAACATAGATATTTTTCGGCTGAAACTGACACTGTTTTGGACTGAAAACATAGTCCGCTATAGTGGTAAAACGGAGGCTATTTCAGGTCCAAAACAGAGTCCGTTTGGGGCTGAAACTGTACTCGTTTTGGGGCTGAAACACACTTTGATTTTGGTCTGAATCAGAGTTTATTTAAGACTGAAATTGTGCTCGTTTTTTTTTTTTTACATAAGTTATTGCTTTTTTCCTGAAAAATGTATTATCCCTTAAAATCTAATAAATTAGTTTAATGTTTAGCCATTGCTGCAATTACCGAATTCCCTCTTTATTTGGTTTCTATTTAAATATGTAAGCTCAAAATGGTAGGAGCGTTTGAACTCAAATTTGGGTTCAAGAGATTCGTGGTTCGAATCCATCCGAATTTTTTTTTTTTTAATTCAAAGTAAAATATATGCACTTTGTTTTGTGAATTATAGTGTTTATATTAAACATTATGCAATTTAGACTGAACTATATGCAATTTTGACTGGGCTATATGCAATTTTGACTGAAATAGATGCACTTTCTGCTGAATTATATGCACTTTTAGCTACCATATGCACTTTTAGCTTAAGCAGATGCACTTTTGTGTGAACCAGATGCATTTTCGACTGGATCAGATGCACTTTTCAGCTGAACAAAATGCACTTTTGACAGAACTATATATACTTTTATTGAACTATATGCACTTTTGCCTGAACCATATGCACTTTCGACTGAACTATATTCATTTTCGACAGGACTATATGCACTTTTTACTTAAGTATATGTACTTTCGACTAAATTAAATGTTCTTTCAGCTGAATCAGATGCACTTTTAGCTGAACTATATGTATACGCACTTTTATTGAACTAGATGTACTTTCAATTGAATTGAATGCACTTTCGACTAACTATATGCATTTTCAACTGAATTATGTGTACTTTTATTAAATTATATATATTTTTGACTGAACTATGTGTTGTTTCGATTGAACTACATGCACTTTCAGATCATTTAAATTAAAAAAATGCCACTTTTTCATGAAAAGGTACTTTTTGGTGAAAAAAAATTCATTTTTTAATGAGAAAACTGTTTTTTGATAAAAAAAACTGTTTTTTGATGAAAAAACAGCATTTTCAATGTAAAAAGTGGAACTTGACAAAAAAAAATATTTTTTTATAATTTTTTTGTTATTTTTTAAAAAGTTTGTGATTTTTTTAAAAAATTTTGGTGACTTTTTTTTATAGAAAAAATATGTTTTTTTTATAAAATACATTCTTTGTCATATTTTTCATTTTCTGTGATTGTTTTAAAAAAATACATTTTTTTTTTATTTTTTGATTTTTATTTTTTATGATTTTTTCGGTTTTATAGAATTTTCTTTAATTTAAAACTGTTTTTTTAGGTTTCTAGATAGAGAGATAAAATATGTGTATTATGTTTTGGTTTGTATGATGACGTTTTGGTAAATAAAGTAAATAATTAAAAAGCGTTAACAATGTGAGCTAGATATAAATACCCCTAATATTTATATTTTTCCATATGCCACGTTAAATCTAAACTAAAACACTCTCTCTCTAATCTCAATCGATCTATGAATACAAGCTCCTCACCGAAAAATTAGTGGAAAATTAGTGGAAAATAAAACAAAAGAAAAGTGTGAGAAAAGTTTATATATAAAATGATAGATTTTTAAAAAGCGGAAGAAAAATTAAAACAAATGAGAAAACCGAGACTATCTAACGGATGCAGCGTAGCTGACTCAGAATACACAGCCATTGCATATTGCTACAGTTAAAATATGAAATATACTGTAACAATATCCAATGAGTGTGAACTCTGAGTCACTCTGACTCATAGTCACGTACGATTCTTCCCTATCTAACTCTTTGTCTTCTTATTTTGTTTTTCTTTTCTCGTGATTTCTCAAACCTTAAAACACGTGATCGAAAAATAATTTCAATTTAATTTTTCTTGGTTTTTTTTTTTTTTTTTTTAAGGATTTTTCGGATTTAATATATATATATTTTTTCTAATAAAAACATGTCAAACTTTAAAAGACAAAACAAAAATCCAGATACTCTGAATGGGACGAGACAACGGTACACTGTTCCCAAAAGCAATTTTCTTTCTTTTTATTTATTTGTAGAATTATCACCTCCACTGCATTGTACAATGTATACATATCTGTTCATGTGAACACATTCCCAAACTGTACATTACTCTTTAAAAGTTGTAACTTTGGTCCTACAATCATTTTTTATAATCTCTACTTCAAATATAGAACAATAAAACCAATTATAAACCCTTTAATCTATCCTCAATTTTCTACAAAACCCACATTACAAATTCCCTAAAATAAATAAGAAATAAGAAGAAGAAAAAAAAAAACCCAGAAATCATTCCACATTTCCTAGAAAACCCATATATCATAAAATCCCTAAAACCCATGATTTAATCAACTTGAGCTTATTTCCCCAAGAATGGGTATTTATCCAAACCCCATTATTCTATTATCCCATCTTTTATTATTCTCATTAGCCAAATCTGAATCTGACTATACTACACTTATCTACAAAGGTTGTGCAAAACAAGCATTATCAGATCCAAATGGGGTTTATTCACAAGCTATCTCATCCTTGTTTGGTTCCCTTATTGCACAATCCTCTAAAACTAAGTTCTACAAAACCACCACAGGTACTAGTTTAATTTCATTAAAATGGTTATGTTGTACTCCTAGTTGGTAAACTTTGTTTTGATTGTATGAGTTCTAGTTTGAGGCAATTTGCTTGTTTTGATACACATTCTAAGTAAATTTGTTGGCTTATAGAGACTAAGTAAAAAAGGCCCAACTTTTTTAGTTTGGAAACCAAATAAGCATAGCTGTTAATCTCACCAACGATCACATTGCGGCTTATATCATATTTTTCAAAAGAAAAATCCTACAAAACCACCACTAATACTACTACAAGTGCTTACTTTAATTTAGATATACCCCCTCCGTCTCATAAAAATAGTCCATCTAGGTTTTTCATGAATATTAAGAAGTGTTAGTTAGATAAATAAATATGAGTATCAGTTCTTAAATATAGCCTTAAATATGAGTGTTCATGATTTGCGAAGAACAATGCTTATAGGGGCATTTATTTTGGGACAGAGTAAAAAACCTAACTCGACTATTATTATGGGACGGAGGGAGTAGTATTTTGTTGAGTTTTTTTTAAACGGTAATGTTTTAGTTGGTAAACTTTTTGTTGAATGTATGGGTTCTAGTTTGAGGTATTTGGCTTGTTTTGATACTCATTCTAATTAAATTTAGTTTGTTTATAGGGACTGAGTAAGAAAGCAGAGTTAATCCAGCTAAAAGTCGTATCTTTTTGCGATTTGAAACCAATTTAGCATTGGTTACTTTAAATTAGATATAGTATCTAGTTAAGTTTCTTTAAAATGGTAATGCTGTAGTTGGTAAACTTTTCGTTGATTGTATTGAGTTCTAGTTTGAGGCATTTTGCTTGTTTTGATACACATTCTAATTATATTAAGTTTGTTTATCGGGACTGAATAAGAGAGCAGAGTTAATCCAACTAAAAGTTCTAATTTTTAAGTTTGGAAACCAAAGAAGCATAGCTTTTAATCTCACCAACAGAACACATTGCAGCTTATAGCATATTTTTAAAAAGAAAAATTCTACAAAACCACCAAAGGTATTAGAAGTGGTTAAATTAAATGAAGTAGTATTTTATTTTCTAGAATGGTTATACTTGTAACCTAGTTGGTATTTCTTTGTTGAGTTCTAGTTTGAGGCATTTGGCTTGTTTGGATGCACATGTTTAGTGCAACAGCAGCTTATAGAGACTTGGTAAAAAAGCAGAGTTAAGCTAAAATAAATGTAGTCTCACCAACCAAATGCATCGCAGCTTATAAGGAAAACATACAGAATTTTGAGCTGAAATGCTGATAGGAGCAACCAAACAAGGTCCAAGATTGAGGCATTTGGCTTGATTGGATGCACATTCTAGGTTAATTAGTTGGCTTATAGGCACTTATTAAAAAAAACAGAGTTAATCCAGCTAATATTTTAGGTTTCTTAAGTTCAAATAATCAAATAAGCAGACTTGAAGTCTCGCCAACTAAACACTTTGCAGCTTATAAGGATAACATAAGGAAAAATGTGCTGAATACTAAATAGAAGCAACCAAACAAGCTCCTGGTTTGACTATGAGTACTCTACATAGGATATAAAGAGAAACTTATTGTTTTATCAGTAAGTATATCTTTCTTTTTAAATGGAGTCATAAACAACTTGCTCAGCTTTAGGTTCTAGAAGGGTTCATTTGGCAGGCAGCGGGATCCTCGAGCTTATTTTGGTTTTATGGTCTGAAAAACGTTGAAGTTTTGAACTAAAAGCCAGCTTTTCCCTCAGCATCAAATAAGATAGCTTATTTGCTCAAAACAGCCAAAAGTTCCCTTCATTTGATTATATGAGTCCTATATTAACTCCCTATATATAGAGGTTCACACCTATTCTTTCACTAATTAGAAAATAATCCTTTTTTTAATACATTATTTACAACAGGATCCGGCCAAACCACCATCACAGGCCTATTCCAGTGCAGAGGTGACCTCAGCAATGTTGATTGTTACAGTTGCGTAAGTAAGCTACCTATACTCATAGACAAGCTATGTGGACAGCAAGTAGCTGCTAGGGTTCAGTTGCTAGGTTGTTACATGCTATACGAGATTGTTGGTTTTGCTCAAGTCTCAGGCCTAGAGTTGCTCTACAAGACATGTAGTGGAAAAGGCAAAAGAGGGGCGGATTTCGAGGAGAAAAGGGACACCGCTTTGTCCCAAATGGAGAATGGAATCGGAGTCAATAACGGGTTTTACGTGACAAGTTACGGCTCGGTTTACGCATTGGGACAGTGTGAGGGTGATTTGGGAAATTCAGATTGTGGGAGTTGTGTAAGGAGTGCGGTGCAGAGGGTACAGGTGGAGTGTGGGGGCTCAATCTCGGGGATGGCTTTTTTGCACAAGTGTTTTGTTAGCTATAATTATGGGTCGAGTGGTGTGCCTAAGGACTTGGGTTCAGGTTCGAGTTCGGGTTCCTCCACGTCTTCACCGGATTCTGTATATTCTCCATCAGGTAAGTTTTATTTAAAAAATACTGCTTATTTGTTGAGATATGATATAAATTTTACGTTTCTTTATTGCATATTATTGCTGGAATTTTGTTATTCACACTGCATGAGCCGCTACATTTACCACCTTGTGCAAGAGGAAAGATTAATTGAATTTTTTTAAAATCCAAGAGTTGTACATCATTACTTCCGAATGTAGTTGGCGATGTAGTGGGGCTCGATCGTAATGTGGAAATGTTATTTCTTTACTAAACTTGATTTTTTAGTGGTTTATAGTTCGAGAGAGATTTAAGAAAGTAATTAAAAGTTACTGTATACTATAAATTAAAGGTGTGATGTTTCATGTTTGTGTGTGATACATCTTGTGGAGGAAGAATAAATTTAAGGGGTAAATGGGTCGAGTTCAGTTGAGTTGGGTTTTGCCAGCGCTGGCTCTTCTCATAGGCCTTGTCTCGTTGCAGCTTAATAATTGAGTCTTTTAACTTGCCTTGTAGGGCTGCAACTTTAGGTCTAACTTGTTTTGGCTATGGGATGAACCAGCTTTTTTCTCAACCTCAGAAATCCAGCTTTTCTTCAAAAAAGCTACAGCTAAATATGCCCTACTTTAAATATGAAACTAAGCCAGCTCTTCAATCTTACAGAACAACGCTTAATAAAATGTAGACTACACTTAGAACTAGACTGTCAGCTTGCACTTTAATAAAATTAATAGGGCCAGATCTGTGTATTTGTGAAACTTTTGAGCGGCACAAGTGACAGTTTTTTTAATCGAGTTAGTTGGAATTCAAACATGATAATAAAATAAAAAAGTTTCACAAGGTGTTAGTGCTTGTTTGAAAGTAAAGCTTTTTGAAAGTTAATCAAACCAAAAGAAAGTGATATTAAGTTGGGGCTTAATCTATTGGAACTACGGTCCATGTGACCATCTAAGTTGATGAAGTGAAAAAACATTGTTAGAAGTCATATTTAACGTTGTGAAACACTGAATACTACTACATGCCGAGACTGAAGAAACTGTTGTTCTGTGTGCAACTTATATTTTTTGGTAAATTTATTTAGTATGGTAAACTTTAGAACGTTGTTGTATTTCTATTGTTTGTTGTCGATTATAAAGTTAGTCTTCGTTTTTTCAGAATATTTATTCGTCAGCAATCTTTCAATGAGATGTGATCAATCGTGTAGGTTCAGGGCATAATACAGGGAAGACAGTGGCCATTATATTAGGAGGCGTAGTGGGACTAGGATTCTTGGTGATCTGTTTACTGGTTGTTAAAAATTCAATGAAGAAACATGACGGTACGTGCATTGTGCTTGTTTGAGTCTTAGTGTCTTACTATTATGATCGGAACTTGTAAATCTAAAATCATAAATGTTTGACAAGAGTTCCGAAGAATGCCTTCTTCTACTCAGAAGTACAAATATATGCACTCTTGTATATATTATAATACTTCTTCCAAAAACTTTTATCTTCTCATTATTTCACTATGACAACTACTTTTCAGTACTACCAACAAACAATGCATATTTCTTTACTTTTCTACCAATCACAACAACAATAATATTTCGTACTTGTAAAGCGCGACCAAGCTAGCTTATTGTCTCATAATATGCATCATTGTTCTGTTCTGTTCTGTCAGAGATACTTTATGTTGTATATGCTTTACATACATATATCTGATGATGTTTTGGCTATTATGTATCATTGCAGATTACTGAGAAGAAGTGGCTCGAAGAACCACTGGTATTTTTTTGGCAAATCCCATATTTAACTACTTACAAATTATTCATATTCATAAATGAAGGTTATATGTCTTAGAGGCAGAGGGAGAATGGGAATTTTTGTTGTATTGTGAGAAGAAGATAGGGCATCAATGGAATGTTATATATCAGAATGTTTTATGGAAAATGTAAGCCGGAATGTTTTTGCTATTTAAAAGCATTGGTAATATTAATGAAGAGGTACAGTTTTTCCCACTTTTCCATCTTTCTACTCATAATTTTTGCATTTTTCTTTAATGTACTTGTGATAATTGAGTAGAAGTGAAATTTAAGTCACGGTCTTAAGGGAGCAGTGCAGTAAGGGATTGGTGGGCTGAAATTAAGTAAATTAGATGGCTTGTTTGGAAAAGTGAGATAAAAGTTCGTTAGATCCAACTTGAAACTGTCAGGTTTTTCGGACCCAGGCAACATAAGACCCTCAGCTTGTATGTTGGTCTATAAATGCATGCTTGTTCACTCGCAATGCATGCAAGTTTGTAAAAGTGCAAACATATTCTATCTCTGTAGAGGTAAAGATTCCGCGTTGGCTTCTCTAATATGAAATTGAATCAAGGACCAGCGACTTGAGAAAGGCAGATTTGTCCACGGAGTTGTATGATCCGATGTCAAAGCATCTTTCTTATGTTGGAGAAGCATACGAATTTAGAAATATAAGAGGGTCGTGTTGATAGTGAAATACGTTTGTAGGGACACGTGGAATTGATTTTCATGCACACACAAAAAGGAACACAATTTTTTTTATCAGACATTAAACATTTATCCTATATTGGCTTTTGAGAAGAATGGGAAAATTGATTCGCCACTCTTTGTAAGTTCGTTTCTGATTATCATTTCTAGGCCATCTACATATATTGACCACATGCGTCACAGAAATGTAGCAAAGAGACCTTGAAGAAGACTAAACAACCATGCCATCTCGTAATTAAGATCATCTCAATAGGCTTCGCTTGATGCACTTCGATTTTGACTGGGTAGCTAGCATTGGATAACTAGATAGTTCAGTCATGGGATAAGCAGAGTTGATCGTGATACCAAAGTTAAACCTGAGCATCCGCATTGGACACACTAGTTTTCGCTAGCTATAAGTCGTCATGTCACCAAAAAAGCGACCTCTAACTTGCATATTCACTTGTTAAAATTAGCTTGTATTTCAAGTCTACATTGGACCCATTGATTGTAACTAGAGAGCCTATATTATATCTTATTTAATTAAAAAATTGTGGTACTATAACCCCTTTAGAATAGAAAAATAAAGCAATACTAGTAATTAATTCCCAACAATGCCATGTTGGCTGCTAGATCACAAGTTACAATTAGCTAGTGCCACTATTGAGTTCATTTAGAGGATAGAGCAAGTATTCCAATGTGCATTAAAATTCACCTCTTGTATAGCATCTGACCGTACGAGTACATTGAAAACAATTTAAAAGATCCAATGTGGAAATCTCAACATTTGCTGAATCCTGACTAGATATCTACTGACCCTATATGATGCGACAAATGAAATTAAATTGGTAAACAAAATGCCGAGACATCAGACATGGCATTTGAGACCTATTCCTAAAATATAATAATCCTACATTTTTCCTAAAGAATTTTTTTTTCTAGATAAGTAGTGTGAACTGTGTGATTTTCCACTAATAACTTAAATATTAGTAGTAGGAACTAGGAAGTATTTCTCTAGCTATTTATGCTAATTCTGTTTAAGTTTTTATTTTTCTCCCTCAATGGGTGCCAAGATTTATTAAGGGGTAATTGATTATTAATATGCACATCTTGTCATTCAGGGCAAAGAAAGGAAACCATTGAAAGTGGAGTTTGGCAAACGTATCCAAGTCTAAGTCTAATATGACCCACTTATTCGCTGGAAAGGGGTGGCTACCACCCAAAAAATATAGAGTCACGTGACACTCTGACCTTTTAATTTTATTTAAACATAGTTTTTTTTTTTTTTTTTTATCAAACCATATTATAAATCCGTAAGTTATACGCTAGTATTTTTGGTTTTGAAAAATATGTTGTTTTTATATATATTTTTTTTTGACATTTTGAGTTTTAAAAATCTCGCAAAAACACAACTAAATTAAAAAAAATTATAAGAAAGTGAAATTTTTCGAAAAATACTAACGTATAACTTAAGAATTTATAGTATGGTTTGATAAAAAAAAAATAAGAAAAAAATCATGTTTACGTGAACTTAAAATATCAAGGATCATGTGTGGCCATATTTTGAAGGTATCAGCCCCCTACTTCCCCTATTCGCCGTCCAATGCCTTGTGTAACCCACCATAGAATATTGTAAAAAAAACTACATCAATTGTCTCCATAGTTTCAATAGAAGCTCTTTTGGACGCTATGTACTTCCAACCCTCACTGTATTGTATTTTCTTACTGAAGACCATTCTCGTAATCTTCGTATAACTTTCGACTATTGATGTTTTCATTTTTTCTGATGACGAAACCATTCTTCAAACTTAGAAAAAACACCATGAAATGACAAGATATATAATATGCAACCTTTTAGCCTTCATTTCTTCAAAGTCGCGTTGAAACGAGGAAATGGTACTTGAAGTTAAGCCAACTAATGTTTTTTTTAGTATTTAAAAATTGACCATAAAAATTAAAGAGCATCATTCATAGTAATTTAGCTTTGTTTGTCCAAGATGAGATTAAGGTAGATGCACTTGAAAAGAGCGGGTTTCGTAAATCCTATGTCTGGATGATAATACGACTAGGACTACTAGTACAATATGATAACAAAAGACCCAAAATGGGATCATTTAAAATACTAGAGAGAGGTGTTATTAGACCATTTATACTACATACCCATTTTACAAATTACTCAAATAACCTTTGATTATATATAGTGAAATATGTTAGGCTTAGTAGTTAAAGAAAACATAAACAATTCCGGACTATACCTATAAACTATAAATCCTTTCATTTCATAATCCAATTCTAATCCTAATCCGACTCATGTGTGTACACACAGTCCCGGAACTAAATAATTGGCAACCAAGTAGGACCAAGTCCGAGAGTTTCATAAACAATGACTTTATTGGAAGTTTAAAAATAAAATAGGTTATGAAACAAACAATGATATAAACTATGAGGAGCATTGTGGTAAACACTTTGAAATATTCATAGATACCTTGGCACATTTTTAAGATGTTTTTATATGTTTTGTAAACTCAACTTGGCAACTTCATTGACCAAGAATACAAATTTTCTCCCATCTGCATAAAGAAAAACACAAGTTAGTTCATGAATCATGGTCTTGTTTTCTTCTCTTAACATCTAATGAGATTTTTATGAATTGTGTTTAGTAAATTTGATTGTCTGTTTTTGTCTTTGATATGTTTTTGTAAGTGTATCCAAAAGTAAAGGTGAAGGAACAAGAAGAAGATGATCTGTTGACTATCAATACAAGGCCCCCTTTGGAGAATGTTAATTTTCTTTTAACTTATGATTTTAATTCTCCAGGTGCTATAATTTATCTCAAGTTTCTATAGTTTATTTACTTTGTTTAATTTTGAAGATTATATCAAGACAAGAAGTATGTTCTCTATTACTATATATTTATGATTAGAATCACCCGGATTAGAACTTGTTTGATTCAAGCTTTTGAGCTGATAGTTTATCTTTTCTTGGCTGGATTTGGCTGACCAACTTTAAAGCCGAAAATTTTGGTTTTATGGCCTGAAAAAGGCTAGAAGCTTCAAACAGGGTAGCGGAATGCAAATTTTTCTGGTCAACTTATACAAATTTCAGCTTATTTGCTCAAAATCAGCAGCCAAACAAGCTCTTAGTATTTCGATATTATTTTCAAGATTTTTAGTAAAATATAGCTTCGGAAATTTGAAGCTCTGATCAACAAATTTTTTTTTTCGCTATCCAAACTTGTTTCTGAGTGATTGATTACATTTGAATATGCCAAGACCTTGAAACATCAAACTTTTGCCCGTGCATAAGTTTTGTGCTCAAAAGATTAATACTTTTGGTTTGATTAAAACTTTGGATCAAAGACTACACATGTGAAGACATAAATAAGTTTTATTTCGATAGATTTATTTTTTGCTGAAATAAGAAAACAAGTCTGAATCCTGATATTCGGTTTCACAAAGATTCCCTTTATGCTTTTCGGTACATCGAATTCTACCAAAGTTCATGGTCAGAAGTCAGTACGAATTTGTTATACTTGTTTTTGTTTAGTTTTAAGTTAGCTATAAGACTATAACTGAAAAATCTTGCTTTTCCCAAACAAAGAAACAAAAAATTAGACGAATCAAATATAACCTTTCTAGGAATGTTTTAAGAAAATAATCTAAAGCTTAATGGGTTAATAGCTAATAGCAACCTGCATATTTCCCCTCAAGGTTAGCACTTTTTATCTGTTTATTAATATGCATACAGAACATGCCGTTACTCGTTGTTACACTTAACTTGTAAACATTTCTGTATTCCTCGTGGTTTGAATAAAATAAATGTTTTTCGGTTCTATCATACTTATCCGAAATCTTAAAAAAAGATGTCTCAAAACTAAAGCAACGCAGCAATTATTTAGTATCACTAAAGCAATTACATTAGTTTAACAATTCTGTTGTTCTTTTCCAGCCAATGACTACAATGATGACTCACCAACATCAGTAGTGCGAATACCTGAATCTTATGTTTCCAGTGTAGATCATCTATCACAAGGTCCGTAAGTGAAATCGAATTTTGTTTCGTTTTTATAAGAAGTTTCTCAATCTTATGGTTACTTAGCAGGAGAAGCGAAGAACAAAAATAAAAAGAATCACATAGAGACTAATGCTACAACAAATATTCGAGCTAGTCCAGTTCCACCACCTCGTGCGGTCTTATCAAGCCCCGGTACTCAACTTGCTATAATTGTCATTATGTCGTACCTCGTTTTCTTCATTTTTATTTTCTGCTTTTATTCAGCGATCTTAGTTAAGACTTATTATGTTAATATGAATTGCACGAGCTTGTTTCTTTCACAATTTTTAAGCAAAAATCCCTTGTTTGGAGATGTAACAAATTTAGAAACGTGTGCTTGGTAGATTTTTAGGCCAGAAAAAGACGCTTTTAAACTTGCCAATCAAATGAACTGTATCTTACTGGAAAAAGAATGAAGAAGTGTAGCAAGTACAATGCCAACAAGCCCTGTAATTTATTCTGGAAATGCTGTTCTAAACTTGAGTTCTACTTGACTTACGATGCAGACAATGATGCATTAATGAGAAGCAAAATCAAAGGTAAAGCAGAACCACTTTCGGGCTCGAAGGATCATAATTTGCGTGAGAATAGACATATCAGATGCAAAGCAATACCAAGAAAAAGCAGTTGCGAAAGTACTAAAAGCATAGTACGAAAGCCTAAGGAAACTCGTGAAATTAAATCTGCCTTGAAAGAGAAAAGAAGAGCTGGTTTAGCTGATAAGAGCTCCCAGCGAGCACATGAGAGGAAACAAAAGCCTGACTGGGTTTAAACCAAAAAATACTCCGAGAACGCATTTTCACCACATGAAAACTAGCATCGGTTTTAGAGTTCAATCTGAAAATTTAGCGCCGAAGTTGATTGAATTTGATTCAATGAGAAAATCAATAATTGTTGTTAGATAATGTGACATTGATGTAGTATTGATATAGACAGGTTTGACTGAATCTGGTTTGCTACATTATTGTCCAAAAGGACCAAAATACACTTACTTCGGGTTGAAATTATTAAAGACTCCGGAAAAATGGTTACTCAGAAAATATTTCCCAAGTATTATTAATAGCAATCTCACTTGCAAAGTTTTAAAGTTAAAAGCAGTGTGCCAGTTATTGTTTTTTTTCCCTTTAAATAAAAAGTACCCCCAATAAAAAAAATTGAGAAATTAATCATAGCAATCTTTTCTGTAATTGTAACATTAAGCAAGTAATAACACTATAAATATTGAGATCATTTAACATTAATAACTAACTTAAAAATCATGCAACTAAAACTCTCTTTGTACCATATTGAGCATCCCATATTTTTTATTTCTTGTTTCTACATCGTCAATATGTCGCACTTGTTTCTCAGCTTTGCCATTATAGTATTTCAGTAACAGGTACGGGTAATAAGTATTTTCATTCAAAAGAAATATCATATGATTAAAAGGGTAAATTAAATTTTAATATAGGATCCCATGATGGACAAGTTCAATAAAAAAAAACATGTAAATTAGCACTTTTTATCATTTTTTACTTCAAAAGAGAAGGTCGGTGTATGGAAGTAAATGTTTAGCGATGATGTAGACAACAAAATAACAACGGTTCAGCGAAATTAATCATATGAATGATGACTCATGTTGTTCTTATTGGCGTTCTTTCGCTAAGAATTGGCTCATACAATTTTTCTATCATGTCTTTTATACTTCTTTGGTTTAAAAATTTGATAAAATCCGGAGATTTCGTAGAAATTTAGGAGTTAAAAGACACGATTAATCAAAGTAGAAGAGAAAGATAAAAAACAAATTAGGGCTTAACCCTCTTTCAATAACTTAATAGTAAAAACATAATTAGCAGTACCTAGGTTTATGGGTATTAAATAATACGCATAACAAAATAAATAGCAAAAATGATCCTCAAACATCAATAAAAATAATAAATAGGTCACTTAATAATAAACTGACAATTAAATAATAAATCTAAATACACCAAAAGTTGTCGTGCTCATCATTCCTTCCCCCTTAAAAACAAACTTGTCCTCAAGATTATAAGAAAGAGCCCAAATGAACAAAACACCATGTGTCCAGTTTTCCAAGATCTGGCAACAACCCAAACAGACTTCTTCAGCATCGAGAGTATCTTCGACCCCGATCAGGAGGAAACCGACCCAATATATGACACCTTGTTGATCGCCTACATCTTTGCATTTCGGCACTCTACCAAACCAACAATCCCAAATCAATATTTCAAAAGCACACTCACAAGCACACATCAAAACTCGAGCGATCCTATTATATTTTGAAAATTCTCTATAACCATCATAAACCACCGCATCAAAATAAAATCGAATACTCGACTTCTCATTCGATTTATGAAAATGATCATCCCAAAACGGATCAATATAGTTACTAGATGGCTTACCGATAACATAAGATACCCATATAATATCATCAACGCACAATAGTATAAAGGCATAAGCCAAATCATTAAAATCGTATGAACGGAAAAAATGAGTCATTTTCGTAAAGGCATAACTTATTAACGGTGCATCAAAAAATAGTGAATCCGATATTGAAACCTCCCTAGAAGTATTAGGTGTTTTATTATAAAATTTTATATAATTCGGACCACTTTAAGCCGCGCCAAGAACTTTTTTCTTCATGCCATAAAATCTTTCCAGACCATGTTTGGACAGGCCAATTCACCAAAATGTAAAAATTCATAAATAAATCCATGGTTATCCAAATCTTGTGAATGCAGCACACAAACGTCCATACACAGGAGTACCATATCTTCCTACCAAATTTGGACTGAATCAGATACCATTTGCTAACCCAAACAATTAATTTTCCAAACAACGTTGTAGCGGTCATAATAAAAAAAAATGCACACCACCGAAACCTTAAAAATTCATAACTCGGTCGATATGGATCCAAATGCATCAAATTTTATGTCCACGTGGCCATATACCAGTATTCTACTAACCCACAAAATTTCAACCAATTTGAAATCCTGTTGCTATAACAATTAATTAATTTTCTACACAGAAGTCATGCTATCAAAATAGAAAAAAGCATGCAGAATTCTAACTTTGGAAACTCATAATTCATTACCCGGTTGTTCAAATGGACCGATTCTTATCACAAGATGTTCAATAATGTCGAGGCTAATAGACTACCAATTTTTTTGAAAAATATGACCGTTTGATATAGCAAATCATTGTTTTACCAAACAATTTCATAGGTATGTCAACATAAAACTAACAAATAGTCAATTTTAGCCAAGTATTTAAGGTACCTTCCATTGCCAAAAAGTATAATTTTAAAATCACGTTCCCCAAATACTACCATTACCATTATCGCCTCCAAAGCAAATAAACACATGAGTTAATTTATCGATAATGGTCTCGCGGTCATGAGAAAAACACACCAAAACTATAATCGTATTTGTGTTTAATTTACCACGATCGCATGGTAGTCCCACCAATTCATTACATACACCAATTTTTATAATTTTCAGACACTTCTCAATAGATCAGTAATTAGGACGTCTCATGTAATATGACGAGCCTAAAAAGGAAAACAATATCATATAGCATACTCCACGATTCATCCAATTTTCAAACATCAAATCCACAAGTAACATTAGACGATCATCACCCACTAAATAAATGTAACGATGGCAGCGGAAAAGAAGTAATTCGTATAAGCAAAATTTATTATTTAGGTCGGGAATTTTATCAGACACCTTCAATCTTCACATACTCTTCCAATGCAATTAAACTCATCAATATTTTTTTCTCCTCCTAGGTTTTCACCAAACCAAACCGTCAAAATATTTGCACGAAATCCAGCAAATACCAATTTTATCGTTCTATTCTTTTGGTCTATACGAAAAAGTTTATTATAAATATTTTTATCTTTTACTCTTTCGCTATATAATTCAATTGCAAACATGTCAACAAAATTGTTATACGCCTTATCACCGGATATAATAGCTAAATATTCATCAACGTAATTTTTATTTGAGCATTCAATAAAATTACCCTCATTCGACTCGTTCTCGAGAACCAACTCGTCGTCGTCTTCATCTTCATCATCACTTAGGCTATTCACGTACTCGGTAATAAGTTCTTTCACTTAGTTGCTTCTATGCATTAAATTCACACCAAAATGGCTACCCAATTGTTTTAAAATATCTAGTAAAGTATCTTTATTCCAATCGACATCGTATAATATAACGTCAAGGGAAACCTGAATATTTTCTTTTGTGGGTTCCATAATGGGTTCGATAAGATTAATTTCGTCACACTCAAATATCTCCAACTCGATATGCAAAAGTTCAATTATCGAAAACTCCAAAACCTCATACCCATCCAATCGAAGAGCCCCGCCTGCGGTCGGATCCCGTGCTTCTACCACGATACCCCTCTTTCGACACAACAACTCCAATTGAGATTTAATTTACTAACACCTTTTTCTAGTGCCCTAACACCCACCTTCATCATATCCATGTCTAACAATAATTGTTTTCGATCCATGTGATAATAGTAACAGAAAAAAGTTGGGAAAAAGATGAACTAGGGTTCCCACGAAGTGTAGGAAGGACCTGCTCTGATACCAATGATGAAACCTGAAGATTTCATAGAAATATATGGCAGAAATAAAGATCAATCTCATAAATTCTTTCCAAACAACCATAATATATTGCACGCGCTAAATACCTTACAGTCGTTCTATCCATCAACTTGTATGCACGAAAAAATATCTGAAATTGCATCTTAAAAAAATCATTTTCTCTTGTTTCTTTCTCAACCCAAATACTGAACAAATTATAAGAGGAACTAATATGTTTCCAAAACGATTTTACTTATTCTTTCCCTCTATTTGTAAGAATAAACTCCACAAATTTACCGCTATCAATAGAAATTTTGTCGTACAACCCAATCACATATGGATCAACATAATCGCTCATAGGTTTGTCGTAAAATAAATTATTTAGATATACCTCGCAATTTATGTTTGTCGAATAAACCGCAATTCTGTCACTGCAGCGGATGAGGATAGGCCAATTGCGGTTTGCTCTTCTTATTCAAACTCATCTTCATCGTCACTGAAGTCATTAATACAATCAGTGATAATTTCTTTCACTTCTTTTTGTCGATGTAGAAAAGAAATCCCAAAGTGGTTACAGAGCTCAACTAAAATATCGTATAGGCTGGTCGTATTAAAATCAATCTCCAAAATAATATAAAAAACCACATCTCGAACCTATTTGTTTGTAGGCTCAATAATGGGTGCAACAACGGCTGTGGTTTTCACGACTGTGGGCTTCACATACGAAAAACCTAAAACACCATCATCATCAAAACGATCAGCCCCTTGCGGAGAAAATCCGCTAACATGCAGTGGACCATAACAGGTCGCGGGTTGGTGGGTTCCACCCACCCCGTCGTCGGTTGTGATGGATCGGCCTGCCTCACTATTTTTCATTGTTGGCGCAGGTGTCTGTATCTTGATGCTTCGTCTCTGACACAACCATTCCAATTGATTTTTTATTTCGCTAACCCTGTCATGTAGTTCTTGTATACCAACACCAGTTTTTTGAATATCACTCACCAATTGATTTCGATTCATGATAAAAAAAAAATTATAGTTAAAAAAAGAGAGGAAAAAAAAAGAATTAGGGTTCCCACGAAGTGTAGGAAGGACCTGCTCTGATACCAATGATGAAACCCGGATGTTTCGTAGAAATTTAGGAGAGAAAAAGCGATCAATTTCACGTCAAAAGATACAATCAATCAAACTAGAAGAGAAAGAGAAAAATAAAATAGGGCTTAGCCCTCTTTCAATAACTCAATAGTAAAAACATAATTAGCACTACCCATGTTTATGGGTATTAAATAATACCGATAACAAAATAAATAGCAAAACTGGTCCTCAAACATCAATAAAAATAACATATAGGCCACTTAATAATAAACTGACACATAAATAACAAATCTGAATACGTCAAAAGTTGTCGTGCTTGTTGAACATGGGTTCAATAATTGATTTTGATTATAAGTATGATTATGAATTAATGATTTTATATTTCGATGAAATAATGCTTGATCTTTTCCAAAAAGAGTAAATGTATATTTCAGGTCTTTAAAAAGAAAGAGCATTCGAAAACGAAGCCAACGGTTCAAGCGGAACCAAATTCGGAGCTAAAACGAAGAAGATACAAGCATTCGAAGGTTAACGAGACCAGGACAAAAACGACCGATCGACTGTACAAAAACGACCGATCGTTTTTGGTCCAAATTCTTCCAGTGAGCAGGTCGAAAAGTCGACCGATCGTTTTATGAAACGATCGATCGTTTTCCAAAAGAAATAAATGAAAATTTCAGCGCCAGAAAGATAGAGCACAGAAAAACGAAGCCACAGGTTCAGACGGAACCAAAATCGGAGCTAAAACGAAGGAGTTATGAGCTTTCGAAGAATAGCGAGAAGACCGAGAAACTGCCAGAAGAACAGTCGACCGATCGACTGGACAAAAACGACCGATCGTTTTTGGTCCAATTTCTTCCAGTGAGTCCAGTATAAAAACGACCGATCGACTGTAGAAAACGACCGATCGTTTTCTACAGATTTCGAAAACAGCTTTTCAGCTTATTCTGGAAAGTTGCTTAAAACCAGTGGAACCACTTCCAACGGTCATATCCAGCAAAAACAGACTTTGCTGTTATATAAACCACCCCAATATCTCTCATAAATCATCTATCACAACAACAATCAATCCTTCAACCTCTCTCATATACAAAAACCCAAAATCACCATTTTGGTGAAATACTTCGAAAAGAGAGAAATTGAAGATAAAGAGATACAAGCTCCAACAAAGATCAAACATCATCGAAACCACATATTAGCTTATTTTAGAAGCAATCGATTGTGGGTGTTGTTTCAATTTTCGATAAAATTGTAACGAGTATTTTATAAACTCATTTTTGTGAGCGAGTGATCGGGTAGAGGCTTTGTAAGCAAGTGAAGCTTAAAAGCTCTAGGTCTTTTCATTCGGGACACTCATAAAGTGTGGGGGAGCTTAATCGGTTGATTAGCTCATTAGGATTGTAAAATCCGAAAGAAGAATTATAGTGAATTACTCGGTAGTACCGAGGAGAGGACGTAGGCCGTTTGCCGAACCTCTATAAATCTTGGTGTCTTCTTCTTTCCCTAAACTTTTACTTTCCGCAACTTTATTATTGCTTATATTCTTGCTTGCGTTTAGGATTTCTAGCATTTCATTATAGTATATTAAACGCTTAAGTTTAGAATTTGCATAAGTTGGGTGTTAGTTGTTTAGAATTTTTAATTAGGCGAAAATCGCCAAATCCTTATTCACCCCCCCTCTAAGGACTAGCCGCACACGGGCCAACAGTGCTCATCAAAATTATGAATCATTAATGACTCAAGTATTCTTATTGCGTCACTTTCAGCAAATGACACTAATATTATGATAGATTGTCTTTTTCTATTTTCAAAAGAAGTGATTATTCCATCATAATACTATTAGAATAAAGTCGATCATTTATATTAGGACCAATGGAGTGTTAGTATTACATGTAGAGAACATGTATTTGTCCCAAGAGGTCACCTTAGGTGCATACATCGAAGCCTTTCATGCAGAAACACAACAAGAT
This sequence comes from Primula veris, assembly GCA_963682055.1. Taxonomy (NCBI): domain Eukaryota; kingdom Viridiplantae; phylum Streptophyta; class Magnoliopsida; order Ericales; family Primulaceae; genus Primula; species Primula veris. The sequence continues at coordinate 23,915,688 of OY821743.1, read as the reverse complement.
AGTTCGTCCTCTATTTTTTTTAAAACACTAGCAAGGAAGCCCCGTCCCGTCAAACAGGCGAGATATGTAGCGAAGAATAATGATGGTAAATATATACTTATAGAAAACATTTGCATGTTACCATACATTAATTATTCGTTTAATACATTGTTTTTGCCCTCTACATCACTGGCTTGATAAAATTATATTTTCTTTTAATGTCCTTTCTCCAGCTTGTTAATATGTAGCCAGCCCGGACACAAGTCGAGTAAGGGTTGAGCATTGAGTAATTGATCCGAAAAAAAAATTACGAGTAATAACCGACTATATTTTTAACATATTTGGTAGTTAAAATAAAAATATTAAATAATAATTTATTTACAATGTGTTGTAACAAATCAAATGATAGAGAAGTGTGTTATTTAACCTAAGATATTATGGGTTTGAAACTTTTAATATACAATTTAATTTAATTTTGTTTGATTTTGATTTCTATTTATCGAGAAAAAAAAAATCTAGACTTACTCATTCGGACATATCGGGCCGGCACTGTATGTAACGTGATGGAATTTATGTCACCTCATTCGCAGTTAACTATTGACAAAGTATTCCTTTAAAGTCGAACAAATGACAAACACAATATGTCACATTCATTTCTTATAAATATGTGTTTATTCTTAATGACCCATATTTTTTGTCTTGACTCACATTATATATACATTGAACCCTCATTTCTAACTAGCGTAACTGTGCAACCCATCGAACAAACCTTTCATCTCTTCATCAAATCTCCTAAAACTTACTAAAAGCAAAACTTTCATCACTTATTCAAATCTCGAGAAAGTTACTGGTAGTGTATATTTTTACTTAGTTTGTATTTCATAATGAAACGGAGTAGATGTTGGAACGATAGAACAAAATGATGTTGCATCTATTAATATTTGCTAATGAGTTACAATATTGTTGAGTTTTTATTCGATCTTTTATAATAGTGAGAAATATTTGTTTGTTTATTAATAAGTTAACATTCATAAATTAAAATACATTTTCATAGTATAAAAAAACCCATAAATAATTCAATTTAATGGGACCTAATAAGACGTAGGATTGAGAATATCACAAATAATTCAATTTAATGTGAGCTAATAGTCACGTAGAACGTGAAATTGAGAATCTCGGGTCCTATGTGGATTTTTTTCATCCACTTGTTTATTTGTGAATTTTAAAATAAATAAAAAAATGGTACCATGTAGGACATGCGATTCCCAATCCCGGGTCCCTTATTGTAGTGACTAAACACAACAATGAAAAAAGAACTCGTCGCCAGAAAGAGAATGAGAGGGGTAACACTACCGTACACCCGATGCACTGTAATTTAATGTGCGTCATCCATTAAAAATCCAACACATATTAATAAATTCAAAAATAACTAATTTAAAATTAAAACTAAAAAAAATTAATGGATGTAATTTGTATAGATGTTTATGCATGGTGAGAAAGAGAATTAGAGGGAGAAAGTTAGTAGTAAAGTAGGAGTAGGGGGAGCAAAATGTGCGTGAAAGACAAGACAAAAATAATAGTAATAATAATCCCCTGCACAAAAACTTACTCTCTCTAGTACAATCTCTCTCTCTCACACATAATGCTGGCATAATTCTCTCTCTCTCTCTCTCTCTAGGGTTTAGAGTCTCTCTCTACCAATGGCAAACACTTCCTTCAATCTACCGGTCACAGCTTCTCAGGTTAATTATCTCTCCTTTTCTTTTTCCTTTTTTTACTATGCTTTTACTACTACACTAGTTTTCATGAATATATTAACTATTATTATTATTTTCTGTCTCTATCCCTTTTTTTTTTTGCCTTTCTGTTTTTTATTATTCATTTATGGGTTTTTCTTGAAACTTATATTTCTGGATAATATAAATAACTATGTTTTAAACTGTGGTTTTTTTTTTTTTTTTTTTTTTTTTTTTGCTTTATGGGTGTATCTTGAAATATCCATAATTAGTAGTTTTTACACTAAATATTGGTTCCATTTTCTCTTCTAGGCTTTTTTTTACTATTCCATTATTCATTCATGGATTTAGCTTGAAAATTTCATTTCAAGATAATATAAGTAACTGTGGGTTTTTGTTTTTGTTGTGGTTTTTGTTTGATGGGTATAGCTTGAAATATCCATATTGGGGAAATATAAATGACTACTTCTTTTTTTGTTTTGGTATTTGGGTATTTCTTGAAAATTCCATATAAGGAAAATAATAATGTTTATTTTTCAAACTGTGGGTTTTGTGTTTTATAAGTATAGCTTAAAATTTCCATTTTTGGAAAGAAAATTAGGAAACAAATGCTAGTTACGCCTTGTTTGGCTGAAATCAAGAAGCTGGGTTTTTTGAGGACATGAAAAATGATGGATACGTATGACTTATGTTTTATTTTTATATCATGGGTCTTGAAGTTTAAAATTTAGGAAAATAATAATGACTATTTCCAATCTCTGGATTTTTAACTTTTTTGGGGACATCCTGAAATTTCCATTTTAGGAAACTAAAAAGGACTATTTCCAGCTGTTTTTTTTTAAATAAAAAAATTATGGGTATATCTTGAAATTTCAATTTTAGGAAAAAGTAAACTGAGGTTAAAGACTGAACAACACATGTTACTCTAAGGTTGTTTGGATGCAAGAAAATAAGCTGACTTATTTGGCTTATGTAATGGGATGGAAAAGATGTATTCATCTGGGGTTAAATCTTCTAGAATTTTCAAGTCAGGGTTTTGAAATATACACATAAGAAAATTGACTATCTTCAAACTCTGCTTTTGTTTTCTATGGGTGTAGGAAATTCCATTTTAAGACAAAACATACTGAAACCTGATATTAAAGATTTGGACAATGAATGCTACTGAAGCCTTGTTTTTCTGCAGGCAAATAAGCTGGCTTATTTATGGATGATAAAAGTGGGGCCATTGGGCTTACAACTTTCAGAATTTTCATGTTAGGATACAAACAATGCCCACCTTTTAAGCTCCCATTCCAAAATTTGGAGTAGCTTAGTTAATAAAAAAATACTTGGGCTTAAAAACTGCAATCAAACTACCCATTAGCTTGGCATCTACAAATCAATGACGTAAAGTTTATAAGGATGGAGTGAATTAGATATTGGTCAAAGACCCCTATTATTCTACCGTATCTTTTTGCTAAGAAGTTGTATCTTTTAGATAAATGTATAAATTTAAAATTTACGATTCCCATCCTTGATTTGTTGGATTCCTCCATGAAAGATTTGGTTCTGCTTATAAGCTCTATGCACCTTTAATTCTATAATATGAAACAAAATTTAGGTTTTTCTTAGAACCTGTTGGCTGTTACCATAACCCATAACGCATGAGAATTATACTTCTTTCTGTATTTTAATTTAAAGTATACAATTTGAGGACTTGTGCTAAGAAAAGGTTTTGTTGTCCAATCGAGGCAAAGCAGTATATGCAAAATTATATGTATCATCTTCATTTTGAGTAAAAGTAATACTTTTAAATTAGTATGAACCAGTTTTCATTAGTCATTGCATAAACAGTCTACAAAAAACTTTAGAACTTATTTTTTCACGTTCACCACAAGGGTATATATTGTTTTCTTATGAGATTTATCCAACGTGCCAATGAATATGTATAGAATTATTATTTACGGAACTGGATGTAGGTGGGATCTTACTTCCTGGGGCAATATTACAAGGTACTACAGCAGCAGCCTGATTACCTCCACCAGTTTTACACCGCTTCAAGCACCATGCTCCGCATTGATGGAACAACTCGCCAAACCGCCACGTCATTGACGGTATACTCCTACACCACATGCTTACTTATCTATCAAGTTTCCTGTTTATACGTTTTATGCTCAGCAATGATATTCTGTAACCCGCAATTTTTGCAAGTTCCTAGAAATTAGGACACTTGTAGATTTGAGGTCTAATCGGTAAGTAAAAAGAGGACTTTCTTTGAGGTTTTGGTGACAAGTGTTTGAAGTTGAAGCTTTTTGGAATAATTTCTTGGTTGTGAATGGAATGGGTTGTGAAGTCCGATAGTCTTTTTGGATTAGTTCTAGTTTTTCTTATCTTAATAAATTTATAAGTTGTTTAGCAGTTTTTGGAGACTATAAAGAGAAAAGCTGTTGAAAGTTTGTAGAATTATCACTAATAGATCTGATGGTCCTTGTTTGCCACAAGTTGTTGCTATTAGCGTCTGAAGCCACGCAAATGATCTTCGAGAGAAGTGGGAGATTTGTGTGTTTTTGATTAGTAGTAAGTAATTGATGCTGGTTTTTTTTTCTGGAACAAAATTAATTTATTTAGTCCTTTTTTTCATCCAATTTTCTTTTATTGTTAAGGTTCTACCTGTTCTTGAATGGGGTGGACTGTAAATTATATTGGACATATGGAGTTAGTTTCAATTTGGCGTATCACTTTATATGCTCCTACGTAACATTATGGTTCAAATGTTCTGCTATCGTTTTCTACTTTCGCTTCCAGTTAGAAGATACTCAGTTCGTGTTCAAAACTTAAAATTTTGTACTTTGGTGTTTTCAATTCTTCTCACTCTTTAGAGTTTCATAGCTGTCCTTTTCAGTCTGAGTTTAGTGCTAAATGAACTTGATTTTGAACCCACGGAGACGTGCAATTCAAGTAAGGTTTAGTGTTGGATGCTTACTGAAGGTTTGTGTCGAAAAGAAAGGGAAAATAATGATGCTTTTCTCCTGATTGATGGTTAAAAAACGATTACCCCTTTAAAGGAAATTAGTTCATTTCAATTGGATTTGGTATCTACTAAAGTTTCCATGTGCCTCTCCCAATCTGGATTCTTTACACCACGGTTATAGAAGTGGCTTATATGTGGCCTTTAGACATTTCACTTTTTAACAAGGACTTAAACGTTCCTATTTTTTTTCTTCATATCTTGTCCTGCTTTTTTTTAACGCTTCCTTTCATTTTAGGCAGCATCTTCTTTGTTCTTGCTGGTTCTTGTCTTACATCATAATCATATCCATTTTTTTTTTACTTTTTGGTTTTTTGTTGTACTGAGTAGGCTATTTTGTCCTTGTGCAGCAAATTCATGGCCTTGTTATGTCTCTAAATTACACTGGAGTCGAAATTAAGACTGCGAATTCCCTCGAGTCGTTGAATAGAGGTGTCCTTGTGATGGTCTATGGGCTGATGCGCTCGAAGGATTTCGACGGAAAAAGAAAATTTGTGGAAACTTTCTTTCTTGCGCCGCAAGATACAGGGTACTTCGTACTCAATAATATCTTTCACATTGTTGAAGACGAACCTTGTTATCCTCCATCAGTTCCCTATTTAGACCAGAACAATCAAGGTTACTTGTCAAAATCTTCAGCTATTCCTCAAAAATCAGGTTTATTTTTATATTACCTTGTAGATCTTTGTATTTAGCATATAAGTATTCATTTCATCAGTTGTTTGAAGAAATGTTCAAAGCAAATATACCAAAATGATTAATCAGATCTTGAATATTGTTGATAGACTAAACGTAGTGGACTCACTCTAGTTAACTACCCTTTTCTTCTTGGGTTGGAATCAGATACAAAATGGAAGAAAAGAAATGAAATGAAGAAGAATCGGAAATAAAACTTTGAATGGTCATTTAGTGATTATTGGGATCGAATAGTACTACCGTATGATCTCAGTACACCAAGCAATTAAGATTTCTTGAATAGATATTAAAGGAAATTTATAAATGAAGTCTATGAGATTAAACCATAAGATTGTCTATGCATATATATATATAAATATATATATATATATATATATATATATATATATCATGCAATCTGGATAAATAAATTAACAATGGTGCTTTTGAAATGTTGACGATCTTCTAAAATATCCTTCATTCCATGGCCCCCGTACGTTTCCAATACTTCTAATTCCTGAGACCTGTAACACACAAAGGAAGAAGAGCTCAGTCACATGAGAGATTCTAGTTGTACTTCCAAATCTAAGGGAAATGCTTTTTAACTCAAAATTACAATATTGCTTTCTTATCCTTTTTATTTGGTCATATAGCTAACTGGCTTCTGAAATCTGGATTAAATTGTCATAACTGGATACTCTACTTTTAGCTTCTGAAATTTGCTTCCTTTCTGCAAATCTTTGTTTAAGAAAATATTGGATTTTTGCAGCATCGAACTATATGATGAGTGGAGAAACTCGATACTGGGACTCTGTATCTCCAGCAACTGCCCAGGGAAAGGACCCAGCTGACAAGTACACATTCTCAGAGCAAGAGCTGTATAAATTTTTCGAGGCTGAATTAATTCTAGAAAACGACCGTCAGTCCAATGATTTACATCTAAGTTCAACGCAAACTATTCCTTCCCAATTGTCTCATCTGGCAGAGGAATTTACATTAGAGCCCCAAAAGCACACATATGCTTCAATAGTACGTATCACTTTTCTCATTCTTATAATTTGTCAATATCTTTGTAATTATTGTATCAATATGATCGGCAATTGTAAGCTAGATAACTTCTGATTTTGTTTTTTTTATCCCATAAGCTGCTACTTCCAGTAATGGATATGTGTACCCTTTCCATGGATTTCAACCCATGTTTTTTATGAGTTTTAACTGTGTAGTAGGAAAAAAAAACGAAAAACAAAGTGATGTACAGTTCGTATTGGTTTCAGAATAAGATTATTGTCAAAACTTAGGTTACATAACTTATTTGGCTTTGTTGTATTGGTTTATGAGAAAGGCAATTACAAATCCTATACAGAACTGCCATATGGCCCATATCAATTGCTTTGTTTGAGTTATATTTGCATTCATACCGATATTTGTAAAATTACATGCATGTAGAGTGAGAAAGTTGTTATGTACACATCTACGACAAGGAAGTTCCATGTAGAACATTATTTAAGATCTTGTTTCATAGGAAACGGCTGAAATTAGATGATTCATGATCGATTGGATTGGTTGATAATGACGAATATAAAAAATTGGGACTTTAAACTTTCTTATGAGAGGGGGAATCGAACCTACAAACACTTCTATAAGTCTGGAGTTGATTTTTTCCATTTTATCTATCTCCCATACATTTTTAAAATTTTTTTGTCTTTCTTTTGAAATTTGCAGGTTACTAAAATGCAATCTAAGGACAAAGTTCCAAAACAACCAAGTCCAAAGTCTGTATCAACTGCTACAGCAAAGTCTTCAACCATGGAAGGTGAGGGTCGTAAATAACTTATTGAGCTACATTATTTTTAACTAAGGACACTGTTATTTCTATATTACTTGAAACAAGATAAAAGATTTAGCTGATACATATAGTTACGTAATATATTCTAATTTCTAACAAAATTATTTTAAATAATGGAAATTTGGAATATGAATAATTTGACTCGAGGTTGGCAATGATCCTAATATATTTTTCTGTTGGATGGGCCAGTAACCAGTTATTAACAATTTTTTTGAAAGTGCTCGCACTTGATACATATGCCAAGTAAGTACTTGGAGCTATTGAAAATACGAACTGTAACAAACAGATCTGTAAAGATAAAGGAAGGTTGGTAAAGAGCCAATCCAAAATCACTGTTCATTGTAAAATGCCTATTTGGCTACATAAAAAGGCCATTTATTTCCTGGCAGTCCTTTAGACATTGCGTGGCTTTGTTAATTTGTAGCTTTTTGTGTACACTTAGGGTTACTTAATCTTTTTCTGAATGTATGTTTTGGTTTTCTCAGGTGAAATAAAGTCGGTGTATATAAAAAATCTGCCCACTTTTGTGACCCCATTTGAAATTGAGGAGGTATTTAAGAAATTTGGTAGAATAAAGCCTTATGAAGGAGTCTGTATCAGAAGCCAGAAGGTTTGTCTTTTCACCGCATGGCTTATGTTTGTGTACTGCATTTCTACTCCAAAGAATCTGTTATAATTATCTGTTAATTACTCAGGAAACTAGTGTCTGCTATGGATTTATCGAATTTGAGGATGTCAGTGGCGTCCAAAATGCAATTAAGGTCTGAATATTCATATTTAAATGCGCTGATGTTTTTTCACTGTTTTCCTCGTTACATTCACACATCTATCATGGCATATGTTTCTTTATTCACAGAAATGCACTCTTTACTCCACATTCAGCTTGTTTGTTTGCAGCATTCGGGTTTTGTTCCTTTTCTGTTGACAGTGGCCATGCATTAGATTGTTTAGCTTATAAGTTGAATCGTCTGTTTGGTTTTTTCTCGCTTTCTAAAAAAATGAATTTCTAAACTTTATGAACCCAACCGTTTTCTGAGCCTCGAATATATCAACAATTTTTCTTGAAAGCTTTAGTTACACTTATTTCCTAGGTCAATAGGTGGATGATAAAGATTATCTGGTTTCTGGTCTCTGTTCATATAAATCCTTTTAATTAATTCTTCAGACTTTTACAAATGAGAGGTATTGATTGAAAACTCAGATATGTTTGTCGCCAAATTGTCTAGCTAGGAGTTTAAGCAATCAACTCTCTGATATAAATATTGGGCCTTGGTGTTTGTTTTCTTTCTACAGGCATCTAAAGTTGAAATAGCTGGACGGGAAGTTCTCATAGAAGAGCGAAGGCCAGAAAAAATTAAAGCATACCGAGGGAGTAAGTACTTTGTCACATAATTTTATTTTTACTAGTAATAAAATAATAAGTATCTTCGCAGAACCCCTAAAGCGCATTAGTGAAAAGTTACTTTTGAACCCATAGCTGGAAATATTTATGTAAAAAATAGTACGTATTCTGGAGAAATCTGCAGTTTTATGAGGTGTCTGTCTACTCTCCTTCAATGAGGTGGTATTAAGTATAAATGTTACAATAAAAGCTTGAGTTCGGAGTAAAGAAGATGAAATGTGATTATCTACCTTTAGCGTATTTAGGCTTATTTGGCTGCAGCTTTTACGCAAATATTATTTGAGGCCTCGAAAAAAGTTCATACTATTGGGTTCACTCATCTTAAATCTTCTAGCCTTTTCAGGATGGAAAGTCATTTTTAAGTCCACCAACCATGTGTAAAACAACCAAAAGCGGGATTAAATGCTAATATAAAGAAGCCCATCAATTTTTGCTTCCCCAACACGGACACACAACACACACATAAATTATCATATATGGTTTATATGTTAAGGTTATGGTCCCCCCCCCCCCCCCCCCTCTCTCTCTCTCTCTAATAATCTGGTGGATTTAAACAGGAGGAAGGAGCAAAGGAGGAAAAAAACACTCAAAAGAAGCATCAATGGGGTATTTTGGTGGTCATGGTTCAGGAAAAGACAGTAGTTTCTATCGAAAAGGATCCATTAAGACTAGATTAGAAAATAGCGTGACAGTACTAGACTGAGCAAACTATTTACATAGTACAGCATACGAAGAGAGTTTTTTGTCAGGTTATCTCGGTTCAACACATTCATCTCATACGGATCAACATCTGGACATAGGTTAACCTTTAGGTTGAGCTTTCAAATAGGTATTAGAAAGGAAAAGAAATACTCAATTAGCCAATATATGCAGAGAGAGTCATGGGATCTAAATGTTTTTTGTTCCCCGTCTGTACCGGGATCTGTTAATGCACTGGTAGTAAAAGGGAATTGAAACCAGTCTGTATGTTTCTTTTAAATGAATTATATGATCAACTTCTTTCCTTATGGCATAGAATTTTATTTTTTTCCTGTTTTTGCCTTCTGATGATAAATGCACAAGAAAGTGAGTCTCTCGGAGTTTGTTTGGCTGTAACCCTTGAGAAAATAAGTTGGGCTTATTTGAGATTAAGAAAAACATTGAGTTAATCTAAAGTTTTAATAAATTAATATAAAACTCTCATTTTCAGAATAGGATTTCGAAAAAGCTCGATTTCAAACTTGCCAACCAATTTCGAGGCGTCTTATAAGCTGTAATATGAATATGTTGAGCTTCAAGATGCGTTCAAACAACTCAGGCTTGTTAAAAAAAAAACAAAAAACAAATGAGCTGCTTATCTGAGGATGAAGGAAAAGTTAAAATTTTCAGCTCAAAACATGAACCCTTTTCAGGTCAAACATGCCTTTCTGGGCTTGCAAAAGTACAAATGCCATAAATGGTCATCGTAAGTATTTCAATCCAGAGTATTGTGGTGGGTTGTTTCCTTGGCATTTCCTAGCTAGCTAATAGTCAAATGCTTCTAATTTAGTAGTGGTAACTAGTCTTCTGATTATTAATTTTCATTTCTAATTTCATGATAATGGCTACTTAAAAGGACTCAAGTCTACATGTTAAAAAAGTAATAAAATTTTCAGCAACATTATCACGCTTTAAAGAACAAAATTTAATAAAAAGCCTTTGCAGTAAAGAAGCACAATGATGGTGCATATCTGAGCGTATCAATATTGAACTATGAGAGGAGTGAAATTCACTCTACTCTATAAACATATTTTTAAACAGAAATTACGTTAATTTCTACTAGCCACATTATCATATGGAGCAATCGACAAGTTAAAAATTTGAAGGCATGGCTGTTAAATTCCCCATTAACCACTGTTAAATTCCTTTTTTGGTTTGCTCAGGACCTTACCTTGTGTAAATGAGTGATTAAATATGGATCGTGCAATTTCAATTAGGTCGAACAATTCCAGTCGTGAATGGAGGGAATGTTTTTGTCCCGTCTTAATGCAACCCTATTTTAATTGCTAAAAATGGTTGGAAACATGTAACATCGTACAACATCACGTTTGGATGACAAGGTTGGAAAAAGCACAACAGTATCTAAATCGTCTTAACAAGAGCTACGTTGCGTAAGATTTATTGAACCAGCAAGCAGAAACGTGCTTTTTTCCCAGTATCTTAGCTGCGAGTTGATTTTTAAATTGAGGCTATTGAGCTTTTCCCTTCAAAGCTTCAAAGCGAGGTTTTTAAAACGGTAGACCGAGTGGTCACGCATGATGAACCCTAACCCTATTTTAGTTGCTTAAAATGGTTGGAAATTGGTACTATACGAGTATAAGTGTAACATCATATGACATCGCCTTTGGATGACAAGGTTTGGAAAAGCACAGTTGTATTTAAAAGTATCCATAATAGTTTTTTTAATTTTTTAATGTTAAATAGTGACACATAATCATTTAAAAAGATATTAAATTACACATATGCATATTAAATTTAATAACCACATTAGTTTTACTATTCTTATGAGAGAATTTATAGAATATAATAATGTTAATTGTGGGCTGTGTTTGCCATGTCACCAATTAAAAACATTGTTAGAGCATCACAATAGTTTTGTTAACTTTTTAATGTTAAATAGTGACACATTATCATTTTAAAAAATGTTAAATAACATATGCATCTTAAATTTAATAACCACATTAGTTTCACGTTATACAATGTTATCAATTTTTAATTAACAATTTCTCTTTTATTTTACTGGTCACTATTCTTATACGGAGAATTTATAGAAGATAATAATGTTAATTGTGGTTGTGTTTGCCATGTCAACAGTTATAAACATTAAAAACATTGTTAACTTTAACAAGTTTTTTAACATTTATAAAGATAACACATAATTTAACGCAAATTAGAGATAAACAAATACATTGTTAGCTAACTATTTTAGTTAATAATAGAGATAACAACACTATTGAAGATGCTGTTAACTTTAACAATTTTTTTAACATCTATAAAAATAACACATAATTTAACGCAAGTAATGAAGATAAAAAATGCATTGTTAGCTAACTATTTTAGTTAATAATAGAGATAATAACACTATTAGAGATGATCTAAATTGTCTCAACCAGACCTACGTTAAAAGCGTAAAATTTATTGAAGCCGAGAGCGGCAATATGATTTTTCCCCAGTATTTTTTTAGCGGTGAGTCGAATTTTAAAATTGAGATTTTTCCTTGAAAACGAGCTTTTTAAAATGGTACTGAGAATGGTCACGCATAATTAACACTTAACAATAATCAGTGAAAAAGTGGTAACTCAATATGGGTGAGGTATTTCTTTAAAAGAATATAATACTACTATTGTGGCTCAAAGTCTTAATTTGTTTCTAATCCATTTACTATTTTGTTCCAACAATTTTTTAATATTTTTCCCACTAAAACTCATTTGTGGAGTGGCGACCCACATAAAGTTACTTGAGAGCCACAAATGTGTATTTTAGACAAAACAGGGAACAAAATTATGAGCTATAGCATCATTCTATTTGCATTTTTTAGTAGACCAATTGGCCATTGTGTTGGTTTCCACTTTTTAAATACATAACTTTGTGCTGATTGTCTTCTAAATCATAGACAACTCATGGAGAGAAAAGGAAAAAGAAAAAGTGTAACACCAAAGAATAAATTGTTCATAAACAATTTCGTCTTTGTTTATATACTGAGTGCACTAATATTTAAACATTCAGCTAAGCTTTGACTTGATTTCGCTTTTACTTGTTCAGTAATGTGTTGATAAATGGTAAGCTTCAAATTTCCTTAAATAGTGCAAAACTAACTTAGTAGGCATAAAACCGTGAGAAAAAAAAACCCTGCTCGCATACAACATACCGATTCTAGACTGTGCTCGGTTGAGTGATTAGTTTGGCCGAATAAAAGTTTTTCAAATTATTCAATTCAGTAATGCTTAACGTCGCAGTTTTGTTTATGTTCGGGGGCTACGTACATGATGCAACATATCAAGTGATACTGCTAAACATGGATATTTGCAATTAATTTAGTTTTATCATTTTCTCCAAGTAAATGCGTAATTTATACAGTAAATAAATCTTAGGCTTTGCCGAATTTACAGAGTTTTTTTTTGCTTTTCATGATAGATTTGCACACTACAGTCACCCCTTTCAAATACCCATTTCCCAGTTCCCTTTTAGTCTGGCATAAATTGCAAAAAAAGAAGAATAAGAAAAACAGTAATTATTTCAACTTCCTAAAGAAGATTGAACAATTTTGATGGCTAAATTTTTTTCAATATTTAATCATCTAAAATTTAGTACTATGGCCATTGTGATTAGGGTGCACACGGTCCGGATTTTAACGGATTAGCCTCAATCACAATCCAATCCATTAATAACGGATTGTAATTTTTTGAATCCGAACTAAACCACTCATACTTCCAACACAAACCAGACCAAATCAACGGATCGGTTTGGTTTGGTGCGGATTTACGGATTCAACAGATTGGATCAGATTCGGATTGAATTCGGATTTATGAAACGAATGGTTACAACATAGGAGTAATAAAAAAAAACGTAAATAAAAGGAAAAAATAACATTAAACCATCCAAATGTTAACAAAACTTAATAACCCATAATCATTAGAAGAAAAAACGATGTCATCAAACAAATTGATGTGTAAATTATTTGGTATGTTACATTTAGGTTTTTTTTTTTTTTTTTATCGGACCGGATTTAGTACGGATTTAAATGGACCAATGGATCGGATTTGATACGGATTGAACGGATTGGATTGGTTTGGTTTGGTTTGGTTTCGATTATCACTTTAGAATTCTAAACTAATCCATTAAAAACGGATTGACTTTTTTTAATTCTAGACCAAAGTGTTTGATGAAAAATCCAAAACAATCCAAAACAAACGAACGGATCCGTTCGGATTTACAGATTTTAACTGTGAAGGATATTGCACTAAGATTTGCTTAATTTTGTGGGGCTCAACGAAGATTCTTTGTCATTAATTTTTACTTGAAATTGGAAAGAAAAGTAGTGAAGTACTGAAAGACGTGTTACTATAAATTATTGATGTTTATTTATCCTTATGATGGGTGCTTGTCGGGGACAGGGAACATATTTAATATTCCAAAATTCCCTAAAACTAAGTTTCTTTTTAAAGGAATATAACTGGAAGAAATGTTGCAATTTCACACGCATAGATAGTAACTGTAATGCTTGATCTCTTCTCTATACACGCATGGTCGATTCTCTGTGTATGTCCATCATTTAGATAAATGATCATTTTCAGAGGAGAAGTCATTGAGTAGAGGGGCCAAATTTGCATGAGTAATTAATGTCACGAGGAAAATAAAAATCCTGAATGTGTCAGAGCATTAACTCTTAACAAAAAATAGCATATATGCATGGTAAAAAATTAAGAAAGTATATATAATTATGAGGCTGATGCATGGGTGATGTCGTGACCCCGATATATACTCATCACTTAGGTTCCTCTCTCACAATCATTTCTATAATGGACGTCTAGAAAATAAAATATACACAATGAATTGCATGGTTAACAATTACTCCAATATTGACCTTTTATTTCACTGTTTTTTGGAAAAATTTAATTTTTTTGGCAAACTAATACGACAGATCTACCGACTATCAACGTACACATGCATGCTACAAAAAATGTTAAGATTTAAGGGCTAAGAGTCTATGAAAACACACAAACTATCGGACCAAGATGGATCTGGCCTAAAGTTGCTATCCATGGAAGGAGTAAAACCATTACAGGCACTTTTAAAGTTAAGATTTTTTGCACATTAAACATATAAAATATCTCATTGATTTGACAATATATATGTTCTTCCGAAAAGATAGTTGTTTTAAGTGCTCCAGGATAAAATCAAATATAAACTCAAGCAACTAGCCTTACAATCGGAAGTTTTTTGGATTAAAAAAAATCTTTTGGCTTGCGCACCGAGTAGTGAGTTGATAACCAAGATAGAAAACCTAAATATTGATGAAGTTGGAAAATATCTACATCAACGAGTAAGAGTATCCGTATCTGTTAACTCAAAACATATTTTTTTCTAAAATTTGATAATTATGATATAAAAATTGTCATGCATCAGGAAATCTATAAATTTCTTAAATTTCAGGAAACACAAAATTCACCTATATATGAGAAATGCATATAATTTTCTAGATGAATATAATAGTAAGAAACTATCACGTGGTCCACATTCTTGTGGTTGAAATATTATTATAATTATTAAATGATAATAAACAAATAAAAAAAATGTAGGCTTATTATAAGAAAATTAATAAAAAATCTGAAATTTTGTATAAATGTAAACGGTTTATTAAAACATATAAAATGTGTTAATTTTTAATAAATGATTAATTTTTCTGATGTTGGTGGTATAATGCAACCATAAATCCTGTAAATGCTTTATATTGAATGCATGTTAAACTTTTGTAAAATTTGTATTGAGGAAGAAACATAAAAGGGGGCCTGGAAAGCGCACTAAAAGATCACAAAGCATCGGTTACATAATATGGTGCCAAAAGATACAATCAGAAATATTCTCTTTGATCCTTATAGTTTCTATTACAATGCAATTAAAATTGAACATGTAACAAATTGGTGCCCATTATGTATATGAGAATTCCTCTACTGTGGGAATTGTATAAGTTGATCATTTTATGGATTTTTTCAAGGAACATACAATACATGTTAGAGGTGGTAATTCTCATCACGAAAAATCTTTATAATTACACCTAATAATACGTGTTTTTAGTAATTATGATCACAAACGTATTTCATCGGCGGGATACCATATGGTATTTCCATAATTGTAAGAAAACTAATTTGCAATTAGTGCTCTACGCCAATATTATTCATAACTCTTGCATCATGCCTTGTCATTTCAAACATGCAAGACTCGTAGTCTATCATTGTCAAGATATGAAACAGAAATAAGAAACGTATGTAACGTAAGACATGACCACGAAAAAAACAAGTAGAGTAACCAGAAATATAAATCAAGAAAAAAAATATGAAGTGTAATCTTCAAGCAGGAAACAAGTTTCCCTCGCAACTATGATTTGTTTCACCGGAACTTTGGGATCCAAATCCGGAACCAAGAAATGGTAGCATAAGTGTAATCATTCCAAAGTAAATTACTAAAAGAGATATTTCATTTTCCTTCTAATCAAATAAGTACTCCTAAAACAGTCATATATATATATATATATATATATATATATATATATATATATATATATATATATATATATAGCGAACGTGTCCACGCGATACGTAGTGAAATCCGTGAATTTATGCAACACTATAAAAACATGTAAAAGAAATGATAATAACAACTCCATAGTATTAATTTGAAGAATAAATCAAATTAATAAACATTTAAAATCAAAAAATAGAATAAAAATAAAGATTGTACTCGTGAAAGAGATAAGAATAACAAATAAAAAGTTATAAAATTTCAAAATAAAGAGAATACAAATATATAGGGGGCGATATGGACAATTCAAATTTTCAAATGTTTTCTATTATTTTTTCTCTTTCATTTGCTTGCTTTAATATGTAATTTTTAAAGGATAAATTAACAAAACATAATACTTTTGAAACTAAATTAACAAAAACATATCCAAAAATTTCTAATTAACTAAAAATACCCAAAATTTCATACCCTAATTTGTATATTTCATACCCTTATTCCAAAAGTTCATATCATTATTTCAAAAGTTCATACATTTATTCCAAAAGTTCATACCCTTATTTCAAATGTTCATACCCTAATTTGTATATTTCATACCCTTATTCCAAAAGTTCGTATCCTTATTTCAAATGTTCATACCATAATTTGTATATTTCATACTCTTATTTCAAAAGTTCATACCTCAATTTGTATTTTTTATAACTTTATTACAAAAGTTCATACCCTTATTTCAAATGTTCATACCCTAATTTGTATTTTTCATACCCTTATTCCAAAATTTCATATCCTTATTTTCAAACTTTATATCTTAATTTACATAATTTTCAACTCTATACCATTAATTCACGTAATTCATACACTTATTTTTCAATATTATAAACTAATTAACAAATCTAACTCTTATCCGTCATCCGATCTCGAACTATCACGTCGTCGTCGTGGGCCTCTCCTTCGATAACCACATATCCGTCAATATCAAACTCGAGTTTTCGACATCGCTGTACACACTCGTCGTCCATTACGATAAATGTGTCCGTCTCAATATCTACGGAAGAGAGAAATCGGAGAGAGAGATGAAAAGAAAAATATAAAAAAATAGAGAAAAAATGATGAGAGAGATCGGAGAAAGTGAGAAGGAGGAGGAGATAGATTGGAGGGAGAGAGAAACAGAAGGAGAATAGAGAGATTGGAGAGGAGGAGAGACAAATTGAAGATAACGTGAGAGAGGGAGATTGCGAGCAAATAGATTGAGAATGATAAATCAAATTTTTTGTTTTTTTAATAATTATTAATTGAATGTATGTTTTTGATGATTTAATTTTTAAAAATATATTTTTATTAATATAATAGAGGTAAGATATATTTACGTTAATTATTATTATTATTATTTTTTTTTTTTTATTAACTATCAAGTTTGCAATAATAGTTTGATATACATGATCGAGTATATATATATATGGTGCAGGGTCCCCAAGAATGGCGACACCATCATTACTACTTCCACCACTCTTTCTTCACATTTTCTCCATTTGCAAACCATTAATCTCGACTCATATATATCTCTTTTCCTAAATATATATATATATATATATAGCACCTTCGGATAGTGCAAAACTCTCTTGAACAACCTTTTTTTTCAAAATGAACAGCGACGAAGAAGAGCTAGAGTTGGGCCTGAGCTTAGGTGGAGGATGCGGTAAGGTGGAAATTACTAATGTACCCTCAAGGAGAACGATATTCACCGCTAATGACCTGCCACGTGGATTCTCAGCCAGAGAAACGAAAACACCTCTTGCAGGTTCTACTACCCTTATAAGGTTTGTTTTTTTATTTGTCATCGTACGTTTATCTATGTTTTTCATACTGTACACCACTTTACTATACTGTATTATTACAAATAAAAGATTTAAACTTAGCTAATACGTTTTTGCGGGTAAATAACGTTAAGTTTTATGGGCTTAATTAAAAGCAGGAAAATCAGCATTTCTTAAGTTTCAAATCAAAATTTTATCGAGCTGCGGAATGAGTTTTTTCTTTTTTGTTTCGAAGGGAGCTTTTTGAAACAGTGTCTACAAGTTGTACTACAATTTTTATGTTACAAGTGACCTTCAAGAAAATAATTTATGGACATATTTTTTCAAATTTTAGAAGGGTATATTTAAAGAGATGCGAACATCAATAACATTAAACAATTTTCAAGGAAAATTTTTTGAACATTAAAATATTGTGTCAAAACAAAATATATTTATGAATTAGAGAATCAATTTAAATTCTTAAACGATAGCTGCAATGTAAATTTTCACAGAATCATTATCATCTGAAAAGCTCAAAATTGTTACGACATACATTTTTCCCGTGGTTTTTAGGTTAAAAAACCTTACGATTTAGTGTAAGTCTTGTGAAAGCTACATTTTAAAAATCTGCTACAAACACAAATTAAAAGATAATTAATTTTTAGCTAAATCGAAACATCCAAAAAAAGCTTTTAACATCTTTGCTGTGCAGAAGCTATATACTTAATATCAAATTGAACCTTTATGGAGTTGAATTTGATCACCCTTCAATTCCAACTTGAAGTTTTTCTTTTCCGAAATTTCAAAGTATTCATGTTGCTAAATGCTGAGAAATTCTCGCAATCTCATGAGCTGATCTTTGCTTATTCTTGTTTAAGCAACCAAGCAGTGGGTTGGCCACCTGTAAGATCATACAGAGTGAACAATTTGATCACACAAACAAAGTCTACTCAAGAAGAAGACTATAAGACCAACAACTTAGAACCTGACAAGACAGATCAAAATGCAAATAAAGAGATTATTAAAGCCCATATCAGGTTTGTAAAGGTGAACATGGATGGATTGCCGATAGGTCGAAAGGTTGATTTAAATGCTCATATGTGCTACGAGACTTTGGCTCAAGCAATCGAGAATTTGTTTTTCCAATCCAACAGTTCTGTCTGTAAGTTTTATGGATCCATAATTTATTATTCGTTAACATAAGCGTAATCAACACAGTTTGTAAGCAACTGTTTTAGGCTGGAAATTTTTCGTATGTTTAGGATAGTTGGAAGGCTTGGAATACATTGCGATAGTCTGATCAGGTCATCAATTAGGTGGAGCCACATTTTATTATTATCATTTCAACTAAGGCAAGCACAACGATTTACAAGAGCTTAATTAGAAGTGTAAAAAGCGTTAGATTTATTAGCGTAAAAAGCAGGAAAGCAGGCTTTTCCTGCTTTTTTTAAGTTCTAAATTGAGCTTCAAATCAACTTTTTCACTTTGAAGCGAGATCTTTAAAACAGTGTATTTAACAGACCCTGACTAGTGAAATATTTAGCCAAAGAAGTACATTTTTTGGGTTTTTTAATTGCATACTAGTGAAACTCGAGTTCATGGTCCCGGACTGTAGCCACCCTTAAGTTGAACACTGATGATGAATTAATAGAAAAAACTGTATATTTGACATTGAGTTATCCAGAAGTTTCATTGATTACAATTTCTTTTGTGTGATAGGAAGAAACTGGAAGCAAACTTGCAAGCTGCATGATTTAAATCTGTGACAGAATGAAAACCAGACTTATTTCTATGTAAAACAACTAACTGTGAAGCAATTAGTTTAACTATCACTAGGCTTACATAATGGAAAAAATAAACTTGTTTTCCGATTATTTATGGGCTTATTCGGTTGCAGTGTTCAGCTAAGCTTAATTACTTGCTTTTTAAATAATTGCAGTGCATTTGGTTGGCTAGGTTGAAAGTTGATTTTTTCGATTCTATGACTAAAATGTAGTAGAAATAAAAGGATTACCCAAGTTCTTTTTTCCCAGCATATGTTAGCCATCTTATACGATTAAAGTGGCAAATTAAACAAACCCTAACTAGTATAGGACCATGTTTGCTTGTACACTTGATTAAATTCAAATTCTTCAATGTTTTATTTCATTAATATTTAGGTGGAATGAAGGCAGAAGCATCAAATATCTCTAAGCTCTTGGATGGATCATCGGACTTTGTCCTTACTTATGAGGACAAAGAGAGGGACTGGTTGCTCGTCGGAGATGTTCCATGGAGGTAATTGTACTTCAAATTTACTGATTACTATTAGATGTTTCACAGAGATACATTAACCGTTGACTAAAATTGATACTTGATAGGAAACATAATTATAAAATAAGATATATATACTACCATTAAGAACATCATCTATAAATGTATGGCTTAATAGAAAGAGTTAGAGCTTGTTTGACTACAGCTTATGGTATTGAAGATGTTTATTTGCGACTTGAGAAAAGATCGGTTTTTATTTAGCTTACAACTTCTAGCTTCTTCATGCTAGAAAATCGAAATCGAAAGCCCAGTTTGTAAGCTAACAACAAAATGTATGGCAGCTTGTAAGTAAACAGACTAAAAGTCTGATACTCAGAATTGAAAAATCTTGAACCAAACAAGCTCTTACTAATAACACACTAAGTGTTATAATGTTTTATATATAGAATGTTTCTGAGCACTGTGAAGAGGCTTCGGATCATGAGGACTTCTGAGGCAAATGGACTTGGTACACTCACTTCATTGGTCCATACATTTTTCAATTATTTTTTAGTTTTAATTTTTTAAACTCAACTTGTTAACCTCCTTGCAGGACAAAGGTTTCAAGAAAGGAATTAGAAGCTAAGTACCAAGACACCATTACAGATACAAAAAACTGAAAAAACACCGACGAGAAATAGAGAAGTCCAAGGGTGAAGACTGTTTGCATATTTGAATTTTATTGTTATTTTTATTCGTTGAATTTATTTGTAGTTTTCGTGTCATCATAGCTTATGTATCTTGCATCAGAGAGAATTAGTGCGTGTTTTGTTAACACAAAAACGAAATTATGTGATCAATCTGTGATTTGATTTTTTTCCCCTGGCTATCACAAAAGCAATTGTTTCAATGAATCGCTCAAATATATTTTCGCAAAGTTTACTATAAAATACTCTTTGATCGGTGTTTTGAGACATCTTATTCAGCTTTTTCATATGGTAAATATGGGAATTGCTTCAAATTTGGAGTTTGAGTTTTATCGAAAGGTGTTTGTTACCTGGGAATTTACAAACTTATAAATTAATGTAATGTCAAACCCAACATTACCCATACAAGGCGGATTCGATCCACGGAAAAGCCTTAACTAAGGATTTATCTAGGATTATATCAAAAGCGAAGTGATCAAAAGAGTTCAAGAACAATAAATGGAAACAAAATATTATATTAACGTTGAAACATTTTACAAAGCGGAACTAAACAACGTGTGAAAACTACAATCCGCTTGAATGCACTTGAAAACACTTCAACTTATTTGCTTACATAGATAGATATATCCATTGGCTATTTACACGCTGCGGATAAAAGTGATTCGAATAATTGTAGGCTTAATTCTCATCCTAGAGTCGAAAATGCATGGATGCGAGTTTGTTACAAATGCTTGTAACACCGAAGGGTATTCTCGTAACCAAAAGAGGTTCTTCGAATGATCTATATTACTCTACTCCTAAAGCTGATTTACTATTACCAATGATCTATAAAAATGCTTGTTACGCGCATGACTTATTTTTCACACATTACAAGAAAAAGTTCATTTACCATCAGTTACTTTTTGAAACTGTTGGTAAAGTGAGTGTCGCTAAATTTTAGCAAAAGAATAGCGACACTCATTTTACTAACGGTTTTGAAAAAGTAAACGGTTGGTAAATAAACCATTTATTTTAGTGACGTTGAGAGAGCTCTCTCACACTCACTGTTACCGATAAACTTTAACGGGTTTAGAATGAGGAATTGCTACAAATGAAGTGTATTAAGTGTATAGGCTTGTATGAGGCTTTTCTCTTTCAGATTGAGCCTTAGTCTAACAATGACTTTCTTTTATAGGGTATGAGGGGTACTTGCCGGTATAGGCTTGATCACTGTTAGAATCTAATAAACTCTTTATGTTGATAAAGAACGATTTGTATTTTCATTAGGTAACTGTATTATGTTTATATACTAATCATTATCTTTTAAGTGAATATCAATTAGTCTAAGTATTACAACAACGACACTTTCAGTTGCAACTGACGAATGGAGCTGAAAAGCCCAACAACATGTTTCTTCTATAAGATAACTTATACAGCATAACCTCTCTATAAAAAAATATAGGAATAATCACTTTATAATCATAAAACATCATGTTCTCAACTCGAGTCAGTTATAAATAAGAATAAATTATCTATTATCATATTGTATAAATTTTGGTGCCCCGTTAGTAATAAATTCATCTTTTTATATAGTAATAAACTAATGATTCTCTTAATAAAAAATTTAGTGGGAGAAATATAGCTGTAAAGCTAGATATGAAAAAAGCTTATGATAAAATATCATGACATTTCCTTATTTCTACACTAAAAAAATTGGGTTTCTCTGAGAAGGTTATTGATTTAGTATGGAGGATTATTTCTGGAAATCAAACTTTTATTTTGGTGAATGGTAGTCCTACTGAACTTTTTACTCCTAGAAATGGCCTAAGACAGGGGGCCTAAGACAGGGGGATCCACTATCTTCTAGTCTATTTATTATTTGTTTTGAAGTATTAAGCAGGAATTTAAATAAATTGATTGACAACAAAAGATGGTCATCTTTTAAAGCTCCTATTGGAAGCCGTATTATAACTCACCTTGCTTTTACTGATGACTTGATAATCTTCAGTTCAGATCTTCATTCTATCAGAAAGATTAGCAATACCCTGCAATGTTATAATAGAGATTCTGGTCAAGAAATCAGTTTAGAGAAAAGCTCAGTCTATTTCTCAAAAAGTGTCAGTGCTATTCAAAAAGGAATTATCTGCAAAGAGCTGAATATTGCAAGTAAGAAACCTCCTTTTTCCTATATTGGTTGCAAGCTATATTCTGGGCATAAAAAGTGTATACTTTTTCATGAACTTATACTAAAAGTTAGAAGTAAATTGTCTAATTGGAAAGGCAATTGGCTTAATTTAGGTGGAAATTAATATTGATTAGGCATGTTCTTCAATCTATACCTATTTATACATTGGCAGCCATGAATCCCCCTCTACAAGTTATTAAAAGAAGGGGTAATTCTCTATAAGTACCTCATAGCAAATTATATTCCTCCTAGATATCTTGATAATTTCACATTCCTCATAGATATATTCCTCCTATAAGACTCAATGCTGCTGGTTATTTCAATTTCAAGACTCAATGCTGCTGGTTTATTTGTTTTAAATTGCTGTACTAAGACATTGCTGTGCCATGTTTTTGGCCTTTAAATTTCTGCAATTTCCATTTTGATGTCTTTTAAATTGAATTTATGAATGGATAAAGTCTGTGCATATGAAGTGCCTGCAATTCTAACATACAGGGGGAGCTTAAACAGATGACTCTTTAGTATTGTTAATATACTATTTAAAGACTGTGCTGATATTGAATTTGCAGGTGGTTGGGATGATTTATAAACTTAATTGATTTGTCAAAACCAATGACAAAGGGGGAGATTGTTAGGACCAGATTTCTGGTCTAAATATTGTTAATTGTCTATTGGTTTTTACTAAATAAATCCTAACTGTTATTAATAACTAAGACAGGATTGACAGGTTCCAAGTACCAGTTGCAACCTCAGTTACAACCTACTAAGTTAGTAGTATTAGGTTTCAAGTACTGGTTGCAACCTAAGTTACAACCTGTGGTGACAGGTTTCAAGTACCAGTTGCAACCTCAGTTGCAACCACAGTTCAACCTGCTGTTAAAACAGAATTCTGTCTTGTTTCATTATTCTACATTACGACTTGTTTAATGTTAATCATTTGTTTTAAAGTATGTAGGATATATTCTCATAAGGTCTTAAACGTGTATATGTGTTTATTGAGAATATCAAAGTGTTAAGGAAAGATGTTTTATAAAGGATATAAAGAGAATAGTTTATAAGGTTATGTTTCCTTTTAATATATATCTTTATTCTTATGCTTGTCCTTATCACTTGTTTCAATCTTTTGATCCTTATAATATTCAGTAAAGATATGTTTAAAGATTGATTGATATGTGGAGTTAAATGTTTCATATGTTTATGAAAAGATATTATCTTTAAGAGATCATATCTTTATATGTTTCCTTTCAAAGGAAAAGATTAACTCCTACTTTCAAGTGTGTTACTAAACAGGTATTAATCAAAGATGATTAGAGTCAATCCATGCTGAAGAATCTCGTGATACTTGGAGAGATTGAAGCTAATCAACCAAGTCAAAAGCAATCAAAAGATATTGAAGATAGAAGATTGTTTTTACTTGTTTATATACTTAGTAACTTAAGCTTGTAAAGGTGTGTGTTCTAAATTATAAAGAACTTATTTTCTAGAGAGAATACACGTGAGCTTTAAAAAGAAAAACAATGGTGGGATGCCATTGATTTATAAGTGATAGTTATAGAGTAGGAGCAATATAGTGATAGGCAGAAAAACATAGAGGGAGTCTAAGTTTTTCATTAAGACTTGAGTCATATATTGTAAGCTTTTTATAATATCATAATCTGGGTAAGTGCCCCGGAGACGTAGCCTAGTCAGGTGAACTCCGTTGTTAAATGTGCGTGTGAATTATTTCCAAGTACATTTAATTTTAAAACAGTTCTGTCCATTAATACACTTGGTTCCAACTGCAGTTCCAACCTCACTTGGAACCTTATACACTTGGTTCCAACTGCAGTTCCAACCCCACTTGGAACCTTACTGCAAAACTGCATCTAGAACAACGGATAGGAATTTCAATTGGTATCAGAGCTTCACACTAGATCTTACTTAGTGTGGATCCTGTGTTCTAGTAACAATGGACTTAATGAGGGAAGGAAACGCCTTCAACAAACCTCCATTGCTTGAAGGAGGAGTAAACTATGGAGTATGGAAAATTAGAATGAGGTCCTTCATCAAACAGCAGAATGAACATGCATGGAAGACTGTTATGTATGGATGGGAGGCTCCAACTACCATGGATAATGAAGGAGAACTGATTCTCTTACCTGAAGACAGATGGTCTGCTGAAGAAGACAGAAAATCAAGTGCCAACTCAACAGCCATAAACTTGATTTTTGCTGGTGTAACTCTCAGCGTATTCAGGTATATCTCTCATTGTGAAACAGCTAAAGAAGCATGGGATATTTTGCAAGTTACTTTTGAAGGAACAACTAAAGTAAAAGCTTTCAAACTTCAACAGTTAACTACCCAATTTGAGAACTTAAGAATGGAGGAAGATGAAAACATTGAACAATTTAATGGTAGAATCTGCCACATTGCTCACCAAGCTGGAACATTAGGTGAAAAATACAGTGATGCTAAGCTTGTTAAGAAAACTCTTAGGTCACTCCCAGAAAGGTTTGAAATTAAGGTCACAGCTATTGAAGAATCAACTGACTTAGATAATCTTAAACTTGAAGAACTCATAGGAAATCTTAGTACACATGAACTGAAATTCTTCAAACATAAAAGACCAGAAAAGGGAATAGCATTTCAAGCTAAGAAATCTGAATCTAATACCTGTGATAAAATGAGTAATGAAGAACAACTAGCTTTCTTTGCAAAAAAGGTGTACAAGAAGTTTTATAAGAAAAAGGAGGATGATACTGGTTCATCTAAAAACTTTCAGAAAAAGGATAACCAGTTTAAGACAGAGTCTAGATTCAATAATAACTCTACAGGAAAGTGGAATTCCAAAGAAAAGGATAACAAAGAATACAAATCTAAAGAGATTAAGTGTAGAGAATGTAGAGGTTTTGGTCATATTCAGGCTGAGTGTGCAAACACTTTAAAAAGAAACAAAAATGCTTATATAACCACTCATAGTGATAGTGATTCTGAGAGTAACAGTGATGAAGAGGATGGTTCAAATTTTGTTAATTTCATGGGAATAATCACTGAAAAAGAACCTACTTATGAAAGTGACTGTGAGCATGTTTCAACCCCAGTTACAACTGCCTGTGAAACATATAGCAGTGATGAGGAAGAGCCTTCTGATGAAAACATTACTAAGCAATACCTTGTTCTGTATGAAAAGTATAAATGTCTGAGTAAACAATGTTTGATCATAAGCAAGCTGAATGTTGATCTAAAGGATGAGGTTAAAAATCTTACTGAGAAGCTTAAATTACAACTGGCTGAACTTACTGAAACTAAAAAGATAATAAAATTGCTGAATGTCTCTGCTTCAGATAAATTAGATGACATGATGTCATATTCTAGAGGATCCAAAGATATCAGTGGTCTAGGTTACTATGGTGGTAAGAGTACAGGAAAAACTACTTTTATTGAAGCTGTTGCTAAAGCTAAAACTCATGATTTTGATCACAAGGTTAGAAGCTCAGTTGCAACCAGAGTTGCAACCAGGAATAAAACTCAGGTTTATGTAAAGAAGGTTGGAAGCTCAGTTACAACCAAAGTTGCAACCATGAACAAACTGAATAACTTTAGGTTGAAATTGTGCAATTTCTGTAAAAAACCTGGTCATTCTGAAATCCAGTGTTATTTAAAAAGAAACAGAAAGTATATTTCCCAGAAAACCTGGTTGGCTTCTGTCAATAAAAATTTGAAATGGGTTTGGAAAGTTAAAGAAAAAGCAACCTTAGTTGCTAACAACAAAGCTGTTATCAACTCTTTGAATGCTGTTACTTCTAATGATTGGTATTTTGACAGTGGATGCTCTAAGCATATGACAGGTACTGCAAGCCTCCTAAAAAATGTCACCATTCTTACAGGTAACACTGTTGTGTTTGGAGGAGGAGATACAGGTAAAATTATTGGTAAAGGTACCTTAAACAAACCTGGAATGCCTGATATTGAGGATGTTTTTCTTGTAGATGGTCTAAAAGCTAATCTTATTAGTATCAGTCAACTCTGTGATAATGAAATGACTGTTAAATTTGACAAAGAAAGGTGTCTAATTACTAATCTTAACAATGATTTAATCATGACTGGAGTTAGATCAACCAACAGTTGCTATGTGTTTGAAAAAGCTGAAAAAGAATTGCCTCAAAGTAGGTGTAATCAAGCTATTACTAATAATGCAGATATTTGGCATAAAAGGCTTGGGCATGTGAATTACAAAACTTTAGATAAGCTTGTTAAAAAGGAATTGATAAGAGGAATTCCTAAACTTAGTGCTAAAACTCAAAGTGTCTGTGGTGATTGTGCTATAGGCAAACAAACCAAAAGTATACACAAAAGTACTAGTCTAATCTACACTAAAAGAGTCTTAGAACTTCTTCACATTGACTTGATGGGTCCTATGCAAACTGCTAGTATAGGTGGTAAGAAGTACATTCTAGTAGTTGTAGATGATTTCTCTAGATACTCTTGGGTAGTGTTCTTAAAGGAAAAGTTTGAAACTTTTGAACTATTCAGAACTCTGTGCTTAAAACTGCAAGTTGAAAAAGGTTCCACTAGTGGTAATATTGTTAGGATTAGAAGTGATCATGGAACTGAATTTGAAAATATCAGGTTTAAAGAATTCTGCAACTCCTTAGGAATATGTCATGAGTTCTCTGCTCCTAAGACTCCACAGCAAAATGGTATAGTTGAAAGGAAAAATAGAACCATTCAGGAAATGGCTAGAGTAATGCTTAACTCTAAGAAACTTGCCAATAGATTTTGGGCTGAAGCTGTTAATACTGCCTGTCATATAGTTAATAGAGTTTATATTACTAAAGGTACTTCCATGACAGCTTATGAAATATGGAAAGGTAGAAAACCCAATGTAAAGTATTTTCAAGTTTTTGGATGTGTTTGTTACATTCTCAGAGATAGAGAGCATCTTGGTAAATTTGACTCTAAAAGTGATAAAGGGATTTTTCTTGGTTATGCTCAGAATAGTAGAGCATTTAGAGTCTTCAATCAAAGAACAAACTGTGTTATGGAATCTTATAATGTGTTATTTGATGACCTAAAAACTATTGATGAGATTACAGGTGATGATGAACAGGCTGAGACTACAGAAAAAGAGAAAGAAGAAACTCAACAAACTGGAAGTTCCAGAGTGGTTGGAAGTCCAGTTGCAACTGAGGTTACAACTGAGGTTGGAACTGAGGTTGGAACCACAGTTGAAACCCAGAATGCTGCTGAATCTGAAGAAGAAGAAGAAAGTTCTCATGCTCAGTCAAGTAGCAAGCCTCGATATGTAAGGACTCAGAAAAATCATTCTCTTGACAATGTCATAGGAGAAGTTACATCAGGTATGAAAACCAGAGGTAAAATAAATAATGTTGTTCACTTTGCTTGTTATATCTCTCAGTTAGAACCTAAGAATATAAAAGAAGCTCTAGAAGATAGTGAATGGATTTTAGCTATGCAGGATGAATTGGCCCAATTTGAGAGAAATGATGTATGGACTTTAGTACCCAGACCTTCTAATAAAAATGTTATAGGGACTAAATGGATTTTTAGAAATAAAAGTGATGAAGATGGAGTGATTATCAGGAATAAAGCTAGGTTGGTAGCTCAGGGTTATACACAAATTGAGGGAATTGACTTTGATGAAACCTTTGCTCCTGTAGCTAGAATTGAATCCATTAGAATGCTACTATCTCTTGCATGTCTGTATGATTTTAAACTGTTTCAACTTGACATAAAGAGTGCTTTTCTTAATGGTGTGATTAATGAAGAGGTTTATGTCTGTCAACCTAAGGGATTTGAAGATCCTAACTTTCCTGAACATGTTTATTTGCTGAAAAAGGCCTTGTATGGTCTTAAGCAAGCCCCTAGAGCTTGGTATGATAGATTGACCAAGTTTTTGCTTGAAAAAGGTTTTAAAAGAGGGGGAGTGGATAAAACTCTGTTTACAAAGAAAACTACAAAGGATATAATTGTTGCTCAAATATATGTTGATGACATTGTGTTTGGCTCATCTTCTAATAAGAGGATTGAAGAATTCATTTCTGATATGAAAAATGAATTTGAAATGAGTGGGGGAGGTGAATTGACTTACTTTCTAGGATTGCAAGTTAAACAGAATGAGAAAGGGATTTTTCTATGTCAAAGCAAGTATGCAGACAATCTTGTTAAGAAGTTTGGTCTAAGTGAGAGTAAAGAAAAGAGAACTCCTATGAGTACTACCCTTAAACTGTCTAAAAATGATAGAGGAAAAAGTGTTTGTCCCAGTCTTTATAGATCCATGATTGGAAGTTTGCTGTATTTAACTGCTAGTAGACCAGACCTTTGCTTAAGTGTAGGAGTTTGTGCCAGATATCAAGCAAATCCTTTAGAACCTCATCTTCTAGCTGTCAAAAGAATTTTAAGGTATGTAAAAGGAACACCTCATCTAGGCCTATGGTATTCTAAAGATACAAACCATTTTCTTAGTGGCTACTGTGATGCAGATTGGGCAGGAAACATAGATGACAGAAAGAGTACTTCTGGTGGTTGTTTTTATTTTGGAAATAATCTTGTTTCTTGGTTCAGTAAAAAGCAAAATTGCATATCTTTATCTACTGCTGAGGCAGAATATGTTGCAGCTGGAAGTGGATGCACTCAACTAATTTGGATGAAACAAATGTTAACTGATTATAATGTTAAACAAGAGATATTAACTCTGTTTTGTGATAACAAAAGTGCTATAGATTTAGCCAAAAATCCAGTTCAACATTCCAGAACCAAACATATTGATCTAAGGCATCATTTTATTAGAGAACTAGTTGAAGAAAAGAGCTTAATTTTAGAACATGTTTCAACTGAAAGACAACTAGCAGATATTTTCACAAAGCCCCTTGATACAAACAAGTTTGAATCATTAAGAAGTGACATAGGGGTATGTCATTATCAATCTAATTGAATACTTTTGCTAAATATGTCTGTATTGAGTACCTTTAATAAGTTTTATTTCTAAGGTTAAAGTCTTATTTTGAGCTATGATGTTTTTGTCTTGAAAAAGCCGCTTTTTTGGTGTCTCAAAAACAGATGTGAGGTAACTTGTCCTTAAAAAACCTCTCTGGTAATAGAGTTGCAAGCACAAAGTGCAATTTTATATGATGGTTGCAAGTTCAGTTGCAACATCAGTTGAAACCTCACACTCTCTATAGTTGGTTGGAAGTTCAGTTGCAACATCAGTTGAAACCTCGTGTTAAAAATACTGGTTGCAAGCTCAGTTGAAACATCAGTTGAAACCTCAGTCTCTGTTATAGCTATCAAGACAAAGTCTTGTAAAATTTTGACATCACTTATACTCTTTCCTTGCTGAGGTCATCAAACTAGTTTTTGTGTAGAAATAAAAACGGATTTGCTCAATTTAAGCTCCTAAAATTTAATCTTTATTAGAGTTATTCTTTGATAAACATATTTTCGTGAGTAAATTGCTAGATTTCTTTTGTTCTCCTAAAAGTTAGATATCTGTTTAAGTGTTCTTTATCTTGAATCAAGTCAAATTTCCTTAAAGCTACAACTTTTGAATTTTCAAATTTTGGATGAATCTGTTTTGAAAAAGGTATGTTTATCTGTTTAATTGGCTGAATCTATCTTATGCCAACTGTTTCTTTCGTGATCATAGTATGATTTATTTTTCAAAATTCTGTTGATAAAATACTTCCTATTTTTAAGCCAAAATCTGTTCCTTAATTGATTTGCATGTATCTATTTCCTATTTCAAAAAGATATGGACTTAATTGCTCTTTATATAAACTTCTTTTACTATCCCAAATTAACTACAATTTACAGAATCTCTCTCTCTCTCTCTAAACTGTTAAAACCTAGGTCTCTGAAAAAAAAATCCTCTTCAAGGTTCTAAGTAAGGTTCCAACCCCAGTTGCAACCATGTCTACGAACCCCAATTCTGATGATGACTGCACTCTAAGGGACTTCATGAACAAAACTCCAACCAGTCCTAGCTCTAAGGCAAAGGTAAATGAGTCCTCTTCTTCTAAGAAACATAGGACTAAAAAGCGTGCTAGGAGAAATCCTGAGAATGAGCCTCTAAAAGATAAGTTTGAGTTTGTTCCCAGGTTTAATGAAGTTGATCCTAGATTTTGGAGTAGAAAATCTTATAGGAGATTTAGGGCTTACTCTAGTAAAGAAATACATTGTGAAAGAAGGCTTAATTTGGTTAGTTATCCACACATACAAGTGTATGTTGAAAAACTACTCTCTGCTGTTGGATTAGGAGACACTATTTCTTATGCTCATTCCTACTATCCTGCTGTTGTTAAAGAATTTTATGCAAACTTGACTAGTGGTGTATTTGATAAAAGTAATCCTATGTTTGGAAGGATTTTTCTGAGGGGAATAACTTTAGACTTTACACCTGAGTTGATCAATAACTGTTTGAATACACCCAATTCTTCTGTGGACAATGCTAAATATGATATGGAAGTTATTGCTCTGGTTCTCACTGGAAAGAACACTAGCTATGATGGTACTTCCATCAAAACATCCTCTCTCACACTTTGTGCTGCTGTCTTGCATAAAATTGCTAGGTTCAACTGGACTCCTACCAAACAACCCTCTAGAGTTAACAAAGATATGGCCATCTTTCTGTATAAGATTATGTCTTCTCTACCCATAAACCTTGGCCATCATATCTTTAACCTTATAAGGGATTTCAGTGATGATAATTCCTCATCCATTCTGCTTCCATTTCCTTGCCTAATTTCTAGTATAATTCTGGGTCAAGTTGCTTCTATGAATAGAGATTCTCCCATTAGTATCACTAATGAACCAATCACAGATTGTCCCTCTGCTCTTTATATTTCTGCCAAACTACTGAAGGAAGGACATGTCAATGACATTTCTGGGGACAAAGGGAAAGAAAAGGAAGAAGAACCTTCATCTGCTCCTTCAGCAAAGAAGAAAGGAGTAAAGTGGTACTTACTCCAGAAGCTGGCTTATAATCAAGAAAGGAGAGCTGAATTGGATGCTGATGATTATCAAATCAATAAGCTGCTGGTGGATATTATTGAGAGTGAGGATGATGATGATAGTGATGGTGTTTCAATCAGCAGTGAGGATGACAATGCAGAAGATGAAGAAGTAGTCAGGCAGAATCCTCTAAGAGAAAGACCCCCACAGTGTGATATTCCAAGTGACTAATTCCAATGGTTGCTGACAAATAGGGGGAGTGAAGTTTATGTTGAAGTTTATGTTTTGTTTATTTCAATTTCAAGACTCAATGCTGCTGGTTATTTCAATTTCAAGACTCAATGCTGCTGGTTTATTTGTTTTAAATTGCTGTACTAAGACATTGCTGTGCCATGTTTTTGGCCTTTAAATTTCTGCAATTTCCATTTTGATGTCTTTTAAATTGAATTTATGAATGGATAAAGTCTGTGCATATGAAGTGCCTGCAATTCTAACATACAGGGGGAGCTTAAACAGATGACTCTTTAGTATTGTTAATATACTATTTAAAGACTGTGCTGATATTGAATTTGCAGGTGGTTGGGATGATTTATAAACTTAATTGATTTGTCAAAACCAATGACAAAGGGGGAGATTGTTAGGACCAGATTTCTGGTCTAAATATTGTTAATTGTCTATTGGTTTTTACTAAATAAATCCTAACTGTTATTAATAACTAAGACAGGATTGACAGGTTCCAAGTACCAGTTGCAACCTCAGTTACAACCTACTAAGTTAGTAGTATTAGGTTTCAAGTACTGGTTGCAACCTAAGTTACAACCTGTGGTGACAGGTTTCAAGTACCAGTTGCAACCTCAGTTGCAACCACAGTTCAACCTGCTGTTAAAACAGAATTCTGTCTTGTTTCATTATTCTACATTACGACTTGTTTAATGTTAATCATTTGTTTTAAAGTATGTAGGATATATTCTCATAAGGTCTTAAACGTGTATATGTGTTTATTGAGAATATCAAAGTGTTAAGGAAAGATGTTTTATAAAGGATATAAAGAGAATAGTTTATAAGGTTATGTTTCCTTTTAATATATATCTTTATTCTTATGCTTGTCCTTATCACTTGTTTCAATCTTTTGATCCTTATAATATTCAGTAAAGATATGTTTAAAGATTGATTGATATGTGGAGTTAAATGTTTCATATGTTTATGAAAAGATATTATCTTTAAGAGATCATATCTTTATATGTTTCCTTTCAAAGGAAAAGATTAACTCCTACTTTCAAGTGTGTTACTAAACAGGTATTAATCAAAGATGATTAGAGTCAATCCATGCTGAAGAATCTCGTGATACTTGGAGAGATTGAAGCTAATCAACCAAGTCAAAAGCAATCAAAAGATATTGAAGATAGAAGATTGTTTTTACTTGTTTATATACTTAGTAACTTAAGCTTGTAAAGGTGTGTGTTCTAAATTATAAAGAACTTATTTTCTAGAGAGAATACACGTGAGCTTTAAAAAGAAAAACAATGGTGGGATGCCATTGATTTATAAGTGATAGTTATAGAGTAGGAGCAATATAGTGATAGGCAGAAAAACATAGAGGGAGTCTAAGTTTTTCATTAAGACTTGAGTCATATATTGTAAGCTTTTTATAATATCATAATCTGGGTAAGTGCCCCGGAGACGTAGCCTAGTCAGGTGAACTCCGTTGTTAAATGTGCGTGTGAATTATTTCCAAGTACATTTAATTTTAAAACAGTTCTGTCCATTAATACACTTGGTTCCAACTGCAGTTCCAACCTCACTTGGAACCTTATACACTTGGTTCCAACTGCAGTTCCAACCCCACTTGGAACCTTACTGCAAAACTGCATCTAGAACAACGGATAGGAATTTCAGTTTTCTAGGGCTATCACAAGCTATTCAGCTCTTTATTCTGAGTTCAAAGCCCTATATTATGGTCTACAAATCTCTCCAAAAAGACTTCTAATAATTGAGAGTGATTCCTTACAGTTAATCAATATCATCAAAGGTAAACAAAAATGCCCTTGGAAAGTTTTAGATCTATTTAATTGTATTAAAGATCAAATTAAGGAAGGAGAGTACTAGTTTAAGTATGTGGCGCGAGAAGGCAACAAGGCTGCTGATCTACTTGCGAATTGGGAGGTAGTCACCATTTCTTCTAGTCTGGATGATTTTCCACAGGTATTAAAGGGGATTATTATTACCGAAGCTAAAGGTTTTTCTAATTTAAGGTTTAGATGAAGATAAAGATGGAAATATAGCTCTTTATTTCTGTTTAAACAAAGATGGAGATGAAAATGGAGCGTAGGAGAGAGGAGAGTCTCTCTCTTAGGTTTTTTCTCAGAGAGAAATGAAGAGGTGCAAGTGACAGGTGTTATTACATCTAGTTTCAGGACCAGCCACTCAAGTTTCAATCACCATTCTATTGAGTC
This sequence comes from Primula veris, assembly GCA_963682055.1. Taxonomy (NCBI): domain Eukaryota; kingdom Viridiplantae; phylum Streptophyta; class Magnoliopsida; order Ericales; family Primulaceae; genus Primula; species Primula veris. Next base: position 23,881,488 of record OY821743.1, on the reverse strand, counting down.
CAAATTTGGCAAATGCTGGATATTAAGTTTCAGTTATTTCATTTGGTTGTAATAGTTTTTTTTTATTTCTTTTAGGTCTCTTAATTAGAGATTTTCTCTGTAATTACTTATGATTTCGATCTGTGAGGTTTTCCTCCGCAGCTCGTTTTTAATAAATTGTGGATATCCCCACTAATTATTTTTTTAAAAAAACTAATGATTCATTCAATATATATATATTGTTACATTATAGTAAGATAATTTAAAATAGTTATAATAACTTGTTTGTGAGGATAACTTAATATTTTCGTTACTATCATATCTTATAACTCGTACACATGGACACAATTTGCAACTCAAAACTGATATTGGCTAGCTCGGTTAAAGATTGGTGGCATGAATTTTGTTTCTATACTATCATCCTTCGCGATATCTCATTCTCCTCCTGTATTTAAGTGATTGAAAAAAAGCATCTATATCCATTTACATGGTTATTATTTTACACTACATACATGTATTTTTTTAAAAAACCGTAAAACTAAAATTTTATGCATTTCACGTATTGGTTTATATTAACGATGTACATATCTTATATTATGTTTATATGTTTATGAATTGAATTTTTGTAAAAATGTGTTTTTATATGTAAACTCCATTTCAGAATGACTTCTCTATATCAATAATTTATCGTGGTGCCAATGATATGATACTGTAACCTGGTTCTATTTTGAATGTGAGCATATGTGAAGACTAAAGTTAATATTGTAAGAAAATATAGGATGTGAGACAGCAGTAAATAATAAGTCAAATCTCAATATTAGAAGATTGATTGAAAAATACTTTAAACAAACAAACTGTTTTATCTTAAGTATAAATGAGGGATCATATCTTCTAAGCGTGATATTTAAACACATTGATCACTTGTTAATGAGAAAATTAGCTACTCAGAATTCATTTACGTAACTTCAAGAATACTGTGAAACAAATATGAGAGAATATTAATAGTGGGAAGACATCAGATTACTTTGGGTAGTTGAGAGATAGCAACAATTGTGAGATTGGCATAAATAAGTGAGAGAGTCATATATTTTCTAATTCTTAAGTTTCATTTTGTAAGTCTTGTAATATTGTTAAGATGAGTAAGTGACCTGGAGAGTAGATGGTGGATGTGTTGTGTTCAATTAACTTAAAGTAATTTGTTTAGCTCATGATTTAAATATCCATATTTGAAAGTCAGTTGCAACTAGAACTGTTACATATTTCCAGTGTAAAACTCCAAATCGGTTACAAATTTAATGTGTAAAATTCTAAAGCATTTACATATTTTCCTCTTGATTGTCTTGATCTCCTATCCATTATTGAGTAGATTTGAAAAATCCTTCTTCAAGTGTGAGGACTATAATCGGTTACACAGTTTTTGTGTAAAATTCATAACAGGTTACAATTGTCGCATTTCTAAACTTTTGTTCTTAATTCGTTCTTTACGGTTTGTGCCTTCCATAGATTCTTGATTTCTATCTGATGACTCTCCGGAGAAAGACGTAGAGTCCGGAGATAGACGCCTATAGTAGTTTTTATTTTTCAAAAGTTATATCAATATCACATAGGATATCCCAACTACCCCAACTACCTAATGAAAAAATGAAATGAAAAATAAAATAAAATAAAATGGTTTGATATTAGTTGGGATGAGTCAATACACGTTTATATCTTAAAGTTTATATTGCCTGACACACTCACTATAGTAGTTTTTATTTTTCGAAAGTTCTATCAATATGAGTATTAACCTCTTAACACACAAAGTTGAAAGTACAATTAGATACAAACTGAAATAAAGTTTAAAATGAAGTATAAAAACATTTGTAAATGTTAAACTAAGCGCAACTTTATGATTAAACATTGAGTTACATTAGGGTAGTGAGAGATTCGAGAGTCCCCACTAAATATAGCCGAGTTTGCTTAGACTAAGCCGGATACCGAAATGGTCAAGTAGGAGTTTGCACGATTCAACATTATTGCATCTTCGACAACTTACTGTTGTCCCCGATCTCGACTTCGACCACTTTTAATTGGGAGGAGTTCTATACGACGACATTTATTTTGAGCTTTCGACAAAGATTTATGTAGAGTACATGAGATCATTTTATTATTATCATTTTTATCGTATTATTTTGTATAGACAATACTACCATGTTGATTATACATTGAAGCAAAGTCTCGATAGATATTTTTTGAGTTGCACACTGTTTCTTTAGGCCATTTCCATCATAACTGCCACTTCAAAGAAAAAAATCAAAAGAAAAAAAGAAAATAAAAAAATGAGATGAAAAGAAAAGAAAAGACAACTATACACCATCTCCAAAATAAAGTGATATGAAAAAAAGAAAAAAAGAGAAAGAAAATAAATCCAAGTGACTTGATATGCCAGCAGTTTTGTTTATTAGGCTAAGTCATCTATTATTACACTTAGCAGTTTCTTTTTATCCTTCTCATATTGAGATGAGTTGTATTTACCGAGTATGTTTATAAACTCGACTTTATTTCGTTACACGTACTAGATGCTCCTAAACGGATTCGTGATTATTAGAGCACTTAGGCACTTCTATTCTTAGGAAAGTGCATTATTACATCGGATACTTCCATTTTTAGGAAGTTTTATTTTCGCTATTTGGAGACGACACTGACACCGATCATATAAGTTCGGTATATATTTTCGACATCGACATGAGCCACCACTTTGCTGATTCTTCACTGACATAGAAGGCTTGGCCATTAGGAGTTTAGCGAACGACTAGCTAGATTCAATAAGACATATCAATCCTCGACGAACATCAAGTAACCGAATGAGAGTTTTTGAGTGATTGAGTGGTGTGACAGATGTGTATGAGGCAAATAGGGAGTACTCAATTTGATTGCTAGTTAGTAGTAAATTCGGTTGATCATAAGGGCGTGTTCTAGTTAACTTTTATATTTGTTTTTCCCGCCTTTATTTATTTTAGTGATTGTACTCTGTGCCGTATGCCATATTTGTTAATGTTTTGCTCATATAGGGAGAACTTAGAAACTAATATGTTTATGGACGTCGTTATAATAAACCTTCATCAGACAAAACTCATCATTTTACACTTTAAAGGTTTAACGGTTTGTTGCATACGATAAATGCAATCGTGTTTTCTACGACAGTGGTTTATCCTGTATATTATTAGTTATAGCCTAATTAGTGCACCAAACTTGAAAAAGAAAATAAGGGAGGAAAAGAATTAGAAAAAAAACTAAATAAACTTTTCTTATTTGTTATCGATTCCAACGCTCAAGACGAGCATTGAGTTAGTGGTGGGGTATGATTAGACCATGAAATGGTTATTTTTATGTGTAAAAACGATATGTATTATCATTGTTTCGTTGACATTTCAGCTTGTTTAAGTCATGTTTTGTGTTTTTCTGTATTTTCCCGGTTTATTTGCATTGATTTGCATTTTTGCAGGAAAAAACATGGAATTAGCACAAAAACGAGACAAGTACGCTAGAAGACCAAAGAAATGACCAAAAGTGAATAAATCAGAAGTTGAATGATATCAAAATTAACCCCAAGAAGTTGCCAAACGGAACCAAGTCAAGATAGAGTCAAATGAACATATTAGAAGCTCACCTGACCGGTCAAGTCAGTTTAGAATTTAAAATCTTATTAGATAAGTTTGCTAGGTTTTTGCGATAAATATCTCCCTTAAACTCCGAAATTTACAGACATTATTCAGTATTCATTTTACAGAGCCTTCTTAGGCTCAATAGCTCTCCCTTCTCTCTAAAAAATCCTCCATTTGTAATATATCTTGGGATACTTCTATTCAATTCGGTAATTACCGTAACACTTGCAAGCTAAGTACTTCAATCTTGATATTACTATAATTTTCCAGTACTTGTGTTGGTTTTTATCATTTGTTTTGAATGTTGTTTCAGTTAGTACTACTTTGTTTATTTTTGCATGTTAGGAATTGACAACTTCTATATTGCATAATATTGAATGTTAGTAAAAATCCCTTAATTAATCGAACACATAATCGTAATTTGCTAGATATAATCTTGTTAGGATTGACTAACCTTGCATGTTATTTAGTAAATTGGTTTAGTTAGTAAATAATATATTGGTCAATTGTTAGAGAAAAAGAGAATACAAACTCAATTATAGGATCTATAATAACTGATATTGAACTTGTTTAGTTATCCGTGAAACGAACTCGTATTTCCAAGAATTATATTGCAATTGCACTCATATTTTTGCGAGATCTTTTTATATGTAAAAATTACACAATTAATAAGCAGTCACTCTGCAAAGCAGAGATGTGAAATTTTGGAGCTAGCCCATCTCCAATGGTATTTAAAACCATGGATATTAGTGTTTGCTTCAATAATACTAGATAAAACATCAATACATAGGACAAAAAGATAGGGTGATAAAGGGGGTCACCTTGTCTTGGTTCTTTCTTTACTTGAAAAAAATCTTTTAAACTGCCGTTGATATTAACTGAAAAGAAGGAGAGCTAATGCATAGTTTGATCCTTATTATTATTAAAACAATTTTCTCTAAATAAACTACGTGATATCTAAACTAAAACATCAGCTAATCCCAAAACTACCTATTAAATTAAAGATAAATTAACAAAACTGTTAGGACCAGATTTCTGGTCTAAATATTGTTTATTGTCTATTGGTTTTCACTAAATAAATCCTAATTGTTGTTAAGAACTAAGACAGTATTAACAGGTTTCAAGTACCAGTTGCAACCTCAGTTACAACCTACTAGGTCAGTAGTGACAGGTTTCAAGTACCATTGCAACCACAGTTCCAACCTGCTGCTCAGCAGTATTCTGTGTAGTTCTGTAAAATCTGCATAGCTGTTATTTATTAATTATTAATTGTTCTACAGTATGCAGGATATATTCTCATATGATTCTAAAGGTTTAATATGCGTTTATTGAGAATATCAAAGTGGTAAGGAAAGATTTCCTAAAAGATATAAAGAGATTAGTTTATAAGGTTATGTTTCATTTTAATATGTATCTCTATTCTTATGCTTGTCCTTATCACTTGTTTCAATCTTTTGTTTCTTATCTATATTCAGTATGATTCATTTAAAGATTGAATGTAATATGGAGTTAGGTGTTTTATATATATATGGAAAGATATTATCTCTAAAAGATATTATCTTTATATGTTTCCTAGTTAAAGGAAAAGTCTAACTCCTATTATCAAGCTTGTTATTAAACAGGAAATACTAATGATGATTGGAGTCAATCCACGCTGAAGAGTTTGCTCATACATGGAAAGATTGAAGCCAATCAAAACAAGTCAAAGCAAGATCTTGAAGCAAGAAGATTGTTTTACTTGTATAAATAGTTTATAACTTAGCTTGTAAAAGTTTGTGTGTTCTAAATTATAAAGAACCCATTCTTGAGAGAATACACGTGAGCTTTAAAAAGAAAACAATGGTGGGATGCCATTGATTTATAAGTGATAGTTATAGAGTAGGAGCAATATAGAGATAGGCAGAAAAACCTAGAGGGAGTCTAAGTGTTTTTCGTTAAGACTTGAGTCCTATATTGTAAGCTTTTTATAATATCATAATCTGGGTAAGTGCCCCGGAGACGTAGCCTAGTTAGGTGAACTCCGTTGTTAAATGTGCGTGTGATTTCATTTACGTACATTTAACTTTTTACAGTTCTGTCCATTTATACACTGGGTTCTAACTGTAGTTGCAACCTCACTTAGAACCTAACTGCAAAACTGCAACTAGAACAGCGGATAGGAATTTCAAAAACATACTATTTTTTAAACTAAATTAACAAAAATATACCCAAAAATTTTTCATTATCAAAAACATAGCAAACAAATTTAATATTGTTTATTATCTTCTCTCTCTCTCTCTCTCATATTAATCTCTCTCCTCCATTGTTCTTTCTCTCTTTTATTCTTCTCTCTCACACCAATTATTCTCAGTATCTCTCTCTGATCTTACTCTCGCTCCTTCTTCCATTTTTCCTCTGTATCTTTCTTTCATATCTCACTCTATGTCTCTCCCCTCATCCACCATAAAAATCCGTCACTGACTAACGAACACCATCTATATTATATAGATATCCATATACATATAAATACAGATATATACATATGTAATACATAAATATTACACTGATTGATACCCCGTAATATATGAAAAATATATGAAATTGGTGAGATTGTTTTCTATTTATTGAGGTTTGAGACTATTGTAAAACTTGTGGGTTTCAAGTTGAAAGAGAAGAATACATATGTACAGTAAATTCATATGTAGGGTATAAAGTTTTAAAATTAGGGTATGAAGTTTTAAAATTAGGGTATGAAGTTTTGAAATTAGGGTATGAAGTTTTGAAATTAGGGTATGAACTATTTTTTTAGATATTTGATTGTGATCCAGAATATTTATGGTATGAAATTTTAAAATTAGGGTATGACATTTTATAATTAACATATGAATATTTTGTGAGTTTTTAGTCATTTTTAGAGAGAGAGATGGGTGATTAACACGTGTTAGAAAGATATGCGATTATCGTGTGTTAGAGAGAGAGATGCGATGAGAGAGAGTTGCGGTTAAAGAGAAAGAGAAAGAGTTTAGAGAGAGAGGTTACATTATTGTCGGATTAGAATTAGAGAAAATCGTTCCTCGAGAAATACGAATAAAAAGAAAAAGAAATTAAAACTGTTTCCTAATTTTTTTTGAACTAATGCCCTTGTTGTTCAAATGGCAAGTATCATACCATTGAGCTCATATAACACAGTCTAAATGTATTGCTATATTTAATATTTTATGTATAATTACGAAATATATTAAAAAAAAGAGTGGGAGATTTACTTGTATATATTTTTTTTTTCTGTGGGGATTATCTAAGTCCTAAGCCCTACGTGACTGGGCTCTTGGTCATGCAAGTCTATAAATAGGCTCGATATGTGGATACCTTTCAAGTATGAAACCTACATAGTAATAATTTGAATAGAAGGTAAGGGTTTTCTAAAGGTTTTTGAAATATTTTGGATAAAACCCGCAATAAATTCCAACTAAACACAATTCATACCGATATAAGAGGTTAGTTTTTCTGACCGGTCCAATTTTTGATCTTTTATTAAATGTAGATTCAAAAGATATAACTTAATTATTTAATTTTAAGTCCAAAATATAAAACGGATGAAAATTTTAAACATATGAGACATTAAAATTTGAATTTATACGAGTTAATAATCTATATTTTTAATTTAGAAGTTTATTTAAACTTGAAAGATTAAATTTGGACGTAAAATCTCTTACTAGAAGTTAATAATTTTTATTTTAAAAAACATATGAAAATTTAAAAGCAGATTAAAATTATAGATTTTGTATTAGATTTAGACTAAAACTTAAATAAGTTTAGATACTGAATAAAACTTAAATAAGTCGAGTTTTTTGAACCTCTCAACAATTAACTCGGTATAAGCGTATTGGACCCAAGCTGAAGCTCAAACCCAAGTTCTTACCGACACAAGTGAGAGCCCAAGACCAAACTCGTATCCAAATCCAAGCCCGCATGAGGTTGGCCCGTATGTATGTATCATGAATGCACTCCTAAACCTGATTTTACTTCTTCGTACATACACATACATGCTAGTATATAAACAAATTTATGAGACCCATGTTTCTTCGATGTGAGATAAATGCCACAAACCTCTTTTGAAGACGTTAATTTTGAAAGAATTTTCCCTTAATTCACCTACCGGTTTAGTCGATCTATAAATATATTCTCTTTAAATTCGTCAGACATGCTTCCAAACACATCGATTACGGTCTATAATATTAAGTGCTTGATACTTATATTTCGGTGTAAAATTTATATCTTAACACTTGATAACATAACACCTATGACTTAAATCATTTTTGCAACAGAATAAAGTGATACGTGTCATTAATGTTCTAATTAACTAATGTGCGGCGTTGCCGTATCAAGTAAATTAATCAAGTTGTTAACAATTAACACCTGAAAATTCTTCTGCATATCCAATGCGGGCCATCCCCATATCTTCTCCCATTTGAATAAATACTTTTCATCAACATGACCAATGATTAATCAAAGTTTGTGGCTTTACCCACTTTTGAAAAGTCAATTATATAATCAAATATCTTTTTATTTAGGGTATACTGGTCTTTTCTTTTATAGTTTTCCTAATACATTTTTGAGAGCATACACACCAGTTTTATTATAATTTTTCTCATATTTAAAATAATTAGCATCGCTTTTATATTTTTAGAGTAACAGTTTAACTTTATATATTTTTCAGCTTTTCTATCAAATTTATTATCATAACTAAATATTACTATATTTTAATATATTTCTATCAATTTTTTTCAACCCAAATTAATTTAATAGAAAAAGCACATTAAATAACTTACAAATTTTCTCGTATTTAAAGTAAAAAGTACATTTTTACAACTTATAAGTAAACGTTTTGCTTTATACAAATTATCAGCTTTTTTATCAATTTCTCTATCAAAACTATACAACTCATCTTTTTGTCATTTTATTAATTTATATGTGAAAAGTATAAATAAAGGAGAGAGAATAAGAGAAAAGTAAAAGAGAAAAATTATTATTTTAATTATAAGAAACATTTTGATCCCTTATATTTAAGTGATATTTGATTTCATGTAAATCTAAGGTAATGGATAAGGAAACTGATGCGTGTACAATTTTAGAACAATTTTCTCATATTTAAGGTAAACATGTCAGAGCATCTACAATAGTATTGTTATTTCTATTGTTAACTAAAAATATTAGCTAACAATGCCATTTTGTCTCCAAATTAGTTGTGTTAAAGTGTGTGTTAACTTTATAGATGTTAAAAACATTGTTAAAGATAACAATCTTTTTAATTGTTATTATTTGATGACATGACAAAAAAGTCTATCTACACTCACAATTAACTGTTTTTTCTCTCGTATATCTTTTATATCTCTACCACCATACTGCTATTTATTTTCTCCCAGCATCTATCCATAGTACTATATTTTGAATAATTAATTTTTAATTAAAATAGATAACATTGTTAAAGTTAAAACTAATGTGGGTGTTTAAGTTAATATACCTATGTGTCATTTAATAACTTTTTAAATGATAATGTGTTACTAGTTAACAATAAAAAGTTAACAAAACTATTACGGATGCTCCATATAAGGGAAGTGATGCGAGTGATCTCATATCAATGACCAAACTTTACTCTAGAAGCCAAGTCAGCATTTGCAAGAGATGAATTAAGTTAAGTTTAATAGAAAATAAGTTAAACCCTATCTTTTCAGCATTTCCAAGAGATGAATTAAGTTAAGTTTAATAGAAAATAAGTTAAACCCTACAAAAGATTTCATTCGAAAAAGTAAAGCATTAATTAGACCAAAAACTATTCTTGTAAATTGCTTGAGGATTGAGATTTTCGAAGAATTGGGAAGCTAATACTGAACGTACGGAAGCCTAGGCCTTTTGTCGAATCTCGGTAGATACACTGTACATAAAAAGGAGAAATGAAATACCGATAACCTCGCTAAATCCGGCTGACAGTTTCCAAATTAATCCAGAAGTGAACTCTAGAAAATTAGGCAAAAGGTTATCGCTATAAACAATTTTAACATTCCGCTATAGATATCTTAATTTAATTAACATCTATCTCTGTCATGAAATTATTAGTAAAAAGAGAGATTGCTCAACGTGGTCAATTAAACAACATCATGGTTAATTATATGCAGGTAATTAGAAAAATCTTTAAATTAGCCTTACTTTGACCACAAACAAGTTGATTATTAAGCAAAATTTGACCAAGGCACGTGAGTTTAGTCAAAGGTAACTTCCGAATAGGAATTTATAATTAGCACACAGCCATCACCCACATTACATAATGCAGATCTATAAATTGAGTTATAGATACCACACAACTCCACACAAACAAAAACAGTTTCCATTATTACACTACACAAGTAGCATTATAAACTATATAATCTCTCTTTTCACATGACTTCATTCGGCTACACCGAGATCATATTATCGGTTGTTGGCCTTTTTTTTCTTTACACCCTCGTAGAGAAAAAACGAGGCCACCCATGGAACTGGCCTATCGTGGGGATGTTGCCTGCATTTGTACGTCACTCTCATAGAATTCACGATAGGTTTGCTGAACTCCTTCATCGGAACGGAGGCACCTTTTCCATGAAAGGTATTTGGTTCACTGGCACAGACAAGATATTTACATGCGACCCAAAGAATGCTCACTACATTTTAAGCACAAACTTTGATAACTACGAAAAAGGACACGAGGCAAAGGAGATATTTGATGTACATGGGAACATACTTTTCAACGCCGACCATGATGAATGGAGGGGTCATAGGAAGCTTGTACGAGCTTTTTTCAATGACCCAAGGTGTATTCACGCCATAAGGAAATTGATTCATGATAATCTAGAAAAAGGGCTTGTTCCAGTTTTAGATCACGTTTCTCAACAAGGCCAAGTTGTTGACTTGCAAGATTTGTTCACGAGGCTTATGCTAGACTCAACTTGCACTTTAGTCACCGGTTATAACCCCAAATCCCTTCGCATTGGATTTCCAAAGACTGTACTAGCATCGGCTATGGATACCGCGAGAGTTAGAATATTTAAACGACATTTTTTGCCCCAAAGATTGTGGAAGTTACAAAGATGGCTAGGGACCGAAGAAGAGAAGAAAATGGCAGAAGCAATTAACAACCTTAATGATATTGCCGCAAAATTCATCAAAATGAAAAGAGAAGATATTAAGGAAAGCGTAGATGGGTTCGACGCCTTAAAGTTCTTCATGATGGGTGGCCAATCCAATAGTTTCTTGAGAGATATCGTCGTCGTTCTGAATGCCGGTGGACGAGACACAATTGGTTCAACACTCACCTGGTTATTTTACATTTTGTCAGAAAACCCATCAATAGAGTCAAAAATGAGAGAAGAACTCAATACTATCTTATCTGAAGATGAAGTAGAAAAAAGTCGAATATTCGACGTGGAGGAGCTAAAAAAATTGCCTTATTTGCATGGTGTTCTATGCGAAACCCTTAGGCTCTATCCTCCTGCTCCTTATCAACAAAGGGTCCCCGTTAAATCCGATACACTCCCAAGCGGGCACCGTGTTCACCCTAAAATGGAAATTATGCTTTCTTGGTATGCCCTCGGGAGAGACCCCTCGGTATGGGGAGATGATTGTCTTGAGATTAAACCCGAGAGATGGATATCAGATAATGGGGAGATTAGACACGATCTTGTGAATAAGTTGTTATTTGCGTTTAGCTCTGGGCCGAGGATTTGCCCTGGGAAAAACGATGCTTTTAGTAGGATGAAAGCAGTTGCTGCTTCGATGGTACATAACTACGACGTGCGTGTACTTAAGGACAATCCGATTACTGCTGCTGCTTCTATCGGGCTTCGGATGAACGATGGTCTGATGGTGAACATCACTAAGAAGTGGAACTGAATAGGCTAGGTATCGCAATAAGCCAATACTTTCCTCGTTCAATAAGTGTTTGGTTTTCTATTAGTTGTGCTAAATAAGGATGGAGACACATTTTGTAATCAGTTCTGATGTATACCATATAGTATGCATGTATTTTTTCATATATTTTTTAATTTCTTTTACTGTTTATGTATTATGAGAATATAGTATTGAATATTCAAGGTAGATAGATGGTCCTCACATATTTTCTTAGAAAAGTCTTTAATTTGTATTCCTATTGTTTAAACAAAGCTTCAATTATTGGTTAGAAAAGTTTTTAATTTGTATTCCTATTGTTTAAACAAAGCTTCAATTATTGGTGTTATATACTGGCTTAGTGAGATCTGTTTCACATGACTGATAAGGTAGACACTAATTATATTACTAACTTGGCAAGTTGGCATCACATTGTAAATTCATATACCTAGTTTTTAGTTTTAAGCAGATTTCATTGTAACTTCACCATTGCTAAATTTACAAGAGTCGTCACGCGTTAGGCATTTCCACCCCTATTAATAATAATATTGTAAGTGTTCTAGAAACAAAAAAATAAATTTGAATATAAATTTATTCATCCTGAATTCTGAATTGAGGTTAAAAACGTACATCAAATTAGGTTTGTTATTTTGCTATGAATATATGAAGTTACCTAAATTAAAATAGCAAAAGCTAACAAGTTGTAGTCGTGCCGGAGTGGTTATCGGGCATGACTAGAAATCATGTGGGCTTTGCCCGCGCAGGTCTGAATCCTGCTGACCACATTTAAATATCACTCCTAAGTTTTTACTTTTTACTAATTTGCTTAAATATTTAGAGGGGTAATTTTGTTCCCGTACCACTTTAACATTCTTATTTAATAAATGGTACCACTTTCAAGATAATTATTGTAAATTAGGACCACTTGCAAAATACATAGCTCCAACAAATTGATCAATTGTTGACCGCTCTCCGGCGTTGACCGTCGGACCGACTGCCAGTCTCCAACGTTGACCGACGTTGAATTTTTTTTTAAAAAAATTTTTTAAAAAAATTTCAGAATATTTTAAAAAATTAAAAAACAAAAACTCAAAAAAAGATTTTTTTTAAAATAAAAAAAAATCTTAAATTTTTATTTTAAATTAAAAAATGACAGGGTAATAATTATTTTTTTTGAAAGATTAAAACAATTTTTTTGGATAGACAAATACACTTTTTTTTTGACATACTAATAAATAGACTAATGCAATTTTTTTGACAAACTAATACAAATTTATTTTGACAGAGCAATACGCTTTTTTTGACAGACTAATATATCTTTTTGGACAGAAAAATAATATTTTTTTGACAGACTAATACACTTTTTTTGACAGACTAATAAACAGTCTAATAGACAGACTAATGCAATTTTTTTTTGGATAGACTAATGTAGTTTTTTTGGACAAACTAATACAATTTTTTTGACAAACTAATACACTTTTTTTTGATAGACTAATAGACAGTCTAATAGACAAACTAATACACTTTTTTTTTGACAGACTAATAGACAATCTAATAGGTCGACTAATGCAATTTTTTTGGACAGATTAATACAACTTTTTTGATAGAATAATAAAAAAAATTTGGACAAATAAATACACTTTTTTTTGACAGACTAATAGACATTCTAATGCAAATTTTTTTGACAGACTAATACACTTTTTTTGACAGACTAATAGACAGAATAATGTTGTTGTTTTTTTTTACAGACTAATATAATTTTTTTGACAGACAAATACAATTTTTTTTGAAAAAAGAGGGTACGAAATTGAGAAAACAGGGTATCAACTAGGAAAAGAGGGTATAAACTTAAAAGAGAGGGTACCAACTTGAAAAAAAAGATATAAACTCGAAAAAAGAGGGTATAAACTCAAAAAAAAAAGCGTATGAACTCGAAAAAAGATGGTATAAACTCCAAAAAAAGAGTATGAACTCTAAAAAATAAGGTATGAATTCAAAAACGAAAGTATAAAGTTTTGAAAATGTGTATCATCTTGGATTAATACCTATAAACTTCAAGTTCATATTCTTCTTTTTAAATTTTATAATCTAATTTTTAAATTCATACTCTTATTTTTTCAAGTCCATACCCTAAATTTTTAAAGTTCAACCATTATTTTTTAAAGTTTACACCCCAATAAATTAAAGTTTATACCCTTATTTTTCAATTTCATATCCCAATTTTTAAAGTTAATAACTATATTTTTTTCAAGTTCATACCCCATTTTTTAAAGTTAGATCCTTATTTTTCATGTTCATACCATTAATTTTAAAGTTCATACACCAATTTTTCAAGTTCACACCCTTACTTTTTAAATTTCATACCCCAATTTTTAAATTTCATACCATTATATTAAAAGTTCATACCTTTATTTTTTAAGTTCTCACCCCAAACTTTAAAGTTCATACATTTATTTTCAAGTTCATATCACAAATTTTAAAATTTATACTCTTATTTTTAAACTTCATACTCCAAATTTTAAGTACATATTATTATTTTCAAGTTTATACACCAATTTTTAAAGTTTATACACTTATTTTTCAAGTTTATATAACAATTTTTAAAGTTTATATCCCAATTTTTAAATTTCATACTCTTATTTTTTAAGTTCATATCAAATTTTTAAAGTTCATACCCTTATTTTTAAATTTCATACCTCAAACTTTGAAGTTCATAGACTTATTTTTCAAGTTCATATCCCAAATTTTCAAGTTTATAACTCTTTTTTTTCAAGTTCATACCACAATTTTTAACGTTCATATCCTTATTTTTCAAGTTCAAAGCAAGCACTACTACTTGCTCTTTTATTTTTCCAAATTCAACAAAAAATTACATTACATAACACTTTTACATATGCACAAAACATCGACTTCCCTATAATTTTTCTTATTTTATTTTCTTATTTTCTATCTCCTTATGACTAAAAATAAAAACACCAATCATTAGAGTTTTAATATTATATAATTATGTAAATAAAAATGAGGAAGGCATTTTTTTCCACTTTTATAAGGAATATGGAGTTACCTTCATAATTTGAAGTTCTATGTGTGAAAGCTGATGAACCTTATTTTTTTTCAAAAATCATTGTGACTCCTCACAATTTGAATTAAAAAGCCAAATTGGGTGCATTTAATGCTTGCCCATACTCCTATTTTTTAAGTTTATATCCCAATTTTTAAAATTTATACCCTTATTTTTAAAGTTTATATCGTAATTTTTAAAGTTTATACACCAATATTTAAAGTTCATTTTTTAAAAAAACTCAAAAAATCGAAAAAAAGATTAAAAAAAAATTCATACGCTTATTTTCGGACAGACTAATAGACGTTTTTTTTGGACAGACTAATAGACATTTTGTTTGGACAGAGTAATTATTTTTGTACAAACTAATATACATTGTTTTTGGATAGACTAATAGAGCTATGGACTAAAAAAAAAAAGGTACGGATTTGAAAAAAAAAGGAGTATAAACTAAAAAAAAAATGTACGACTCAAAAAATGGGATATAAACTCGAAAAAAAAAAAGGTATAAACTTAAAGTTCATGCCACAATTAAGTTCATACCCTTATTTATCAAGTTCACACCCTTATTTTATTT
This sequence comes from Primula veris, assembly GCA_963682055.1. Taxonomy (NCBI): domain Eukaryota; kingdom Viridiplantae; phylum Streptophyta; class Magnoliopsida; order Ericales; family Primulaceae; genus Primula; species Primula veris. The sequence continues at coordinate 23,866,334 of OY821743.1, read as the reverse complement.
AATCAAGTTCATCCCCTTATTTTATTAAGTTCATACATCTATTTTTTAAGTTCATACCCCGATTTTTAAAGTTTATATCCCAATTTTTCAAATTCATACCCAGCTTTTAAAGTTCATACCCCAATTTTTAAAATCCATACCCTTATTTTTTATAAGTTCATATTCCAATTTTTAAAGTTGCTACGCTTATTTTTAAATTTATACGCTTATTTTTCAAGTTCATAACCTAATTCACAAATGACATACATTTATTTTTCAAGTTCATAAACCAAATTTTAAAGTTTATACCCTTATTTTTCAAGTTCATATCCCAATTTTTCAAATTGATACCATAATTTCTCAAGTTTATATCCCAATTTTTAAAGTTCATACCCTTATTTATCAAGTTCATACCTTTATTTAATCAAGTTCATACATCTATTTTATCAAGTTCATACCCATATTTTTCAAGTTCATACCCCAATTTTCAAAGTTTATTTTCCTATTTTTCAAGTTTATACATTTAATTTTCAAGTTGATACACCAATTTTTTAAAATTTATACCCTTAATTTTCAAGTTCATATCCCAAATTTTCAAGTTGGTTCCCTAATTTTTAAAGTTTATACCCCAATTTTTAAAATCCATACCCTTATTTTTTATAAGTTCATGATGTTCTAATTTTTAAAGTTTATACCATTATTTTTAAAGTTCATACCATTATTTTTAAAGTTCATACCCTAATTCACAAATGACATTATTTTTAAAGTTTACACCATTATTTTTAAAGTTCATACCCTTATTTTTCAAGTTCATACACCAATTTTTAAAGTTCATACCATTATTTTTAAATTTCATACCCAACTGGTGGACTCCACCTCCAGGTCCGAAATGATGAGCTTCCTCGATACGTATTCAGGATATCACCAGATCTCCATGCACGAAAAGAGCAAGAGAAAACTACCTTCATAACCCTAAAACCCCAAAAGGCAATTACTGCTACAAAGTAATCCCTACGGCCTAAAAAATGTCGGATCAATTTATCAACAGATGATAACCAAGCTAAGCTCGGAGCACATAGGAACGAGAATAGAGGTATATATCGACGATATGGTCATCAAGAGCGTTAAGAAGAGTATCACTTGGAAGACCTGGAGAATGTGTTTGCCACGCTCTGAAAGCACAAGCTCAAGCTTAACGCTTCCAAATGTGCCTCCAGGGTAGGGTTGGAAAGGTTCTTGGGTTTCTTAGTTACCCACCGGGGAATAGAGGCCAACCAAGAGCAGATCGACTCCCTGCGATGCTTGCAAGCACCCGAGACAGTCAAACACGTGCATAAATTGGCCAGGATGGTGGTAGCACTGAACAGATTCATCAACCGATCAGCTGACAAGTGACGCCTTTTCTTCTAAACTAAGAGACCATGCAAGTTTTGGTGGGATTTCAATTGCAAGTCGGCCTTCGCCGAACTCAAGAGTTATCTCGAGAAACCCCCATTCCTCGTAAAACCCTCTCCAAGGGACGTACTCACTCTATACCTGGTTGTCTCTGATCATACTGTCATTGCGGTCCTCGTCAAGGACGAGGGACAGGACCAGAGACCGATTTACTACGTGTGTAAAACCCTGACAGACGTAGAGACAAGATATATCATGATGGAGAAGTTGTGGCTCGCCCTCATGATGTCCACACTATTTCCTAGCACACCAGATCATGGTACATACGATGTATCCCCTTCGAAAGATGTTCCGAAGAGCTTAGATCTCGGGCAAAGTGGCCAATTGGGAGGTAGAGCTTGGAAGGTACGACATACATTTCAAACTGAGGACCGCCATCAAAGGGCAGTCTTTGTCGACTTCGTTGCAGAGTTCACCAGGAAGCTGGAAGGAGCCGTGGTATACGAATCCGCGCCTTGTTGGGAACTCTACACGGATGGGTCCTCGACTAGGGCCGGTTCTAGGGCAGGGGTACTCCTCGTCTCCAGCGACAAAATCATTCTCGAAAAGGCCCTACAAGTAGGCTTTCCCACGACAGACAACGAAGCATAATATGAACCTTATTGAAAAATAGGTTGATTTAAGACGCAGGGGAAATATGAACCGTAAATCAGACTTACGGTTTGACTGTAAATATGACTTACGGTTCGTAAAAAAAAATTACGATTTGTTCTTGAAAAAAGATAAAATGCAGTCTAAAAATACAGACTCTTTGGAAATTTATAATCCATGCCGAATGCAATACCCTATAATATAGTCAGTTCAGCTCACCTTCTGCGAAATGTAAAGCAAACAAATCCTGATATCTATGATCTTTAAGTATTGTTGTTCAATAATGTTAGTAGTTTGGAATTATGTATAGGATGTCTAATATTTAATTTGTTTGCATTTTGCAGAACAAATACTGGAACATGCTAATGTGGCATTGTGTTGCGAACGATTCTTCCCAGTGTTATCTTCTCTCAGTAAAACTAAGTTTTAACTTGTCATTATATGTAAATTTTTGAAAAGAATTTTAGTTGTATAATTTGGTTCAATTTCGTTGTGTACCATTAGTTAATTAACTTATATTGCGTTTCTCTTTTACTCTTGTCTTTTATAATAAGTCCTAGCTTTACGCGGTTCACTTTGGTAACTAGTCCACTGACCACAACAGCACAAGTGTATTACTCTACTCGATCATTCCTTGTTTGGGTTTTCCATAGAGGAAGTTACTATTGGTAGAATCAATGTTTAAAGTGTTTTTATAAGAGATATACTAAAAGCGAAGCTTTTCGTGGCCAAAAAAGCAAAAAAAAAAAACAAGCTTTTTAAGCTTTGAATCAAGCTTTTTAACTACGAAGTACGCTTTTTAAAACAGTAAACAAGTGCAACAACAGTTTTAGAAGGTGATAACAGGGTCTAAGAAAAGAGGTAGGCCGAAAAAATAAGACATCTCAATTGTGCTCGATGTGACGGTTACTCCCATAATCGACAAATGACCTCAGTGATAAGTGATTTTTTTATTTTTTTTTTTGCATTTATTTTGTTCACATACGCTTATTTATAGTATTCATGTGAAGAATAAAGGTTTATACATATAGTATTATATTTGCATTAATCTGGTTTGATGCATGATTCGATGCCTCAAACTGTTTTTGGTGTGTGATTAATTTATTTTTATTAATAAAACAGATTAAAGTAAAATTATTACACATGAGTTTGAGATAACCGGGCAACCAACTGTGCATACGATGTATCCCCTTCGAGAGATGTTCCGAAGAGCTTAGATCTCGGGAAAAGTGGCCAATTGGAAGGTAGAGCTTGGAAGGTACGACATACATTTCAAACCGAGGACCGCCATCAAAGGGCAGTCCTTGTCGACTTCGTTGCAGAGTTCACCAGGAAGCTGGAAGGAGCCGTGGTATACGAACCCGCGCCTTTTTGGGAACTCTACGCGGACGGGTCCTAGGGCCAGATCTGGGGCAGGGGTAATCCTCGTCTCCAGCGACAAAATCACTCTTGAAAAGGCCCTACAACTAGGCTTTCCCGCGATAAACAACGAAGCCGAATACGAACCTTACTGAAAAATAGGTTGATTTAAGACACATGAGAAATTTCGTCATTTAACTAGTCCACCGACCACAACACCACAAGTGTATTACTCTACTCGATCATTCCTTGTTTGGGTTTTTCATAGAGGAAGTTACTATTGATAGAATCAATGTTTTAAAAAGCAAAATCTTAGTTAAAGCGTTTTTAAGAGATATACTAAAAGCGAAGCTTTTCGTGGCCAAAAAAGCAAAAAAAAACAAGTTTTTAAAGATTTGAATCAAGCTTTTTAACTACGAAGTATGCCTTTTAAAACAGTAAACAAGTGCAACAACAGTTTTAACAGGTGATAACAGGGTCTAAGAAAAGAGGTAGGCCGAAAAAATATGACATCTCAATTGTGCTCGATCTGACGGTGACTCCCATAATCGACAAATGATCTCAGTGATAAGTGATTTTATTTTTTTGCATTAATTTTGTTCACATACGTTTACTTATAGTATTCATGTGAAGAATAAAGGTTTATACATATAGTATTATATTTGCATTAATCTGGTTTGATGCACCATTCGATGCCGCAAACTGTTTTTGGTCAGTGATTAATTTATTCTTATTAATAAAACTGATTAGAGTAAAATTATTACACATGAGTTTGAGATAAGCAGGCAACCAACTGCGCCGCTAGTCCTGTGAACTTTCTTACGGATTCATCTGAGCGGAGATCTACCATTAGTCCAGCAGACGTTCTTGTTTACCGCTGTAACGGGCCTAGCGGCGGAAAACATGCTTTTGTTGATCTTATTGCCCTTTCACCCTTGGTGGGGTTTGGTATTGGAGAATTCACTGTGGGTCACACACCTATTACTGCAGCGACAGCGAATATAGAGAAACATCAGAAGGCATGTCAAGACAATCAACATAGTTTAATACCGTTCGCTGATGGTTGTCACAATTAGTCAAAAATAAACCTAAACTCCTAATATTAATATGTAGTAGCGGGAGTATTTAGTATAAATTTATGTAAATTGAAATATAAATAGGGGGGATTTTTTGTGTAATATTTAAATGCTAAAAATAAGAAATAGCAATTTAAAAATAATAATAGTTGTAATTAATAAAAGAGAAAAATATTGGTATAATTCAACATACACCGTCGGAATTTAATACCGATCATTGATGCAAAAATATATCAATTAATACTTCGAATATTCACCGTTGGAATTATATGCTCTCTCTCCTTACTTAAACTAAATTAGAAAACATGCGCTCTAGTATACCCTTACTATTAAATAACCTTTAAAAATTTAATCTAATAGTAGCGTTACGAATTATAGATATCGATGAAGCTAAATAACACAAGCACATGCGGTTGCATTTAACCTAGTTGAGTATTTTTCATAAAATCTAATAATTTCACATGCGGAATTTTATTAAGTCTTATTTGTTTCGCAAGTTAGAGTGATCAAACAATTACGGATTCAATATACTCCATCCGTCCCTAAATAAATGTCCCCTACAAAAATACGTGTAATTTTTACTATCAAATTTTTCATATCAAAATTTCCAAAAATGAAAAAATTGGAAATTAAATCATATAGTTCTAACCATAAACTACGTGTTTAACTTTTAAAAATATTTTTTTCAACAATCTTTATATGAAAAAAATGTCGGTCAAAATTGCACGTATTTTCACAAGGACATTTGTTTAGAGACTGAGGTAGTACAAATTAACAGCATATCACAACGATTAATAAACTAGTAGAGCTCCTACCAATCAAACGAATTGATAATTAAATAAACGTAGAAAAACAACTGATACTCAAAATAATATTAATATTTATTAAAACAAGTTAGATCTCACGGTAAAAAGGGATTCTGAGTATTTAATTTGCTTAGACCAATAATAAAAGTTTAGCCAATTAGCACCATAACAAAAATAACAAAATATAAATATAATAGAGAGAGGAGGGCAGTTCGGCTGTGATGTCGAATGGGTTGAGGCATTATAGATATTCTCATATAGAACCCTCCTTTAGTTGGCTATTATTACTTTGGAAGCCGACAAAGTTTGTCAATTTGGCACTTTGTATTCTCAAATAGGCAATGGCAGTGTCTTCAAACTTAATTTTCCCCTTTGTATTGTCATTTTCTCTTGAAACTCAAAACATTAAACTTATAGATCTTATATTGCACTATTACAAAAAAATTTTAATCGTCTCAATCGGAGCTCTGATGAATTATTTACGCCCATTTTACCAAACAGCACGGAAATTATCATAAATTAGCGAATTAACCTTCTTTTAATATAACTCCTTTATATGAACCCTAATCAAAATATAAGACTAATGAGTACAATTAGGTTAAAAGTAGGTATAATACATTGAATATGAAAGGAGTAAATTATGAATTTATTAGTCGTATAAAATTCCCCCACACATAGCTCTTGCAGGTACTTGGACAAACTAAATTATTGCCTCAATAAAATACTAAACTAAAAAAAATGTATGCAAAATAAAATAAAATTCTAACTTTCTTTCGTAGAAATCACGGTTAAACTTAGCATGTGTAACAAGTCTTTAAACACTTAAAGTGTAAGAGGACGAGTTTAGTCTTATGGGGGTTTACTAGAACGACACCATCAAACATAAATGTTTCAAATCTATCAATTAAGTCCCCCTCTCTTACGATATCACACGGATGCAAAAACAAAATGAAAATTACTTCACAGTCATATTAAAGCATGGTAATACCTCTAAAGATACCTAAGTTTTGTTGTTAAAAATGCATTTCACCCCAAAATAGGTTAGTTTAATATTTCAGATGTTGTTGGTTAATTTACCATCAAGTGTGTATTCGTTATTCCGTAGTTTGACAGTTATTTTGAGAAAACATTTGCAAATAAAAAATTTATTAAACTTGACTATTACTTGCCTTTTATACAAATAAAGTAATTGTAAATATGCATACCTACATGCTACTTCGTTGAATAGCTTATGTTTTTTCTGCTCGCGAATCCATAAGTCCATTGGCTTTTGAGCTCTTACGCTTCTTTTTTCCTCTTTTTTTTCTTATATATTTTTTTATTTTATTATTTTTTCAAGTACCTTGGCTTTTTATTTGACCACTTAGACTTCTTTTAACCTCCAACCATTTTGCTACACTGACCCTCCTGTCTCACTCCTCAATCCCCTTTCTTACACTCTTTGATCTAAGTGGACTATCGGGCTTAAATACGGATTCCTATTCTAGCCAAGGTTTTCTAAATATATATGCCAGACATGCTATATGGTCGTAAAATGAAGCAGCGTGATCCACTTCCTAAACAGAGTCGTCGAGTAGCGTAACCTAGCCAGACCATCTTCCGGCCGCTCTACATCAAATTGCTAGGGATACAAGTACTTCGCCATAAGTAACAGACCTGACACCATTTCATAATAAACCAAGTAATAATTTGGGTTTTATAAAACGGTTTTTTCTTTGTAATTTTTAAGGACTGTCGCGTGAAAATTGATAATCACCAATGCACTTTTAGAATATATATAGCATGCAACTTATACAATATTATTCCTTCCTAAATTTCCTTGAGCGAAATAATTTATAACAAAACAGACATATTAAAAGATTTAACACCATAAATTAATATGAGTATTTTTCGATTTGAAATTATCGCAACATGTTCACGTATAAAAGCAGGTTTCGTAAAGAATAAACCAAAAAAAAAAGTTCTTCTTTCTTAAAATCTTTCCATTTTCCCTCCCCCACACTTAAAACTTAATTTGTCCCCAATGTAAGGTAAAGTAGAGTGCTAAAGAAAGGTATAATAAAAGAACAAACTCCCCTGGGTTGCCTCTTAAGTAGCGTATTTTTTTACCGTCGTTGGCTCAACTTGGTTCCCCATCCTTCAATCAGCAAAAGTTGGATCTTCAAGATCCAATTGTTCCTTATTTTGTACTTGAATACCTGGAAACCACTGAAGTCGTGGTTGATATAGAAAGAATTTTTGACCAACTCTAAAATCATTTCGAGAAATCATCTTGTCATAAAAAGCCTTCGTCTTTTTCTTATAAATCTTCACACTCTTGTAGGCATTGTTGGGAATTTCCTCCAACTCTTGTAGCGGTAATTTTCTATGTTCACCACTTTCATATATATTCATGCTAAAAATACCAGGTTTTAAAACAATGAGTAATGACGTTCACTATATATTGGTAAAGTACTATACGAGACGTTACATAACCCTTTTAAATTCGTATAATCACCTAAGTCTGTAACTATTTCCTGCAATTTAGTACTCAAAACAATATCATTCTCAACATTTTTACGAATATCAATGCCCAACAAGATCGAACACATCATGTGCTAAACAGTCAATCACATAACTAGAATAATCAGTTTTATCATATTCAGGATATTTCATGGTATAATAAATATTAAAATTAATAACTTGATCATGAAATTCCATAGTTAGCTTGCCACTCTGAACATCTTAGTCTTAGACATCTTCAAGAATGGTCTATCTAGCAAAATAGGAGTATCTGGATCTCCATTCTCCATATCAAGCACATAAAAATCAGTAGGGAATATCAAATTATTAACCTTAACAAGGACATCCTCAATTAAAGCCTTAGAATATGTGTTATACTTATCAGCCAATTGAATCACAATACGAGTTTTACTTAAAAGGTACAAGTTTTAAAGAATCATAAATAGAATAAGGCATGACATTAATAGAAGCTCATAAATCTAGCATGACTTTCTCAATTCTAATGTTGCCTACTGTACAAAGAAAAGTAAACATGCCTGGATCTTTACACTTTATAGGAATTTTTCTTTCAATAACTGCAGAAACATTCTCTCCTATCCTTTAACTTTATTTTTCCTTTTAAGTTTACAAAGTTCTTTCGAAAAGTTTGCTAACGAGATACTTGTTTCATAGCATCCAAAGATGACTTTATTAGTCGTATCATTCGCGTTTGATACATTTGCGTTTTTAGCTACTGAGTCTATTGAGGTTTTCATCAGAGTGCAGAAAGTTATGAATAGAAATGTGTTGACTGTGAGTTCGGCTGAGTATGATTAATTTGTTTGTGTTTTTTTCCTACTTATTTTGGAGAAAAGATTAGTGCTATTGTAAAATGATGTGCATGTCTCCAACTTGTTTTATTTTTGGACTCATCCCTTCAAAAAATGCATACTAATTTGTATGCACTTTCATTAAATGCATACCTATGAATTTCATGAAGTCTGCACCATAAACCCTTCATACGTGGTGGTATGCTTATATAAACGTTTATATGAACACAATAAGAAAATTATGTAAAGAAAAGTATGTATGGTACCAGCAAGTAAATGGTACAAAGTAAACACATCAGCATTTATCCATGTTCGAGACTACGTCTTGTAATCAAATCCCAATAGATCTTGAGATTTATTAATATTCCTTCAAGGACACCGTACCCATACAACTTTTCTTCCTTTAAGGGCGTAGATAGCCTTTACAAAATCTTTTCTTAAAGTACAAAGCAATCCTTACGCTAAATACGAAGTCTTTAGCTAGGCGTACATAACAGTATTACAGTAAATGAAATACTCTCGACTCGTTTATTAAACCACAAAGGTTATGAGACAATCAAGAGTTTACAACCAATCAAACTCTCTGGAAAATATGTATATTAAGTGTATGGAGAGTTTTGACCAATCGTCGAAGGCTTTTCGAATGTAATTTTGGCTTCGAAGGATTTAAATTAAGCAAATGATTAAAGATATAAGTTTGGGCTTGTTTTCTCTGGAGTATTGTGTTGAAATGAGAAGGGAAATGAGTCTATTATAGTGTTGGAGTGGAGATAGTTGTTGCTTTTTGAAATTCAAAATTTCAGTGATTCTGGCCGGTTGATTTTTAATCTGACCGGTTAGTTTACGTAGATTTCATCTAACGGCTGGCTGTTTTGAATCTCGAATATCTCACGCAATAAGTGTCCTAAATGCGAATTACCTTCTTCCTAAAACTCTTATGATTGTGTAGATATTCATCCAACGTTCCAATTCAATTTTTGAAAATATTCTAATTGTCTTCGAAGTCTTCAAATATCGCATCAGACCTTTCCATATCTACTGAATCTAACCGATTGGTTTAAAATCTAATCGGTTGGTTTCTTCTGGATTTTGAATTACTCCTTAAATCAATTTGGTTATTTGAGTTTAGTCTTTTTCCTTACATTCCAAACTTGTTTATCGTACTCTTTTAATCTGAAAACACTTGGTGTAAATATTAGTATAACTAATGAACTTTTATTAAATTAAATTATATACATTTTGTTATTCGTCAAAACTTATGTTAATTATGAATTGGTTCTCACACTTTCGTTAATTACCAAAAAGTTTAACATAACTTAAATGACAAAATTATCCTTATAAGAGGGAATTACACATGCATCCCTGAGTTGGAGTAATACCACTAATTGGAAGCATAGGACTATTAATGTGGTTCAGATTGATCATATTTTATAATGTGACATGCATGTGTACCGAGTCAGGCCCACAAAAATCATTATTAAGTATCAAACTTTATCTATATTCATTGGATGGCTACAATAAAAACCTAAATGATATTACAACTATAAATTGAAATGTTAAATTTTAAAGCTTTTATACTTTGTACTTTGAGTTTAAAGATGTATTAATATTTCTGAAATTTTCTTAGGTTTTTCCCGCATGTTTTATTTTCCATCATTAATAAAAATAAAATGTGTCTTCTCCACTCTTTATTAAACTTGAAAACAAAGAGAAACTAAAAACATGAACCTATTGGTGCCTCCAATATTGATATGGTTTCTAAATCCTAACACTAATAAATACAAGTTAATGAGAAAACATTTTAGGGTAGCAAGCCATGTCTATATTCATTGGATTGTTTTATAGAGCAAAACCTAAATAATTATACAAAGAATATAGAATTGAGTCATTCGTCACCCCAGCAAGGAAATCATTTCCAAATCTTGAAACCTGGAAAATAATTTTAATGCAAAAACAGATTAGGTACCAACATTTATTTATATTCATTGGATTGCTTTAAATAAAAACCTAAATGATGCAAATAAGAGAAATTAATTTCCACAAGTGCAAGAATCCGATTTAGAAATCCTACTACTTGAAAATAACGGTGACTATCATTTGTAACATTACTTCTTTAAGATAATGGCAACACGTCATTGGCTATTATAAATTCCACTGCTAAGTTCCAAATATCTCACACCAAAGAAATAAGTTGTTATGTCCATCTCTCTCTCTCACATAAATACATACAATATACACACATATAATTCATGATCTAGCTGATGTTGCCATATTCCAAGTTCTGATGAGCAATATAGGTGATGATTCTGGTATATACCAACGATCTCTTTCATAAAAAATTGTGTTGTGAAATGTAACACTCGTGTTTAATTTTTAACTAAGGCATTCGACTAAAAAAATGTTTTAAATATCAGGGTTTCTTAGTAAAAAGATATGCTTTAAAAGGACAGATGAGACCAACATATATCTATCCTACCTGGCGGCATAATTATATAGGCTGTAGAAATAAAAATTCAAACAATTGGTATAATAATAGATATGGCAGCTTAAAAAACCGAGTTACATACTCCTCTTTCACATCTTATCTCTTTTTAGAAATGTTGGTTTTTACATATCTTGGTAAAATCTCTCTCTCTCTCATTATTCATCTCCATGGTGTGATTTGCTACAATGATTTAAGGTTTTGAACTCAAACCTAACGTTCCTTTTTTATTTTTTTGTCTTAGCAATCAATTTAGCTTTTATCAGAAGTATCTCGAAGAAAAGAGGGAGACCTCCTGATTACTCAAATGATATGTGTGGCAAATCGCAAAGATCGTTGTTCATTGCATTTCATGACCTCACTACAAGGTAACAAATTAATTAATTGCAATGAATATATACATATATATATATATATATATATATATATATATATATATATATAATATGTAATCACGTAATATAAAAATGAATCACAGTTAAAATCGAGTGAAATCTAGTCTAGAGAAATCAAGAGTATCAAAATAGGAATCAAATCAATGGCTAGGGTTTGCGAATTGGACAAGTGAAGTAAAACGTATATAAAAATGAGGTTCAGTTTGTTTACTAAAGGGCAGCGTCAATTGTGACAGCAAAAGTAAAATAATAAATAATAAATTCAAATTGGTTGTCAGGTTTTAAAGTAGGTAGTGTCAAGCAATTTCAAGGGTAGGAACGGAAAGTGATTATTATATCAACTGTAAGATCAACGGTAAAGCATAATAAGCTCGATGAGATCCATTATTTGGGATTTTTGAGTAATTGGAGAAGGTTCAACGTGGCTGTTACCCGTGCAATGTCTTTGCTTATCATAATTGGGAACCCACATTATCGGCCAGGTACTCTTGAGATGCTTTATTATCAAGATCATGTAACAAATAGTATGCAAAACATGTCTCGAACTACATCTAATCTTACATTTTGTCTTCGAAATTTATTACCCGTGCCAATTACAATACCCTATAATATAGTCAGTTCAGCTCACCTTCTCTGGCTGATAAAGCAAACAAATCCTGATATCTTTGATCTTTAAGTATTGCTGTTGTATAATGTTAGTAGCTTGGAATTATTTAAAGGGATGTCTGATATTTAATTTGTTTGCGTTTTGCAGAAAAAAATACTGGAACATGCTCATGTGGCATTGTGTTGCGAACGGGTCTTACTAGAGTTGTCCTCTCCCAGTAAAAAAATTACGAAATGCTTCACCAACAAAGATGCAATTTGTAACTATAGAGATGATGGATGGAGTGATTCGACTACTAGCAATGTAGGATGGGATAATTTGTCTAATATTGGTATTGGATGGGGGTATGACGAGAATATCCCGCAGGACTTTAATGACACTAGATGGGGTGAAGGGCAGGCGAAGGTGTGGGAATAGTTTTTTTTTTTTTTTTTTTTTTTCAATATAAAGCTATTACAAAATGACGAGCCAGCTCTGAATTCAAAACATAGCCCTTTGTGATTGCTCTTCCTTTTCAGTAGCTAGTGTTGTTTTAACTTGTCATTATATGTGACTTTTTAAAGAGAATTTTAGTTGTATAATTTGGTTTAATTTCGTTTGTACCATTAGTTTATTGACTTATGTTCCATTTCTATTTTTCCTCCTGGCTTTTATAATAATTCCTAGATTTACGCAGTTCACTTTGATAACACACTACAAGAAAACATCCAAATACTATTCGAAAATTCAGTTGGCAAGTGTGAAATTCAGTTAGTAAACTCTTATTACCAACTGATTTGCTATCTAATAATTCGGTTGGCAAAAGCCTAGTTGGTAAATATTACCAACTGTATTTTGTGTCAGTTGCTAAATTAACAACTTAATGATGCTCAGTTACTATTTAACAACGTAAATGTCAGATGGCATTTTAGTTACTAGGTTGCAACTGACACCACTCAGTCACAAAATAGCAACTGATATATCTAGTTACAAGATAGCAACTGACATGTTTGTTACAATATAGTAACTGATGAAGTGAAATATCAATTACTATTGAGTAGTAACTGATGAAGTGAAATATCAGTTACTATTGAGTAGTAACTGATGAAGTGAAATATCAGTTACTATTGAGCAATGGTCTTTTGTGTCTGTATATACGTATATATAATGATAATAATTATTATATTAATAATTATAATGACAAATTATAATTATAATACTGCTTTCAAATCTGTATTTCATTAAAATTAAAGATCCAACACCAACAAAGTTACAACGGCAATATAATTCTTCAACAAAATATTACTAAGTCAAGATCAAAGTACAAGTTCAAGAAAAAAAAGTCTACATAGAACATTAATTGGAGGTCGAGACGGGACTCTTCTTGGAGAGCCTGATTTCTCAATCCGTATCGCTCGCACCTCTTTCTTTAACTAATGCGGCTTTCTTTAGCTAATCCAGCTTTCTTTAACTAATGCAGCTTTGCCGGAGGTTGCACAATAAGAAAGTGTATGCCTTCGTTTCCTTTTTCTCCAAACCTGCAAATATCATCTTCTATGCTCAACTCCCACAAGAAATGCTTTTAAAAAACACAAATATAAAGAATGAATCATCAAACAGTAAAACAATCAACTATCGTAAATATTTGCTTGTTGAAACATTTTGTTACTCTAAATTCATCAACAACAGTTTTCTGAGTTTCTCTTGAAATTTGATAGTAATACATCTAAAAAAAATGCTTTTTGAAGGCTCTAACCTGGTTGAAACAACATAATAATAATCGATAAAAAATTGAAACATCTAACGCCAAATAAAATCGAAATTGGAGTTGGGCTTTTCGGCAATTCAATGTTGTGTACAGTTTTTTTTCCAAAAATATAGCCAGTCCAACTAGGCATAAGAAGTTTAGCTCAAAGACAAAGCGGTTTATCTGTCAAAACATTTTTCGCAGTCTACGCTTAGTTCTACTGAACACTGGCAACTATTTCCTTATTTTAGTATATTAAAGTTGAAAGTTTGCCCTAATTGGTAGAAATCAACCGAATCTTTATTTTATACCAAAATATATTAGCTCTTTTTAATAGACCCATTCAAGTGAACAGATGAAAATGTGAGTATCCACAATGGTCCATCCCAACAGGCTCTTATCAACATAAACAAACATATATATTTAACTATTTTTTAGCCAAATAATAAATTAAGAATACACCTTCTTCCTCATAGTTTGACGATGTCCAACATCATCTCTGGACATCCAAAACTGGAAGCGATTGCGAATATATATAGGAATAGCGATTGACAAGAATGCCACTGGAAGACAATTGCCTGAAAAGGTTTGATAGTGAAGCTGGATAAACCAAACATATTTATTAACCTAAAGAAATCCAACTTATTTGATAATGTAGCTGAATGAACCAAACAATTTTGCTAAGTGATATTGGACAAGCTTGGAAGTATCATAGACCCAAATGGAAATGAATATGACTAGCAAATACTATCAAATAGTACTATCACTATGTTAGCAAACTAAGATCCACATTGTAGGTTTAAATTTTGTTCTCTAAAATTACCACTACGATTTGCTATTTACTAATAGTAGTTTCTGCAATTGAAAAAGATATATTGGTACCATTAGCATAATAGAACAGAATTTGGAAAAAAAAATTACAAACAAACAAGCCTAGGTTGAAGAAAAAAGTCACAAGAGCAAATCTAAGAAAACCAAAGCACTCTAAATTTTAATTGTTAACTATTTAATTCAAAATAAGTAAACAATACAAGTAGAATCTGCAAAAACAATGAGAAGATAATCCCTTTTTAAGTAGATGAAGCATACTTTCCCTTAGCATTAAATAAGCTAGCTTTGAGCTTAAGATTTGCAGTCAAACAAACCCTTTTATAATTGAATTGCTATACAAAAATAGTGATGATTATGCTGAAAAATGGTAATCAGGGCTTGTTGGCCATAAAAAAAATACATCTGAGAGATTAAATCATATTTGAATAATATCACAGTGAAAATTTTTAAGAAAAAAAAACCCAATCTAGAAAAGGTGCCCAAAAACTTGAGTTAAAATTCCGCAGCCAATAAATACAGTGACTTTAGTATGTTACGTGTTTTCGCTCAGACAATAGTATACTAGATTCTTAAAGTGATTTGACCCAGATTGTAAAATCGAAAATGGAAATATTTATAATTTGTCTATCGTGTTGTAGGTACCAAACAAGTGGAAGATCAGATCTATGCCGACATTATAGGACGTATTAAGGAGGATGGTATTTCTGCATCAAGACGTAGAGGGTCATACTATTACTATGAGAGGACCTTGGCGGGGAAGGATTTTCTTCAGTATTGCCGTCGCGTCGCTCTTAATGCTGAAAATGGGACTTCAGTTCATGATGTCATACCGATTGGGCCTAATTCACCCCCTGAGCAAATTATACTCGATGTGAATGTAAGAGCTCAAGGCAATTAAAATTACAGCAATGGCGATTTTGAAGTAAGACTAATACGTACCTTTTTGTTACTGTGTATTTTTATGCAATTGCCTTGTGCCTTTTCCGCTAGTTTATGAAATATATGATTTCCTTACTCTGTGTCTTGCATTGATTTTCAGGTCAGTCCTAATCATAAGATGATTGGAAATTTACTAAACAAGAAAAATACTTTCTTTGATTTCATTACCTGCGCAGAGTATTTGATAAATATAAAATATACCACCAACAAAAAGCTTGTTATCGATGGTTTTGGCTCGGGGGATTGCTTGTAGGTGCTGTTATTAACAAGCGGCCTGAGCTTTTCAAGGCTGCGCTAAATCACCATTTCTTGTTGTACAACATTTCTTAATACGACTCTATTTAATAGAGAGGAAGAGCTGCAGGTTCGCTTAAATTTACTTTATTTTGGCAAGCTTACTTTAGTTGACATATTATATGTTAAGATTTAGGAAAACACAATAGTTTGGACACATCAAGTATAGACTGTATCGTCATCAATTTTTTGAACAGAGTAATAAGGTTCGTATTTTGCCATTGGCTCCAACTTTATAATTCTTAAGTTGGTAATCTTTTATATGGTTTAGCTTTTGACAAGTCATTTTTAAGGTTCTCATTTGGGACTTTGGATCTCTAGAAGACGAGAATACTATGGACATAGTGAAAGTAACGAAGTCAAAGATGGTAATCTTTTACATGGTTTAGACTTTAACAAGTCATGTTTAGCACAATTACTAGTTTATGCAATTGCCTTGTTCCGTCTTCACAAAGATATCCATCACTTCTAGTGACAACAGGTTTAAAATGCAATCTATTCATGGCATAACTAGTAACTAGTAAGTTGAATATTTTGTACCATATACACTTTGACTTTGTTACTCTCACTATGTCCATATTGTTCTCGTCTTCTCGAGGTCACACACGCGCACACGCATACATGCACACAGGAACACACATGCACACACATATAATATTAGATGAAAACAAAATTTAACGAAAAGAATAGGACTATGATCATTATCATCTCGTTTACAAAACATGATGTATATTTTATTTCATTATCATTTCATTTAGTAAAGAACGAAAACGAGGCGAACTTTTAATTAAACGAAAGCGAAAATTTTCAGAAAATTTTCACCTCATTTACAGCCCTACATGGTACTACAATAAAACAAAAACTGGAATCTGAAACAAACTAGAATCAGACACTGACCCTAAAAACACGATAATCTTAACATCTTTAACTCGTTACTCAACAAATAGAAATTCAAAAGGATAACCACATACTATATAATAGTTGATTTGCGATCATATCAACAATACAAATTGCAGCCTCCCTTTGATTCACCTAAGAGTTAAATCGAAAGAGCTTGAAAATCTGGATTGGGTTTATCCATCTGCAGCTACAACAATTTACAATTTCTCTACAAACATTTCCAGAAATCCCTGGACGACTTCATATCTACAAAAATAAAATAAACAAATAAAAAGTGCACGAATTAATGAAAACTACGCTGGACAGAGACCTCATATGCAGCTTCAGAGGTTCCGCTCCCAGGAGTGCCGCTCGAAACCTTCATTTACATACACGTTTTTATCTGCACCTGAAAATTGCAAAGTAACATCATAAGTATAATCCCTCATACGAATGTCAAGTCATAGATACATACACTTAATGTTAATTTTCAGGGTTTCCAATTTAGCTTATAGTTTTAAGTCAATGAGAAATATGTAACCAAGCAAGAGAACAGCCTCAAGTGCCATCAAAATCTTTATACTAAACGGCATCTTAGTGAAAACAGTGAAGTGATTTTGGGAAATCATAGAGAGACAACAAAAGTGGAAAGGAAAGCAAATGTTGCTTCTATGCTTACTAGTTGAGGGAAAGATAGAGAAAAAAGCTTCTATGCTTTGTGACCAGCATTATATATATCAAGTCCTTAGTCATTTGTACGACTTCCACGTAATTTAAGACATCTCTACACTTGTTAGTTAAATGATGGACAACGATTGTCAATGTTGCCATTTTTTCCGGAGACAATCACAAAAAATTACAGTCACTTGTTAAATGTTATTTCACCAATTATATAGGTAATAAGGCAGACATCTTTAGCGTTGCCCATTTAGTGTACTGCTAACCACCCCCAAGCTATAGAATGATCCGAAATAGCATCATACCATCCCTATCCCCCCCTCATCTTGTGTACCAAGACAACTAGTGCACCCTGTAGGAGTAGTATTAGGAGATATATAAGACCAAGCAGGAGAACAACCTTAAGTGACATTGAACCCTTCCAACTAAATGGGCTTGTTAGTCAAACACGTGCAGAAATTGGCCGGGATGGTGGCAGCAATGAACAGATTCATCAACCGATCAGCTGACAAGTGCCGCTCTTTCTTCCAAAATATTAAGAGACCATGCAAGTTTTGGTGGGATTTCGATTGCAAGTCGGCCTTCGCCAAACTCAAGAATTATCTCGAGAAACCCCCATTCCTCGTAAAACCCTCTTCAAGGGACGTACTCACTCTATACCTGGCCGTCTCTGATCATGTTGTCAGTGCCGTCCTCGTCAAGGATGAGAGGCAGGACCAGAGACCGATTTACTACATGAGTAAAACCCTGGCGGACGCAGAGACAAGATATATCACGATAGAGAAGTTGGGGCTTTCCCTCATGATGGCCACAAGGAAGCTGTCCCACTATTTTCTAGCACACCAGGTCGTGGTACATATGATGTATCCCCTTCGGGAGATGTTCTGAAGAGCTTAGATCTCGGAAAGAGTGGCCAATTGGGAGGTAGAGCTTGGAAGGTACGACATACATTTCAAACCAAGGACAGCCCTCAAAAGGGCATGTCCTTGTCGACTTCGTTGCAGAGTTCACCAGGAAGCTAGAAGAAGTCGTGGTATACGAACCCGCTTCTAGTTGGGAACTCTACACGGATGGGTCCTCGCCTAGGGCCGGATCTGGGGCAGGGGTAATCCTCGTCTCCAGCGACAAAATCACTCTCGAAAAGGACCTACAACTATGCTTTCCCGCGACAAACAACGAAGCAGAATACAAACCTTACTGAAAAATAGGTTGATTTAAGACGCAGAGGAAATTTCGTCATTTAACAGTCAAACCGTAAAAACGAATTACGAACCGTAATTCAGACTTACGGTTTGACCGTAAATATGACTTACAGTTCGTAAAAAAAATTACGGTTTGTGCTTGAAAAAAGATAAAATGCAGTCGAAAAATACAGACTCTTTGAAAATTTATAATCCATGCCGAATGCAATACCCTATAATATAGTCAGTTCAGCTCACCTTCTGCGAAATGTTAAAGCAAACAAATCCTGATATCTATGATCTTTAAGTATTGTTGTTCAATAATGTTAGTAGTTTGGAATTATGTATAGGATGTCTAATATTTAATTTGTTTGCATTTTGCAGAACAAATACTGGAACATGCTCATGTGGGATTGTGTTGCGAACGATTCTTACCAGTATTGCCTTCTCCCAGTAAAAATAAGTTTTACGAAATGCAAAATAAGTTTTTACTTGTCATTATATGTAAATTTTTGAAAAGAATTTTAGTTGTATAAATTGGTTCAATTTCGTTGTGTACCATTAGTTAATTAACTTATGTTGCGTTTCTCTTTTACTCCTGACTTTTATAATAAGTCCTAGCTTTACGCGGTTGACTTTGGTAACTAGTCCACCGACCACAACACCACAAGTGTATTACTCTACTCGATCATTCCTTGTTTGGGTTTTCCATAGAGGAAGTTACTATTGATAGAATCAATGTTTTAAAAAGCAAAATCTTAGTTAAAGCGTTTTTGTAAGAGATATACTAAAAGCGAAGCTTTTCGTGGCCAAAAAAGCAAAAAAAAAACAAGTTTTTAAAGATTTGAATCAAGCTTTTTAACTACGAAGTATGCCTTTTAAAACAGTAAACAAGTGCAACAACAGTTTTAACAGGTGATAACAGGGTCTAAGAAAAGAGGTAGGCCGAAAAAATATGACATCTCAATTGTGCTCGATGTGACGGTGACTCCCATAATCGACAAATGATCTCAGTGATAAGTGATTTTTTTTTTTTTTTTGCATTAATTTTGTTCACATACGTTTACTTATAGTATTCATGTGAAGAATAAAGGTTTATACATATAGTATTATATTTGCATTAATCTGGTTTGATGCATGATTCGATGCCTCAAACTGTTTTTGGTGTGCGATTAATTTATTTTTATTAATAAAACAGATTACAGTAAAATTATTACACATGAGTTTGAGATAACCGGACAACCAACGGTGCCGCTAGTTCTGTGAACTTTTTTACGGATTCATCCGATCGGAGATCTATCCTTAGTTCAGCAGACGTTCTAGTTTACAGCTGTAGCGGGCCTAGCGTCGGGAAACATGCTTCTGCTGATCTTATTGCCCTTTCTCACTTGGTGAGGTTTGGTATTGGAGAATCCAATGTGGGTCACACACCTACTACTGCAGTGACAGCGAAGATAGAGAAACATGAGAAGGCATGTCAAGACAATCAGCCTAGTTTAATACCGTTCGCTGATGGTTGTCGTAATTAGTCAAAAATAAACCTAAACTCCTAATATTAATATGTAGTAGCGGGAGTAAAGATCGTATCCACTAAGAGTATCTAGTATAAATTTATGTAACTTGAAATACAAATAGGGGGGATTTTTTGAGTAATATTTAAATGCTAATATTAAGAAATAGCAATTTAAAAATAATAATAGTTGTAATTAATAAAAGAGACAAATATTGGTATAATTCAACATACACCATCGGAATTTAATACCGATCATTGATGTAAAAATATATCAATTAATACTTCGAATATTCACTGTTGGAATTATATCCTATCTCTCCTTACTTAAACTAAATTAGAAAACATGCGCTTTAATATACCCTTACTATCAAATAACCTCTAAAACTGCATTAAAAATTTAATCTAGCAGTAGCGTTACGAATTATAGAGATCGGTGAAGCTAAATAACACAAGCACATGCGGTTGCATTTAACCTAGTTGAGTGTTTTTCATAAAATCTAATAATTTCACATGCGGAATTTTATTAAGTCTTATTTGTTTCGCAAGTTAGAGTGATCAAACAATTACGGATAAAATATACTCCATCTGTACTTAAACAAATGTCTCCTACGAAAATACGTGCAATTTTGACTATCAAATTTTTCGAAATGAAAAAATTATCGGTCAAAATGGCACGTATTTTCACAGGGACATTTGTTTAGGAAAAGAGTGAGTATAAATTAACAGTATATCGCAACGAGTAATAAACTAGTAGAGCTCCTACCAATCAAATGAATTGATAATTAAATAAACGCAGAAAAACAACCTGTTAGGGCTGGACCTTATACTATTTATTGTCTATTGGTTTTTATTAAATAACTCTAGTTGATTGTTAAGAATTGAAACAGTCTATTGGTTTCAAGTAAGGTTGCAACCTCAGTTGCAACCACAGTTCCAACCTGCTATTGTGCAGGATTCTGTTTAGTTCTTTTATTCTGCATTACTATTCTTTAAATGATGATTATTTGTTTTAAAGTATGCATGATATATTCTCATATGTTCTTAAAGACTTAGTTTATATATATATTGAGAATATTAAAGTGATAAGAAAGATGTTTCCTAAAAAGTTATAAGCAGATTAGTTTTTATAGATATGTTTACTTTAAACTAGAAAATCTATATATCTATTCTTATGTAAATCTTTATCACTTGTTTCAATCTTTGTTCCTTATCAAAATCAGTATTATACGTTTCAAAGATTGAATGAAATATGGAGTTAATGTTTCATATATATATTTGGAAAGATTTTATCTCTAAAAGATACTATCTTATATGTTTCCTTGTTTTAGGAAAAGACTAACTCATATTTCCAAGCTAGTTATTAACAGGTACTATCTTATGGAGATTAAAGTCAATCCTACGCTGAAGTATATCGTGATACATGGAAAGATTGAAGCCAATCAAAAGAGTCAAAAGCAATCATCAAGATCTTGAAGAAAGAATATTGTTTTTACTTGTATAAATAGTTGATAACTTAGCTTGTAAAAGATGTGTGTTCTAAATTATAAAGAACTCATTCTTGAGAGAATACACAGTGAGCTTTAAAAGAAACCAATGGTGCGATGCCATTGATTTTTAAGTGATAGTTATAAAGTAGGAGCAATATAGAGATAGGCAGAAAAACCTAAAGGGAGTCTGAGAGTTTTTCATTAAGACTTGAATCCTATATTGTAAGCTTTTATAATATCATAATCTGGGTGAGTGCCCCGGAGACGTAGCCTAGTTAGGTGAACTCCGTTGTTAAATTTGCGTGTGATTTATTTCAAGTACATTTAATTTTACAAGTTATGTCCATCAATATACTTAGGTTCCAACTGTAGTTGCAACTTCACTTGGAACCTAACTGCAAAACTGCAATTAAAACAGCGGATAGAAATTTCACAACCAATACTCAAAATAATAATCAAATTTATTAAAACAACTTAGATCTCATGGTAACAAGGGATTCCGAGTATTTAGTTTGCTTAGACCAATAATAAAAGTTTAGCCAATTACTACCATAACAAAAATAACAAATTATAAATATAATAGAGAGAGCGGGGCAGTTCCTCCGCTGTGATGTCGAATGGGTTGAGGTCATGTAGCCGAATTATGCATGTACTAATAGTATTGGTTTTCCTGGGTTCCACACAATATATATTCGGTCAACACCTATTAGTTTTCAAATCCCAATAGATCTTGAGATTTATTAATATTCCTTCAAGGACACCGTACCCGTACAACTTTTCTTCCTTTAAGGGCATAGATAGCCTTTACAAAATCTTTTCTTAAAGGACAAAGCAATCCTTATGCTAAATACGAAGTCTTTAGCTAGGCGTACATAACAGTATTACAGTAAATGAAATACTCTGGACTCGTTTATTAAACCACAAAGGTTATGAGACAATCAAGAGTTTACAACCACTCAAACTCTCTGAAAAATATGTATATTAAATGTATGGAGAGTTTTGACCAATCGTCGAAGGCTTCGAAGGATTTAAATTAAGCAAATGATTAAAGATATAAGTTTGGGCTTGTTTTCTCTGGAGTATTGTATTGAAATGTGAAGGGAAATGACTCTATTATAGTGTTGGAGTGGAGATAGCTGTTGCTTTTTGAAATTCAAAATTTCAGTGATTCTAGCCGGTTGATTTTTAATCTAACCGGTTAGTTTACGTAGATTTCATCTAACGGCTGGCTGTTTTGAATCTCGAATATCTCACGCAATAAGTGTCCTAAATGCGAATTATCTTCTTCCTAAAATTCTTCTGATTGTGTAGATATTCGTCCAACGTTCCAATTCAATTTTTGAAAATATTCTAATTGTCTTCGGAGTCTTCAAATATCGCATCAGACCTTTCCATATCTACTGAATCTAACCGATTGGTTTACAATCTAATCCGTTGGTTTCTTCTGGATTTTGAATTACTCCTTAAGTCAATTTGACTCAAAGTCAATTTGGTTATTTGAGTTTAGTCTTTTTCCTTACATTCCAAACTTGTTTATCGTACTCTTTTAATTTGAAAACACTTGGTGTAAATATTAGTGTAACTAATGAACTTTTATTAAATTAAATTATATACATTTTGTTATTCGTCAAAACTTATGTTAATTACGAATTGGTTCTCACACTTTCGTTAATTACCAAAAAGTTTAACATAACTTAAATGACAAAATTATCCTTATAAGAGGGAATTACACATGCATCCCTGAGTTCGAGTAATACCACTAATTGGGAGCATAGGACTATTAATGTGGTTCAGATTGATCATATTTTATAATGTGACATGCATGTGTACCGAGTCAGGCCCACAAAAATCATTATTAAGTACCAAACTTTATCTATATTCATTGGATGGCTACAATAAAAACGTAAATGATATTACAACTATAAATTGAAATGTTAAATTTTAAAGCTTTTATACTTTGTACTTTGAGTTTAAAGATGTATTAATATTTTTTGAAATTTTCTTAGGTTTTTCCGGCATGTTTTATTTTCCATCATTAATAAAAATAAAATGTGTGTCTTCTCCACTCTTTATTAAACTTGAAAACAAAGAGAAACTAAAAACATGAACCTATTGGTGCCTCCAATATTGATATGGTTTCTAAATCCTAAAACTAATAAATACAAGTTAATGAGAAAACATTTTAGGGTAGCAAGCCATGTCTATATTCATTGGATTGTTTTATAGAGCAAAACCTAAATAATTATACAAAGAATATAGAATTGAGTAATTCGTCACCCCAGCAAGGAAATCATTTCCAAATCTTGAAACCTGGAAAATAATTTTAATGCAAAAACAGATTAGGTACCAACATTTATTTATATTCATTGGATTGCTTTAAATAAAAACCTAAATGATGCAAATAAGAGAAATTAATTTCCACAAGTGCAAGAATCCGATTTAGAAATCCTACTACTTGAAAATAACGGTGACTATCATTTGTAACATTACTTCTTTAAGATAATGGCAACACGTCATTGGCTATTATAAATTCCACTGCTAAGTTCCAAATATCTCACACCAAAGAAATAAGTTGTTATGTCCATCTCTCTCTCTCACATAAATACATACAATATACACACATATAATTCATGATCTAGCTGATGTTTCCATATTCCAAGTTCTGATGAGCAATATAGGTGATGATTCTGGTATATACCAACGATCTCTTTCATAAAAAATTGTGTTGTGAAATGTAACACTCGTGTTTAATTTTTAACTAAGGCATTCGACTAAAAAAATGTTTTAAATATCAGGGTTTCTTAGTAAAAAGATATGCTTTAAAAGGACAGATGAGACCAACATATATCTATCCTACCTGGCGGCATAATTATATAGGCTGTAGAAATAAAAATTCAAACAATTGGTATAATAATAGATATGGCAGCTTAAAAAACCGAGTTACATACTCCTCTTTCACATCTTATCTCTTTTTAGAAATGCTGGTTTTTTACATATCTTGGTAAAATCTCTCTCTCTCTCATTATTCATCTCCATGGTGTGATTTGCTACAATGATTTAAGGTTTTGAACTCAAACCTAACGTTCCTTTTTTATTTTTTTGTCTTAGCAATCAATTTAGCTTTTATCAGAAGTATCTCGAAGAAAAGAGGGAGACCTCCTGATTACTCAAATGATATGTGTGGCAAATCGCAAAGATCGTTGTTCATTGCATTTCATGACCTCACTACAAGGTAACAAATTAATTAATTGCAATGAATATATACATATATATATATATATATAATATGTAATCACGTAATATAAAAATGAATCACAGTTAAAATCGAGTGAAATCTAGTCTAGAGAAATCAAGAGTATCAAAATAGGAATCAAATCAATGGCTAGGGTTTGCGAATTGGACAAGTGAAGTAAAACGTATATAAAAATGAGGTTCAGTTTGTTTACTAAAGGGCAGCGTCAATTGTGACAGCAAAAGTAAAATAATAAATAATAAATTCAAATTGGTTGTCAGGTTTTAAAGTCGGTAGTGTCGAGCAATTTCAAGGGCAGGAACGGAAAGTGATTATTATATCAACTGTAAGATCAACGGTAAAGCATAATAAGCTCGATGAGATCCATTATTTGGGATTTTTGAGTAATTGGAGAAGGTTCAACGTGGCTGTTACCCGTGCAATGTCTTTGCTTATCATAATTGGGAACCCACATATTATCGGCCAGGTACTATTGAGATGCTTTATTATAAATATCATGTAACAAATAGTATGCAAAACATGTCTCGAACTACATCTAATCTTACATTTTGTCTTCGAAATTTATTATCCGTGCCAATTACAATACCCTATAATATAGTCAGTTCAGCTCACCTTCTGTGGCTGATAAAGCAAACAAATCCTGATATCTTTGATCTTTAAGTATTGCTGTTGTATAATGTTAGTAGTTTGGAATTATTTAAAGGATGTCTGATATTTAATTTGTTTGCGTTTTGCAGAAAAAATACTGGAACATGCTCATGTGGCATTGTGTTGCGAACGGGTCTTACTAGAGTTGTCCTCTCCCAGTAAAAAAAATTACGAAATGCTTCACCAACAAAGATGCAATTTGTAGCTATGGAGATGATGGATGGAGTGATTCGACTACTAGCAATGTAGGATGGGATAATTTGTCTAATATTGGTATTGGATGGGGGTATGACGAGAATATCCCGCAGGACTTTAATGACACTAGATGGGGTGAAGGGCAGGCGAAGGTGTGGGAATAGTTTTTTTTTTTTTAATATAAAGCTATTACAAAATGACGAGCCAGCTCCGAATTCAAAACATAGCCCTTTGTGATTGCTCTTCCTTTTCAGTAGCTAGTGTTGTTTTAACTTGTCATTATATGTGACTTTTTAAAGAGAATTTTATTTGTATAATTTGGTTTAATTTCGTTGTGTGCCGTTAGTTTATTGACTTATGTTCCATTTCTATTTTTACTCCTGTCTTTTATAATAATTCCTAGATTTACACAGTTCACTTTGATAACACACTACAAGAAAACATACAAATACTATTCGAAAATTCAGTTGGCAAGTGTGAAATTCTGTTAGTAAACGCCTATTACCAACTGATTTGCTATCTAATAATTCGGTTGGCAAAAGTCTAGTTGGTAAATATTACCAACTGTATTTTGTGTCAGTTGCTAAATTAACAACTTAATGATGCTCAGTTACTATTTAAAGACCACTCAGTCACAAAATAGCAACTGATATATCTAGTTACAAGATAGCAACTGACATGTTTGTTATAATATAGTAACTGATGAAGTGAAATATCAGTTACTATTGAGTAGTAACTGATGAAGTAAAATATCAGAGTTACTATTGAGTAGTAACTGATGAAGTGAAATATCAGTTACTATTGAGCAATTGTCTTTTGTGTCTGTATATATGTATATATAATGATAATAATTATTATATTAATACTAATTATATTAATAATAATAATGACAGAGATTATAATTATAATACTGCTTTCAAATCTGTATTTCATTAAAATTAAAGATCCAACACCAACAAAGTTACAACAACAATATAATTCTTCAACAAAATATTACTAAGTCAAAGTACAAGTTGAAGAAAAAAAGTCTACATAGAACATTAATTGGAGGTCGAGACGGGACTCTTCGTGGAGAGCCTGGTTTCTCAATCCGTATCGCACGCACCTCTTTCTTTAACTAATGCGGCTTTCTTTAGCTAATCCAGCTTTCTTTAACTAATGCAGCTTTGCCGGAGGTTGCACAATAAGAAAGTGTATGCCTTCGTTTCCTTTTTCTCCAAAACCCACAAAATATCATCTTCTCTGCTCAACTCCCACAAAAAATGCTTTTAAAAAACACAAATATAAAGAATGAATCATCAAACAGTAAAACAATGGACTATCGTAAATATTTGCTAGTTGAAACATTTTGTTACTCTAAATTCATCAACAACAGTTTTCCGAGTTTCTCTTGAAATTTGATAGTAATACATCTAAAAAAATGCTTTTTGAAGGCTCTAACCTGGTTGAAACAACATAATAATAATCGATAAAAAATTAAAACAGCTAATGCCAAATAAAATCGAAATTGGAGTTGGGCTTTTCGGCAATTCAAAGTTGTGTACAGTTTTATTTCCAAAATTATAGCCAGTCCAACTAGGCATAAGAAGTTTAGCTCAAAGACAAAGCGGTTTATCTGTCAAAACATTTTTCGCAGTCTACGCTTAGTACTACTGAACACTGGCAACTATTTCCTTATTTTAGTATATTAAAGTTAAAAGTTTGCCCTAATTGGTAGAAATCAACCGAATCTTTATTTTATACCAAAATATATTAGCTCTTTTTAATAGACCCATTCAAGTGAACAGATGAAAATGTGAGTTTCCACAATGGTCCATCCCAACAGGCTCTTATCAACATAAACAAACATATATATTTAGCTATTTTTTAGCCAAATAATAAATTATGATTAAATTAAGAACACACCTTCTTCCTCATAGTTTGACTATGTCCACCATCATCTCTGGACATCCAAAACTGGAAGCGATTGCGAATATATATAGGAATAGCGATAGTCAAGAATGCCACTGGAAGACAATTGCCTGAAAAGGTTTGATAGTGAAGCTGGATAAACCAAACATATTTATTAACCTAAAGAAATCCAACTTATTTGATAATGTAGCTGAATGAACCAAACAATTTTGCTAACCTAAAAAAAGATCCAGCTTATTTTGTTACTAATAGAGTACAAAAAAGCCTAAACACTCAATGAGAAGATTGCATAAGTGATATTGGACAAGCTTGGAAGTATCATAGACCCAAATGGAAATGAATATGACTAGCAAATACTATCAAATAGTACTATCACTATGCTAGCAAACTAAGATCCACATTGTAGGTTTAAATTTTGTTCTCTAAATTACCACTACGATTTGCTATTTACTAATAGTAGTTTCTGCAATTGAAAAAGATATATTGGTACCATTAGCATAATAGAACATAATTTGGAAAAAAAATTACAAACAAACAAGCCTAGGTTGAAGAAAAAAGTCACAAGAGCAAATCTAAGAAAACCAAAGCACTCTAAATTTTAATTGTTAACTATTTAATTAAAAATAAGTAAACTATACAAGTAGAATCTGCAAAAACAATGAGAAGATAATCCCTTTTTAACTAGATGAAGCCTACTTTCCCTTAGCATTAAATAAGCCAGCTTTGAGCTTAAGATTTGCAGTCAAACAAACCCTTTTATAATTGAATTGCTATACAAAAATAGTGATGATTATGCTGAAAAATAGTAATCAGGGCTTGTTGGCCATAAAAAAAATACATCTGAGAGATTAAATCATATTTGAATAATATCACAGTGAAAATATTTAAGAAAAAAAAAACCAATCTAGAAAAGGTGCCCAAAAACTTGAGTTAAAATTTCGCAGCCAATAAATACGGTGATACGTTGTATGTATGAGAGAAAGACTAAACGATTTACCTTGAAAATGATAGGCGGCGGGAATCAAAGGCGGCACACACTCTCTCTCTCCATGTTATAGATCCAGGTTTTGTACAAAATGAGTGGTTCTGTGTACATAAGTTAACAATTTACAGCCTTCTGTGTACTACTGTACTCTATCATTCTATGTTTGACTTTTCCTTAGAGGGAGTTACCACCGATTGAATCAGTGTTTTAAAAAGCATAAGTTAACAATCAAAGACTAAACGTACGTACTGGTCCACCGACCACAACTCCACAAGTGCAGCATAAGTTAACAATCTACATGCTTCTGTGTACTACTGTACTCTATCATTCTATGTTTGACTTTTCCTTAGAGGGAGTTACCACCGATTGAATCAGTGTTTTAAAAAAGCAAAATATTAGCTAAAAAATTTTTGTAAGAAATATACTAAAAGCGTAAAAAGCCTAAGATTTTAGAGGCCTAAAAAGAGAAAAAAAAACGAACTTTTTAAGCTTTGAATCGAGTTTTTTCACTACGAAGCGCGCTTTTAAAAAAATATACAAATTGCAACAACAGTCTGAGGAGGTAATAATAGGGTCCAACTAAATGGGATTGTTACTCAAACACGTGCAGAAATTGGCCGGGATGGTGGCAGCACTGAACAGATTCATCAGCCGATCAGCTGACAAGTGCCGCCTTTTCTTCCAAACTAAGAGACCATGCAAGTTTTGGTGGGATTTCAATTGCAAGTCGGCCTTCGCCGAACTGAAGAGTTATCTCGAGAAACCCCCATTTCTCGTAAAACCCTCTCCAAGGGACGTACTCACTCTATACCTGGTCGTCTCTGATCATACTGTCATTGCGGTCCTCGTCAACGATGAGGGACAGGACCAGAGACCGATTTACTACGTGTGTAAAACCCTGACGGACGCAGAGACAAGATATACCATGATGGAGAAGTTGGGGCTCTCCCTCATGATGTCCACAAGTAAGTTGTCCCACTATTTTTTGGCACACCAGGTCGTGGTACATACGATGTATCCCCTTCGAGAGATGTTCCGAAGAGCTTAGATCTCGGGCAAAGTGGCCAATTGGAAGGTAGAGCTTGGAAGGTACGACATACATTTCAAACCGAGGACCGCCATCAAAGGGCAGTCCTTGTCGACTTCATTGCAGAGTTCACCAGGAAGCTGGAAGGAGCCGTGGTATACGAACCCGCGCCTTTTTGGGAACTCTACGCGGACGGGTCCTAGGGCCAGATCTGGGGCAGGGGTAATCCTCGTCTCCAGCGACAAAATCACTCTTGAAAAGGCCCTACAACTAGGCTTTCCCGCGATAAACAACGAAGCCGAATACGAACCTTACTGAAAAATAGGTTGATTTAAGACGCATGAGAAATTTCGTCATTTAACTAGTCCACCGACCACAACACCACAAGTGTATTACTCTACTCGATCATTCCTTGTTTGGGTTTTTCATAGAGGAAGTTACTATTGATAGAATCAATGTTTTAAAAAGCAAAATCTTAGTTAAAGCGTTTTTTAAGAGATATACTAAAAGCGAAGCTTTTCGTGGCCAAAACAGCAAAAAAAACAAGTTTTTTAAGATTTGAATCAAGCTTTTTAACTACGAAGTATGCCTTTTAAAATAGTAAACAAGTGCAACAACAGTTTTAACAGGTGATAACAGGGTCTAAGAAAAGAGGTAGGCCGAAAAAATATGACATCTCAATTGTGCTCGATGTGACGGTGACTCCCATAATCGACAAATGATCTCAGTGATAAGTGATTTTTTTTTTTTTTTGCATTAATTTTGTTCACATACGTTTACTTATAGTATTCATGTGAAGAATAAAGGTTTATACATATAGTATTATATTTGCATTAATCTGGTTTGATGCACCATTCGATGCCGCAAACTGTTTTTGGTCAGTGATTAATTTATTCTTATTAATAAAACTGATTAGAGTAAAATTATTACACATGAGTTTGAGATAAGCAGGCAACCAACTACGCCGCTAGTCCTGTGAACTTTCTTACGGATTCATCTGAGCGGAGATCTACCATTAGTCCAGCAGACGTTCTTGTTTACCGCTGTAACGGGCCTAGCGGCGGAAAACATGCTTTTGTTGATCTTATTGCCCTTTCACCCTTGGTGGGGTTTGGTATTGGAGAATTCACTGTGGGTCACACCTATTACTGCAGCGACAGCGAATATAGAGAAACATCAGAAGGCATGTCAAGACAATCAACATAGTTTAATACCGTTCGCTGATGGTTGTCACAATTAGTCAAAAATAAACCTAAACTCCTAATATTAATATGTAGTAGCGGGAGTATTTAGTATAAATTTATGTAAATTGAAATATAAATAGGGGGGATTTTTTGTGTAATATTTAAATGCTAAAAATAAGAAATAGCAATTTAAAAATAATAATAGTTGTAATTAATAAAAGAGAAAAATATTGGTATAATTCAACATACACCGTCGGAATTTAATACCGATCATTGATGCAAAAATATATCAATTAATACTTCGAATATTCACCGTTGGAATTATATGCTCTCTCTCCTTACTTAAACTAAATTAGAAAACATGCGCTCTAGTATACCCTTACTATTAAATAACCTTTAAAAATTTAATCTAATAGTAGCGTTACGAATTATAGATATCGATGAAGCTAAATAACACAAGCACATGCGGTTGCATTTAACCTAGTTGAGTATTTTTCATAAAATCTAATAATTTCACATGCGGAATTTTATTAAGTCTTATTTGTTTCGCAAGTTAGAGTGATCAAACAATTACGGATTCAATATACTCCATCCGTCCCTAAATAAATCTCTCCTATGAAAATACGTGCAATTTTTACTATCAAATTTTTCATATCAAAATTTCCAAAAATGAAAAAATTGGAAATTAAATCAAATAGTTCTAACCATAAACTACGTGTTTAACTTTTAAAAATATTTTTTTCAACAATCTTTATATGAAAAAAATGTCGATCAAAATTGCACATATTTTCACAAGGACATTTGTTTAGAGACGGAGGTAGTACAAATTAACAGCATATCACAACGATTAATAAACTAGTAGAGCTCCTACCAATCAAACGAATTGATAATTAAATAAACGTAGAAAAACAACTGATACTCAAAATAATATTAATATTTATTAAAACAAGTTAGATCTCACGGTAAAAAGGGATTCTGAGTATTTAATTTGCTTAGACCAATAATAAAAGTTTAGCCAATTAGCACCATAACAAAAATAACAAAATATAAATATAATAGAGAGAGGAGGGCAGTTCGGCTGTGATGTCGAATGGGTTGAGGCATTATAGATATTCTCATATAGAACCCTCCTTTAGTTGGCTATTATTACTTTGGAAGCCGACAAAGTTTGTCAATTTGGCACTTTGTATTCTCAAATAGGCAATGGCAGTGTCTTCAAACTTAATTTTCCCCTTTGTATTGTCATTTTCTCTTGAAACTCAAAACATTAAACTTATAGATCTTATATTGCACTATTACAAAACATTTTTAATCGTCTCAATCGGAGCTCTGATTAATTATTTACGCCCATTTTACCAAACAGCACGGAAATTATCATAAATTAGCGAATTAACCTTCTTTTAATATAACTCCTTTATATGAACCCTAATCAAAATATAAGACTAATGAGTACAATTAGGTTAAAAGTAGGTATAATACATTGAATATGAAAGGAGTAAATTATGAATTTATTAGTCGTATAAAATTCCCCCACACATAGCTCTTACAGGTACTTGGACAAACTAAATTATTGCCTCAATAAAATACTAAACTAAAAAAAATGTATGCAAAATAAAATAAAATTCTAACTTTCTTTCGTAGAAATCACGGTTAAACTTAGCATGTGTAACAAGTCTTTAAACACTTAAAGTGTAAGAGGACGAGTTTAGTCTTGTGGGGGTTTACTAGAACGACACCATCAAACATAAATGTTTCAAATCTACCAATTAAGTCCCCCTCTCTTACGATATCACACGGATGCAAAAAAAAAATGAAAATTACTTCACAGTCATATTAAAGCATGGTAATACCTCTAAAGATACCTAAGTTTTGTTGTTAAAAATGCATTTCACCCCAAAATAGGTTAGTTTAATATTTCAGATGTTGTTGGTTAATTTACCATCAAATGTGTATTCATTATTCCGTAGTTTGACAGTTATTTTGAGAAAATATTTGCAAATAACAAATTTATTAAACTTGACTATTACTTGCCTTTTATACAAATAAAGTAATTGTAAATATGCATACCTACATGCTACTTCGTTTAATAGCTTATGTTTTTTCTGCTCGCGAATCCATAAGCCCATTGGCTTTTGAGCTCTTACGCTTCTTTTTTCCTCTCTTTTTTTCTTATATATTTTCTTATTTTATTATTTTTTTCAAGTACCTTGGCTTTTGATTTGACCACTTAGACTTCTTTTAACCTCCACCCATTTTGCTACACTGACCCTCCTGTCTCACTCCTCAATCCCCTTTCTTACACTCTTTGATCTAAGTGGACTATCGGGCTTAAATACGGATTCCTATTCTAGCCAAGGTTTTCTAAATATATATGCTAGACATGCTATATGGTCGTAAAATGAAGCAGCGTGATCCACTTCCTAAATAGAGTCGTCGAGTAGCGTAACCTAGCCAGACCATCTTCCGGCCGCTCTACATCAAATTGCTAGGGATACAAGTACTTCGCCGTAAGTAACAGACCTGACACCATTTCATAATAAACCAAGTAATAATTTGGGTTTTATAAAACGGTTTTTTCTTTGTAATTTTTAAGGACTGTCGCGTGAAAATTGATAATCACCAATGCACTTTTAGAATATATATAGCATGCAACTTATACAATATTATTCCTTCCTAAATTTCCTTGAGCGAAATAATTTATAACAAAACAGACATATTAAAAGATTTAACACCATAAATTAATATGAGTATTTTTCGATTTGAAATTATCGCGACATGTTCACGTATAAAAGCAGGTTTCGTAAAGAATAAACCCAAAAAAAATAGTTCTTCTTTCTTAAAATCTTTCCATTTTCCCTCCCCCACACTTAAAACTTAATTTGTCCCCAATGTAAGGTAAAGTAGAGTGCTAAAGAAAGGTATAATAAAAGAACAAACTCCCCTGGGTTGCCTCTTAAGTAGCGTATTTTTTTACCGTCGTTGGCTCAACTTGGTTCCCCATCCTTCAATCAGCAAAAGTTGGATCTTCAAGATCCAATTGTTCCTTATTTTGTACTTGAACACCTGGAAACCACTGAAGTCGTGGTTGATATAGAAAGAATTTTTGACCAACTCTAAAATCATTTCGAGAAATCATCTTGTCATAAAAAGCCTTCGTCTTTTTCTTATAAATCTTCACACTCTTGTAGGCATTATTGGGAATTTCCTCCAACTCTTGTAGCGGTAATTTTCTATGTTCACCACTTTCATATATATTCATGCTAAAAATACCAGGTTTCAAAACAATGAGTAATGACGTTCACTATATATTGGTAAAGTACTATACGAGACGTTACATAACCCTTTTAAATTCGTATAATCACCTAAGTCTGTAACTATTTCCTGCAATTTAGTACTCAAAACAATATCATTCTCAACATTTTTACGAATATCAATGCCCAACAAGATCGAACACATCATGTGCTAAACAGTCAATCACATAACTAGAATAATCAGTTTTATCATATTCAGGATATTTCATGGTATAATAAATATTAAAATTAATAACTTGATCATGAAATTCCATAGTTAGCTTGCCACTCTGAACATCTTAGTCTTAGACATCTTCAAGAATGGTCTATCTAGCAAAATAGGAGTATCTGGATCTCCATTCTCCATATCAAGCACATAAAAATCAGTAGGGAATATCAAATTATTAACCTTAACAAGGACATCCTCAATTAAAGCCTTAGAATATGTGTTATACTTATCAGCCAATTGAATCACAATACGAGTTTTACTTAAAAGGTACAAGTTTTAAAGAATCATAAATAGAATAAGGCATGACATTAATAGAAGCTCATAAATCTAGCATGACTTTCTCAATTCTAATGTTGCCTACTGTACAAAGAAAAGTAAACATGCCTGGATCTTTACACTTTATAGGAATTTTTCTTTCAATAACTGCAGAAACATTCTCTCCTATCCTTTAACTTTATTTTTCCTTTTAAGTTTACAAAGTTCTTTCGAAAAGTTTGCTAACGAGATACTTGTTTCATAGCATCCAAAGATGACTTTATTAGTCGTATCATTCTCGTTTGATACATTTGCGTTTTTAGCTACTGAGTCTATTGAGGTTTTCATGAGAGTGCAGAAAGTTATGAATAGAAATGTGTTGACTGTGAGTTCGGCTGAGTATGATTAATTTGTTT
Organism: Primula veris; assembly: GCA_963682055.1. Lineage (NCBI taxonomy): Eukaryota > Viridiplantae > Streptophyta > Magnoliopsida > Ericales > Primulaceae > Primula > Primula veris. The sequence continues at coordinate 23,831,352 of OY821743.1, read as the reverse complement.
GTGTTTTTTTCCTACTTATTTTGGAGAAAAGATTAGTGCTATTGTAAAATGATGTGCATGTCTCCAACTTGTTTTATTTTTGGACTCATCCCTTCAAAAAATGCATACTAATTTGTATGCACTTTCATTAAATGCATACCTATGAATTTCATGATGTCTGCACCATAAACCCTTCATACGTGGTGGTATGCTTATATAAACGTTTATATGAACACAATAAGAAAATTATGTAAAGAAAAGTATGTATGGTACCAGCAAGTAAATGGTACAAAGTAAACACATCAGCATTTATCCATGTTCGAGACTACGTCTTGTAATCAAATCCCAATAGATCTTGAGATTTATTAATATTCCTTCAAGGACACCGTACCCATACAACTTTTCTTCCTTTAAGGGCATAGATAGCCTTTACAAAATCTTTTCTTAAAGTACAAAGCAATCCTTACGCTAAATACGAAGTCTTTAGCTAGGCGTACATAACAGTATTACAGTAAATGAAATACTCTCGACTCGTTTATTAAACCACAAAGGTTATGAGACAATCAAGAGTTTACAACCAATCAAACTCTCTGGAAAATATGTATATTAAGTGTATGGAGAGTTATGACCAATCGTCGAAGGCTTTTCGAATGTAATTTTGGCTTCGAAGGATTTAAATTAAGCAAATGATTAAAGATATAAGTTTGGGCTTGTTTTCTCTGGAGTATTGTGTTGAAATGAGAAGGGAAATGACTCTATTATAGTGTTGGAGTGGAGATAGCTGTTGCTTTTTGAAATTCAAAATTTCAGTGATTCTAGCCGGTTGATTTTTAATCTGACCGGTTAGTTTACGTAGATTTCATCTAACGGCTGGCTGTTTTGAATCTCGAAGATCTCACGCAATAAGTGTCCTAAATGCGAATTACCTTCTTCCTAAAACTCTTCTGATTGTGCATATATTCGTCCAACGTTCCAATTCAATTTTTGAAAATATTCTAATTGTCTTCGAAGTCTTCAAATATCGCATCAGACCTTTCCATATCTACTGAATCTAACCGATTGGTTTACAATCTAATCGGTTGGTTTCTTCTGGATTTTGAATTACTCCTTGAGTCAATTTGGTTATTTGAGTTTAGTCTTTTTCCTTACATTCCAAACTTGTTTATCGTACTCTTTTAATCTGAAAACACTTAGTGTAAATATTAGTGTAACTAATAAACTTTTATTAAATTAAATTATATACATTTTGTTATTCGTCAAAACTTATGTTAATTACGAATTGGTTCTCACACTTTCGTTAATTACCAAAAAGTTTAACATAACTTAAATGACAAAATTATCCTTATAAGAGGGAATTACACATGCATCCCTGAGTTCGAGTAATACCACTAATTGGGAGCATAGGACTATTAATGTGGTTCAGATTGATCATATTTTATAATGTGACATGCATGTGTACCGAGTCAGGCCCACAAAAATCATTATTAAGTACCAAACTTTATCTATATTCATTGGATGGCTACAATAAAAACGTAAATGATATTACAACTATAAATTGAAATGTTAAATTTTAAAGCTTTTATACTTTGTACTTTGAGTTTAAAGATGTATTAATATTTTTTGAAATTTTCTTAGGTTTTTCCGGCATGTTTTATTTTCCATCATTAATAAAAATAAAATGTGTGTCTTCTCCACTCTTTATTAAACTTGAAAACAAAGAGAAACTAAAAACATGAACCTATTGGTGCCTCCAATATTGATATGGTTTCTAAATCCTAAAACTAATAAATACAAGTTAATGAGAAAACATTTTAGGGTAGCAAGCCATGTCTATATTCATTGGATTGTTTTATAGAGCAAAACCTAAATAATTATACAAAGAATATAGAATTGAGTCATTCGTCACCCCAGCAAGGAAATCATTTCCAAATCTTGAAACCTGGAAAATAATTTTAATGCAAAAACAGATTAGGTACCAACATTTATTTATATTCATTGGATTGCTTTAAATAAAAACCTAAATGATGCAAATAAGAGAAATTAATTTCCACAAGTGCAAGAATCCGATTTAGAAATCCTACTACTTGAAAATAAGGGTGACTATCATTTGTAACATTACTTCTTTAAGATAATGGCAACACGTCATTGGCTATTATAAATTCCACTGCTAAGTTCCAAATATCTCACACCAAAGAAATAAGTTGTTATGTCCATCTCTCTCTCTCACATAAATACATACAATATACACACATATAATTCATGATCTAGCTGATGTTGCCATATTCCAAGTTCTGATGAGCAATATAGGTGATGATTCTGGTATATACCAACGATCTCTTTCATAAAAAATTGTGTTGTGAAATGTAACACTCGTGTTTAATTTTTAACTAAGGCATTCGACTAAAAAAATGTTTTAAATATCAGGGTTTCTTAGTAAAAAGATATGCTTTAAAAGGACAGATGAGACCAACATATATCTATCCTACCTGGCGGCATAATTATATAGGCTGTAGAAATAAAAATTCAAACAATTGGTATAATAATAGATATGGCAGCTTAAAAAACCGAGTTACATACTCCTCTTTCACATCTTATCTCTTTTTAGAAATGCTGGTTTTTTACATATCTTGGTAAAATCTCTCTCTCTCTCATTATTCATCTCCATGGTGTGATTTGCTACAATGATTTAAGGTTTTGAACTCAAACCTAACGTTCCTTTTTTATTTTTTTGTCTTAGCAATCAATTTAGCTTTTATCAGAAGTATCTCGAAGAAAAGAGGGAGACCTCCTGATTACTCAAATGATATGTGTGGCAAATCGCAAAGATCGTTGTTCATTGCATTTCATGACCTCACTACAAGGTAACAAATTAATTAATTGCAATGAATATATACATATATATATATATATATAATATGTAATCACGTAATATAAAAATGAATCACAGTTAAAATCGAGTGAAATCTAGTCTAGAGAAATCAAGAGTATCAAAATAGGAATCAAATCAATGGCTAGGGTTTGCGAATTGGACAAGTGAAGTAAAACGTATATAAAAATGAGGTTCAGTTTGTTTACTAAAGGGCAGCGTCAATTGTGACAGCAAAAGTAAAATAATAAATAATAAATTCAAATTGGTTGTCAGGTTTTAAAGTCGGTAGTGTCGAGCAATTTCAAGGGCAGGAACGGAAAGTGATTATTATATCAACTGTAAGATCAACGGTAAAGCATAATAAGCTCGATGAGATCCATTATTTGGGATTTTTGAGTAATTGGAGAAGGTTCAACGTGGCTGTTACCCGTGCAATGTCTTTGCTTATCATAATTGGGAACCCACATATTATCGGCCAGGTACTATTGAGATGCTTTATTATAAATATCATGTAACAAATAGTATGCAAAACATGTCTCGAACTACATCTAATCTTTCATTTTGTCTTCGAAATTTATTATCCGTGCCAATTACAATACCCTATAATATAGTCATTCAGCTCACCTTCTGTGGCTGATAAAGCAAACAAATCCTGATATCTTTGATCTTTAAGTATTGCTGTTGTATAATGTTAGTAGCTTGGAATTATTTAAAGGATGTCTGATATTTAATTTGTTTGCGTTTTGCAGAAAAAAATACTGGAACATGCTCATGTGGCATTGTGTTGCGAACGGGTCTTACTAGAGTTGTCCTCTCCCAGTAAAAAATTTACGAAATGCTTCACCAACAAATATGCAATTTGTAACTATAGAGATGATGGATGGAGTGATTCGACTACTAGCAATGTAGGATGGGATAATTTGTCTAATATTGGTATTGGATGGGGGTATGACGAGAATATCCCGCAGGACTTTAATGACACTAGATGGGGTGAAGGGCAGGCGAAGGTGTGGGAATAGTTTTTTTTTTTTTTTTTTAAATATAAAGCTATTACAAAATGACGAGCCAGCTCTGAATTCAAAACATAGCCCTTTGTGATTGCTCTTCCTTTTCAGTAGCTTGTGTTGTTTTAACTTGTCATTATATGTGACTTTTTAAAGAGAATTTTAGTTGTATAATTTGGTTTAATTTCGTTGTGTACCGTTAGTTTATTGACTTATGTTCCATTTCTATTTTTACTCCTGGCTTTTATAATAATTCCTAGATTTACGCAGTTCACTTTGATAACGCACTACAAGAAAACATCCAAATACTATTCGAAAATTCAGTTGGCAAGTGTGAAATTCAGTTAGTAAACTCCTATTACCAACTGATTTGCTATCTAATAATTCGGTTGGCAAAAGCCTAGTTGGTAAATATTACCAACTGTATTTTGTGTCAGTTGTTAAATTAACAACTTAATGATGCTCAGTTACTATTTAACAACGTAAATGTCATATGACATTTTAGTTACTAGGTTGCAACTGACACCACTCAGTCACAAAATAGCAACTGATATATCTAGTTACAAGATAGCAACTGACATGTTTGTTACAATATAGTAACTGATGAAGTGAAATATCAGTTACTATTGAGTAGTAACTGATGAAGTGAAATATCAGTTACTATTGAGCAATGGTCTTTTGTGTCTGTATATACGTATATATAATGATAATTATTATTATATTAATAATAATAATGACAAATTATAATTATAATACTGCTTCCAAATCTGTATTTCATTAAAATTAAAGATCCAACACCAACAAAGTTACAACGGCAATATAATTCTTCAACAAAATATTACTAAGTCAAGATCAAAGTACAAGTTCAAGAAAAAAAAGTCTACATAGAACATTAATTGGAGGTCGAGAAGGGACTCTTCTTGGAGAGCCTGATTTCTCAATCCATATCGCACGCACCTCTTTCTTTAACTAATGCGGCTTTCTTTAGCTAATCCAGATTTCTTTAACTAATGCAGCTTTGCCGGAGGTTGCACAATAAGAAAGTGTATGCCTTTGTTTCCTTTTTCTCCAAAACCCGCAAATATCATCTTCTATGCTCAACTCCCACAAGAAATGCTTTTAAAAAACACAAATATAAAAAATGAATCATCAAACAGTAAAACAATCAACTATCGTAAATATTTGCTTGTTGAAACATTTTGTTACTCTAAATTCATCAACAACAGTTTTCTGAGTTTCTCTTGAAATTTGATAGTAATACATCTAAAAAAATGCTTTTTGAAGGTTCTAACCTGGTTGAAACAACATAATAATAATCGATAAAAAATTGAAACATCTAACGCCAAATAAAATCGAAATTGGAGTTGGGCTTTTCGGCAATTCAAAGTTGTGTACAGTTTTTTTTCCAAAAATATAGCCAGTCCAACTAGGCATAAGAAGTTTAGCTCAAAGACAAAGCGGTTTATCTGTCAAAACATTTTTCGCAGTCTACGCTTAGTTCTACTGAACACTGGCAACTATTTCCTTATTTTAGTATATTAAAGTTAAAAGTTTGCCCTAATTGGTAGAAATCAACCGAATATTTATTTTATACCAAAATATATTAGCTCTTTTTAATAGACCCATTCAAGTGAACAGATGAAAATGTGAGTATCCACAATGGTCCATCCCAACAGGCTCTTATCAACATAAACAAACATATATATTTAACTATTTTTTAGCCAAATAATAAATTAAGAATACACCTTCTTCCTCATAGTTTGACGATGTCCACCATCATCTCTGGACATCCAAAACTGGAAGCGATTGCGAATATATATAGGAATAGCGATTGACAAGAATGCCACTGGAAGACAATTGCCTGAAAAGGTTTGATAGTGAAGCTGGATAAACCAAACATATTTATTAACCTAAAGAAATCCAACTTATTTGATAATGTAGCTGAATGAATCAAACAATTTTGCTAACCTAAAAAAAGATCCAGCTTATTTTGTTACTAATAGAGTACAAAAAAGCCTAAACACTCAATGAGAAGATTGCATAAGTGATATTGGACAAGCTTGGAAGTATCATAGACCCAAATGGAAATGAATATGACTAGCAAATACTATCAAATAGTACTATCACTATGTTAGCAAACTAAGATCCACATTGTAGGTTTTAATTTTGTTCTCTAAAATTACCACTACGATTTGCTATTTACTAATAGTAGTTTCTGCAATTGAAAAAGATATATTGGTACCATTAGCATAATAGAACAGAATTTGGAAAAAAAAATTACAAACAAACAAGCCTAGGTTGAAGAAAAAAGTCACAAGAGCAAATCTAAGAAAACCAAAGCACTCTAAATTTTAATTGTTAACTATTTAATTCAAAATAAGTAAACAATACAAGTAGAATCTGCAAAAACAATGAGAAGATAATCCCTTTTTAAGTAGATGAAGCATACTTTCCCTTAGCATTAAATAAGCTAGCTTTGAGCTTAAGATTTGCAGTCAAACAAACCCTTTTATAATTGAATTGCTATACAAAAATAGTGATGTTTATGCTGAAAAATAGTAATCAGGGCTTGTTGGCCATAAAAAAAATACATCTGAGAGATTAAATCATATTTGAATAATATCACAGTGAAAATTTTTAAGAAAAAAAAACCCAATCTAGAAAAGGTGCCCAAAAACTTGAGTTAAAATTCCGCAGCCAATAAATACAGTGACTTTAGTATGTTAAGTGTTTTCGCTCAGACAATAGTATACTAGATTCTTAAAGTGATTTGACCCAGATTGTAAAATCGAAAATGGAAATATTTATAATTTGTCTATCGTGTTGTAGGTACCAAACAAGTGGAAGATCAGATCTATGCCGACATTATAGGACGTATTAAGGAGGATGGTATTTCTGCATCAAGACATAGAGGGTCATATTATTACTATGAGAGGACCTTGGCGGGGAAGGATTTTCTTCAGTATTGCCGTCGTGTCGCTCTTAATGCTGAAAATGGGACTTCAGTTCATGATGTAATACCGATTGGTCCTAATTCACCCCCTGAGCAAATTATACTCGATGTGAATGTAAGAGCTCAAGGCAATTAAAATTACAGCAATGGCGATTTTAAAGTAAGACTAATACGTACCTTTTTGTTACTGTGTATTTTTATGCAATTGCCTTGTGCCTTTTCCGCTAGTTTATGAAATATATGATTTCCTTACTCTGTGTCTTGCATTGATTTTCAGGTCTGTCCTAATCATAAGATGATTGGAAATTTACTAAACACGAAAAATACTTTCATTGATTTCATTACCTGCGCAGAGTATTTGATAAATATAAAATATACCACCAACAAAAAGCTTGTTATCGATGGTTTTGGCTCGGGGGATTGCTTGTAGGTTCTGTTATTAACAAGCGGCCTGAGCTTTTCAAGGCTGTGCTAAATCACCATTTCTTGTTTTACAACATTGCTTAATACGACTCTATTTAATAGAGAGGAAGAGCTGCAGGTTCGCTTAAATTTACTTTATTTTGGCAAGCTTACTTTAGTTGACATATTATATGTTAAGATTTAGGAAAACACAATAGTTTGGAGACATCAAGTATAGACTGTATCGTCATCAATTTTTTGAACAGAGTAATAAGGTTCGTATTTTGCCATTGGCTCCAACTTTATAATTCTTAAGTTGGTAATCTTTTATATGGTTTAGCTTTTGACAAGTCATTTTTAAGGTTCTCATTTGGGACTTTGGATCTCGAGAAGACGAGAATACTATGGACATAGTGAAAGTAACGAAGTCAAAGTTGGTAATCTTTTACATGGTTTAGCCTTTAACAAGTCATGTTTAGCACAATTACTAGTTTATGCAATTGCCTTGTTCCGTCTTCACAAAGATATCCATCACTTCTAGTGACAACAGGTTTAAAATGCAAGTTTGCTTCTTCTATTCATGGAATAACTAGTAACTAGTAAGTTGAATATTTTGTACCATATACACTTTGACTTTGTTACTCTCACTATGTCCATAGTGTTTTCGTCTTCTCGAGGTCACACACGCGCACACGCATACATGCACACAGGCACACACATGCACACGCATATAATATTAGACGAAAACAAAATTTAACGAAAAGAATAGAACTATGATCATTATCATCTCGTTTACAAAACATGATGTATATTTTATTTCATTATCATTTCATTTAGTAAAGAACGAAAACGAGGTGAACTTTTAATTAAACGAAAGCGAAAATTTTCAGAAAATTTTCACCTCATTCACAGCCCTACATGGTACTACAATAAAACAAAAACTGGAATCTGACACAAACTAGAATCAGACACTGACCCTAAAAACACGATAATCTGAACATCTTTAACTCGTTACTCAACAAATAGAAATTCAAAAGGATAACCACATACTATATAATAGTTGATTTGCGATCATATCAACAATACAAATTGCAGCCTCCCTTTGATTCACCTAAGAGTTAAATCGAAAGAGCTTGAAAATCTGGATTGGGTTTATCCATCTGCAGCTATAACAATTTACAATTTCTCTACAAACATTTCCAGAAATCCCTGGACGACTTCATATCTACAAAAATAAAATAAACAAATAAAAAGTGCACGAATTAATGAAAACTACGCTGGACAGAGACCTCATATGCAGCTTCAGAGGTTCAACTCCCAGGAGTGCCGCTCGAAACCTTCATTTACATACACGTTTTTATCTGCACCTGAAAATTGCAAAGTAACATCATAAGTATAATCCCCCATACGAATGTCAAGTCATAGATACATACACTTAATGTTAATTTTCAGGGTTTCCAATTTAGCATATAGTTTTAAGTCAATGAGAAATATGTAATCAAGGAAGAGAACAGCCTCAAGTACCATCAAAATCTTTATACTAAACGGCATCTTAGTGTAAACAGTGAAGTGATCTTGGGAAATCATAGAGAGACAACAAAAGTGGAAAGGAAAGCAAATGTTGCTTCTATGCTTACTAGTCATTTGTGACCAGCATTATATATATCAAGTCCTTAGTCATTTGTACGACTTCCACGTAATTTAAGACATCTCTACACTTGTTAGTTAAATGATGGACAACGATTGTCAATGTTGCCATTTTTTCCGAAGACAATCACAAAAAATGACAGTAACTTGTTAAATGTTATTTCACTAATTATATAGGTAATAAGGCAGCCAACTTTAGCGTTGCCCATTTAGTGTACTGCTAACCACCCCCAAGCTATAGAATGATCCGAAATAGCATCATACCATCCCTATCCCCCCTCATCTTGTGTACCAAGACAACTAGTGTACCCTGTAGGAGTACTATTAGGAGATATATAAGACCAAGCAGGAGAACAACCTTAAGTGACATTGAACCTTTCCAACTAAATGGGCTTGTTAGTCAAACACGTGCAGAAATTGGCCGGGATGGTGGCAGCAATGAACAGATTCATCAACCGATCAGCTGACAAGTGCCGCTCTTTCTTCCAAAATATTAAGAGACCATGCAAGTTTTGGTGGGATTTCGATTGCAAGTCGGCCTTCGCCGAACTCAAGAGTTATCTCGAGAAACCCCCATTCCTCGTAAAACCCTCTTCAGGGGACGTACTCACTCTATACCTGGCCGTCTCTGATCATGTTGTCAGTGCCGTCCTCGTCAAGGATGAGAGGCAAGACCAGAGACCGATTTACTACGTGAGTAAAACCCTGGCGGACGCAGAGACAAGATATATCACGATAGAGGTGTTGGGGCTTTCCCTCATGATGGCCACAAGGAAGCTGTCCCACTATTTTCTAGCACACCAGGTCGTGGTACATATGATGTATCCCCTTCGGGAGATGTTCCGAAGAGCTTAGATTTCGGGAAGAGTGGCCAATTGGGAGGTAGAGCTTGGAAGGTACGACATGTTGGTGATTTTAGTATCATCAATGTATTTTAGTAGTAATGTGATTTATTATAGGCCGATGCAATAACATAAACATTTGCAAATAACAAATTTATTAAACTTGACTATTACTTGCCTTTTATACAAATAAAGTAATTGTAAATATGCATACCTACATGCTACTTCGTTTAATAGCTTATGTTTTTTCTGCTCGCGAATCCATAAGCCCATTGGCTTTTGAGCTCTTACGCTTCTTTTTTCCTTTCTTTTTTTCTTATATATTTTTTTATTTTATTATTTTTTCAAGTACCTTGGCTTTTTATTTGACCACTTAGGCTTCTTTTAACCACCAACCATTTTGCTACACTGACCCTCCTGTCTCACTCCTCAATCCCCTTTCTTACACTCTTTGATCTAAGTGGACTATCGGGCTTAAATAGGGATTCCTATTCTAGCCAAGGTTTTCTAAATATATATGCAAGACATGCTATATGGTCGTAAAATGAAGCAGCGTGATCCACTCCCTAAACAGAGTCGTCGGGTAGCGTAACCTAGCCAGACCATCTTCCGGCCCCTCTACATCAAATTGCTAGGGATACAAGTAATTCGCCATAAGTAACAGACCTGACACCATTTCATAATAAACCAAGTAATAATTTGGGTTTTATAAAACGGTTTTTTCTTTGTAATTTTTAAGGACTGTCGCGTGAAAATTGTTAATCACCAATGCACTTTTAGAATATATATAGCATGCAACTTATACAATATTATTCCTTCCTAAATTTCCTTGAGCGAAATAATTAATAACAAAACAGACATATCAAAAGATTTAACACCATAAATTAATATGAGTATTTTTCGATTTGAAATTATCGCGACATGTTCACGTATAAAAGCAGGTTTCGTCCAGAATAAACCAAAAAAAAAATAGTTCTTCTTTCTTAAAATCTTTCCATTTTCCCTCCCCCACACTTAAAACTTAATTTGTCCCCAATGTAAGGTAAAGTAGAGTGCTAAAGAAAGGTATAATAAAAGAACAAACTCCCCTGGGTTGCCTCCTAAGTAGCGTATTTGTTTAAAGTCGTTGGCTCAACTTGGTTCCCCATCCTTCAATCAGCAAAAGTTGGATCTTCAAGATCCAATTGTTCCTCATTTTGTACCTGAATACCTGGAAACCACTGAAGTCGTGGTTGATATAGAAAGAATTTTTGACCAACTCTAAAATCATTTCGAGAAATCATCTTGTCATAAAAAGCCTTCGTCTTTTTCTTATAAATCTTCACACTCTTGTAGGCATTATTGGGAATTTCCTCCAACTCTTGTAGCGGTAATTTTCTATGTTCACCACTTTCATATATATTCATGTTAAAAATACCAGGTTTCAAAACAATGAGTAATGACGTTCACTATATATTGGTAAAGTACTATACGAGACGTTACATAACCCTTTTAAATTCGTATAATCACCTAAGTCTGTAACTATTTCCTACAAGTTAGTACTCAAAATAATATTATTCTCAAGATTTTTACGAATATCAATGCCCAACAAGCTCGAACAAATCTTGTGCTAAACAGTCAATCACATCAATAGAATAAGCAGTTTTATCATATTCAAGATATTTCATGGTATATTAAATATTAAAATTAATAACTTGATCATGAAATTTCATAGTTAGCTTGCCACTCTGAACATCTTATCTTAGTCTTAGACATCTTCAAGAATGGTCTACCTAGCGAAATAGGAGTATCTGGATCTCCATTCTCCATATCAAGCACATAAAAATCAGCAGGGAATAACAAATTATTAACCTTAACAAGGACATACTCAATTAAACCCTTAGAATATGTGTTATACTTATCACCCAATTGAATCACAATACGAGTTTCACTTAAAGGTACAAGTTTTAAAGAATCATAAATAGAATAAGGCATGACATTAATAGAAGCTCATAAATCTAGCATGACTTTCTCAATTCTAATGTTTCCTATTGTACAAGGAATAATAAACATGCCTGGGTCTTTACACTTTATAGGAATTTTTCTTTCAATAACTGCAGAAACATTCTCTCCTACTTGCACCTTCTCATATCCTTTAACTTTATTTTTCCTTTTAAGTTTAGAAAGTTCCTTCAAAAAGTTAGCTAACAAGATACTTGTTTCATAGAATCCAAAAATGACTTTATTAGTCGTATCATTCGTGTTTGATACATTTGCGTTTTTAGCTATTGAGTCTATTGAACTTCTCATGAGAGTGCAGAAAGTTATGAACAGAAATGTGTTGACTGTGGGTTCAGGTGAGTATGATTAATTTGTTTGTGTTTTTTTCATACTTATTTTGGAGAAAAGATCAATGCTATCGTAAAATGATGTGCATGTCTCCAACTTGTTTTATTTTTGGACTCATCCCTTCAAAAAATGCATACTAATTTGTATGCACTTTCATTAAATGCATACCTATGAATTTCATGAAGTCTGCACCATAAACCCTTCATACGTGGTGGTATGCTTATATAAACGTTTATATGAACACAATAATAAAAATATGTAAAGAAAAGTATGTATGGTACTAGCAAGTAAATGATAGAAAGTAAACACATCATCATTTATCCATGTTCGCTGCAATCGAGACTACGTCTTGTCATCAAATCCCAATACATCTTGACATTTAGTAATATTCCTTCAAGAACACTGTACCCGTACAACTTTTCTTTCTTTAAGGGAAGAGATAGCCTTTACAAAATCTTTTCTTAAAGTGAAAAGCAATCCTTACGCTAAATACGAAGTCTTTACCTAGGAGTACACACCAGTATTACAGTAAATGAAATACTCTCGACTCGTTTATTGAACCACAAAGGTTATGAGACAATCAAGAACTCTCTGGAAAAAATGTATATTAAGTGTATATAGAGTTTTGACCAATCGTCGAAGACTTTTCGAATGTAATTTTGGCTTCGAAGGATTTAAATTAAGCAAATGATTAAAGATATAAGTTTGGGCTTGTTTTCTCTGGAGTATTGTGTTTAAATGTGAAGGGAAATGACTCTATTATAGTGTTGGAGTGGAGATAGGTGTTGATTTTTGAAATTAAAAATTTCAGTAATTTTAACCGGTTGATTTTTAATCTAACCGGTTAGTTTACGTAGATTTCATATAACGGATGGCTATTTTGAATCTCGAATATCTCACGCAATAAGTGTCCTAAATGCGAATTACCTTCTTTCTAAAACTCTTCTGATTGTGTAGATATTCGTCCAACGTTCCAATTCAATTTTTGAAAATATTCTAATTGTCTTCGAAGTCTTCAAATATCGCATCAGACCTTTCCATATCTACTGATTCTAACCGAATTGTTTACAATCTAATCGGTTGATTTCTTCTGGATTATGAATTACTCCTTAAGTCAATTTGGTTATTTGAGTTTAGTCTCTTTCCTTACATTCCAAACTTGTTTATCATACTCTTTTAATGTGAAAACACTTAGGCTCTGTTTGTTTTGGGGTAAAATGGGGGTAAACAAACATTTACGGGTAAAATAGATTTTCCGGATGATTGGTTTAACGTAAAACATTTTTTTTGGGAAAACTTTTCCCACATATCCAGTAAAATTGGGGGAAACGATTACCCCGCAAATAAAGTTGTAAACGGTTTACGGAGTCTATCTCTATATTATTTCTAATACTAGTATTATAACTATTATTAATTATAGGTCTATTCTTTCAAAATTATTTAATAATTAGTCCAATTCTATCTACTAACCAATAAAAAAAGGAAAAAACACCAAAAATTCTAAAAAATAACAAAAATGGAAAAAAAATATAATAAAAATCTGAAAAATCTAAAAAACCCAAGAAAATTTGAAAAAGCTAAAATCTAATTAACCAATAAAAATATAAATAAATAGGAAAAAATGGAAAAAATAAAACAAAAAATTCCGAAAAATCTAAAAAACCCAAGAAAATTTGAAAAAGCTAAAATCTAATTAACCAATAAAAATAGGAAAAAATCTAAAAAAAATAACAAAAAAATGGAAAAAATAAAACAAAAAATTCCGAAAAATCTAAAAAACCCAAGAAAATTTGAAAAAGCTAAAATCAAATTAACCAATAAAAATATAAATAAATAGGAAAAAATCTAAAAAATAACAAAAAAATGGAAAAAATAAAACAAAAATTCCGAAAAATCTAAAAAACCCAAGAAAATTTGAAAAAGCTAAAAAAAAATCAATAATATCTTCTATACTTATAATTTTATGAGTTTATATGTTGAAAAATTATAAGTTATTATAAGTGACGTATATGAAATAAAATGTGTTTAAGTTAAGTTTTCTATACATGTTGACGAAGTTCCTTTTAGAAAAGTAGACGAACTTTTAGCTTTTTTCCCGTCAAAATAATTGTGATTTTAATCACTAATGTTTTTAAACTTTCACGAACTTATTCATTTTTGTGACTTTTAGTTAATTTTTGTGACTTTTAGTTAATTTTTGATGTTTTTCATCTTAAAATATTTTGTTTAAAGTATGAACAATGTTTATTTATTTATGCATCGAATTTGTCTAATTTAAATAACTAATAGATTTTTGAATTTCAATAGAATTCTCATGGGAAACCTTTGACGCACCAAACACCCGTAAATAAAATGCAAACAAAAGTTTGCATCGTAAAACTTTACCCGAAAAATATTTTCCCTCCGTAAATATTTTACTACGAAATAAACAGAGCCTTAGTGTAAATATTAGTATAACTAATGAACTTTTATTAAATTAAATTATATACATTTTGTTATTCATCAAAACTTATTTAATTATGAATTGGTTCTCACACTTTCATTAATTACGAAAAGGTTCAACATAACTTAAATGACAAAATTATCCTTATAAGAGGGAACTACACATGCATCCCTGAGTTCGAGTAATACCACTAATTGGGAGCATAGGATTATTAATGTAGTTCAGATTGATCATATTTTATAATGTGACATGCATGTGTACCGAGTCAGGCCCACAAAAATCATTATTAAGTACCAAACTTTATCTATATTCATTGGATGGCTACAACAAAAACCTAAATGATATTACAAATATAAATTGAAATGTTAAATTTTAATGTTTTTATAGTTTGTACTTTGAGTTTTTAAGATGTATTAATATTTTTGAAATTTTCTTGGGTTTTTCCCACACGTTTTATTTTCCATCATTAATAAAAATAAAATGTGGGTCTTCTCCACTCTTTATTAAACTTGAAAACAAAGAGAAACTAAAAACATGAACCTATTGGTGCCTCCAATATTGATATGGTTTCTAAATCCTAACACTAATAAATACAAGTTAATGAGAAAACATTTTAGGGTAGCAAGCCATGTCTATATTCTTTGGATTGTTTTATAGAGCAAAACCTAAATAATTATACAAAGAATATAGCAACTCCCACAAAAATGGATCATCGCCACAAATAAAAAAAATACAATGATCAACCCAATATATCAAATAAATAAAATGATAACAAAAGATTAACATTAACGGTAATCGTCCAAATACAACAAGTCCCAAATTAGCCAACACACGGCTTTTAAAAGCAAACATAAATGTAAAAATAGTTCGAAACAACAGAAAAATGATAAAATAACGCATTGTTAAAAAAAATTACAAATATGAGACATCATGTAAAATATATATGATATAATCTAAGCTCCGGTGCTGAAGTACCATCGTCGTTGTCGTCGCCACTCTTGTCTCGCCTATATTCCGGAAAAAGTTCACAATAGGCTTTGTATTGTTCGCCGCTAATGCGATCAATTTCATCGAGAGTTTCCTTTATCCCCACCTAAGGAGTTTTCGATCCTTCGATACATTTTGCGTTGAAGCCACCCATTTTCATATCCCATACGATACAACTCCGTGTAAAAAATTTCGGATCGAGCACATGGAGGAATAAGAACTTGTGATTTGGAATTTTCTTTTAAGAGACGAGAAGAAAAAGGAGCTTGAAAAGTTTCGAGATTTGGTCCATATTGGTCATCGGATGACCCGTCGAAATCGGGATCCGTAGTGGGAGCTAGAGTGGGATTATCAGCTCCCAAAAAGGGATCGAGAGGGATGGCTTTAGGGCCTACATAGGGCTCTAGATGAAGAGAGAGGGGTGCAAAAAATTCACCGGTAACTAATCGGCCATACCAAGTTAGAATATTATTACCAATGACCCGAATTTTCGTTTGAAAGAGATTTTTTTTGTCTTAATAACACTAGTAAACTCGAGTTTAACGCCTTTGCAATTGATATTAAAAAAATTGAGAATTTCTGTAATAAGAGAGCCATACGAAAGAGAGTGTTTTGCAGACTCTTTGGATTCTCTCATTGTTTTTAGGATTAAAGTGGCGGTGTCCTATTTGATTTTTCTTTGAACACAACTTAGAGTGAAAATGCAATCTTCTTTAACATCGGTGAAATTTGAGCTATGAGAAAAAATTATTTTATCCATAACAATGAAGGCAATTTTGTTTTGAAAGAGTAGACCATTAGCTTTTGGCTATCCACAATGATCAGGATGAAAGACGAATAGACGAAGTTCAAGAAGGTTTGAAACATTATATGAATGAAAGATTTTCTCGGCTGTTGATACGCCATTACATTCTAAATCAAAGAGGTCGCGTAATTGAGATGCGAAAAAAACAAATTTCTTTTTGTGTACCTTGGAAGTAATTTGAAGATCATCATTGTCATTAGTAGAAATAATAAGATTTTCGTAAAATTGATAAGTTTCATCAATATATATCATTAGATAAAGAAATTAGCTTTTTCCATTTTTGGAAACCGATGTTCTCTTCAAGAAGAGAAAATTTACGAAGAAATTGTGCATAATCAATAGAGACACGATTGACAGTTGTCCTATTTGAGATATTGGATTTAGTTTTAGAAGAATTACCCAAACGAGGAGCGGATGAGCCGATATCTTTAGAACTCTCCTTCGAAGAGCTTCTCTCTCGAACCATTTGATTGAATTTGATAAATTAGGGTTTTGAAAAAATTGGTTTTTGAGAAATTAGACTTTTAAAATATAAAAAAATGATTTAGGGCAAATCAATGAATTTTGGGTTGAATTGAGTGAAATGTATGTATTAGAGTAATCAAAATAGAGAATTTTAACAAAAAATAGTGATTTTGTTGAAGATTTGAGTGTTTTTTTATTAAAAAAAATGCGAATTTTGAGTAATAGAGAGAGAGTGATTTGTATATGAGTGTATGTATGTATGTATATGTCTAGAAAATTTTCCAGATAGCTTGACCGATCGATCGGCTGTGAAGTCCGATCGATCGGCCAAGTTCTCTGAAAAATTTTCCAAACATATAAACGCATGGGTAATTTAGTAATTTCACAGTTTAAACCGTAAGTCAAAATTACGGTTTCACGAAAAGTCAAGCCGTAAATTTGATTTACGGTTCGTAAGTCAGATTTACAGTTCGTAAAAAAAAATTACGTTTTAAATGTGGAAACAGATAAATTGCATTGGAAAAATCCAACCTCATTATGTTTCACATTGATCATATTGTATGATGTGACATAGTGATTTCTATTTAATGAGTGAGGCCCACAAAAATCAGTATTAACTACCAAATTTTATATCTATTCATCGGATTGGATGACTACAATAAATAAAAACCTAAATGAGCAATTCTTCTGTTTTCAATTAATTATTACTACGAAACTATGTGTAATTTTAATCGGTCAATAACTTTTATTAAAATTTTCGGAATGAAAATTTTTAAAAATTTATCATATAGCTCAAACATTAAATTATATGATTTAGTTTTGAAAATTTTCATTTCGACAATTTTGATACATGTTATAAACCGATCAAAATTACACGTAATTTCGTAAATGACAATTAATTGAAAACGGATGGGGTAGAATAAAACGGATAAATTGGAATGTTGAATTGTGCTCTTAATGACGAAAAATGGGACTTCAGTTCATGATGTCATACCGATTGGATCTAATTCACCCCCTCAGCAAATTATACTCGATGTGAATGTAAGAGCTCAAGGCAATTAAAATTACAGCAATGGCGATTTTAAAGTAAGACTAATACGTACCTTTTTGTTACTGTGTATTTTTATGCAATTGCCTTGTGCCTTTTCCGCTAGTTTATGAAATATATGATTTCCTTACTCTGTGTCTTGCATTGATTTTCAGGTCAGTCCTAATCATAAGGTGATTGGAAATTTACTAAACAAGAAAAATACTTTCTTTGATTTCATTACCTGTGCAGAGTATTTGATAAATATAAAATATACAACCAACAAAAAGCTTGTTATCGATGGTTTTGGTTCCGGGGATTGCTTATAGGTGCTGTTATTAACATGTGGCCTGAGCTTTTCAAGGCTGCGCTAAATCACCATTTCTTGTTGTACAACATTGCTTAATACGACTCTATTTAATAGAGGAAGAGCTGCAGGTTCGCTTAAATTTACTTTATTTTGGCAAGCTTACTTTAGTTGACATATTATATGTTAAGATTTAGGAACACACAATAGTTTGGACACATCAAGTATAGACTGTATCGTCATCAATTTTTTGAACAGAGTAATAAGGTTCGTATTTTGCCATTGGCTCCAACTTTATAATTCTTAAGTTGGTAATCTTTTATATGGTTTAGCTTTTGACAAGTCATTTTTAAGGTTCTTATTTGGGACTTAGGATCTCGAGAAGACGAGAACACTATGGACATAGTGAGAGTAACAAAGTCAAAGTTGATAATCTTTTACATGGTTTAGCCTTTAACAAGTCATTTTTTGCACAATTACTAGTTTATGCAATTGCCTTGTTCCGCCTTCACAAAGATATCCATCACTTCTAGTGACAACAGGTTTAAAATGCAAAGTTTACTTCTTCTATTCATGGCATAACTAGTAACTAGTAACTAGTAAGTTGAATATTTTGTACCATATACACTTTTGACTTTGTTACTCTCACTATGTCCATAGTGTTCTCGTCTTCTCGAGGTCACACACGCGCACACGCATACACGCACACATGCACACGCATATAATATTAGACGAAAACAAAATTTAACGAAAAGAATAGGACTATGATCATTATCATCTCGTTTACAAAACGTAATGTATATTTTATTTCATTATCATTTCATTTAGTAATGAACGAAAACGAGACGAACTTTTAACAAAACGAAAGCGAAAATTTTCAGAAAATTTTCACCTCATTCACAGCCCTACATGGTACTACAATAAAACAAAAACTGGAATCTGAAACAAACTAGAATCAGACACTGACCCTAAAAACACGATAATCTGAACATCTTTATCTCGTTACTCAACAAATAGAAATCCAAAAGGATAACCACATACTATATAATAGTTGATTTGCGATCATATCAACAATACAAATTGCAGCCTCCCTTTGATTCACCTAAGAGTTAAATCGAAAGAGCTTGAAAATCTGGATTGGGTTTATCCATCTGCAGCTATAACAATTTACAATTTCTCTACAAACATTTCCAGAAATCCCTGGACGACTTCATATCTACAAAAATAAAATAAACAAATAAAAAGTGCACGAATTAATGAAAACTACGCTGGACAGAGACCTCATATGCAGCTTCAGAGGTTCGGCTCCCAGGAGTGCCGCTCGAAACCTTCATTTACATACACGTTTTTATCTGCACCTGAAAATTGCAAAGTAACATCATAAGTATAATCCCCCATACGAATGTCAAGTCATATATACATACACTTCATGTTAATTTTCAGGGTTTCCAATTTAGCATATAGTTTTAAGTCAATGAGAAATATGTAACCAAGCAAGAGAACAGCCTCAAGTGCCATCAAAATCTTTATACTAAACGGCATCTTAGTGAAAACAGTGAAGTGATTTTGGGAAATCATAGAGAGACAATAAAAGTGGAAAGGAAAGCAAATGTTGCTTCTATGCTTACTAGTTGAGGGAAAGAGAGAGAAAAAAGCTTCTATGCTTTGTGACCAGCATTATATATATCAAGTCCTTAGTCACTTGTACGACTTCCACGTAATTTAAGACATCTCTACACTTGTTAGTTAAATGATGGACAACGATTGTCAATGTTGCCATTTTTTCCGAAGACAATCACAAAAAATGACAGTCACTTGTTAAATGTTATTTCACCAATTATATAGGTAATAAGGCAGACAACTTTAGCGTTGCCCATTTAGTGTACTGCTAACCACCCCCAAGCTATAGAATGATCCGAAATAGCATCATACCATCCCTATCCCCCCTCATCTTGTGTACCAAGACAACTAGTGTACCCTGTAGGAGTATTATTAGGAGATATATAAGACCAAGCAGGAGAACAACCTTAAGTGACATTGAACCTTTCCAACTAAATGGGCTTGTTAGTCAAAATGGTAAAGCAATGTCAGGAGATAACGGAGGAAGACAATTAAAGGGAACAAAAACATAAGCAGACTCTACTTCTATATTCATCATTACATAACTACTTGCCAGTTCAGGAAAAAAAAAAACTCTGCTTCTCTATTCTTCATTACATTACTTTTTTAACACTATCACAAGAACCCGGGAAGGAGGAACTGCAAGACACACTGGCACTTAAGAAGTAGCTATATGTAATATATAAGGCAGATGACAATGAAGATACAAAATAAAACACTGTCTCCTACGTGATGAAAAAGAATTGAAGATATCGAAGATATGCTAAAGGAATTGCAGCAAAAAGTGCATGTAAAATCTAAACATACACAGTCTGGACTATCCGTTAAACAAAACATAAGACAAGTCATTAAAGCAGACGCTTAAGGTAGGCATGGGTTCCATAACATTTCAAGAAAAACTTTGGGGGCATTCAATTCCAAACGCTCTACTGTAAGCAATCAAAGCAACATTAAATTATAAAAACAAGCAGATCCAGGGATAGCAATATATTGTACCTACAGACGTAAGGCAACATTAATTAAACTAAAGCCAAACCTCCTCCATCTGCTTCACTAAACTGAAACAATACCATAGAACAAATGTACTTACTGAGACAACGGATACCAAAACTAGGGTCATTTTTCTATCTCTATTATATTAATTAAACCCTCAATCTTCTTATGGAGATTCTTATTGTGAGACTCTTATTGTTCAACTGTCGAATGCGTACAGATCTGTTACAGGCTTAAAATTCAAACTTAGGGAGAGGGAGTGAGGTAATTGTACCCATACTGAGTTAATTATAAGTTCAAAATTAATTAATTTCATGCTGAATTTGGGTTGAGTATTCTGAGTTGATTAGTTCGACAAGGAGCTGATATTGAAGTTCTAATGTTTAGCCCTTTGTAGCACGGATACTCAATTTTTTTTTAAAATTGCCGTATCGGATACGATACTCCCCGATACTCCGATACCGTATCCGATACTCCAAATGTCGTATCCTTGACTTTTCAAAGGTTTGACCAATCCGATACTCGTATCGGATACTCCAAATGCCATGTCCTAGACTTTTCAAAAGTTTGACATATCCAATACTACAATGATACTTCACATATGTTTCACCTATAGGTTTCAAGATACGGTGGGGTTGGAAATATATACTTATTTATAATTTTAAGGCAAAGTATTATAAGCTTATTAAAGTAATGGGTCATACATGCTATTATATTAGTATAAAGTATATCTTTATTATTTATAAGAAAGTACAAATATACATAAGTACTTACATATTATAGAACACTTTTTGGGGAATTGTATTTCCAGACTATATTTGATAAGTAAAAATTAATTTGTAGCAGTAAAAGTTTGTAGATATATATATATTTAATAATAATTTTTATTATAATTATAGTTGCCGTATCCTAGCCGTATCGTATCCTAAATTGTCAAAAAATCCGTATCCGCGTATCCGTATCATATCGGATACGATACCCATATCCGTATACGTGCAACATAGGTTTAACCTATAGCTCTTTTTGTAAATATTGTCGCATTTGCTGCTTCTTTTTTTCTTTCTGTACATCTGCTTAATATCTCCAGTTGTTTGGAGATATGAAGTTGGATTCACTAGTCAAGAGCTATATTTTACCTCTTTGAGTTAATATGCAAGTGTTTCGCCTAAATCTCTTCTACAAGTCTCTGTCCCTTTATATTTTAAAGGTATATACCTAATATGAATACGTATTGCTTGTTTGGATAAACTTTCAGCCACTGCAATGCTATGGTATCACGACTCCCAACTTTGTGTCATTCGATGAGCAAGACAGTTATTCACAACCAGTATTATATCGTATTTACAGTGTCAGAAAATACAAAACCTCTTTTGTTTTGGGAAAGTGATTAAACACCTAAAACAAACAAACAAACAAAAAATGGGAAACAATACAAGTCATGTAATACAGAGTGATAACATAGATAGGAGCATTTGTTTGGCTCACGGAACTTTTGAGGAGAGACACATCAAATAGCACTAGATGAATGTTTAAAAATATGGTTTGATTTGTATTTTTTGAGAAAATTTTCAATTACCTAACGCTTAGACGTGTGTGAAAATAATACATACACAATGTGACTTTCTCTAGTAACTTAACCGTTCAGTCAAGATAGCCCTATGATGTAACACTGAACCAATCAAATTCTTTTCCAAAAAAAAAAACAATCAAATTTAATAAGAAAATTAATAAAAAAGAAGGAAAACCAAAAGGCATTACCTCTATGCGTCATCTCCCGAATAAAAGAATGCCACAATTAAGTAGCACCATTTTCTCAAAATATTAATTGCAAATCTGAAGCTTTCCAGTCGAAGATTCATCAGGGACCCCATAATCAAGACTGAGCTCTCTCATAGGAGGTATACTCTCCATAGCAAACAACATAAGATGTGGAAACATTAAATTATTATGGTCATACAACACAAACTGCACAAATACATTAGGGCTCAAACTATGGCTGATGTAACAGGCAACATTCCTCAATTTCGACACATCCAAAGCGAAATCTAGAGGAGGAACCGATGGATATGACGGCGCCACGTAATCAGTGAAGATTGGCGACAAATCACCCCATTCTGTCCACCTGGTCGCAAATTGACTCGGATAAACCATACTATCACCGTTCATAGATAAAATTTGAGCTTGCTCTCTAGTAAGAGCCACCCCCGCAAATTCGCAAATAAAAGAACCGGCTTGAATTAAATCCAAGGATCTGACTCCCCAATGAGTCTCTTTTGATCGATAAACTTCCAATCTATACTTAACCCCGTTTTGAGTAACACGGTTACGACAAAACGGTGGGCAATGACAATTACTGCCACATTCGAAAAGTAACGGTTTTCCCCTCAATAGTAGCCCATTCGAATCATAAGGAGATTCACCTCCGTTTTTTTTAGCACATAAGCAATCATCAGTACACCCCGATACACACTCACATCCTCCTTTCCCACTTTGATATGCATACGGGGGAAACACAGTGGTATGTATATATTCGTGATGCACAGGTCCGTAATCCTTATCCACGTCATTATAGAAAAGAACAGGCACTCGTTCTTTACCCATAGACATATCGAGGCTCACATAACCCACAGGTTTAACACTCAAAGGCGAATTCTTTAGATTCGCTGCTAACTTCATCACAGCACTACCCATTTCGGGTTGACCTTCAACTCTGACGAGCTTATATTTAAAGACCCCACAACCGGATTTTCCCTCGTCAAACCATGAGTCAATAACCTTATATAACCCATCGTACACGTACACCTTTCCGCTCACGCTACCCGAATATCTAACCCCGCGTATCACTCTCACCTCGATACCATAAAACATGCTTCTCTCTAGCCCTAGGTTACCCCTGTGTAGCTTTTGACTAACAATTTGTTTATGCTTAGTTTCCTTATCTTGACCACCTTGTCCCGTGTAGATCAACACGTCACCATGGTCATCATCGTCCTCATACCCACCTGAAACGACAATGCTCGTAGCTATAGGTTCTCCGTTTGAACTCCTGCTCCCAGCAAGGTAATCAATGCCAGCCTGGCTATGGCCATGTAAACCAAACACACACAATTCCATACGGAAAAAGAACAAATCGCCGACGTATATACCTGCATGACCGAACCAAGATGGGAATCTCCATTTAATTTGAAGGGCCAAAAACACGTGATAATTCAAATATTAACGATGACCAAATTTTTCATTTTTCTGGTGAATAAAGAGAGGTTTAAAGATAACCCCAGTTTCAGGACAAGGAAGTTAAGTCAGAAAGTTAAAACAACGTTTTTGGTATAATCGGCATTTATTGTTCAGATGATTTAATAGCTTAAATGGTAAATTTAACCAAGATACTCAATCCAATCTATATCTATACTTCTTCAGATGCTAAACATTAAACATTTCCAACTTTCACAATTAACAGAAAACTCTTTCTAAAACCGGTAGCAATTGGTCATATCACTGGAAAACTCAAAGCTAGCAACATACTTATTTATTAAATACCAGCCTATCCATAACCATTTAACTCAAACAAACACAATGCCCACACCAAGAAATAAATAACAATTCACCAACAAGATTTCAACTTTGACAATTAAACAAACACAATGCCCACACCAAGTAGTAAATAACTCATGTAAAACTCCAACTTAGCAACATACTTAACTTGCAAATATCAACTAAACCTCTGCAATGCCAGCATGCCTACACCAAACCATTTAAATCAATCAAAACACAATGCCCACACCAAAAACAATAAACACCAATTCACCAATAATAATACCAGGGATGGCGCCCACAATACGTTTATCACGAAACAAACAATGCCCACGCACTGTATAATAAATCTGTACATAATATTATATCTTATTTAATTTATATTATTTTCAAAGTACCCGTGCTTCTTACTCCATATATCAGTCACCGTAAAACTAAAAGCTAGCAAGATACTTATTTATTGAACACCAAATTAACCTGTAAGATGCCAGCCTATCTATAACGATTGAACTCAAACAAACAAAATGCCCAAACCAAAAAATAAAAAACAATTCACCAACAAAACTACCTGGGATGGCGCCAACGATACGTTTATATAAGTCACTGTAAAACTCAAACCTAGCAACATACTTATTTATTGAATATCAAATAAACATGTAAGATGCCAGCCTATCTATAACCATTTAAACCAAAAAAACACAATGCCCACACCGAAAATAAACAACAATTCACCAACAAAACTAGCAACAAATCATTTAAAACTATCTTTCTAAAACCGGTGACAGTTGGATTATATACCACTCACTGTAAAACCCAAAGCAAGCAACATACTTTATTTATTAAATATCAAATAAACACAATGCCCACACCAAAAAATAAACACCAATTCACCATAAAAAATCACCTGGAATGGCGCCGACGATCCGTTTATCACGAAACATCCAAAGCCCACGCACTTTCATCTCCGAAGCGGCCCTTAAATCTCCTCTTGCACTCATTCCAAGCCCAAGCTTTTTCCTAGTCTCCTCAGCTAAAACCCTCAAAGAATCAAACACCATCCTAGTTTTCCTCACAAACTCACGATAGTAATTTGTATCCTCTAAACTCAAGTCGGTTACTCTTACCAGCTCGGACGATCTTGGCGGGAACTTGAAAGCAGGTACCGCTACTTGGTTATCGGCCTCCGGTACGACAACAAGTGCCCTAGCATCGGGGTCCGGTGACTCCTCGTTCGACTCTCGTTCGGATGAAATTGGGCAATGTTGGGGGTTTGTCAAAATGGGTGTTTGTTGAATTTGGCTAATTTGGTCTGAATTAGGGTTTTGAGAAATGGGTGCTTGTTCAATTGGGTCAAATTGCTCAACTTTGAAACTTGGGGGAGTGTTTGGGGAAATGGGTGTTTGAGGAATGGGGTCAGATTGGGAATTTGAGCCAGGGTTAGGGTTTTCAGAAATGGGTATTTGTTGAATTGGACCAAATTGGTCAAATTGGAGATTAAGACTAGGGTTTGGAATATTGGGTATTTGTTCAATCGGATCAAATTGGTCAAATTGGGGATTGGGATTAGGGTTTGGAAAATTGGGTATTAGGCCAAATTGGTCAAACTGAGAATTTGGGGTAGTGTTTGGGGAATTGGGTATTTGTTGAATTGGGTCAAATTGGGTATTAGGGTTAGAATTTGGGGAAATGGGTATTTGCTGAATTGGACCAAACTGGTCAAATTGAGGAATTGAGGTAGTGATTGGGGAATGGGGAGAAGATACAGTGCCGTTTTCGAAGTTGAAGAAAAAGCTATGGTGATTAATATTATTATTATTATTATTAATAGTGGGTGGTGGTTCATCTAAAGGTTCGATCTTTGGCTCTAATTTAGGACGGAGGACAAAATGAGGAACTGCGGCGGAGGGCGGTGGTTCTCCGGCTGACGGAAATAAATTTAAGTCAGGAAAAACAGAACCCATTTTCCCCAATTTAGGGGAAATATAAAATAGATATGTGTATATATATATATATAGATATGTGTATATAGAGTGAGAGAGAAGAGGATTTTAAGTGAACAAATACTATCAGACAGAGAAAGAGTTGATAAATGTCTACTTTAATTGATTATGTAAATATGAGTTGATATATGTTTGTACTAATTTGGATTGAAATAATAAAAGAAGTAAAGTAATACTACTACTTTAATTGATTATATAAATGGATTTTGAAAGAATAAAATAAGTGAAGTAATAGTACTGGAATTGATTATGTGTGATAAATGATGATATCATAGTGTATCTTGGCCCAAGTGCCAAGTGGGTGGATGGGGCTCCAATAAAAATTATTATTGAAGTATAAAATGAAAATTTCTGATCCGTTGGCTTTGATCCAAATAGTTAACCTAATGTTTTAGCTCTTTTTCTCTCCCTCATGTGAATCTTTGCTATTTTTTTCTCATTAAAAACATGCAAACCTAATCGTGCTGATAATGTGTTGTGTGACATATTAGCTCGTTATAGATATATATAGAGATATATATAGATATAAAGAGGGTATAAGAAACAACTTCAAGAGAGCCCGACCCTTTTTATATAACAGAGGATAGGGTTATATATGCTAGGAAAGCCCAAGATAGGCTCAATAGAGTAAGCCAGATGGCCAATAATATCCTACAACACTTCATGTTTTATCACCCCCAATAATCCACCATTATTAACAAATTTAAATAGTTTACTTTTTCAATATTTACGCATAGAGAGTGATAATTATTATTATTTTTTCAATAATTTTTTTAATTTTGTTCCAATGGTGATAATTATTATTGCTATTTTTATTTTGTGAAATTGTCAAAATGGATTAGGAAGGGTTTTTTATAAATAGGTTTATATTTTGATTGATACAACATTTATTTTATATGGATTTTTGTGAAGTGTGGAGTTAGTGTTTTGGTTTGGGTCGTAACTTTAGGAGAGATGATGATGTTGATGTTTGGGGCAAAGAGAGAAGAGGATTTTATATAGTGAAATTGCGTTTATTTGTATCATTTTGTATTTTTTTAAAAACTTTTAATCACAGCCACTTGATCAAATCTAATGGACCAAAAAAAATTATTTTAGACTGCAATACTATTTTTTATTGGAGTCCGCCCGCATCCCAAGTGGGTGCATCATTCAAAACCAAGTCAAAGACTATTTATATGGATCCATCAGAGATATTGAGTACAAAAAGTGAAGGATTTATTCTTATATTCTTTTACACTTAAATTAAAAGTTTGTATAATTATCTTTTATTTTATTTTGAAACGTCACTAAATAATTATACACTTTTTAAAAATAGTAAGTTACTTTATAATTAATTATATTTTTACCGACTCATATAGTTTTCTTAATATTTTTACCAAAACAAAAGAGATAATATTTAAGAGACGGAGGGAGTGGGACACATGCTCGCCTGTGACTTGGTTGGTTTACATTTTAGCCCTTAGATTTAGTTGTAATGTATTTTGACTTCTTAGTTTAAAAGTGATTCAATTATGGTCCCCAAGTTTGTATTTCTTTTTATGTAGCCCAAGTTTGAATCTATTACCTGTAAAAGATCTCGGTTGCAACTGAGAATTAGCTATATGGAATAAATTGAATAATAAATAACTTTAAATATGAAATGAACACAAGAAACTTGTTCACGAAGTTCGACCTAATTCTTATGTCTACTTTTCGGGTCACTCATCCAGATTAATGATATTGCAAATACTTAAAAAAATGGAAATCAATACACTCACTCGCTTGTTTCTGCTCATCTCACAACTGTTCCTAGCTCTTAACTATCATGATAAATCTAATGGCTTCCCGTCATTGATGTTCTATCAAAGTGTTTACACTATTGATTGCGCTGCAAACATGTTTTTTCATGTAAGAAATGCTTGCAAAAGTACAAGGAAAGTGGCAATATAAAATCCCGCAAATACGGGGTCGTATGCACGACGAATTAACCAAGTTCGATATCAATTCGATTTTTTTAATTGTGAGGAAACCCACATTTTGTTTTATTGTTAATGATTAAAAGATGTAAGGTAAAAACCTCCACTACAAATCGAAATAAAAGTACAACAATTGTCATATGGGACAAAACTTAGGATTAAAAAACAAAAAACTTTGATCAACTCTTTTAGAGTGTACTTTAAGGGGGTTTTCTTTTGTTCAGTGAATCAATTGAACGACACAAAGTCCTATTTTCAAAATTAAATATTCAATTGTTATTTTTTTTCAAATTTTGATTAATAATTAAATTTAGGATAGTATCCACTGGGGTTTTATATTTTTATTTGGGTTTTTATTGTGTTGTTAAATTTGTTTTTAATTTATTAAATCATAATTTGTCTAATATATAATAAAAATTGAAAAATTAAATTAGTGATTAAAAAAGTATCATCTAACCCTCCATTTTTTAATCTGATGGTTATAAAGGTGACTGAACATTGTACAATGTAACTCAATAACTGCACAAGATGGAACCTTACTTTACTTTAAGTATTAATCCTTTGTTACTTTCTGTAACTCATTTAACCCGCTCCCCCTTTCATCTCCCCAATTCTCTCTATTATCTCATACACTTGGTAAACCCCGCTTATCCATTTACAAATTCTCTTTTCGATGTAATGCGAGTTTATATGTATGTCTATAATAGCTTCTTTTCTTGACATATAATCAGCAGCGACGGTGTTTGTCTATCAAGGATGTTCAAATTCAACTGTTAATCTTATGGCCATAAGAGATTGATCCACAATAATCCACCAAGGCAAGAACCTGGTAAAATTATTTAAACCACTTTAAGTTGTCTTAATTACTTAATTATTGGCACAAAAGTCCAACGAGGAAGGTTCGATAGACCTCGGTCTTCTAATATATGTGGAGCATACCTCTTTTGACGATTTTAGTTAGCCTACTTTTACCACTTTTGTATATCTATACTCGATATAGGCTTATAAGCTAGGTACAAACTTTTAATTCAAAAGGAATATAACTTAACTAACGACTACCACAATCCACATGGTCATAAGGACCTTAGTAGTTATTAATTGATTTTGACCCGTTTCTACTATTATATTGATGTGTTTTTACTTTTCTTTCTTCTCTGTACATTTTGAAACATTTCCACTTAGCTTTATTCCTCTTTTTCTCATCCTCTTCATCCATTTCGGTTTCCCAATTGGATAAGTAAAGATCTACCACTAACTCACATTCAAATAGATTTAGTTGCTCTATATAAGGAGTGGTGTAATACTGAGCACCTTTCTTGTTTTGTTTCTTCTTTTCTCCGTTAGAATTATCTTTTTTAGTTGCATGAGTAATAGCTAGCAAATTTTCAGTATCGGTGGTCGGTTTTGATCCACATTCCATGGATAAAAAACATTCTTTTATCTCATTTGTGTTCATTTGTAGTTGTATAACCTGGTGAGTAATTGGATCTCGAATGTATATTTTTATACACGGAGAGAGAGAACAAAAAAGAGAGAAAGATAGGTGAGAGAAACCAGCGGCCAGGTCCGACAACCACTTTGATCGTATGCTCAGCGAGTTTCGATTGTAGTGATGGTGGTTCTGTGTTTTTTTGCGCAGCCACTTTAGGAGCTAATTAGGTGGTCTTCGGGTGTTCGCTTTTCATACTATGATATGTTTTCTTGATCTACTCTTTGAGCTTTATCTAACTTTATTCGGTACGTTGGGTATGTGATTTTTTTTTTTTGCTCAATTCAGTGGTTTTACAAACAAGCTCTCGTTTGTTTAACTAAGTGAAAGAAAATGATCATATCTTTATTCGAGACATCTCTATGTTTTTATTTGGCTTGTATGTTTTGTTTATATACATGTGTTAAATGTATTGCTAAGGTGTGTGAATATATATTTATTAGATCATCTAAAATAGTGTTGTTATATTTATTGTTAATTAAAATAGTTAGCTAATAATACATTTTTTTTATCCATTAGTCATTTTAAATCATGTGTTGTCTTTAAACATGTTAAAAAAGTTGTTAAATATAGCAATATTTTTAATTGATGATGTGGCAAAATACAATTAATTTAAAAGATGAAATCTATTTCAACTACTCTTATTTTAGTTCCTATATTAGTGTGGATTTACAAAATGACTAATTAATGAGATTTCAATTAATAATTAATTTTAACTAAAATTAGATAACTTTGTTAAGTTAATACAATAATGTGAATGTTAAATTTAAGTTACATATGTGTCATTTAACATGCAATTAAATGATTATGTGTCAAAGTTAATATTGTTAAAATTAACACAACTATTATGGATGCTCTTATGTTTTTATTTGAGGCTTAGGTTGATGAGAGTGATGGTTTGACTTATTGAGTAACTGGGATTAAAAAATTTATAATTATTTAATCGCAAAGAAATATGTCGTTGTTTGGTAGTTGGTTAAAATGCCAACGCGTGTTTTTCCTTTATCAGTGATTCCCGTAATAGTATTAAAGATATTTGTGATAAGTGAAATTGCTGATGACTAGTGTAGTGGGGTAATTTGTGTGTAAAGACGAGGTTACTACATCGCGCTATACGGTAAAATTAGAAAATATTATAAAGTACTTTGGTTTGACGATATAAATTTTTTTGAAGTTTTTTTAAACGATTGCAAAAATATGAAAAATAAAATTGTTTTATTATAAAATTATTTTTTTGGGCTATACTTCAATAAAATATCTTATTTGATGATATAAATATTTATTGACTATTTGATTTGGCATTTCATTGAGAAAGACATTATATAAGGTGAATGTTTTTTATTTCAAACATAAAACCAAAATTTGAATTTATTTTATCATATCACTATCTCTCTTGCTAATTCTATAATTCGTGGTAATAAATATGGAGAACAATAATAATATTTGGGAAATACATCTTAATTTATCTCATCCAGATAATATTTACCTAAACACCCAATTTCCATATGATCTTCATCAAAAACTTTTTTTTTTCATCGGATACTTTTCCATCTAAAAATATCAATTTCTCAACTGATTCCTATCATAATGCTTAGTTTCCTTCCGATCCATGTTTCAATACGATAATCATTTTACAAGTTATGGCTATGATTACATGAGTCACCAATGTGTCCCATCACAAAAGTTCTTACAGGTTTGAAAAACATCAGCGGGATCGGCATGAAGAGAAAACAAAAATCTCCAACCAAATAATAATGAACATTATAAAAAATTCGTGACAACTGAATTTAGGATATGTTATGATTATAGATATCATTTCCAAATTAATTTGGTTTGTCTCAAAAAAAAAAACTCTTCAAAATTTAAACTAATTGGCTATCTTTATTTAAACTCCCAACCACATGATTTGCTTCATTTAATGCTTGTTCTTTATAAGTATGGTATTTAATATAAAATAAATGCTTTTTTCCCTTAAAATTTTTAAAAGTCGTTAATTTTAAGTCATAATAGAAACATTATTAGACAAGTGCAACTAGTGCAATCTTTAAACTATATATGTTTTTTAAGGGCAGTTTTAATTTGAGGATTTAAAACATCCATCTTGATCATCCGTAAAATCTTTTTAGCAGCAACTACTCAATAAATATAAAAAGATTAATATTCAGTAAATTAGAAATTAATTAATTTTGTTTCTGTATCTAAACGTTTCCTTGTTCTGTGTTTTATGGAAAAACTAGAAGTCTTGGCTTAAAAGACCAATCTTGTTTAAGACTCAAATAAACAACTCAATAAAAAAAATCTTGTTTCTTTGTTCTGAGTTATTTTTTTATTGGAGTCTTATTTCTTCCTATCTTATTTCTTTAGGTTTTTTCTTCACTTGATAAATGAAAGACTATTTGTTTTGGGCATCAGCTCGGCTAGGTTTTTTTTGATTACGACATACTTGAAAAATATCAATGCACGCTTCACTGCTAAAAAAATCAAGTAATTTTGAAGTGTAAAAAACATGGCGATCCCAAACCAAAAAAACCATCAAGTAGGGACACAAGTTGCTAGGGGTGGCCATTTTGTACCGATCCGTACCAACCGACCGATTTTCGAACCGAACCGAACCAGTCGGTACCGAATTTTCGGTATACCGAAATTTCGGTACGGCTGTACCGTACCGTTTTGTATAAACCGGTTCGGTTTCGGTACAAAATTAATGGTACCGACACTGTACCGTACCGAACCGAATTTAATGAGAATAAAATATAAATGATTAATACTGTAATACTAATATACAGTACTATCTGTCTATCTTCCCCAATTCTCTCACTTAGCTTACAATAACTCAATCAAGCTTAGTAAATTAGGAATCATATCTTTCACACAATAAAAACATTGCCATGTATTTTACAAATTATTCAGACAATCTCTCTATTTTAAAAAAAAAGATGTGATCTATGAATTAGGTCAAATTTTTCCTATATACTCATATATACTTCTGGGTTTTCTTATCTAATATTTACCACTTGTTTGCTCAAATCACGAGCTGTTACAGTGTTACTGCTAGACAAAGGTAAGATTTCAGATTTCATTACTTTTCTTTTTATTTCATTTAATTTTTTATTTAAATTGTTTTATTTATTGATTTATTCTATTGTATATTGGAAGAGCATGTGTAGGTGACCCGTTTTAAGGTTACAAGATAGTTACTGGCTTAGGTTACTGCTATTGGTTTCATAATTTTAGTATATTTAATATTTATGTTAAAAACTTCTCATGTTTGGATTCGATTATAAATTATCAAATAAAAACTCCATGCTTAGTTTTAGTTAATAAACTTTCAGTTCTAAAAACAGGTTTAATATAAGTTGATGCTTGATGGTGTTTACAAATTCTAGCTAAGTCTCTCAAATTTAGAGTCTGTTTGGCAAACTATTTTGAATTTTAGTTTTCACTTGGTTCTCTTTTAGAGCTCCTACTTTTATTTACCTAGTTGTTCAGCAGTTAAAAATTAATCACGTATCATTTCCAACCATTTCGCGGACTTAGTTTAGTAAAACCTTAGTATCTATACTATTATCCACAAACCATTTGTATTTTTACTTTTTAACAAGATGACAGTTTTTGCAACTATGCAAATTTAGAAATCTTAGTAATGGTGCTTTATGATTAATCAATGTTTTCCTCTATTTGTTGCAACACCTTTTTAGCCAATTTATAACTCATAAACCGAATAGTTCAACAATTCAGCATTCTCTGTCACGATTCCGCGAACGCGTCTCTTAATGATGAAGTCGATACTTAGCATAAAAATAAAGTGTGATTAACCCCAAAACAGAAACGAAAAGGAAAATAAAATCCTTCAATTTCACACCTGATCAAGATTCCTGCGAATACAACTCCGTACATAGATCCAAAAATGTTAACCTCAGACCCCCGATACCATTTTAGCAAAAGCAGACCACCTAGATCAATTTTTACAACTTATCTACCTATGTGCAAATTAAGGAACAAAATCAAAATTTGTTGCTTCGATTTTGGGTTATTCCTTCATACCTGGCAAAACCACAAATTAATACTGGATTTACTTGAATACATATAGAAAAGTAACAGCCTAACTATTAGCTCTCTTTGCAACCTACATATCTCATATTTGGATGTATGTTTATGTGTTTATGGTTATAATCTAGCCAGAGGTAAGGGGTTGCCATTGAAACCTCGCAAATACAAAAATGTTCCCCTCTAGATTAGAAAGTTTTGAAATAGTTGATAAATAATGTGTTTCGCAACGTAAAAAACAATATCCTGTTTCAATGGCTAAGATACATATCTGAGTTCTCTATTCGGATGTGCTATGAACTAACTTTTCCATCATGGTTTATTGAGTTGTTTTTGTCTAAGTAGCAAAATTTTATTTTATCTAATTAACATTTTAGTAACCGATCGAATTGAGATTTGATATTATCTTGCTAGTTTTTTGTCATATAATCATAATTTTTTTTTCTACATCAGGTATGGAGTCTACATGTCCGAGCAGTCTGAGTCCAACACAAGATTCAACTATCCCTCCCCTTCCTCCTCTGCCTACTGATGCTTCAAGTGAAACCAAAGTTAGTCAAAAAAGAAAAGCAAAAAATGCTAGTCCTCTCTGGGATCACTTTGAAAAAGTAGAAAATCCCGACAAAACAATAGACCATACCAGGTGCACTTGTAATTACTGCAAAGATGTAGTTCCTTGCCACATAAAGAACAATGGGACTTCTTCTATGTGGGCACATGCTAGAAAATGTAATTTGTGCCCATTGTACTTGACAGTTGATAAAAATCAAAGTACGCTAAACAAGGATAATGTTTCTGGAGCTATGGTGTACCATCAATTTAATGAGAAAAGATGTGTCGAGAGGTGTGTGGAGATGATTGTTCGAGATGAGCTTCCATTTCGATTTGTAGAAGGAGCTGGGTTTAAAATTTATAGTCATGAGTTGCAGCCTAGGTTTAAAATTCCAAGTAGAAAAAGAATTGCTAAGTTAGTGTGGGAGAAATATCAATTTGAAAAGGCAAAGCTAATGAGTCAGCTAAACTCGAGAAGGGTTTCAATCACAACGGATACATGGACCTCGATTCAGAACATTAACTACCTTGTCCTTACTGCTCACTTTATGGATGATGAATGGAAATTACATAAAAGAATCATCAACTTTTGTGTGATAACCAGTCACAAAGGCGAAGATATTGGCAAGGTTTTGGATTTGTGCTTGAGGCAATGGGAAATCAACAACATTTATACAATCACAGTTGATAACGCGAGTGCAAATAACACAGCAGTTGATTATATTAGAAGGAGGTTTAAGATTTATAAGACGCTGTTGTTTGATGGGGAGTATTTGCATCTTAGGTGTGCTTGTCACATTATTAACCTGATTGTTAAGGATGGAATAGTAGAGTTGCAAGGTGGGATTCAAGCCATTTGGAATTGTGTGAAGTATATTAGAAGTTCACCTCAAAGACTTGAAAAGTTTAGGGAATTTTCCGTGCTTGAACATATGAGGGCTAATTCAAATGTTCCTCTTGAAGGTGGAATAGCACTTACTTGATGTTAGAGACTGCACTGAAATACGAGAATGTGTTTACAAGAATGGCTGATGAAGATGCACAGTTCAACAATTACTTTGCTGAAACTGACAAGCATGGGAATCCAAGGGTTGGTCCGCCGATAGAAGAAGATTGGAGAAATGCTTCTGCATTTGTAGTTTTTCTAAAAAGTTTTATAATTCTACTCTTAAGTTGAGTGCTTGGAAGTCGGTCACCGCCAACTTGGTGTTTGCTGAGATGATTGGGCTACAATATGAGATAGACAAGAAGATGGAATCACCTGATCCTGTTATAAAAAGAGTTGCTAGTAGCATGAAAAAAAAGTTTTGCAAGTACTGGTTGAAGTTTGAAGATGTTAACAAACTTATACTTATTGCTAATGTATTGGACCCAAGATATAAGATGCAATATCATAGCAAAGCAATGAAGAAAGTTGGAGTGAGTAATGAAAATATTGTTGCGATAACGACGAGGCTGAAAAGAATTCTCATGTGTATGTATGAAGAGTATAAAGTTTCTACTTCTCCTTCGTCCCAGATGGGAGTCGAAGCACAATGTGTGGCTGGACGTGGTTTAGATATAGATGAGATTGATGACATTATGGCTGAGTGTATGCAAGAAAGGTTTGATGGGCAGAGTGAGATTATATCTAATGAAGTAGACCAGTACCTTTCGGACAAGTATGTTAGCATATTTGTGAAGGATTTTGACATACTTGCTTGGTGGAAGGTTAATGCGCCAACTTATCCGATACTTGCATGTGTTGCAAGAGATGTTTTTGCCATTCCTTGTTCAACAGTGGCATCAGAAAATGCCTTCTCTTTGAGCTCTAGAATAGTTGATCCGTTTAGAGCATCTTTAACTCCGCGAATGGTTGAAGCACTTGTTTGCAGCTCTGATTGGCTAAGAAGTGAAGAGGTAAACTTTTATAAAGAACTCACTGAAGATGAGCTCGAGTTTTATACTTCGCTGGAAGAAGTCGAAAAGGGTATGCAAAATTGTTAGATTCTTGATTTAATTAACTTTTTATTCCTTGTTCAATGTAGTTTATACCTTTATGAATTATTTTATATCTTTGCAGAGAGTTTAGGATCAAGTTCCGTGGAGAACCCAACTGAAAGTAGTACTTCATTTGAGCGCAGAAATTCATCCGGATCTACGGGTATATTTTTAAGTCCATTATCTTTAAGTTGGTTAGATGTTTAGCTTGACATGTCAAATAAAGACTTAAAGAATTATAATATGAACCTGTTGACTTATCTATTAGACTTTTAGTATATTTGTATCAACATTGTTGTTTTATAGATTTTGAAGTATATACAATTGAAGTATCTATTTGTATTGTATTTGTGTGAGATTGCAGATATCTGACCAAGAATTTTAAGCATTCGGTGTCAAAATTGCCAGGCCTAGTTCATGACGTTCGAGAATAAAAGCTGAAAAGGCTCTTTATTTTGTTTACAATCTTCATTTTAACGTTTCAAGTTACTGGAATATTGTCGTTTTTTTATTTCTGAGTTTTTAATTTTTATTGTTTTTGGGATTTATTTTGCTCTTGAGAATACTTCATTGTTGATTTTATAAGATATTGATTTTGAAAGTTAATGTTCTTTTTCTTCATGAGTCATTGAGTAATTGAGTTTCTATTTTTTTGTAGTTATTATATGTTTGGTATAAAACCGATACCGAACCGATACCGACCGACATTGTCGGTATACCGAAAGTCGGTATACCGATTTGTTTGGTTCGGTAATGGTACTAATTTTTGAAAACCAAACTAGTTCGGTACGGTATTGGTATGAGTTCAAAAAGTTCGGTACCGTACCGATGCCACCCCTACAAGTTGCGGTATATGTTTTTGCTTATTTAAAATAGAGTGTTACAGATAGGAAAACAAATGGACATTTTAGATAGAAAATGGAACTCATAATCATGAAATGGCTATTTATCCAGAAAGTCATTCACAAGTGTGCAGAATTAAGAAAAATGAAATGGATATGTTTAGAACTATGGCAGATAGTCTTGCCATGCTGGGGACTATTTTTTCTGCAATAAAGCGTACGTTTCCTGAAAATAAGTCTAAGAATAAAGACATAATCGGGGAAAAGGTTAAATAAAGGTTAGGTAAGAGTCAGATCTAACATTTCATGCATCTTTTGGACAGACTAGAGTTTATATCATTTCATAGGACCAACACAGATACAAATCAACTCAAGATTTATTTTATACCCATAAAGATTCTGTGAAATTGGTCCACGCATTTTCCTATATATCGTGCTTGGATTGGACATATAGTAAAAATAGGTTTAAGATGTCATTACTCGTCTTACTCTTTCGAAAGGCCTTTGCATACTTTCTCTCCAATTATTCAAACAACAAAATACAAAGGCGTTAAAAAAATAATAACTAAAAAAGACAAAAACACAATAAAATTGAATGTTATCACGAATAAAAAAAATAGCTAAATAAGTATCATTTATCCCATAACTCCGCA
Source organism: Primula veris (assembly GCA_963682055.1). Taxonomy (NCBI): domain Eukaryota; kingdom Viridiplantae; phylum Streptophyta; class Magnoliopsida; order Ericales; family Primulaceae; genus Primula; species Primula veris. Next base: position 23,793,629 of record OY821743.1, on the reverse strand, counting down.
ATTGGCTGCATACCTTTTTCTGGAGGACGAGTCGCTGGCGTACCATATATGTTTTTTGGTGACTCTATTTTACCATCTTGTGTAGTTGGTACTTGTTATTTGGATATCATTATGAAATTCGGTCGTTTAAATGTGTTCTGCCCTTGCATTCCAAGCTTCATTGTGTTATTCATGATGTTGCACCTAGTTATACTCCGAATGGCCCTTACGACTTGGTGTATGCAAATTTTCAGGTCTTTTGCTAGTACGAGGATGTCTTGTATCATTCCAAATTATGGCATGACTCGTTCCGACTACGATACTCCGCTATACATGCAGTGGCAGGGTGTTAGCACCTTAATTAAAAAAAAAAAATGCCTCCCATTTTTTTTTCCGTCATAACAAAATTAAATAAATTAAAAAATAACAGAGTAGAACCAATTACATAACAAAATATTAACTCGTAACATATTACAACACGAAACAATCAACGGAAATGGTTTCTACTTGCATTATGTGAAGCAAATTCTTCAATTATACTATCAAAATTAAATAAAAGTAACAAATTCCCAATTAAGAATACTATTGACCGTAGAACAAATTGAGCCCTAATCAAAAACATAAATGAATTGAGAAAAAATACTCATATTTAACAATTGAATTGAAGGTACCAAAGATAAATTAAAATATCAAAACCTATTACCCTAATTAAAATATCACTCAAATAAAATAAGATTAGCAGAGAAAAAACCTGTATTTGAGCGGATGTTGCTTTAGATTTCGATTGCGTTGTGAGTTTTGTGACTTGTAAAGACGGGGATTTCTATTTTGTGAATTTTTTGGTATATATGTTTTTGTGTCTCTGTGTTACTCTGTATATGACTAATGGTACTATTCTGTCGCGTTATTTTTTTTTCCCCAACAATAACTGCTGATATCTATACTATTACTTTATAGTCTTACGATGCCTTAAAACAAATATTTACAAAATAATATTGATAGTTTGAAAAATTACAAATAAAAAAACTGCTAAATAAAACTGTTAAAATAAACTGTTATTTCACGTTACCATCCATCTTCCTTATTATCTCTCTATTTTTCTCTCTCTCTATTATCTATCTATCTATCTATCTATCTATCTATCTATCTATCTATCTATCTATATATATATCTATCTATATATATATATATATATATATATATATATATATATATATATATATATATAATTATTATTATCTCTCTATTATCAAATCTCTCATCTCTCAACCATAATTGTGTCTCCGTTCATCGAAAATTCTACTATAACGGGTTACAGATTTTTTTTTTGATTCACACCCATCGGGTGTGCAGGTCCGCTAGTATATATATATACACTAGCGGAGTCTAAGAAAAAATATGTAACTGAAGTGATGGACAATTATGGTTGAGAGAGTGAGATGGGAAATTTGATGTAAGCGTGTAATTAGATGGCAGTTATTTTTTTTTTAATTCTTGTGTAAAATTGTTTACTACTATTTTGTAATTTTGTAAATTAATATGATTTTTTTGTAAATAATTGTTTCAAAATTTCATAAATCCTCTTCACGAGAGCCTCTTTGGAGCAGTCAGCATATTTGACTGTTTATGGTACAGTCACATTAATCACCGTTAAAAAATTGATGGTTAGATAATTTTTTTCAATAACTAATTTATTTTATATATTTTAAACAAATTAGAATTTGATAAATTGAAAACAAATTATACAACACACTAAAAACTCAAATAAAAATATAGAATCCTAGGGGGTGGGGGCCTATCATAAACTTAAATATTAATCAAAAACTATTTTTTTTATCCATTTAACATATTTTTATGCTAACGAGTTGTGAACCAGTCATATATGGTGACTGTTTCCTAGTAATTCTCGTCTTCATATAAAATAATAGTATATATATATATATATATATATATATATTTAGTGCTTCATTGGGGTTGTGCCTAGTAGCCCAGTCTAATTTGTCTTGATAGTGGGCCGCCATATAAATATGAGAGGGGTGGTAAATACCATATAGATTGACCTGCTTTCGAGCAATAAGACAAACCAACCAATTTTGGTTACGGCTCTTAAATTACCTGTGAGTAGAAAATCAAAAATATTAATAGTGAGAAAAGATTACAATTTTCTTAAAACATAAAAGATAAACAAAAATGAAAAAATTTGTATGTGCCGATGACCCACCAAGTCAAACAGGTCACCAAACACTTGAACACTATGAAAAGGGATACCGATTGTATACGTGATCTGACATCTAGCAAATCTGAATAAGATTTATAAAAAAAATACCCAAATAAATCATATAACTTCTATTAGTAATTTGGATGAGTAAAATTAGAATAAAACTTATTTATCTGCGTCCAAAAGAATAAAATGGAAACCCTTCAGGTGGCACATCATCGCCATACACTAAATATTCACCACGCATGAATCTAAATCTACTTGATGTCCAATATTGCAACAATTTCATTGCGCTAGTCAGCCCTTTCTTTGTTTTGCCTCTTTCGTTGTTAATAAGAGCAGTTTTTGTTAGTGACACAGTATATGCTATGATGGCTGAGCCCCAACTATATTGTTCACATATATCAAAATATCTCATATAAACTAATTAGTGTACTGGCACACCAAATCCTTTGTCATATTGTAGATACTGTCATCCAATAATAAATAACATATATACATGTAACACGCGCAGATGAAAGTTCGTTGACAGATTCAAGTAAAAAATATCATGCAACGGACTAAATTTCATCAAACCATCGTTAGTAAATGTGGCAGGCGTAACTACACCTAATAAATCAATTACCAAAACATATTTAGTTGTTTATCTCAATCCACTTTCATCACGGATATGAGGATTTGAGTCCACTTTGACGCCAGCTAATATTTCGATATCTTTAACAGTCATCGTTAACTCTATAATCAAAAAATAAAACATAGTGATCTCAAGTCTCCAGCGCTGGATTAACGCAACTATCAAATGTTTATCAACCTATCTATATCCCAAACTCTAAGCCTATAAAAACCTGCCAAATTCAGCAAATATAGAACTCTATGATCATTAACCACTTGAAGGTGACTATAGTTATAAATGTCCTTTTTTCTCCGACAATTATAATGCCCACCAAGTATAAGTTCGAGATTATCTTTGTCCAACAATTATATCGGTCGGCATCAATCAAAGTTTGCCTTTTTTTTCCTATTTTTTTTTAAATCTTATTAAAGAGTATCAAGTGATTCCACACATACCCTTTTAACAACACTCGAACTTAGCACCTTCTATTTGATAGTGCGGGTTCTACCCAACTAGTTTATTTCTACTGGGTTCCAAATTTTCCTATTCACAACACAAGTAATGGTAAAATTACCACACCCACCTATAGTTTACCTCAAACAACTTTTTACATGGGATCACAATTAGAAGAAAAAAAACTTATATCTTTTAGCCAGTTCACTTGTGATAATAACGTTTCCGTAGTATTCTTACCTGGTTTTTTTCAAGTACACCTCAAAAAAGAAAAGGAAAAATTCACTGTTTGTAAACTAAAGGACAAATTTTATCATGTCTAAAATATCTTGTCAAATAAAAAATTTCGAGATTTTCATAATCTTTTGTAACATGTATGTAGAATAATAGAGTGCACTATATATGCCTTTGGAATGGTAATCAAGTAATTTCGTATTTTCATTTACGAGATTAAATTAATAAAACTTTTTCTTTCTAAAGCTTGTGAATGAGCAAAAAGTCATCTTGCAATTATTTTTTACCGATGCATGGTGCTTTACTTCTTGTGCTTCTAATACCTGAAATAAATATTAGGTTTCTTTTTGTTGATTCATTTAGTTGATTTACTTGGATTTATCAATTTTATTTGGTAAACAGAATGTTACTCATAATTGTATGCAATTTAAAAAATATATATAGAGCGTTTTCTTAATCAAAAAATCATTTCTGTAATAAGTGATTGGGGGACAAATATGTAGTTTCAACAACTTTCTTAACAGTCAAGTAATTAATAAATTATCAATTGACTTGTCCACACACCCATCTTCAGAATGGCGTTCTAAAATATCGTCATACCGTTTTACCCTTCTGGTTGGTTATTTTGTTACAACCTGAACCTTTAATAACTGCTTATCATTTAATAAATTGATTAGGAATGATACTCTTTCCAAAAAAAAAGAGCGGACTATATTTTTTTACATTTCTTTTGGTATACTACTTTCTTATAATAAAATTAAATTACAACAACGGCCAACAACTTATTCTTTTAGGCTACGGTATATCTCACATAGGTTATCAATGTCTTGATCCCGATATTGGCCGTGTTTATCTTGATCGCCATGTTTTTCTTGGCGATACTAGTTACCCTTGTCTCAAATTATTTTACAAATAAATAGTATAACACCACCAATAGCCAAAGTCATTTACTACCTAATTTTAGTCTTCCATTTTAAAATAACTTGTTACTTGCAGCGCAACAATACCCACCATTTCAAAAGTCTCCGCATCGAACCATCTAGTGTAAGCTCGTGGCGTTGGTCTGCCGCATGCATGATCCATACCATGTAGTACTACTTTATATAAAGTTTTAAATTTTAGTTGATATGTGTTTATTTTTTTTATATTTAGTTTCTACATGAACGTGTCATTTGGCCAAAACATACTTTTGCAAGGACATAAAAGTAAGATGACCCTAAAAATTTTATGTGATGCACATAGCGGAAGTTCATTTAAAGAAAGGGTTGCACCTGTTGTTGTTGTTGGTGGTGCGCACGGAAAAATAAAGAGAATGGTAGAAAATTTGAAACAAAAATGGTTAATGGTTTTCTGGTTTTTAAGGGCCCCCCTCCCCTCCCCTCATGTACGATTTGAGGATAAGACATCTATGGCTACATGCCCGCACCCATGTTAAGCAAGGTGTGGCTGGTGGACAAGAAGGGTTGGGATTTGAAATACGATTATAAAAATTTAGAGGACCAAATTACTAGATAGTAGAGACTAAAATACGTGATATACTGAATATGTTAAGGATAATTTTCATTTGAAAATTTTTAAGATAAAATATGTAGTACCGTATGTTCGATAATGGCTCCGTTTGTTTCATAGTAAAAGTTTTACCTGGAGAAAATATTTTCATGGGAAAGTTTTACACTGAAAACTTTTGTTTGCTTTTCATTTACACGCGGTTGGTGCATAAAAAGTTTTTCAGCTAAAATTTTATACAAGCTCAAGTTTTTTTTTTACAAATTATTTTTTTAACAAATAATTGGTAAAAATCTCAACATGTATAGGAAACTTAACCTAAACACATATTTTATTTCATATACGTCACTTATAATAACTTATAATTTTTCAACATATAAACTCATAAAATTATAAGTATAGAAGATATTATTGACTTTTTTTAGATTTTTCAAATTTTCTTGGGTTTTTTAGATTTTTAGGAATTTTTTGTTTTATTTTTTCCATTTTTTTGTTATTTTTTATATTTTTATTGGTTAATTAGATTTTAGATTTTTCAAATTTTCTTGAATTTTTTATATTTTTCGGAATTTTTTGTTTTATTTTTTCCATTTTTTTGTTATTTTTTAGATTTTTTCCTATTTATTTATATTTTATTGGTTAATTAGATTTTAGCTTTTTCAAATTTTTTTGGGATTTTTGGATTTTTCGGATTTGTTTTTTAATTTTTTTCCATTTTTGTTATTTTTTAGAATTTTTCGTGTTTTTTCCTTTTTTTTTATTGGTTAGTAGATAGAATTGGACTAATTATTAAATAATTTTGAAAAAATACACCTATAATTAATAATAGTTATAATACTAGTATTAGAAACAATATAGAGAGAGGCTCCGTAAACCGTTTACAACTTTATTTGCGGGGTAATCGTTTCTCACAATTTTACTGGATATGTGAAAAAAAATTTACTAAAAAAAAAAAATGTTTTACGTTAAATCAATCATCCGAAAAATCTATTTTACCTGTAACTGTTTGTTCATTTCATTTTACAACAAAACAAACATGACAGTGTAACAGTCCTCGGTGGAGTGCAAATGGATTACACACGTCTTTTTAAAAACTATTGTTAAAATCGAGTCCAAATATCCGGATATCAAAGATCTTTTTAAAAACTATTGTTAATGATAGCAACTTCTTAGCCATTCCCTATAAAAACGATTTTAAAAAGCGTGTCCGTTGGCAGTAGAGCTCGCACCTAGTTTTAATTTTTTAACAAAAATATACAAGTATGAATTTTTTTGCAGTAATTTACTACTATTTTATTAAGAGTCTGTACGCCTAACTTAATTTTGAAACTAGAAGCCTAGATGTCTCTATACTATAGTTCACCGTTTTCTTAAACTATTATCTTTCCGGAAAATACAGCCGTTTAAATTTTAGTGACAAAAAGATTGGCTTTAAAAGGGTGACGTGGGAGAAAAGCATCAAAAAGGGCCGAGTGTACATACACGTGTAAGCATAAGCTCAAAGGTATTTTGAACAAGTATGACACGTATCAGTCAATGTATAACCCTCACCTCTTCATATAGCACCACTTCATTCATTGCTTTGTACTCTCATAATCTAATAGATAAAGACCAAACAAGCTTTAAGATAAAGAAGCTGAATAAACACTTTTTTCTCGAGTTAAATTAGAGTTTAAAGAAGTTCATTTCTAAATCATGGCTAGTATGGGAAGGAATGTTGCAGGGCCATTGCTGTTTCTAAACTTGTTGTTGTACTTCATAGTGTTGGGTTTTGCTAGTTGGTGTTTGAATAGGTACATCAATGGCCAGTCTAATCATCCTAGTAAGTTCTCTTTAATTCTCTCTTTATTTATAGGATTACACTTTCAAGTAAGAAGTAAGATTTGTGGTAGTGAAAATATGACTTTAAATTAGTGCTACACGTTTGTGATAGTGAAAGTATAGACAAACAATTTCAACTTCTTGTTGTAAGGTGCGATCTTTTTCCAGACAAAATCTTCTAATATCAAGAAAATCTAGTCTAGCAACGACGTACTTCATGCAATTATTGGAAGATAAAGAAATGACATTGGTTGATATGATTTTTCTTGTCATATTTTTTTTGTAAGCAAGGAAAAGTTGATGTGTGCAAGTGAACGTTACTTGTGTACATCATTATTTAATTATTGGAAACAGATAAACAGCATTGGGTGATTACATATTTTTTTGCTTGCCATGTAATATGTGACAAAAACTTATGTGTAGGTTTTGGGGGAAATGGAGCAACACCGTTCTTTCTGACGTTTGCCATGCTAGCAGCGGTCTTGGGAATTGTGTCTAAATTTGCGGGAGGAAACCATGTAAGGTTTTGGAGGAACGATAGCTTGGCCGCAGCTACTGCTTCATCTCTGGTTGCTTGGGCAGCCACTGTCTTAGCCTTTGGGTATGTTTGTCCATTATGGAGAACTGTCCTTGATTCTTGATATAACTTGGCCTTTATGTTACCATGTTTTTATTTTCTAGAAATTAGTGCTATAGTCGGGGCGGAGCCAGAAAATAAACTTTGGGGTTGTAAATTAAATTGTCGGCTCAAAATTTCCTCATATCAGTGCGGATTGAAAATTTTCAACCTTACCCAAAAAAAATCAGCTTTTCCTAAGTTTTTTTCAAAAAAATAAATTAAATCAGGCATCACCCAGCTGGTCGGCATTTTTGGTTATCTAAAGACCGTATTTGCCGAAAAATATACCTTTTTTTGATAAACTAAATAGAAAACCCATCTTTAAAATACAATTTAATAGAGAAAACAAAAAGAAAAAGAGGCAAGACTTATATTTAATTCTTAAATTACCAAAATATTGAGTAAATAAAGTAATCTAATTATAATCGTTACATATTTAATTTTTTATAAGAAATATAAAGTATTTAATCTATGTAATTTTGAGTATTTTGGTAATTTTAGTAATAATAATTTGACTAATTTAGATGATAGCGATTGAATAGGATAAACTAAAAAGTATATAACCATACAGAATCATATGTGGCGCTAGTAGTCACGTGTATCTAGTTGTTATTTTAAGTCTAGTTACTACAACCACTTTCGGAAATAAAATCTCTTTACGTTTCTGAGTTTTTGCATATTTTTCTTCACTTTTTAGACTTTTTATAATGTATATTTATTAGTATTATACATGTAGTATCTCATTACGAAATGTAGTAGTATGTAACAAAAAACAATCTGTAATTTTGAATGGGGTTGCCAGAAATAAATGTTTAAGGGGTTGTCAAAATGCTATATTTACAAATTATTGAAAAATCAAACTGTAAATTGTGGGGTTGCCGCAACCCCTAGTCATATGGGTGTTCCGCCCCTGGCTATACTAGGTGTATATGCCTCATGACTTTCATTGGTTCATGTTATAGTTAATTCTAAGATAGCTGGGATTATAGAATTAGTATATGGAACCGGTTCATATCGGATGTCCCCGTATGGAACCGGTTCATAGGACACGTAGTTTTGTAGTCCTTTTAGTAGCTCGGTTATTTTAGTGTTCTTGAAAGTCGATTATCTTTTTCTTAGCACCCAATTTCTTTCCCTTGTTTATTCAAAGACATCAGCTGAACTAATATTATATTTTTGCTACTCCTAATTCTTTCCCTTGTTGAACTAGTAAAGACATGATTAAATTAAGTTTAATGCCTTTGACATCCATTGGTTCAGTGGATAGACAAACGTTCGAAGATAGCTAGACACCATAAAATTAGTTTATGGAACCAGTCCTCAAGGACACCTAGTTTTGTAGTCCTTTTAACTGGATTTTTTGGGTGCTTGGAAGGATCAATTATTTATTGCTAAACTCCCAATTTCGGTCCCTTAACAGAGCTACGCTAAAAGCATAAAACAACCTAAATAGTGTATAAGCTTTTAGCCACCTAAAAAACGGAACAAACGAGTTTTTAATGTTTTTTTTTAAGATTTGCTCACTTTTTAAAAGTAGTTGTTTATACATACAAAGACATCAACTAATCTAAACGTATATTAGAATAATTTTCATAGTTCTTTTAGTGTGTGCCTATGCTACTTTTTGGAAACACCCAATTCTTTCCTTTGCTAAATTAGTAAAGACATGATTAAACTGAGTTTAATTTTTTACGTCCAAAATTTTATTTACAACTCGTAATTGTATGTTTTTGACTAAATGAAGCGTATATCGTTGCAACCTTGTTCTAACCAGTACAAATTGATGAAACAGTCTCATGCTAGAGTACTCTTCTTAGTGGACACGGTCGAAAATATTTTGAATGGGGCAGCCAAAATATTGGTGCCCCAGCATTTAACAATAAGAACTTGGTGTCTGTAGAGATTGGTGTATGATATTCGAGCATAGCGTGTTATTGTAACTTCTGGTCTTGAATATAGGTTGGCTTGGAAGCAAATAGCAGTAGGAGGGCACCGAGGATGGCGTCTAAGGGTAGTGGAGGCTTTCATAATAATCACAGCTTTCACCGAGTTGCTCAACCTCTTGTTGCTCCATGCTGGCGTGTTTAGCAACCGCTATGGGCCCGGCTATCGAGATCCCGACTACGGTATGGGCGCTCCAGGAACCGAGAAACCTACAACTGGGGTCACCGGAACCAGGGTGGTGTAGGTTGCCAAAGTCCCCATATGCTGTTGGGTTGTATGTTATTTGCTTTTATTAAGTTTTATTTGGGTTTTCTTGTGGGAAGCATGTTACTCTTCCCATGGTTGTATATTATGCGATCTGGATTTGTGTCATCTCAGAGAATTGTAATCTGCTTTGCATGTTCTTCTATAGCGGTTTTTTACTGTCAAAAACATGCACTTAGTCCTAAATAATATGATGAGGCTGTGTAAGTCCCGTAAAATGGTTGGCTTTTGTGGTTAGGAGTAGACATTGCATTTTGTTCGGGGTGTTCACTTTGTTAAAATTAGTAGAGCGAAAACCAAAATCTGCTTTGTTTGTAGGTCCTGTCGAATTAAAAAAAAAAATCCAAAATCATACACTTCAATATATGTTGAGTTTTTGCTATGCATCGTCTTTGTTAAAATTATGCATCCTACAAATTGGACTGTAAACTAAACTGTTGATTTGTTGTGTGATTGGGAATATAGAACCTTACACTGATAATACGTATCCACAATTCACAAACAATGAAGATGATGCATAGCGCTAGAAAATGACCGCACACACTTTTTGTTTTTCGCACCAAATTGAACAAAATTTTCCATCAGAGTTGTAATGAATTAAAAAAAAAAATCCAAAATCATACACTTCAATATATGTGAGTTTTCGCTATGCATCTTCTTTGTTAAAATTATGCATCCTACAAATTGGACTGTAAACTAAACTGTTGATTTGTTGTGTGATTGGGAATATATAACCTTACACTGATAATATACCACAATTCACAAAAAATTATGCATCCTACAAATTGGACTGTAAACTAAACTGTTGATTTGTTGTGTGATTGGGAATATAGAACCTTACACTGATAATATACGTATACCACAATTCACAAACAATGAAATGATGCTTGCAGGTAGGGATCCCAGAGCAGCTTGCTCGATCCTCGATCTTCAAAGCCCCAACCTGCTATTGCACTAAGCTAAGTTACTTACGGAATATCGACAATCTTACACTGCATCCATCCAATGCATTCTTTTCGATCCATTAGGTTCTTCGATTTGTTCGGAAAAGAAACGAGAAACAAGAAAACATCTTTGATTACGATTAAAAGGAACAATCTCAAATAGACCAAGATAAAATTTCGAGTAATTTCTTGGTGAACATGATCTGCCATAATCTCTTCGATCCCTTCATTCATGTGCCAGAATAAAGAGAGATTTGGTAGGAAAGTGGAAGAGATTTTGTTGTATATGATAATCAAAAGGGAGTTACCCCTTTGCCTACCAATGATACAGGAAGGCTTACCTCAAACCCGAAGCCCCTATAATTGCTTCAAGATGATGCATAGCGCTAGAAAATGACCGCACACACTTTTTGTTTTTCGCACCAAATTGAACAAAATTTTCCATCAGAGTTGTAATGGATTGCATTTTGGTGCATTTCTCCATGCGGAACCTATAGGCCAGAACTATAATATAAATGCTTGTTTAGTTGTTCAACTAATATTTTGATTAAACAGCTAAAGTGTTCAAGTTGTGGACCTCTGAAAAATTGGGGCCATGACGATTGAATATCAATATCATTTCTATTATTTGATAGAGTAAGCGATTTTTTTTTATGGCACGACATTGTTAAGATTATCCCCTCTATGAAAAAATAATTGGATCAATCAAGGAGGTTTTTTAGATGTTGGTTACAAAAACGCCTTTGAAAACGAACAATAGAGTTGGTTAGCATAAACGCCATTAATGACTCCCTATTAAGGACGGTTTTATGGAGCATAATGATGTGAATATGGCTTTAACGAGTTAACTCCTAGACCCAATTTGAAAGTCACAGGACCGAATAATACGTGTCGTACTTAAAAACATTTAAATATGTAAAATTACGGTCATTACTAAACATGCTAAAAAAATAATACATTTATTAATAATAATTTTAAATTACGGTCCTTACCAATTAATTATACATCGTATACACAATAAAATTAGTAAATCGTAGCAGAAAAACTAACTTAAAATCCCATGAGATATGTCCAGTCTCAACTACTCTGACTTCAAAACTAAATAATTAATCGCTTACCTGAAAACATTTAAAAAAGGAATGGTAAACTAAACGAGCTAAGTGACAACCAAAGCCTTAGAGCAATCACACCAGGCTTTCTATCATGCTAGTTATTTTTATAAAAAAATTGGCACTTTATTAAATATACCTATCTACTTTACATACACATGATATCTCTGGCTCTCTAAATCAGTAGTATTAACATTAAAAAATAATATTTTCTCATACATCAATAGAAATACTTCCGGGAAAAAAAGACCATTTACTATATTAGTTGATACTTATTTAGGAATATAAATCATCGGCTTTAAAGAAGTAATTTGAAATAAATTTTGCACATAAAAAAGACAGTTCAAAATAAACTAGAGATCAAACCTGGTTTACAGATTTATGTGCGATATCCAAAAACCCTTTTTTTACCATAAATTAGGGTTATGTTAATTCAAAGAATATATCATAAATTGATCCATACCATAATATATAATCAATACAATAAAAAGATGAATATATCAACATATCAAACTTAAAGCTGCTGGTGGTTTTAATTTTAGAGAGATAATTATTGAGGGAGGTATAAAAGAGAATATAGTTTAATTATTTATTTCCTTAGTCAATTATTTAATTACTTTTTCAGTTATGACTAGCGGCCTTTGCTAGATTTTAATAGTTAGTTGATATTGCTATACTGATCAATGTTTTAAAAGCGCGAATTAATGTTTTTTTTTAAATAAAAAAAAACGCAACGAAAAACCACTATTTGGCTGGAATTACGCTAAAATCGTACTATAGGGGACCAAAAGCATAAAAAACACGAAATTCTGGACCAAAAGCTTAAATAGCAAGTTAGGAAAAAAATAACGGATCTAAATAATTAATATATATTGTGTAATTTTTATAAAATTGTGTGCAGTCCATATGATTGTGGCATTGCCTTAGTTTACAACAGACTCAAGTTCGACTCTCATCTACAACAATCGTTATATATTCTAAAATTTAGTACATATTTAGGCAAAAAAAAATACACCGCAAAGCGCTATGTAACAACGCTATTTGCGCTTTTAGCATTTTTTTCGATAAAACGTTACGCTAACGATAACGCTATTTAAAACATTGATACTAATTACGACGATCCCGGTCTTTTTTATGGTTTTCTCCTCTAACTTTAACTAAAAAGCTAACAATACATAAAACTAATTCTAGCTACCCAGATACGGAGACACGGGTGCTCTTACAAAATAATGTTTGATTTAGTGAGAGTCAAAAGCTGTCACAAGCCTGTCGCTAATTTAAAAAGCTGTCACAAATCTGTCGCAAATTGACTAAACTGTCACAAATCCGTCACAAAAATCGTCGCTAATAAGCTCGTAACAAAAAATATCGTCACTAATTCCGTCGCTATTTGGTTATTTTTTTGTAGTACAATACATAATAAGGGACGAAAATAAGATTTTTCTCGTTTTCTTTTGTTTCAAAACAAACGTTTAACTTTTTAATAAAATTCTTGATGCATACGAATTTAATATCATAGAATAAACTGAAAAAAATGAAAATAACCTCATTTCTTTTTTTTATTTATTATTATGATGTTCGCAAGTATAAAAGTATTATGTTACGATACCAATCTCGATTAACTTAGTTAATCTCTTTATCCTCGATCTTTTTCTCATGTGTATAAACCATACGTGCACTACGTAATTAATGTAATTAAGGTCACCACAGTATGGCGGCCGAATTTATTCCTTAAAACGTTCCGGTTAATAAAATTATGTACAATCGCGAAGTTAAGAGCCGAGAACTAAATTCATTCATTTAGTTACCAACGTCACCCCATTTCTTCTTAATAGGTGATTTTTTGTTGGAATTCTGTATCTCATTATACTAATACAAAATTATAAGCGCAACATAAATCAAATTGTATTTAAACCTTACATGTCACTTTACAAAATTCTCTTTGCTTTTCTCTTTCTTGCTTTTTCTTTCTTTCTAACTTTCTTTCTTTTCGATTCCTTTCTTTCTCATAAATGAATTGAGTACATAAATATATAGTATTTATAAATAATACACACGAGCCTGTAAAATATTATCAAAAAAATGTAACGAGATACTTTTGTAATAGTAAGACAAAACCCCTCGATATCTGTATGTATGTGACTATTTATCACAAGTTAGAACATGTAAACATCATACAATATACCATCAATTTCTTGTACAACAACTAATCAAATTCTGGACTTCAATATCCCTAATATCATACCAGCTAACTTAAGTGATCACATACTAAATCTAAGCTGATAACATACCCAAGAGTTATATTGTACTAAATATATATCAGTAAGATTAAGCTTTATAACAAATCATAAGGCCATGAACTCTTCCCATCCATTTCCTTGTTTCCTAGTAAACCACATATATTTTAAAATTTCAAAACACAAAACCATAGTTTTCTTTCCTTGTTCATGAACCAGCTTAAATTATACGTACATAAAAGTTAAAACCACTCATATAGTTTCATTACATAGCCTGCATGTTATTCGAATCAAATTGTAACTTTCTCTTCTTATGAAACAATAACTTATACTTGCAATTACATTTGAAGGCATGGGCAACTAGATTATTATTGATCTTCACATTAACCTAATTCCCAAAAGAAACAGAAATATCCTTATTTTTCCAATCCAATACACATGCAGCATTATGAACACAAACTCCATCATCATATTTTCATATTCATATCTATATTCCCACACGAAATCAATATAGTACAAACTATCAATCAAAGTGACGATCTTACCTTTATTTAAGACCAGTGTGGAACCCTAACATCTAAACTCGATCATCATATTTTCATATTCACCGTCTCCCTCTCGCTAAAAATACTTCATCTATAATTAAACGCTCTCTTGGATGCTATCTTTTCTCTGTATCTAATTATCTACGTATATAAACAGGATACTATATGGATGCAGGAGTTCTTTTTTTTGACCAATTGATCGCTCTAACTCTTTTCATTTTCTACTGTTTTCTTTCCTCAGACTCTTTAATTTCCCATAAATTCATTATAGGTTAATTACTACTGCTCCTCATCATTAGTTTGATTCCTTAGTAATCGTTAAATACTAAACAACCCACCACATTACCAAAAATCTCAAAACGATCTTTAAATATTGAACATTATTAATTAAATATAATAAAATAAAATACGGGATTTTACAATTCCGCTCTCTGGATCCCAAAAGTGCATTTTTGGGGCTAGAACGTCAAGCGACTTTAGATTCAGGGGCTCTTTCTATAGCCGAACATGAGAGAAATATCAATTATACCACCTTGAATACGCTAATGTTTAAAATAAAATACTAATGAGCCTGGATACTCGATCACGTTTTTTAGCACTCTTTTGCTCAAATTTTAATTTTTTACAACTTGTATTAGACAATCATGAACTTTCATAATATATACTATAGATAAATTTTGAAACGATTTTTCTTAGATTTAATGTTTATTTTCATTTTATTTTATTTTCTAAATTAAAGTATGTATGACTTTCTCTTTAATTAAGAATAACTGTAGACTTGTAGTAATGCAATGATCCAGTTGTAAAATTATTTTATAATAAATATATAAAAAGAAAGTGTAGAATCCAGACTCAATAATAAATTGATTTTAATTTTAATCCAAACTCTTTTAGTATACGGGGAAAGTTGGGGATATGAACATTTTTCCACTTTTTACTTTACCAAAAATTCAACTTTTTTTCATTTATTACACTTTGTTCATTTTATTGTCATGTACAATATCAATTCACTCAATTTTGTACCTCATCCGTCAATTCCTTCACATAATGGACAACACGTACATGCACGTGACTAACTTCTGTTAACGATAAGGGTATTTTGGGCATTTAAACATAAGTCCAATAAAAAAATAAAAAATAAAATAAAATAAAGAAAAGGGACAGAATATATAAGTCATTTATAACTTCTATCGAAGCGAGAGAAAGAGTTTTTATTAGTTATGGTTTATTTTTGGTAAGAATTGAGGATGAATCGAAGGGAAAGAAAGAGTTTTTACTAGTTAGTGTTTATTTTTGATAAGAATTGGTGATGAACCAAAAATAGAATAATGTATTATTCTGTCCCTTATCTTTATTTTATTTTTTTATTGGACTTATGTTATAAATGACCAAAATACCCTTGTCGTTCACAGAAGTTAGTCAGGCACGTGTCGTTCATTCTATGAATGAATTGACGAATGATGTACAAAATTGAGTGTATTTATAATATTGTACATGACCCTAAAATGAAAAAAGTTGAATAGATGGAAGAAATTTGAATTTTTGGTAAAGTACATGGTAGAAAACTGTTCACATCACGTGACATTTTGCATATACAATTTTGGGAAAAACACCAACTCACTGCGTAGTGTCATTCCCGCAGGCGACGATCTATCTATATTTTTCCCTCCGGATCGCAATTACCTTTCTCTCTCATAAACCTCCACTCCCGAACTATCACCATCAACAATGTGATCGCAATCCATTGCCAGCACCACATCCGTCGACTTTGTCAGTTTTTCAATGGATAATGGGTTGAAGAAATCGTGAATCGTCTGGATCTATTCCCCACTTTGAGCTATATAAATGAGTACTTGTTGAACCAATTCTCAATTAAACTTAATTGTATTATGTTTTGATGATAACAAATGAAAATTTTAACTATACAAGTATCGTTGTATTAACATTTACATCTAGTTTATTTCAGATCAATAAAGGATTGGTGTATACAAGGAGAATATTATCAAGGAAATCGATAAATGAACTTAAAGCACGTTAACATGTTAACTGGAAATTCACTTGTTAAAAGTTTCAAGGTTTCAACCGGTTAAACATTGTTGCCTTGAAAGTGTAGAACATTTTACAACATTAACATGGAGTCAATCTTTGAAGCTTTGAAAATGATTCAAAAAGACTTGAAAAAATGAAGTGCCCGTTGGAGAATATTTTACAACATTAATACTAAATCACAGAACCTATACAACATTCAAATCAACATTTATTCAAGAAGATATTCGTATTAGAAAGCACCAAACCAGCAAGCCTTCAGCTCAGTTGTAACCGATTAACTCAGTGACAAAGCCATAACTTTGGTCGGTGGCGTTAGGTTTTTCAACAATAATATATAATGAATTGACGGTAAACGATGAACATTTCTTGATCTTTATTATTATTCGGCAATTGCCCTTGTTCGGACTACAACTCTTATCACTATATTTATGCTCGGATTCGCTATTTGATCCTAAATGTGATCTTTCTCTTCTCTTCGGTGCTCGATTCTCTACCTTGCTCGGTTAGGCTATTGATGTGATACGTTCTGACAAATTTTTATCTTTTCTCTCCTTCTCTCTATATTTTTGAGATATGTTTTCTGGTCCCTTTCTTAGGGGGGATACTTGGCCATTTATAGGCAATTATGCCTCCTAGGATGTTGACAAATGTCTCCATCTCATGGGATTTTTCAGACATGAGTCCCTAGTTAAGTGGGCTTAGGTTTTTAGTAATATCCACTCTTATTCTCAAAGAAAGGCATGTGATAACCCATTCAAGCGTTGGATACCCATCTATGATGGGTGGGTCGATTCGTACCCGAATAGATATATTCGGGTCCAATTTTTATGTTCTTGCTACCCCGTCCCCCTGGTTTTGGGGAAGAGGAATTGACTCCACTTCAGCTAAAAGAAATCGAGATGTCGTGGCTGAAACACGATCTCAAGTGTGCTCAAACCGAAATGAGGTGGTTCAAACATTACTGGCAGGAGGAGAGCGCTGCTCGTTTTGAAGCCGAGCAGAAGTGCAAGTCTCAATCTCATGCTTTAAAACAAGTGGAGATTGGCATTTCTCATTTGATTAGGGAAAAAGATTGTCTGGAGGAGCTCTTGGCGAAAAAGGATGCCGATATGGGGGGTAGTTCGAAGAAGTAGGATGGGTGTTGTATTTTTCTTGTAAACTTTTCTTTTCCTGTTGTATTGTTTGCTTGTATCCCCCTTTGTGGATGAATAAAACTTGTGTTTTGCAACTCGATTCTGTCTATTTTATTTGCTTTGCCTTTATGTTGATATCATTCGATGTCTCTCAGTATCGGACACCGAGCAAAGTGCACCGTGGTTATCCGCCCGGAGAGCGTTGTTAGACTTGATGCTTAAATGTCGTCGAGCTAGGAATGGTCTCCGTCCACCTTGTTCGGTGTGCTATTCGGGTAAGACACGGTTTGGCGTCGAGGAACCTAATCGGAGGACATCCTCGGTTTGGTAATATTGGTAGCGTATGCTGGAAGCTTTTCGTGGTAGGGTCCACTGGCCGTTTATATAGGTGTAATGATGTGAACTGCATTGGTTAGTGGGATACATTATCTGATGTGGTCAGATCTGGAGCGTTGATCTCTTGAAAATAGCAGCAGGTGGGGATTTTGCTGTGGGTGGAAAAAAAGGTAAAACTCTGTCACACGAAAGGACGGTTATTATTTTATTCTTTCTGTGGCTTCACTCCTTTTAACTGTGCTAAGTAATCCCTCTTGTTCTTATCTCATAATTTGCTGGAACAAAATATCTCTTATTTTCTCTCTCTAGGGTTTCGTCTGGTTGTTGATAGATTTGCTGCTGTTCTCGCCTGCTTGCTCGTAATTATGACTGTAAGTGCTTTTTTATTGTATAGGTCTTTGTGTACCCCTTTGTGCTTAGGGTCTGTATTTGATTGTTTGTTGTGGTCATGCATGTGGCAGTGATATATAGGGTCTTGTTTGCTTGTATATGTCTATCTAGGTTGGTGGTTGATGGTTTTTCTTTATGTATAGGATCTCCGTTTATGGGGTTGGTGGTAAAACTTAGGGTTTCGGGTAATTTGCGCGGGGGGGGGGGGGGGGGGGGACTCTCGTCGTGTCATGTGTTTTTGGTTAATATATTGATGGAGTTTTGGATGATGTTTGGATAGGAAATTCTGACCCAATGTCTGGCCCAAGTTGGCCCATTTGTGGAAGAGGACTTTAAGAAGCTCGCCGGGATACCTGCCAACATACACATTCGGCTGCCTGTCTCCGATGAGGAGGTCATGGGATTTGTTCCGGCCGGCGAGGTAGCCGTTCGTTCTTCGGCGTTTTTTACTGGGGGTCTTAGACTTCCTTTTACTGATTGGGTGGCTTCGTTCTTTGAGGCCGTCCAGATCGCTCCGGCCCAACTAGCCCTGAATGGTTACCGCAAGCTGAACGGTATTCAAAGGTTGTCGGAGTTGTCCGGGATACCTATCGAACTGAAAGATGTATTCGGGGTCTACAGTTTGAGTTTCGAGCGCCGCAGCTCTTATTTGAAGACTTTGCGCTCCTTCTCTCGGCTTGTCATCGGTCTGCCGGATACCAACAAGGAGCATAACCTTGGTGTCGTGATTGCTTCCGGAGAGTGGGGTTGTGCTGGACACCAGATTCCTGAGCCTGCTACGATGGCTCCCGATATTCCAGACCTCGGTTCTCCCAATGCTGAAGCTCGCTTGGCCCTTTGGAATTGGTGGGGGACTGGTCCGACGAAGGATCCGGCAAGCCGCACTGCCCCCATGCTGCTAGGTTATCCTGTGGGGCCAGTGACGAAGGGTAATCCTGAGCCCGAGATTTCCACAGAGACTGAGGAGGACTTCCTCAAAATTGTCAAGGCTAGAAGTGCCTTTCGGGGAGGGAAAAAGCCTGTTCGTTCTAAGCGCCGAGCATCGGACCCCGTTGTTGGGACCCCAAAGAGGGCTAGAGGGGTAGAGACATCACTGAGTGAGGAGGGTGCCGATGTTGGTACTGGTGTGGCGTTGGTTGCCTCTTCCCAGGGTGATACCGCCGAGGGGGCTTCTACTCATGTCGACGTACGTGTATATATATTTTTTGTTTTGTGAATTGTTCTTTTAACTCTCGTGTTCTTCGCTTTATTTGTCATCCTGTTTCAGCTATTGACTTCTTCATTGGTTACCCTTGCTCTTGCCCGGTCTATGGGTATTATTGTGTTTCAGGGGTCGTTCGATAACGTATTCGGACATATCAACCTCTTGGTGAGCATGGGCGAGGATACGATGACCCTGCCTGTCATCTCGTCTATCCGTACCGACGACATGATGGACCTGCCTGTCACCTCGCCCATCCGTACTGAGGATGTGAGCGAGCACGGGGCCCCTGAGACTGGTCCTTCGGAGGAGGAGGTGAGGGAGGAAGTGGAGGTGGAAGCCGGTAAAGAGACTACCGTGGAGGTTGTGATGGGTGGTGAGGATGAGGTCCCCGAGGAACCAGCAAAAGTGTCGGTAGACGGGGTCGCGATGACCCGTTACATTGGTCGGTGTAAGGGGAAATTGCTGGAGCAGTCCCGAGCTTTAAGGATGGGGTACACTGCTCTTGAGCCCCTTCTTTACAAGGATGCAAAGGAAATGGCTGCTCGGCCTATAGTATCGGTCATTGAGCAGGCCAAAAATGACGTGCTTCGGGTATGTTTTGCACATATTTTGTTACGTAATGTGCTATGCTCTTGGTTGGTTGGTATCTAATGTTTTTGATTACAGGCTTTCGTGGGTACCGTGGTGTTAAGGGATCAGCTGACAGCGCTAGAAGCTGAGAAGGAGAAGCTGATTGCCGAAAATAAGGCCATGGTCGAGGAGAATGTTCAGAGGATAAGAGATCAGCTATCAGCGCTCGAGGCTGAGAAAGAGAGGCTGATTGCAGATAATAAAGCAATGGCAGAGGAGAAAACTCGGATGGTAGGGGATAACCTACGGCTGACCGAGGAGGTTGAGAAGCGGGAAGCCGAGAAGGAGCTTATGGTCGAGAAGTACGACCTATTAGAAGCAGATAATCTGCTCATGGGTGAGGACGTGGAGGCCGAAAAATCCGAAGTCGCTGCTCTGAAAGTGGCGCAAGCGGGGGAGCGGATAAAGTTTGCAATGATGGCTAACTTTTCCATCTTTTGCGCTCATGTTCGTGCTATCAATTTCGCGAAGGTTCCTTTGTCGGACCGGGCGTGGTTGGAATTGGTGTATCCCTGTCCTCAAGGTGCACCGCCGAAACCCCTAGACTGGGCGAATATTCGGGACGAGGAGCTCCCCCGGCTGCCCGGGCAGACGACTTCGACAGCACTCCGTCCCTATTCCGTGTCGGCCCCGTCCACTCCTCGGTCTGCTGCTGCTGCTGTTACTCCCCCACCCGCATCCCCCAGGTGGAGCCTTGACCATTTACTTGCATTTTCTGTGTTGCTTAGTGTAGGACCTGTTGGTACCCGAATTATGGGTCTCTTTTGTAACTAAAAAGATTCTTTTGGGAAGTGATAATATAGGTGCTTCGTTTTCTTTCTGTTTGGCTTTCCTGGTTAATTTCCTTGTTTGTGGGTCGTCGTCTTTTGAAGGATGTAAAAACAAAATCTTGTCAGGTACCTGTTACCCCCCTTGCGATGGTGGTATGGACCTCGCCTAGTCGTAGTGTAGGCGATGTTATAGATGGTCTTGAAAGATCTAAGGCATCGCTAACTTCTGAACTGAATTCTGCTCGTCGTGAAATTGAGGGTTTGAATATTCATATTTCAAACTTGTCGATTCGATTACGTGACTTGGGAGAGAAGTTCAGCAAGAAGATCGCCCATTATACGGCACACAAGGGAAAGGCTAAAGAGCTTTTTGTTGTGCTTCGGCGCTCTCGTGATGAGGCCCGAGGCCGGGTGACGAGCTTGAACTTGGTTCTAGGGGCCGTTTTCGAGGACGCGGACCTGTTGCTATCCTTCGCCAAAGCGTATTGGGCCCGAAGTCGCGCATTAGAGGTGCTCGAGCATGTAAAAGGGATGCGTGGTGTTGCCCGGGCAGAGCGCATGGTTGATGCTATGGCCGGGGTAACTGAGACCACGGCTGCCTTGAACCGAGTGGATGCGGTCGTGCAGGAACGTTTGGGGACGCAAATTGTCTCGTTGAGAGATATTCATTTCGCTGATGCCGTAGAGACCTCAGCGTCTGTTGATGGGTTATCGGATTAATGATTGTGTAGCTTGTTTTGTCATTTTACTTGTAGCTTGTATAAAAAATCTTCGTTCTTCTACTTCCCTGTCTTTTCTTTATTTGCAGATGAATATTCATCTCTTCCCTTCTTCCCCATTTTTTTTTATAGGCACATGCTACTATGTCGCACCAGGCTGGTTCTCCATGCCTAGTTAGTCCGGGGCTAGGACCTACTAGTGCTGCCCGGGACGAGGTCTCATCTGGTGCGGCTAGTGAAGGGCATGCCCATTGGCCTTACATCGTTTTAGTGGGTAAAAACTTCAAGTTGCTCAATCAGTGTGCCCGACTTAAGGCCAAGTTAAAAACCCAGGCGTCTTCTTTCCGTGAATATGTTCGTCGTGCCGAGCATGTGGTTGAGGTTCAGGAGCGTCGTCTAGATCGATATTGGCGTGTAAAGGAAAAATACCTCGGTAAACTAAAATCGTTGGTAACCCAAGCCAATATGTTGGTGAAGTATTTTCGTCTGTCCCGATCCAGATACGATGCTTCGGCGGCTATGATCGAAG
Organism: Primula veris; assembly: GCA_963682055.1. NCBI lineage: Eukaryota > Viridiplantae > Streptophyta > Magnoliopsida > Ericales > Primulaceae > Primula > Primula veris. The sequence continues at coordinate 23,771,383 of OY821743.1, read as the reverse complement.
CTCGTAAGCTTCCCTTCGACGATGCTCGCCGTAAAGCGGCCTCGGATGCTCACGAGGTCGCTAAAGTAGCCGAGTTCTCCACGCGGCTTAAGATGCTGACATGCGTTGGTGCTTATACGACCAACTTTGATGCCCTCATTTCTGAGGAGCGTTTTGATGGTGAGGAGACCGATGGGGATACGGCGACGGATGACGAAGAGGTAGGGCTCGGTCAATTGCCGTCGTGCTCCTCATGTAGTAGTAGTTCTTAAATCAATTTCGTTATGGTTGGTTATACCTTGTTGCCTCCGTAATGTGGGCGATGACTATTTGTTTTATTTCTTTCTTCTTGTGTTCGGATCTTCTCATTGTCGTACTGATATTTCATTGATTGGATTGATTTTCCTTTGCTGATTTCTTCGTTCGATGTTTTATTGCCTCCATAATGTGGGCTAGGACTATTTGTTTTATTTCTTTCTTCTTGTGTTCGGATCTTCTCATTGTCGTACTGATATTTCATTGATTGGATTGATTTTCCTTTGCTGATTTCTTCGTTCGATGTTTTATTGCCTCCGTAATGTGGGCTAGGACTATTTGTTTTATTTCTTTCTTCTTGTGTTCGGATCTTCTCATTGCCGTACTGATATTTCATTGATTGGATTGATTTTCCTTCGCTGATTTCTTCGTTCGATGTTTTATTTCCTCCGTAATGTGGGCTAGGACTATTGTTTCCCCTTGTTTGCCACTTTTTCCTTGATGGAGTTGGTACCTGCATAAGTGGGACTGAGCTATTATTTCATATGCCTCCGGTTACGTTGGAGGACTTTAGTATTCCCAGGCAGTCACCCAAACATGCCTTTTGGGAATTTCTTGTGCCTCCGGTTACGTTGGAGAACTTTTAGTATCTGATGCCCCCGGTTACGTTGGAGGACTTTTAGTATTCCTAGGCAATAAGTCATACATGTCGTTTAGGAATTTCTTATGCCCCCGGTTACGTTGGGAGACTTTTAGTATCCCTAGGCAATAAGTCATACATGCCGTTTAGGAATTTCTTATGCCCCCGGTTACGTTGGAGGACTTTTAGTGTTCCTAGGCAATAAGTCATACATGCCGTTTAGGAATTTCTTATGCCCCCGGTTACGTTGGAGGACTTTTAGTATCCCTAGGCAATAAGTTATACATGCCATTTAGGAATTTTTTATGCCCCCGTTTACGTTGGAGGACTTTTAGTGTTCCTAGGCAATAAGTCATACATGCCGTTTAGGAATTTCTTATGCCCCCGGTTACGTTGGAGGACTTTTAGTATCCCTAGGCAATAAGTCATACATGCCGTTTAGGAATTTCTTATGCCCCCGGTTACGTTGGAGGACTTTTAGTGTTCCTCAACCTTGGTAAATAGCAAAATATCTTATGAATTCAACAATAATGTTATGACAAAGTAGAGGTACGTTGTGACCTGTACTGGAAGCCAGTTCATACGTAGTACTTCTTGAGATTCGTCACGTTCCAAGAATTCTTTTCTCCTCGGCTATTTTCGAACAGAACGCTTTTGATCTTGTAGATCGTCGGGCTTGTTCTTTTGACGATTTCGTATGGGCCTTCCCAGGTAGGGCTCAGTTTGCCGTGTATCTCGTTCCTGGTATAGACAGTTACTCGTTGTAACACCAGCTCTCCTACCATAAATTCCTTGGTCCCTCTCACCCTTTTGTCATAGGTTTGCTTGACCCTTTGCTGGTACTTTGCTAGTGTAAGGGCTGCTATCTCTCGTTTCTCGTCCAGCATGTCGAGTTCTTCTCTCATCCTTTGTTCATTGTTTCCATGCTCGACTAGAATTATTCGGAGTGTGGGTAGCCCGATTTCCGTTGGTATGACGGCCTCGACGCCGTACGCTAAACTGAATGGGGTTTCCTTGGTGCCCGTCTTTGGCGTAGTTCGGCAAGACCATAAGACGTTGAGCAGTCGCTCGGGCCATCTTCCCTTCGCCTATTCGAGGGTCGTCTTGATACCATCCAGGACAGTTCGGTTCGTAACCTCGGCTTGTCCGTTACCCTGTGGGTATGTTGGGGTCGAATAGAACTTCCGGATACCGAGTTCCTCGTACCAAAGCTGCAGCTTGGCGTCCTTAAACTGGGTGCCGTTGTCTGCAACAATGGCGTATGGTATGCCGAACCTAGTGATGATATACTCCCATATGAATTGTTTAACGTTGCTGGCTTTAATCTCTCGGAGAGGCTTAGCCTCGACCAATTTGGTAAAAGTAGTCCGTCGCTACGATTAGATATTCCACGCTGCTGGGTGCTCTGGGAAGTTTCCCGACAATATCAATTGCCCACTGCGCGAATGGCCAGGGTGCCGATACCGGGGTCATCATCGATGATGGGAGACGAGCTATTTTGGCGAATCTTTGGCACTTGTCGCATCTTTGGACATAAATGTCTGCCTCTCGTTTGATATAAGGCCACCAATATCCTTGAGTGACCGCCTTGTTGGCGAGGGATCGTCCTTTGATGTGTGCTCCGCAGGACCCTTCGTGGACCTCTTCCAAGACAGGCTGTTGCAGTTCGGGCCGGACGCACAGAAGGTGAGGTCCTCGGTAACTGGATTTATACAGTTTGTCGTCCTCAGATAGCCAGAACTGAAGGGCTTTTCTTGTGACTTTCAACGCTTTTATCTTATCTGCCGGGAGCGTCCCGTTTCGCAGATAGCGAATCATGTCGTTCATCCATCCTAGCTCGTATTGTACTGATGTCACTCGGTCTATTCTTTTATTTATGCTCGGGGTTTCCAAAAGCTCCACTGTGATCGTCCGAGTGTTGGTCAACGCTAATGTCGAGGCTAGGGTGGCCAAGGCGTCGGCATGTGCGTTTTCGGTATGATTGATTCTTATTAGCTCGCATTGTGTGAACGTGACCATTATGCTCTGGACTTTCTCTTGGTAAAGGACCATTCGGTTGTCCTTGGCTTGGTATTCACCAGTAGCCTGGTTGACGATTAGCATGGAGTCGGAACTAGCAATCATGTGGGTGCATCCGAGGGATCGGGCGATGAGCATGCCATTGATCATGGCTTCGTATTCCGCCTCGTTATTAGTAGCTCGGAAGCCCAACTTGATGCTTTTCTCGATGATCGCCCCTTCTCTGGACTTGAGGACAATGCCTGCTCCCGATCCGTCGACATGTATCTCCCAGTGCGACCGTGGTGAAATGGTCAGGGGCTCGTCATAACCTTCGGTGAACTCAGCGACGAAATCAGCCAATACCTGTCCCTTTATGGCGTGTCGGGGTGCAAATTCGATATGAAATTGGGATAGCTCGACCCCCCATGCCGCCACCCGACCGCTGATATCCGTCCGTCAAAGGGACTCCTTGACGTGGAACTTCGTGTAGACTTGGACCTTGTGAGCTATGAAGTAGTGTGGTAGTTTTCGGGTAGCAATGACCAACGCCAAACACAACTTTTCCAACGGTAGGTAGCGTGTTTCGGCCTCGACCAAAGTCTTGCTGACGAAGTAGATAGGAAATTGTTCGCGTCCTTCTTCTCTTAGGAGGACTGCGCTCACGGCTGTAGTGGAAACTGCTAGGTAGCAGGCCAGAATATCCCCTTTATTCGGCCTCACTAGCAGTGGCAGCGTCCTTAGATACTCTTTGAGGTGGTTGAATGACGCCTCACATGCCGGGTCCCATACGAACTTTTTATCCTTCTTGAGGGTCTCAAAAAATGGTCGTCCCTTATCTGCGGATTGACTGATGAACCTGCTTAGTGCGGCCATCATCCCCGTGAGCTCTTGCACCTGCTTCTTATTCCTCGGTGCTGCCAGGTTTTGCAGAGCCGTTATCTGGTCGGGGTTAGCCTCTATTCCTCTTTGGCTGACCATATGCCCCAAAAACTTCCCTTTGCTGATGCCGAATGCACATTTGCTAGCATTAAGCTTTAGTTTGTGCCCGCCCAGCGTTTGGAAGACGTCTTTAATGTCCTGGAGGTGGGAAGTGGCCCTTTCGCTCTTGACGACCATGTCGTCTATGTACACCTCCATTGTCTTCCCTATATGCTTTTGGCATACCTTCGTTATCATCCTTTGGTATGTCGCTCCTGCATTTCGTAGGCCGAACGGCATAACCGTATAGCAGTAGTTTCCCAAAGGCGATATGAACGAAGTCTTTTCTTGATCTTCGGGGGCAAGGGGGATTTGATGATATCCCGAGTATGCGTCTAGGAAGGTCATCCTTTCTGCTCCTGCCGTGGCGTCCACCAATTGATCAATCCTTGGTAGGTGGAATGGATCCCTCGGACAGGCTTTATTCAGATTGGTGAAGTCTATACAGACTCTTTCCTTCTCGTTCTTCTTTGGGACGACGACCGGATTGGACAGCCACTTCGGGTAGAACACTTCCCGTATTGCTCCTGCTGCCAACAACTTTCGGACTTCAGCAATTATAGCCGCTCTGTGCTGGACGGACACCTTCCGGCTCCTTTGAGTTATGGGCTTGTATTCGGCATTTACGCTGAGGTGGTGGCATGCTATTTTCGGATCTAGACCGGGCATGTCTTTGGGGCTCCAAGCGAACTTATCGATGTTGCTGAAGAGGAACGCTTCTAGCTCCTTGGATTCCTCTTTAGGAAGGCTATCTCCGATGAGGAAGTAATGCTCCTCATCCGTATCCGGGATATACACCTTCCGGAGTGTTTCTCCGACTTGTTCTTCAACAACCCTCTCAGCTCGTGCTATTTGGTCGATCAGCTTCCCTACGCTTGTGGGCTGTTCGACAACTACAAGTTGTCTCTTCAACGTAGTGGTGATTTCTTCACAGCGTCTTGAATCCTCCTGACATCCTTGGGCTATCTCGATCTCCCCCTTGGCATTAGGGTATTTTACCTTCTGGTGGTACGTGGAAGGTATCGCCCGCATAGCATGAAGCCACGGTCGGCCCAAGATCGCATTGTGGCCGGAATTATCATTGACCACCAAGAATTCCACGGGGACAGATACGGATCATGTGGTAACATTTAGGATGATCTTTCCCAATGGCTTAGTCGTCTCAGAGATGAACCCATCAGGGTGATGTCAGTGGGCTGTAGATCTTGCAACTTGAGCTCCATCTTGTCAAAGAGCTCTTTATACATGATATCACAAGAGGCTCCTTGGTCGAAAAGCACTCTGCTGACGGTGTCTATGCCGATCTGGACATGTAGGTTAATGGTGTCCCCGTGAGGGTATATCACCCCTTCTTCATCAAGATCTGAGAAAGAAATGGGCGGGTGTCGTTGCGGCATGTATTGCCGCTTTGAGGTCGACGCCTGCGAAGCTTTAGCTACTTGCCCAAAGTGGGCCAACTGCCGTTGCTGGGATCGATCCCCCCCGGTGCTCTTGGGTCTTGACAAGTGGACAGCGTTGATCGTTTTGCCTTGTCGGTTGTCCGTTCCCTCGATGACTAGCTGCTTGCCTTTGTCCCTAGCGCCTTTGATGAATTTGTTGAGCAATCCCGCGTCTCCCCACGCGTTCATCTTCCACCGCAGGTTTCGCCAATGCTCGGTGAGATGGCTGTGATCCTCATGATAGGCGCAGAAGATCTTGGTGTCTCTGGAATCAGGGGGGAATGGATTGGTTCGGGTCGGGAATACCAGCTTTCTCTGCATATATCCTTTAGGATATCTTCGGCTGACAGGTTAAAAGTGTACCTCAACTCGACCGGTTCATAACACCTCTGGCGTTCCCTTTCTGGCCCACGACCTTGCTGAGGTGGTTTGGGGGGCATTGGATAGGCGATTCGGAGCGGCTTAGGCTCGGGCTCTATGGGTCTGTATTCCCTTCGCTGAACCTCGGGACCCTTGTCCCGTTTGGATTGGGGGACTGGTTCCCCATGATTGTTCTTGGCTCTCTTGCGGTCCACCTGCGCTTCCCGGACCGTCTCTCTTCTTGGTGGAGCCCGGTTGAGGACTCGCATCTCTTCGTTCTTATCGGTAAGGTGGGTGCAATAGGCCAGAAGGGCGTCAGTGGTCGGAAAATTCTTGCCGATGAACTTCCTTCTCGCCCAATAGCCGTTGGGGATAGAGTTGATGAAGTTCTGGATGGCTATGTTATTGGCGTACTGCGGGATCTGGTTCGCCACGTCGATGAAGCGTATGCAGTAGTCCTGGAGCCTCTCATTGGGCAACATAGCCATTTTTAGAAGGGTTTCAATGTTAACCTTCTTCTTCCTATGAGCGGCGTATCGGGTGGAATTTGCATGGAGGAGCTCAGCCCAGCTTCGTATGGATCCCCGTGGTAGATTATGATACCACGACGACGCCTCTTGACCCAAGCTGTTCTTAAAAAATTTGCACATCAGTGCACTGTCGTCGCTCTACAACTCCATCCTTCTTTTGTAATGTCGGAGGTGATCGATGGGGCAGCTCCTTCCATCATATAGTCTGAATTCGGGGATGACAAACCCCGTAGGATTGCGGTACCGAGTTATCTGATCAGTACATGGAGTCTCTTGGCATACGTCCCAAGCCTGTTGGAACGCTTCATCCGGTGCCGGGTAGTGAGGGGCGTATCCCCCATATGGGTGTTGTGGATAGTAACCGACTATGACCCTGTGGTCGCCGTTCCTCCCGTTGTTCGGATTTCTGTCGAGGTCAGGTAGAGGAGGCACGCTGTAACGACCCGGCCCTACGGACCGAACCGTCACGCCCGTATCAACAATATTGTCCGCTTTGGCACAACTTCTCAGGGGGGTCACCCATCCTGGTACTACTCCAAGCTAAGCACGCTTAACTGTGGAGTTCCGTCCTCGCTATTGTGCCGCACGGCTTTAAAAGGCCTTGTTGATAGGAAATGGATCTTTAAGCTCATATACCACACGGGTACTTTCATATCTGGGCGATGTGGGACTAACGCACAACACCGAACCACCACAGAATTTCCTTCCTGGAAATCTGGGTCGTCACAATCACCCTCCCTTTAGGCAAGACGTCCTCGTCGTCCTTCAGGGGTCCACACACACGTGCTAGTCCCCACATTCCCGGCCAGATAGAGGCTCTGATACCACCTGTAACGATCCGACCCCACGGACCGAACTGCCACGCTCGTATCAACAATATTGTCCGCTTTGGCACAACTTCCCAGGGGGGTCACCCATCCTGGTACTACTCCAAGCTAAGCACGCTTAACTGTGGAGTTCCGTCCTCGCTATTGTGCCGCACGGCTTTAAAAGGCCTTGTTGATAGGAAATGGATCTTTAAGCTCATATACCACACGAGTACTCTCATATCTGGGCGATGTGAGACTGACGCACAACACCGCACCACAGAATTTCCTTCCTGGAAATCTGGGTCGTCACAATCACCCTCCCTTTAGGCACGACGTCCTCGTCGGACACGTCGTCCTTCAGGAACACACGTGCTAGTCCCCACATTTCCGGCCAGATAGAGGCTCTGATACCATCTGTAACGACCCGGCCCTACGGACCGAACCGCCACGCCCGTATCAACAATATTGTCCGCTTTGGCACAACTTCCCGGGGGGTCACCCATCCTGGTACTACTCCAAGTTAAGCACGCTTAACTGTGGAGTTCCGTCCTCGCTATTGTGCCACACGGCTTTAAAAGGCCTTGTTGATAGGAAATGGATCTTTAAGCTCATATACCACATGGGTACTCTCATATCTGGGCGATGTGGGACTGACACACAACACCGAACCACAGAATTTCCTTCCTGGAAATCTGGGTCGTCACACGCGCCTTGGTAACCATAGACCGTCGGGGATATTCTCGGGACGGGTTCTCCTTGTCTTGGTATCCTCGCATCATGAGGTCGGCCCGTCGCTGCCATTGCTGCTCGGTAAGCGGAATCTTCCGCTTCGCGTCGAGAGTCGGTTTGCGTGTTGGTCGGTTGGATGGGCGGTATCGTGATGCCGGCCGCTGCCATGGCCGACATGCATGCCTCTAGCTGGGCTTGTAGCAGGGCGTTACGTTTTTCTACGGCCCGTGCCAGTGCGGCCGTAGTCCTATCTTGTCGAACAGGGGTTTGTAGTTCCACAGTGTACGGCATAATTATCCGCGGTGGGAGGGGTGGATATGGGACTATATGTTCTAGTATGGGGTCGTTGGCTTCGTTCGTTTGAAAACGAACCCGTTGGGGACTGGAGTTGACCGAGGCTGCTGGCTGAAGGGCCTTTGAGCTTGGCCCTGCATTATTGGGATGGCGGTTGTCTGGCAAGAGTGTCCCCACCTGCCTAGTCACGGATGGCGCTCATTCCACCTCCGTGTCCGTAGGGTTTTCATCGACAAGACCGTCAACCTGAGGGGGATGGTCGGTTTGTTGTTCTGTTTGAACGTTAGAGACGGTAAGTCGAGATCCAACCTGAAGCGCTTCGTAGCGGGCTCTGATGTTGAGGAGATGCGCTAACACGTCTTTGTGGACTGGGATTTCCTGGTTTGTCGATGTGCCTACTTCCTCTGGGCGAGTTTCTTCGTTGGTGTTTGCCATTTGTTGCTCGTCTTGGTAGAACGTTGGTGTTCGATTTCGAAGCTAGTTGGGAACTAGATGATTTCCGGAGACGGCGCCATTTGACAAAGCCATAACTTTGGTCGGTGGCGTTAGGCTTTTCAACAATAATATATAATGAATTGACGGTAAACGATGAACATTTCTTGATCTTTATTATTATTCGGCAATTGCCCTTGTTCGGACTACAACTCTATCACTATATTTATGCTCGGATTCGCTATTTGATCCTAAATGTGATCTTTCTCTTCTCTTCGGTGCTCGATTCTCTACCTTGCTCGGTTAGGCTATTGATGTGATACGTTCTGACAAATTTTTATCTTTTCTCTCCTTCTCTCTATATTTTTGAGATATGTTTTCTGGTCCCTTTCTTAGGGGGGATACTTGGCCATTTATAGGCAATTATGCCTCCTAGAATGTTGACAAATGTCTCCATCTCATGGATTTTTCAGACATGGGTCCCTAGTTAAGTGGGCTTGGGCTTTTAGTAATATCCACACTTATTTTCAAAGAAAGGCATGTGATAACTCATTCAAGCGTTGGATACCCATCTATGATGGGTGGGTCGATTCGTACCCGAATAGATATATTCGGGTTCAATTTTTATGTTCTATCACTCGGTTATAACCTGTTGAAAGATCCAGAATTCGAATTTCGAAATGGAAGCTCTAGCAAAGACTATTCCTACACACACACACACACACACACACACACACACAAAAGCTCTGCTATTAAAAAGTGCACAACAATGTTATATAAATTTAATATATATAAATAAACTAAACTTTTTATTAATGTTTTTATTTCTAAAGATTTTTTCCACTCATCAAACATTCAAATAACAATATTTAACATGTCAGACTCATTTATAACATTTACTTTCTGACATGAAACCAAAGACAAAATAATTTCTTTTTAAGGTCACCACTAAAATATAGTATGAAAATAGATAAAAAGAAAACCATGGTCGTTGATGATAAAAAAACATATAAAAAATTTGTTATTGAAATCCATAGTAAATTACATCAAATATTAATCGCAAAAAAATATGTTTATTGTACTCTACTAGTAATGGTTAACAATTTAAGTACTCGAGTACCACTTTTAACAATTAAGCTACTGAACTACAAATTCTGTCACAGTTGAGAAATTAACGTTAAACAAATTGAGACGTAATTGCATTTGAATTCTCTCACGTATCACAAAGTGAGTGTTATTCTATAAATATCCGTCAAAAATATATTTCTCAAATATGAGATATAACGACTCCAATTTCATGGATTTATGCTGTTAGTACCTTAATTAGTCAAAAATTTGTAGATCTTTACCTCAATTGTTAAAAATGGTAACCAATAATTTTAAAGTATAATACACTAAACGTATTTTTTCCTAATATTAATCAATCATTTTAAAGTATTAGAATGAAACAAGTGTATGATCAATTCTGTGACAAGTCAAAGTTTAAACAAAGATATTATCATAATATAAAGAGTATTCATACTAATCTAACAATTGAACCAAAATTAATCTTCAAAAAAAAAAACAATTGAACCAATATTATCAAATGACAACATAATTATAATCACATGAGACTGATCAGTTATTTCATGATATTGATACACTTCCGCAGAGGATTAGGGGATACATGTACTATATTTGAGGCTGACTTCTCATATTAGAGGTTGATGCTGGAAAAAAAATTCGATTTGTTTTTTACACTTGTTATTTGGTTTAGTTACGTAAATTTTATTTTGTTTATTTAGATCACATGTACTTAGTTATTTTTGTAGGAGTTTTGGTTTATGTCCCCTCCTATATACGTAGTGCTATTATATATTTATATACAGGTAGGGGTTCGCCTAACCCCACCAATATTCGCCTAACCATATATTTTCTCACTACATAATCTATTTTCTCTTTATAGTCTATTTTTAATTCAACAACGAAACCACCAATTCTAAATATTGCAATTGGTTGTTGAAGTTAACCTTATGGGTCAAATTTTAGACCATGCAAATAGAAGGTATATCAACCGTCGTCATGTTACATGACATAGGTGTATCATGGATGATTATTTTGGTATGAAAATTGTTTATCCCTCAGATTATTTTAGACGTAGGTTTTGCATGGAGCGGCATTTGTGTTTACATAGCCATGAAGCAGTTCCACCTCATTATCCTTATTTTCATCAAACATCAAATGCCGCTAATAAACCGATTATTGTCACATCAATAAATAACTATTGCAATGAGAATGTTGGCAAATGGGTGAGCTTTCACCATATGTCAACATTCTCATTGCAACAATTACTTTTTGAATTGACGATAATTCTGTTTTATTAGTGGCCTTTCGTGTTTGATGAAAATAAGGATCATGTGCTCTAACTGCTTCATGGATACGTAAAAACAAATGGCGCTTCATGCGAAACCTACTCTAAAAACATCATAGGGAGAAACATATTACATATACCAAAATAATCATCCATGGCGTACATCCATGCTACGCCTATGTCGTGTACCATGATCACGGTTGAAATACCTTCTTTTAACATGGTGTGAAGTTTGCCCTGTAAGGTCACTTCCAACATCCCGTTGCAATATCTCGAATTGGTGGTTCTGTCGTTGTTTGTTATTTATCATTATTTTTTGTAAACAGGCAGAGTTATTCATGAAAAACATGGTAACCCGAAGATAAATTCGAAAAAAACTATAAAGAGAAAATAGATTATGTAGTGAGAAAATATGTGATATCAAGATTTTATAATAAACATGATTATGAACATGTTGTCATTTGATAATTTTGGTTCAGTTGTTACATTAGGATGAATATATACTATATTTGTTTAAATTTTGGTTCATATGATTATATATTTGTTTAAATTTTGACTTGTCACATAAGCGATCATACATTTTTTTCATTCTACTACTCTAAAATTATTGATTAATAGTTGATGTAATCTACTTCAATAACAACTTTTTTTTACATGTTTTCTTTTTATCTTCAACGACCATGGTTTACTTTTTGTCCTATGTATTTTCATACTAAATTCTTGTCTTTGGTTTTTTTATCATAAAGTAAAGGTTATAAACGAGTCTAACTTGTTAAAGATTGTTATTTCAATGTTTGGGTAGTGAAAAAGCTTTATAAATAAATAAATAAAAAGTAAAAAAAAAAGTGCTTTCTTTATATACATAGCAAATTTATATAGATTTTTTGTGCACTATTTAAAACATAGCCTATAGAGAGTTTAGAAATTTATACATAGTTATATGTACAGAGAAAATTTAAAGAGTCTGTTGAGAATGATCTTATATATATCATTATGCAAAATATGCAAAAAAGGCTATTATCTAAAGACCTTCAACTCATATCGACTTGGATTGAGACATCCTTTAAGCAAATAATCTCTCCAGACCAGATCATACACCTTTTCATATCGTACAAAGAGGGAGTTTTTATTTGGAGAAAACAATTGTAAACATTCACATATTTTAGTTTGTAAATTAATGTTGCTCAAATTGCTTTCAATCACATTGAATGTTTGTGTGGAACAAGGTTAATATTAAACTTCTTGATTGTACGGTACGACATCAAGTACATATTACTTAGTTGGATCGTGTGATTCGTCGTCTTGTTGGTTAGAGACATTATTAGATAACTATGCCCATTAACTAGAGAAGATCTGCGGGTAACTATCCGCCCAAATGAGCAGTTGTTTTGTAAATTGTCCTATAGAAATATTCATAAATTAATACAAATCTCAAGATTAAGTTTGCCAATTTGGATAAACTATCGCATCAAATATTATCTTTCTTTACTATTTACATTCAAGTCATTATCATATTATCGTTCTATTATAATAAGCCAACCCAAGAGAAATGATCCTGTCCAATTTTGCTCAATTTTTCCAAAAATACCCTCACTATGTTTTAATAATTACCAATATACCTAATCTAATTAATTAATAATTTGACCTCACTATATTTTCCTAATTATGGATGTAGCCTAAATTAATTAGGCATTCGCTTTAACTGCATAACTACAATAAATGATACAAAATCTGAATATTATGTTCAAAATAAAATATATTACGAGATTTATGTCATTACGCGTCTCACACGCAACGCGTGGGTAAATTTTACTAGTATATAATATTGTAAGACTTGATTGATAATACATCATGACTCATAGATAGTTTATATATAAATTAACTCTTAGTTGATTATAATCTAGTCGTTTATAGTTAAATAGTACCAAATAAACGTCTGGACCAACTTATCTTTGATAAGATTCATTTGTTATAGCTGAAAGAGTTAGTTCGCACTTGAAGTCAACTATATACTATATATTGTTGATTAAATAATTGAATTTGTGATTGCTTAATTGCTGGTTGTACGTTGCCCTAATTATTAGTTTTATATATTTTTGTTTAAATAAATATATATATATATATATATATATATATATTTTATTTTTATTTTTTTTAAAACTAGTCAAACCTATTACAGACTCAAGGTTTGCACATGTGCTCAATAAAAAAATCGGCTCGCTAATCAATAAAACAGTATTATGTTTTTATTTCTATGTTTTAGGTAAAGGTTGGATTTTTATACTATAAAAAATCTGTAAAAACGTATAAATCGTAGAAAAAATCTACGGTTTACAGTGGTTCACTGCAAACCGTAGATTAAATCTACGGTTTAGAGTTGATTTCTGCAGACCGTAGATTTAATCTATGGTTTACAATGAATTTTTGTAAACCGTAGATTAAATCAACGGTTTGCAGCAATTTTCAGAATTTTTACATAAAATAAATTTAACAATTAAAATACTGAATATTTTTTTCAAATTAAACATGATTTTTTTAATAAAAAAATTAAATGCCTTATTCTTAAAATTTTACATAAAATAAATTACCAAAATTCTAACAATCTCTCAAAATAAACAAAAAATTTACACAAATTTACAAAAAAAAAAGTTGATTTGATAAATTTTATGTTTTTGGTTCATGTTATATTTTTGTCAAGTGTATAAGCTGATATTTATTGAAACATTAACTAAATCGTCAATTTTTGTGAAGTTTTTTTGGTTTGTTTTTAACACTTGTATAACGCAATAGGAAACATTAACTAAGTCGTCAATTTGATGTCAATCGTCAATTTTCTTGAATGAAACAATCATAAATTAAATAAATTTCATAAAAGAAATTAACTCAATATGCAAACATGAACTAAATTTAATAAAACATATTTATTAAACATGATACATCATATAAATTTACAACAAATTGGAAAAAAGAGTAATTTACATAAAATTAAAAATAAAAAACTGATTATGGACTTGATACGTCTATAGCTTCTTCTTCAGTTGCAATTTGTTTTCCCGATTGCCTTTCTAGGGCCATATATAACTTGAAATTTGGTCGAAAAAGTTCCTTCCATGGCGCAGCAGCCTCAGTGCGTGTTTGTTCTCATCGTGCTATAATTCTTGGCATTGAGAAGATCCCTTCTTTAGGAATAATTTGAGCATAATGACAACTGTTGACGTACACTATTACAGTAGGGATGTAATATGTCGTTCCAGGAGGCGAACCAGTATAAAGAAGTAAAAAAGTGGCGTTCCATACTTGTACCCCTCCATTTTTATTTGGCCATAATGACAACAATACAGTTGTCATATTATAATGAGAAGCAATTAAAAAACCATAAGACGGAAATCTCATCCATTTGTCAGAAGGGACGGGATTTATAGGATGAAAAAAATTCAAACTTGATAAAATATAATCATACCGGTAACCTTCAAAATCAAGACTCTCAAACAGCTCATAATAAACACCTTTCATTTGCTGCAGCTCTTGAAACAACTCACATCTTACCGCGTACCAATCATCTTCCTCATGCTCTTTACTCGTCACATTTGCAATTACCCGGAACCCACAGTTACCATCCCCACGCACATCATAAACCGTTTCGATGTAATTCTGTAACATGACCCATATTTGGTCACTGTACATGAAGGTTTGCCTATTGGGGGTGGGTTTAGGGTTCTGGTTTCGCGGCCTCCTAGTTGGGTTTACCCTTACCTCTGGTGTTTCATCCGCCTTATCTTTGCCCTTGTCTCTACTAGCACCAGCACTCTGTTACTCCACATACTCCCATCCCGACTTATCTCTCTTACTAGAATTGTCTCCTTTTCTAGGTCTCCCCCTAATTTGTCTCACTTCGGGATCATTCATGGATGTTCTAGATGGTACGGTTATCTCTCGGAGTTGTGTTTTCATACGCCGTTTTTCAACATTAGTTTTGCTAGAATAAACACTTTTAAACTCTTCTTGATCACCCTCTACCCCATAATCATCGGTGTTCCCATTATCATCAATTACGTCTAATTTTTTCCAGAATGGATGAATATATTCTAGAGGAAGAGGCTTCCCGAATAAAATATGTTCACTCATAATATGATGACAAGGTAACCCGTGAGACAATTTGAAACCGCAAGAACAATTCTCATCAGCCTGGCCACTACATTTTTTGTGTTCTTGAAATAATAAATCAAATGCATAGTGTGTTATATACGACCTAAGATTTGTAAATAGAGGTGTTCGTTCAGAATGTGGAAAATAAGACTTGCATTTATCCAACTTCATCTTAATATCCTCAAACTGTTTTTCTAGAATTCTATTCACCTCTACCCAAACATTTTCAAGCGTGCCAGTATTTGTGGAAAGAGATCTTTTTAGCTTTGCATGTTGTTGTTCGGCTCGATTGCTAGTTCTGTTACCTAGATTTGTTGTATGGTTGGTATAGCATGCAACAAACTTATCAGCATAATCATTTAACAGCTTATCTACATACTTAAGCACAGCAGGGTACGATTTGTAAGAGGAATTGAAAGAAGCTCGGTTATGATTGTGCTCCTCTATCGACTTAGAATCAACCAATAAACCCCAATCATCTAGAAACGTTTGCCACTCCTCGTCTGGGATTTTTTTATGGCAGTTTTTCAAAATATTTTTGGCAATATGAAAAGTGCACAAAATATGATGAGAATCGGAAAAAACAATGGATAAATCATTTATCAAGGCCATTTCTCTGTCGGTTATAAACACCCTAGGTAGTATACAACCCTTCAATGTCTCTTTAAATTTTTCCAAAGCCCATATATAACCTTTCTTTGTCTCATCACTCATGAAAACAAAACCTAAACAATATGTTTGGTTCGTTGATGTCATTCCTACGACTTCTAGAAATGACATATTAAAACGGTTTGTCATATATGTACAATCCATTAACAAGACATCAGGAAAAGCTTTGAACATCCTTATAGAATCGGGCTGTGCAAAAAACAAGTTCTCAAGGCAATGAGTTGTTGGGTTCATATTATAGTAGAAGGTATAGCGATGTCTATCTAACAAATTAAACAACTCTTGTATCGGGTTTCTACCATCTCGTTCTTTAAATTTCAGTCCAGCCAAATAATTATGTATCATTTTAGTGTTTGATACATGGTCAGGATTTCGATTTTTTATGGCCTCTAATATTGCACTAACTTTAAAACTACTTTGCCTTAAACTTTTAACCATTTCTTTTTCCTCTTGGGTTAAACGAGCACGTCATGCTTGCCCTTGGAGGTAAGTTGGAGGTGGGTGGTTATGTTGTCCATTTTCTACTTGACACATCCATTCACCATTAACTACGTAACCCTTAATGAAAAATGAACAATCTTTTTTCTTTGTACCTGAATTTACGGAAGATGGTTTCTTTTTTTCGTAAACCCCCGATTTATCACACACAATATCAACATACGGTGTTCTTCTCCCATCACCCCCTCCAGACCTACGAATCGTAAGAATGAAACCCCAATTTCCAGCCACATCAGCAAGATCAGCAAGCATTTCATCTCTTGTATCCCAAGTCAATTCATCAACTTCAAAATGCTCTGTATAATCAGTTAGCTCGTCGTTTGAGCCACTGGATGAATTCGCATTGTTGTTATTCCATTGGTTGTTGTCATAACCATAGTCGTAATTCATTTTCGAAAAGTGTTTGTTTATATGTTTTTTTGGAGAAAGGAGTATTTTTTAAGAGATTTTTGAAAAGTTTTTGTGTTTGATTTTAGGGGAAAATTGTTAAAATGGTACTCAACCTATTAACTTTTAGTGATTTGGTACCCAGCCTAACACACTTTCTAAATTGGTACCCAACATATACATTTCGCTCTAATTTGGTACCCAACCTAACACTTTTTCTAATTTGGTAGACAACCTAACATTTTTTTCTAATTTGGTACCCAACCTATGCGTTAAAAACCGATGATCGAAGACAGATTGAGTCACTTAATTGGACTATATACGTATAGGTTGGGTACCAAATTAGAGCCAAACGTATAGGTTGGGTAACAAATTAGAAAAAGTATTAGGTTGGGTACCAAATTAGAGCGAAATGTATAGGTTGGGTACCAAATTAGAAAGTGTGTTAGGTTATATACCAAATCACTAAAAGCCGATAGGTTAGGTACCATTTTAGTATTTTTCCCTTGATTTTAGGGTTTGTTAGAATTGGCAAAAATGAACCATATTTATACACATAATTTCAGAAACCCCACAAGGTGTAGTCATTTTCAAAGTTTAATAATGGATTGAGTAGTCATTTTCGGATAGGGTTGTCAACTCATAATAATTCAAAAGTGATAAGGTGTTGTCGGATTTATTTTGATAGATATGGTATCCAATGTCATTTACACTACAAAACCGTAGATTACTTTTATGGTTTGTAGTGTTTTTTTTAATGGGTCATTTTCAAACTTTAATAATGCATTGAGTAGTCATTTTCGGATAGGGTTGTCAACTCATAATAATTCAAAAGTGATAAAGTGTTGTCGGATGCATTTGATAGATATGGTGGCTCGATATCTTCCGGCAGCCCTTCACATGGTCTAACCGGCAGTAGTCTGGTCATCGCCCACATATCGAGAAACATCACCGCCCCGCTTACTCCGGTAGATTTACCACGCACCAACTTGCATAGATTAGCCTCTAACCAGGCCAGAAGAGCTGATCCCCAACTATACTCTGCACATGTGTCAAAATCCTCCATAAATGGCAGAGGCCATAGTGGAATCTGATCACTGCTCTTATCTGAAAACACATGTGCCCCCAGTAATAATAACATGGCAGCCCTAAACTGATATAGATAACGCTCCTCACTAGGGTTGAGGGTAATTCACCAAAGGTGTGTAACATCCAATCAAGTTTAACTGTCAAACAGTTTGTATCCACTTGATTGTCAGCAGGTCTAACACCCAACAAACTCTCTATCATATCTAACCTGCTCTGCTCGCCCTGTTATCATTCCGCTCCGATCGGGTAACAACAAGACCATCCACCCTGAGACCAAGCATAATATCTACATCCTGGAAAGATATCCCCAACTCTCCACCGACAAAATGGAACGAGTGCGTCTCATCACGCCACCTATCAACTAAGGTTGTAAGCAAGTCTCGGTCTACGCTATAATTACCTATAGTATGAATACCATAAAAAGCAGCCCTAATCATATTTTCAACTACTCTGTCAGGCGTCGGTATCTTCCAACTATAATTATAAACCCTAATTTTATGAGCATCTCCTCTACCTGCTTCTCTTCCAGCATCCCAAGTCTGATTTGAAATATGACCGGTCAGTCGTAAAATACTCATCCTGCTTTTAATCTGTGGACCTGTCTCTGCCATCTTAACTATTTTTATTTTTAACAATAAAAACAACATAAGAAACATACACATTTAATGATAACCAAACAATTATTCTAATTATCTAATTAAACAAATTTTAATAAAAACTCAATTTTTTTATAAAACTGGAAAAATATCAATAACCCCAATTTTTATTGGTGATTTGGGCAAACAAATTAATTAAAAAACATAATTTTATAAAAACCCCTAATTTTCAAAACGGGTAAATATTAATAAAGCGTAACTATTTTTATTTTTCTCAATCAAAACAAATAACCATCATAAACATGTAACATCATAACCAAACCATTAGTAATAAATATCTAAATAAACTAATTTGAATAAAAACCATAATTTTTTTATTAAATGGGACAAATATCAACAATTATTATAATTTTTATAATTAATATAAACAAACAACAAACAATTATATATAGCTAAGTGAATAATCAATTTGCATATTTTATATATTTTTTTCTATTTTACAAATTGAAATTACACAAAATAAATAATAAATTAGAGAATAAAATAAATACCTTGAATTATGGATAAATTTGATTGATGATTTGGGGTTTTTTGTTAAGAAATCTGATAGTTATTGTGGTTGATTGATTTGAGTTGTTTTTTTGGATGAAAATTGTAGGTTTTTGAAAGAAAGAAAGAGAGGTAGTATAAAAATTTGTTTTTTTTTAAAAAACGTGAAATTCTGTTTTGAAGGGACTGTCTGTGTAATTTCTGACGCAGAGACTGACTGTGTAATTTCTAAAAAGTAGGGACTGACTGTGTAATTTCTGCAGAATTGCTGCAGACCCTAGATTTAATCTACGATTTACAGTGATTTATTGTAAACCGTAGATTAAATCTACGGTTTGCACATAATCACTGCAAACCGTAGATTTTTTCTACGGTTTGTGCGTTTTTACATAATTTTTGTAGTCTAAAAATCCAACCTCTTTTAGGTATTGAAAGAATTATTATCTTTTAATAGTATTTTACTACATACAATTTATTAAAAATAATAAAAAAATCTCCGAGACGCTTCCTCACTTTTACTCCATCCACTTTCTCGCTCCAGCTCCCGCTTCATGCAACTATCTCTTATACCCATCTCGTACTGAGTAATATAGTGGCTAACGTAATAGTAAATATAGCAAGAGCATCACTTAGCCCGAGCCAGTGGTTGATGTATTGATTTTTTTACTGTCCGAGCATCATTTACCGATCTCAGGAAAAAAGTACATAAACTTGGAGTCACTTGTATCTACCGAGAACTATACAACTATACAAGGTAACTGTGCATCCAATTTCTCAAAAATCTCTTTTGAACAAGGGCTCTTCCATCTATACATGATAAGTTCACATACGGGAAACCAAAAAATACTCGTACAAAAAAAATGACTCAGAATTTACAAGGATTGTATTGTTAAAGTCATTTTAATGGGCATTGGTAGATCCTGAAGGACATTTCATTTCCAAACTTCCCTTTCAGTTTATCAGCAAGATCCACTGATACAGCACCATCAGGATGGGCCGTACCAAGTATCGATAATTTTTCTATAAAGTCTACCAGGGGCACTGTTTGTGAAAATCAAGGACAGTTTAATTTTTTTTCCCGTCCGTTTTCACTTATTTACCTCTGATTCTCTCTCTCTGTGATAGGCGTACAACGAGTCAAGCACAACTCTCCCAACCCTCCTAAATCGTCTTGCTCGTTTACTAACAACTCTCTTCTTTTCCTTCTCAACTTTTGGATGTGATAGCGGCAAACTATAAATCCATTTCAACGGGACTAAAGCTGCTACACACTGTATTGCAATACCAATGGGCAGATTTGAATAATCACCCGATATTATTCCAAGTAAAGAAGATAGTCCGACCCCAAAGAACCCACTAATTATCGAAGACAAACACAAAGCTGATGCTAAAAAAGAAGTTAGAGAACCTTCACATCCCGGTGGAGCCAAACTTGCAAACAATACTTGGAAAGGTAAAAGTCTAAAATGGGCAACAACTTCCGCTAATCCCGAGAAACAAAGCGTGAAGACTTCGTTTGATATTCCGAATTTGAGATTTGTCTGCGTTACTAAAATAAGATCAAGCAAAAGAGAAAAAGCATACGTGCATTGTACTATCCCGACTAGTTTCCTCATCGAAACTGCTTTCCAAAATCGGTCGTAGAGAAGAGTTACCGATAGAAGCGTCAACTGGCCTATCACTTTCGACATACCAATAGTCGAAGGGTCGAGATTGAGGCATTGTGTTTGGTAGCAAAAGATCGAACCTGACAAAATCGGCACCATAGATATTGCACCAACTATCCAAATAAGAGGACTAGAGATGGAATCTTCTTTAATAGCTATAATTAGATTCGAAAACTGTTTCCTAATACTATCCTGTTCTAAATCCAGCTTTTTGGTAGGCAAACCGAGGGAATCCTCTCTCGTTGAGAAGGAAAATGCAAGTTGGGCTGAGAGTAAACCTGTGAAAAGCAGATATTTGAAATGTTTTACACTGTTTCTTGTGCAATAAAAGAATAAAAGTGAATTATCATCGTAATCACAAACTAGCTTATTCCATATGGACTAACCCTACTGGGCTTGTTTGGTATCTTTTAATCTAAAAATATAGAAAGAAAAGTGGTATTTCGTTATGCATATAAAAGTGTACTTTTTCGTAACTAAAAGTATTCTTTATAAAAAGGAATAAATTGTCAATCGGCGGAAAAAAAAAACTATTTTCCTACATCTAAACTATTACCAACTACCTTTTAAGCACTCCGAAACTAAACACATACTTATTTCACTTTTTACCATCTTTATAAAAGGGAATAAATTGTTAATGGGCGACAAAAAAACTATTTTTCCTACATCTAAACAAGTACCAACTACCTTTTAAGCACTCCAAAACCAAACGCATACTTATTTCACTTTTTACCAAATACACATTATATTTATTCCGAAGTATGAATTTTTTTACATCCATCGAAAAAAATTACATTTTCATATCCATCAACAAAGTACAATTTTGTTTTTCTAAAAACAACTAAACGAGTCCAATATCTGACTTTTACAGTTCAGTGACTCTTCAAATATTTTCCAAAGTTTACGTAGCAAAAATGGTCAATGATGTCGTCATGACCATCTGTAATTCAATTTTTCTGTCTAAATTTAACTGAAGTCTTCCTAAAGCGTTATCTTAAAGTGTGTATCTTGAAAAAATATATGAACTTAAAAGAGTATTTAAAAGAATCATCGATTATTCCGATTTTCGACATAAATGTGGGTTTTGGATTGACAAGGAAATTGCAAGTGAACAGAGAGAGTATTAACCTGTGAAAAGCATAAACATTAATTGGGGGTTTTGTGTCCTTAGTAGAAAATAACCCCCGAGTAAGTTTCCTAGTAATCCACCGGTGGCTAAGGCCATAAATGCATACGATTGTAGGCCTCTTATTTGGTTATTCTGTCCGTATTCTGTCACGAGAGCGTCCTTAGCGACTTCTGTTATAGAGGCTCCTAAATTACCGAGAAGGACACATGCCATTATAGTAGGAATGGATTTGCTGACAAATGGTACCAAAGCCAATGAACCCCAAGATAATACCTGCAAAATGACTGTAAATAGATTATATGTATTGGTGTTTCTTACCAAGTTTAAGTTTCTTTTATGCATTGTGTAGTTGGTAGTAAACAGATAATCAGCTGGCATTTTATTTTGCAGCTTTTTTCAGTAATAAGCTAGCATATTGTGTCTGAGAAAAAGTTGGGCTCATTTAGGTTAATGCTTTCTAGCTTCATCAGGTAAGATAAGAAAAGACGAGCAGCTTTAAGTTTGTCAACTAAATGCACTGCAACTTACAAGCAAAAAAGACTTAAAAGATGCCAAACAAACACTACTAATGCATAATTTCAAAAAAAAAAAAAAAAACTACTAATGCTCCTCGACAAAAATATGATAAGAAAGGTAGGGTGGAAAAAGAAAGTCAAACAGAAACTGTAGGGGCACTCTTCTGTACTTGCTACGTTATGAATATACTTTCCACTTTCATGTTCATTGAGTATAAAGAATCACCAAAACTCTCTTAAACATTCTAGTAAAGTAAAGTGCACATGAAAGAAAGTATTCTTACTCCAAAAAAAAGTTGTATTGCGCCTTACAACTGAAGCTATTACTGGTAACTTGCAAAAGAAAAGGAAGCGATTAATTATTTAGTACTTCCAAATTGTCAATTGCCAAGACTGATAGTATAGCACAAAACCAGATACAAAATAATCAATGAAAAAATTCAAATAAAAAATAAAACTACTAAAATATAATGAGCGGAATAAATGAAACAAAGAAAAAACGTAGTGAAATGCAAATAATCACCACCTAATAGAGATGCTTTGCAAAGCGCCACCATGTACTTTGAATACTTGCAATTGATCATTGTTTGTCATATGACATTTCAATGAAAGGTTTTAACCAATTATGAAATCTCTACACTTGGTGAAACGTACTCACGTTTTCTAACTTTTTTCTGTTTTTTTAGCATGTGTAGTATGATATTATTTCAAGCAAAAAAGGCCTGATCATAATAGATATTAATGTTTCCACCAAACGTCATACAGCAGCAGAAAACATCAATAAGTGGAAATCCGTGGCGTAAATTATTCAAAATGAATTATCAAGAGCAAAGCTATAAGCTACATTTGCAATGGAGTAACTAGAAAGTAGGCTATATTTTGACTTTTTTACAGTGTATTTCATCAAAAATACTATATTTTGACTTTTTTACAGTGTATTTCATCAAAAATAAGCAACTTCTAGCTTTTTATCTCCTGGTATAATAAAAAAAACATAACCACATATAGCTTATTAGCCTTTGGCTATCAGTGTTTTAAAAGGCGACATCTTAGCTAAAGAATTTTTGTAAGAGATATGCTAAAAGCGTAAAAATCACAAGCTTTTAGCGGCCTAAAAATCGGAAAAGCGAGCTTTTTAAGCTATGAATCGAGCTTTTTCACTACGAAGAGCGCTTTTTAAAACAGTGCTGGCTATTTGGTATCAAATTTAAACTGAAACAACAATAACAACCGTAATATCCAATGCAAATTTGTAATTATACTCTAAACATCATAAAACAAAAATGAGGCAAACTAACCTCCAATACAAATATAAGGTATCCTTCGGCCCCCACCGATATAAACAGCATCGGAAATAAGCCCATAAAAAGGCTTCAAAACCATGGGCAAAGTTGCAGTGCTTTGCACCATCTGTAATATTGAAGGGTTTAAATTAAGATTTTGTGCCATATGGAAATTAAGAGCTAACCAAGGAAGCCCCCTGAAACCTTGTACCCAATACCCTAACCCGCATAAAATCGACATCTTTTCACTACCCACTTGAGAAAAATCCAATCTTTTTTGGGAAAACTGTTTTTTTTTTTGGAAACTAGCCTTGTTGTCTTCATTAAGTGGTGTGAATATTGGTTTTAGGAGTTGGGTATTTGGGATTGAGGCTTTTATGAAAGTTTTTTGGGATTTGTTGTTGTTAAGAGAGCATTGGGGATAAAAATATGGGATCTTTGGTGGATTTTGGGGTTGTGAATTGCTTGGGAACAATGGGTTTTTGTAGACTAGTTTTGGGCAATACATGGTTTTGGTTTTTTTTTTTTAATTTAAGTTTTTTTGAAGATTAAGACAGTTTTCATCATCTCAGTTTTGAAGAAAAGGAATAGGCATTTGAGATTGATATATATATATATAACATGGCAATTATACAGACGTTAACTTTGACATAACTAATACATCTTTTTTTTTTTCTTTTTTTCTTTTTTCTTTTTTTTTTATTAGTGATCATGGTTAATGGAAATGTATACGGTTTCAGGACAGAAATACAAATATGTGTTTTTTTAGATGTATAATGATATGTTTTGAAAATTATGATAAATTTTAAAATTTTAAAAATTCAAAACATGTCATTGTACATCTCGAAAAAAAAACGCACATTTGTGTTTCCGTCGTGAAACCGTGGAGATTTGCATTAGTTAAATCTTGATTTGGAGCGTTTTCAAAAAAAATGTCCAAATTGATATCCACGTAAGTTATTCCATATACTATATACTCCTTGGATATACTCCCTCTCTCCTACCGTTTAATTGTCTGCTACGAAACTACATGTTATTTTGACCGGCTTATAACTTATATCAAAATTGTCGAAATGTTTTTTTTTAAATCTAACATTTGAATTATATGATCAACTATTAAAAATTTTTATTCCGACGATTTTGATACAAATTCTTGGCCGGTCAAAATTGCACATAGTTTCGTAGTGGACAATTAAATAGGAACGGATGGAGTAGTTAATGTTTGATTGTCCATTACGAAATTACGTGCAATTTTGACCGACCAAGAACTTGTATCAAAATTGTCGGAATGAATTTTTTTAAAAGTTATAGTTTAAATGTTAAATTTTATGATTAGATTTAAAAAAAAAAAAATCATTTCGACAATTTTGATATAAGTTATAAGTCGGTCAAAATTACACATAGTTTCGTAATTGACAATTAAATGATAACGGGAAAGTATTATATATATATAGAGAGAGAGAGAGAGGAGGAAAAGATCTAGAGAGCACAAATTGGGAAGGTTTCTGGAGCATATACGCACGTTCATATAGGGCTCGAAATGAGCGAGACTTAGTTATGTTCAACCTTACATCTTTTACTAAACGAGTCGTAGAAAATACAGTTTAGACTCATCTTGCTTATAGACGAGCTCAACCCAAGTTTGTTCACGAGTCTGTCATAACATATTTCCAGACAAATTTAGCATCGTTTCGCTTAAAAAAAAACTTTTTTAATTAGCTAAAATTAATGTCAAGATAAGCATAATATATTTAATTATTATGATTATATAAGCATAAATGTATATGAAAAATAAATATTAAAATAATTAAACGAGCTTTTAGATAAGCCCGAGCCTATTTATGAAACAAGCTGAATACAAGTTTGTTTATGAACGGTTGGAATGATTTATAGCCCTACATACATACATGTGAAGCCTGTAATAATAGATACATACGACATGTGTTTTAGTTTAGGCTCCTGATGTTTCTTTCTTTAGATCTGCAGGGCCCAGAGACAAAATGTATATTGTAAGTTGAATTACAATCGTCGACATAGTTAGGGGATTTGTGGTGTCAATTTAAATATCTATAGTTTTAAAACTATTTAAAAGTTGACCCATATTCAGTCCATATTTCTAGCAAGGAATTGAGATTCTGATTTGTTTCATATTCTCTAGGTTATTGCATGTGACCGATCCAGAATTTTTATTTTGGTGAAATCCTAAAAATGTGTAACGTTAAGCAATAATAAAGCTTACATATATCTAAAAACTTGAATAGCCTAATATAATCTCATTATCTTGAAAAATATGATGTTACTACACATGAGTTTGAGATAAGCCGGTAACAAACTGTGCCGCTAGTACTCTCTGTATAGCAAATCCTAACCTCCGAAACACATACTCAGCCGAACCCGTAGTCAACACATTCATGTTCATAACTTTCTGTACTCTTCTAAGAAACTCAACAGACTCGGTAGCTAAAAACTCAAATGTGTCAAAGGTGAACGGTATGAAACTGTTCTGGTTCTCGTGGCAGAGCTTTTCATGTTTTTCTACCTTCACTGCCATTGCAGTAGTAGTTTCGTGACCTACGATGAATTCTCCAGTAGCAAATCCCACCAAGGGTGAAACGCTAGTAAGGTCGACACACGCATGTTTCTTGCCGCTCCAACTATAAACAAGAACGTAAGAAAGTTAACATGTGGCTCATTTCTAGCTGCAATCCCGATTCTCCAAATGATGTCATACAAGACGTTTCTGACAAAATCGTGACGGTATTTGAAACCCGAGAGGTTCCTACAATGGGTCGCATGCTCACCAAACGAGTCAAGATGGATCTTGTGACAAGCCGGACACATCTCCCCTTCCCGGTATAGATGAACCAATAGTCGATACTTGAGGATAACTCGGTATTCTGTAAGTGACATGTGCTGATCAACACCCTCTATAGGGGTGGCAAGTAAGAAATCCTGAGCATGCGGGGTACGGAGATAGCCAAGCATGGCAAGATCCCTAGGCCGCAAGTCGAACTTCTCGCGTAAACCTTTAGAAACCCTACCGAAGTAAGCATCTGCTAAAAAGTTGCATTGGCTTTTTGGTGACAACGCCTTTCGTGGTGATTCTTGTAGAGTCGAACTCGGGGAGCATGACTTGCAACCTGTCCAAAGCCTCGGTGAAATACGCGCCTAACGGGATATCTCCACAACCCCTCAATATGAAATTATGCAGCTCAATTGATTGAACCATTGACGCTAAGTATGGAAAGTGAATTACATCAGAAACGGAATAGATACCAAGTCCACCCAATTTAATAGGCAAAGAAAAGATCCTCCATTATAAATCCCCAAAACCAAGGCCTTCCAATGTTACAATGTTATACATGGCGTGTCTGAGAGAAGTATCGAACAATCCTTGAGCATGCACGAATGACGGAGGTAGACAAGTGCTAAGTGTGAAATACATTTTAGAGATACCCATGTAAGCCCTTAACAGAACAAGCTCACATTGGTGATCACCTAACTGGCTCAAATCACCCATTAATTCAACTGATTTTGCTACCCTCTTTGCGGTTAAATCCCGCACAAATCCCTTGTCCAAACTTACTGCCCCTTCTAGTAACCTGTCCCTTAGCAAAGGCCGAGCAATATCGGGAGGGATCAACCCTGGCTGGGTCAACATTAGGCTAAAATAGTTCAGTTTCTTGATGTTAATTCAAGGCAAGCCCAAGCTTAGGTCCTTCACTTTGAATGATGTCGAGCGCTTTAGCTACCTCAAGTGTATCCCAAAATAAGGTACCGTCGTCTAAATACAATGCTTGAACGGTCAACTTGCATTCGTCACGTATCTGTAGAATTAAATGGTGCAGAGTAAGGGTGAATAAGAGGGGTCCTAAGAGATCCACTTGTTGAATGCTACATGCTGACCATGCTCACCTTTAAGGTACAACCTAGCAGGTTGCGCGTACATGAACTCGACCCAATGAGAAATAGATGAGCACTTTGTCCGCACTTCCTAAAGCATCTTACCCCTATCCATAAGGTTAAAGGCATTCTTAAAATCTACTAGAAGCATGGGCAAATTACTCTCTTTGTGATTTGCACCGACGAATCTATTCATAGCATGAAGTACGGCCTCAGCCCCCTCGGACGTCCCAACCCCTAACTGAAAATCTTTCAAATAACCCGTCATATCCTTCCCTATCATTTTTATTGCTACTTTCGATACCAATCTCCTCCAAAGTGTTCCAATATCGGTACCAAAAGTTTGGTATACCGACATTACGGTACGATACAACCGAACCGATGTTTAAAATTCGGTTCAGTTTCGGTATTTGTTTAGTGAGTTCGGTATGATACCGATTTAAACCGAAATATTAAAATATATTATATATATATTAATAAACTAAAAGACATATATACATTTAATTATTAATATTGTTATAATATACTTATAATACTTTTTCTAGTGAATACTTATAACATTTTTATTTATTTATAACATTTACTAGAAATATCTGGTATTGTTTACTCTTTTATGCAAAGAAACAAGAAATGTAACAATAATATAAATAAATATATATTTTTAATCTACTACTTTTAAAACTTTATATTATGTTTTTTTCCCAATACACACCGTTTTTCTATCACCACTTGTAAACTCTAAATTTTGGTATAAAAACGAAACCGAACCGAACCAACCGAATAGTTTGGTATACCGAAAGTTCGGTATACCGAATTTTTTGGTTCGGTAATGGTATAAAAATTCTCAAACCAAAGTAATTTGGTACGATATCGGTATGTAGTCAAAAAATTCGGTATCGAACCGATGCCACCCCTATAAATGGCTCATTACCATGCATGAAAAAGTAGTCTCGCATCGTCTTTTAACAATTTTATACCGAATTCTAGATTTAGAAGAGAAAATAATGAAAGAAATGAATAAAATAAATAAATAATGTCTGTAGATTTATTTTTGAGAGAGTAAGGACATCTCATCTTTTATGAGAATTGTATGTTTTGTGAAGAATATTTGAGGTGTTGTATGTTTTGTTAATATGTTTCGGTTAATTATATGTTTTGGACATTGCCACAAATAAATACTATACTTAGTAGACCACTTAAGTAAAGTAAAAATAAAAGTCGCTAACTTAATTAAGCCGCGGGTTTCTTGAAGTTTACTACCTAAAGTACCAAAATATTCTTTTAGAGTTTCTTCTTAAAGAACCAAAACAGTAACACACATTTTAAATTGTAATGCAGGCTCATAGTAATTTTATAGTAAAATTAATAATACATGGGAGAAATTTGCCACCCCATGCCCCCATGGTTATGGCCTTATGGGTATTTATCATAGTGATTAAAACTGGCTAATAAAATAATTCAAGTGTTCAAGTTTATCTATATTAAACCTCTTGAACAGATAAAAACCCCCATCATGGCTGAATGGCGAGGTCCTAAGGCGCCAAGTGCAGCATTTTTGTTACAAACATGATGAAACCACAAATGATAAATCACTCGATACTACAATACAACCAAAAAAAAGTATGTCATTCCGTTGTTTTTGCTTGATCAATGAATTTTTGTTTTTACATATTAATCAAAGTTTTATCAAGGGTTGATAAAGACAATGCAATAAGATTTAACTAAAACCAAGTTCGCAAACTTAACACAGACAAGGCGATTGATTACGTTCCTTTACAAATTGGTATCTTTCATGTTTGGACAAACAAAATGGAACAAAATGAGGTATCTACTCTCTTGGTCATAGTAGGACAAATTCTCACGAAAATGAATGCCAAAAGATACATATTACTCTATCCGTTCCCAATTAATCGTTCTTTACGAAATTACATGCAATTTTGATCGGTTTATAGCATGTATCAAAATTGTCGGAATGAAAAATTTTAAAACTAAATCATATAATTTAATGTTTAAACTATATGATTAACTTTTGAAAATTTTCATTCCGACAATTTTGATACAAGTTATTGGCCGATCAAAATTGCACGTAATTTCATAATGAATAATTAATTGGGAACGGAGGGAGTAACTGATAAAATCGCACAAGATTCTGGAATCTGAATGGACAAATAATAAGAACTTCTTAAACTTGGAGACTGTTTTAATTTGAAAAGTATAAGAACCAGATTTAAAATTGCACTTGAACCCTATAAGGATTGCACTTATAATTAACCAAAAATATGGTCCCAAACTAGACAAGGCAGAAGGCGAGGATACAAACGCGCCAGATGTCATATAGCGTCTGGAATGAATATTATTTTCTGCAGGAAACTTTCACAAAATATTCAAAAATAGAATGTAATTTTTTGAGACCCACATCTTACGAAGTTTAAAATTTTGAAAATGAAGAAATGACTAACAATTTTGCTGTAGATTTTGGTTATAGGATTATGGCAGAATATATTTAAATCGGTAATCAATAATTATGATCATGGTATACAAAGAAACTAGAGTTGTATAATAATACTTGTATTAAAGGACCATATAAAGCACAGAATGCCTAAGATAAAATTAAGGTTAAATTAAAAACACAAAGAAGACACGCAACTATAATCATTTTCCAACCTACCATATCTTAAATTGATCATCAAGCAGTTTCCGATTTGTAGTTTACACAACTTAATCAAGTTTAGTTAAAAAATTAAAACAATAGAATGTCTACGAAAAGGAAATAAAATCATCTTGAATTTTACTAATTAATGAGTCTGAATACGATATTTTTTATGGCGATGTAAACAAAGTATGAGTACATTAATTTTCTATGGACAATATTGCCTGTACAGCTTACTACCTTCCAAAACAATTTATCAAATGTTACGATGATGGCTCCCAAGATATTTATTTTTTCTGTCAGAATATATACAGATTAATTTGGGCAATAGTCACTAGTCAGTATATGCTCTCAAGATATTTGTTTTCTGTGAGAATTGCATACAGATTTAGGCAGTAAAGGTGAAATGTAGAAAGTTGTACGTACCACTTAATTGGAAGAAGTGAAATTTCGTTAAAGGAAAACATATTAATTAAATTTCAGGATTTTCTTCTTTTCTTTGCATGTTATATACAATACATCCGTACCTAAATAAGTGTTCCCTACGAAATACGTGCGACTTGACCATCAAATTTTTCATATTTAAATTACCGAGAAAAATTTAAAAATTCCGTCAACTAGTTCTTAACATTGAGCTATGTGATTAATTTTTGAAATAGTTTTTTTCAGCAATCTAGATATGAGAATGTTACGGGTCAAAGTTTCATGTATTTCTATAAGCGACACTTATTTAGGGACGGGCAAGTATTAAATAATTCAGAACATGATTAATTTATAAAGCTTGTGTTCGTTTTCCGCTTAACATGTAATCATAGAAAATGCAATGTCCACCCTAGCAAATCCAAACAGAGCCGAAACAACTGGTAAGTCGATATCAAAAGGAAGCAAAACTTGGCTTAAAAACAAAAATTGAAGATTTAGAATCATTCATGTAGGGAATGTCTCGTAATTTTATACAAATACAATACTATTATAAATCTTGCAAGATGTGAAGACGTTTGAGAATTTTACTACTACATATGAATTCTTACAAATTCTACTCTTTGAGATGACTTTAGCTAATTCTGCCCAATGCAAGGACCGTCTTTAGCTAATTGCTGGATTAGCCACCTGGGAAACGAATTATTATTCTGAAAATGTTTTTTGTTCCGGAAGTATTTCGCTGCCAAATACATACTCCTATTCGGCTGACTGGTTCACAAGACACTTCTCTAAACTTGTTTCAGAAAATCACCTATTTCTTATACCAAGGTGTTCCTGAAAGTTTTACATTTCCACGTCCCTAAGCCAATCAAAACAAGAACGGGAACATCCCTAACAAACCGGTCAGGTTTCAATTGAAACATCAATATTTTCCTATTTAAGACTCTAAATATTGAATATGAGGAATCTTTGGCTAAGGGATTAAATCAAAGTTTGCTTCCAATATTGAATGAACCTCAGCAAGGGAAGACACCTTATAGTCTGGCTTATACTCCACTGTATCATATTTTGGAGAGTCATATCTCCCTGTTTCATCGAGTAAACACGTATATGCTCCAGCTCGTTTCCCACAAGCCACCTGGAAATGTTATCAATATAAAAGCCAAACCATGCATTATTATCATATTGAGTTGCATCAGGATAAAAAATAAACCAAAATGATATGAGATTTACTTCTAACTAATGAAGAATTTGGTAGATTGAACTTCCAAGAAAAGGAATTTCGAAAAATGAGCATTCACAGAGACTACTGTCTACTTACATGTTGGAAGTGACTCAAAATGAGACAAAAACTATATGGAACCATGCAATAACAGTTCATAGTTGATACATAAAAGGTTTTAATTTGATCAAGAAGTGAATAACTATAACATCGCAAGCTGAACCGAAGATATAAATCAAAAAAAGGTTATTCCCATGACTGCATGGAACATGGATACAGATGTAAATATGGGTAATGCCAATACATTATGATTCTGAAATAGGGAAAAAAAACTCCAAAAGCTAGATTTCATACATACGGATGCGATTTGTGATAAATTAAGAAACTTAAACTTTTATCTTAAAAAAATTAAACCCTCGCCTTGTCTTCATTTATATCGTGTCTCTAAGTTTGAGCTGATCCAATTTTACATACGGTTTATTTTAAAAAGCTTTTAACATGTATCCTTATGGAGTTCCCAAGATCAGTTATCTGAAACCCTGTCCAAATATCGTTCAATATTCCGTGCTCAGTGGTTTGATGCATTACCCAAATGATTAGATATGTAACAAAGTGCGGAAATGCATATCCACACATGTTTTAAACCCTTTTTGCTATACAGCCCTAGATAAATCATACAAACGTGTACCAGTTCTGAAAGTATCCCATGCATCAGCTGTCAATTTGCATGTGTGTGTGTGTGTGTGTGTGTGTGTGTGTGTGTGTGTGTGAGAGAGAGAGAGAGAGAGAGAGAGGTCTCACGTCATCTTTAAGGCTGTCCCCAATCATCATAACTTCATCAGGTGGAACTTCCCAGGCTGTACATATATGTAGAAGTGGAGCAGGGTCTGGTTTGAATGGCCGAAATTCTCTGCTTAATGCCGGAGCAAAGGTCACCTGCAAAATCCATTAGTTAGGTCCTACAAACCGAAACTAGTATAATGTATTAAAACATCAAACAAAAGAATGGTCAAATGTTATGCAGAGGCTCACCCCAAACCGCTGATGAAACAAATCAACGGCCACCTTGACATTGCGGGTGATTAATCCCCTTCTGAAAGAATATAAACATTTTACCCTTGGCAGTCAGGAGGTGACAAATTTAAGTGTTGGTGGGAGGAAAAAAAGTTAAATATTAAGAGTCCAGATATTCTGTTTCCCAGATGTGTCCCCTTCTCTGTCTCCTTGTTCGTTTTGACTTAAATTTAATTATTTGTGACTATAAATATGCCAATAACCTTTTGGAATATAATTTAAAAAATTTAATATATTATGTACATCTTTTTTAGTCCAAACAACTATTTTTCAAATTAAACATAGAAGTTACAGATATTTTTTTTGCCTGTAAAATGACTAATTATAATTCGTTTTTTCATCAATAATTATTGAAGTGGTGTATTTATATCTAAAAATAAGTTTGGAAATCAAAAAACTACTTTTTCTTAATTCTGAAGCAAATATAACTAGAGGGGATGGAGG
The DNA here is from genome assembly GCA_963682055.1 of Primula veris. Taxonomy (NCBI): domain Eukaryota; kingdom Viridiplantae; phylum Streptophyta; class Magnoliopsida; order Ericales; family Primulaceae; genus Primula; species Primula veris. Next base: position 23,738,343 of record OY821743.1, on the reverse strand, counting down.
ATGGGGCACTAATAAGGGAACAGAGGATCCTCACTAGTCACTAATATATTAGCATCAATAGCTTGTTTGGTTGCAAACTTTGAATTCAATTCAATCGTGTTTTTTTTTTTTGATTTATACGACATCAGCTGGATTACGTGAGTTTCTAGCCTGAAAACGTTAAGAGTTTGTAATTGGATCAACCCAGCTTTTTCTCGGTCTCAAAGAAGCCAGCTTATTTGTCTAAAACCACTGAAAAACAGCCCTCAGACATCAACAGAAATATTGTTTCCAAGGCTGACTGAGTGCTTGCAGAGGGCTTTTCATTATGAAAAACAAGTTGGAAAGGCTCCTTGTGCTTTCCCTTGATAATAAAGAAAATGTACAGATATGTATGTAAGTACAAGCTTAAGAAATCAAGGAAATAGGGTGTTACCGAATATTTCTTGAATCGAGGAAAGCACAAAGTTCCAATGCACCTGCACCAAAATTTGGCCTAACAGAATGTTACTTAGATGTCGAAGAAGCAAAGAAAGAAAAAAACAAAAACTGAATCCCAAAGAAGATATGTTCACTAGAATACTTTCACCGCAAAATAGAAATACTAACATTAACAAGCCAATAGATTTAGTTACTGAAAGTCACAGATTTAGTTACTTCAATACTAATTTCCGGATCTTTTTCTTGCCCATAAGAAGCACCGAAAAAAGCATCCACATAACAAGAAAAGTCACAGCTATTACCACAAAAATCCCAACTCCAACTCAGGACATAAAATAATTGATTGTATGCACTATCAAATAAAAATTGGTACAGATAGCAAACAGAAGCGTAATGACTAAAATTGTTCAACAAGGTTTAGGAAACGAATTAATTTTGCCACCTGAATTCCAGGAGAACCACATATACTCGTTATGGGGGGGAAAACCTAGCCACTTCTGACCTCATATAAAACCATCACCGAGCATACTTTAAAAGAAGAATTACAGATAAAAAGATAAGGTCACGAATCTAAACTTAACGATCAACATTACTTCAAGACTCTAAGCTTGAAAATTACCGTAATAATTGGTCATAAGTTTTACTTAGTATTGTACTGCAACTTCATTCGACATTGACAGATAACTTGTTAATAAAAACAATTAAGGCGCCAAGCTAAGTTGAGCTAACAGAATAAAATGGACATTAGGCACCATTATTGCCTGACAAAATCGTCTGGATAAATTAACTGCAGTGTTTTGTTTGGTATGAGCCTAACAGGAAAATTCATGATTACCATATATCTTTAAATTTGGGACACTAAGCAGAATTTGTTCAGCTTTTTTCAACATAGGGAACATGTCACAGGTTCCTTTAATTCTAAAGACACTAATTATCCTTTAAATAAATTGTATGCGTACGCCACAATTTTTTTTGTGGGCAAAAAATAACAGCAAAAGTTGGCTTCTGAAATCTGTTTCCAGGGGAGTTTACATCTTCATACTTCAATAACCGTAAAATTATAGGAGAAAAAAAAATGCTAATTTAAAAAAGAATAAATATTCCAATAACAATTTTCAACCTTTATACATGTCCATTTAAAGCTATACATATACGTCCTATATTTTAGGGAAAAATATACGTTTAGTGTACTGTACTACCAGTGTTTAACGATTTAGGTACAAGACTACCATTTTTAACAATTGAGGTACTAATCTACGAAATTTGTCACAATTGAGGACCTACCGTTAAACAAAATGATGAAATTGCACTTACGTTTCATTGCCTATCACATGGTGAATGCAATTATTTCAACATCCGCCAAAAATAGATCCCAAATGTGAGATATAGCGATTGCAATTTCGTCGATTTATGTTGTTAGTCCCTTAATTGGACGAAATTTCGTAGTTTGGTACCTCGATTGTTAAAAATGGTAGTCCATTACCTAAATCGTTAACCACTGGTAGTACAGTACTTTAAACGTATTTATTCCCTATATTTTAGCTAAGAAGCAGGAATTTTGGATATTGTTTAAAAAATACTGTATCTGTTACCAGCCTGACTTGTCAGAGCCCCTGTAACATACTGCTCTGCTACACCGTTAAACCACATAAAATTCTCACTAAAGGCCGAATAAAATTAATGAGAGGAGCAACATTTAAACAAGACAAACGATACTGTACCATTACCATAGTCGAAAAACAAACTTAACGGAACTCGTTACCCAATTCTGGCGCAAATTAAGATTAATGCTTAAAAGAAGGTGAAGAAATCGTGTATATCGGGCTTCCATTTACTGGAGGCGATTTGAGTCACTACTTTTGATATTGTGTTTTATCCTATACAATCTTTGGTAAAGAACCTAAAATAAGTAGAGGAGCACGCCATAAACAAGGCCAAACCAAACCGATACACAAACGATGTCCGGCTATTACAAACTTAAAGGGATTCGTTTCTTGTTTCAGTGCAAAAAACTAAGAATAAATGCCTAAAAGTGATGAAAATAAAAGTTCTATTAGCCAAGCATGACCTGGAGGGGATCAATAACCTACTATTCCAAGTCTGCAATCCTAGTGTACGCCTTCAGCTGATTGTTGGGCTCCTAAGTTAAACACGTAAAATAGTCTACTCTATATCAGCTCATAGAGCTGGAGTTAACAAAAAATTCCTTTAAAAAGCCATATCATAAAAAAGGTAAGTAACTGAGAAACTCAACTCAACTAAACTCAGCATTCAGTTCGTTTGCAAAATTGGTAGCGAATGGACCTTATTAAAAACTGGCTAACAGAGGAGTAACTAGGACTATCCTGAAAAAAACTAACGCATCATGCATATTAAAAAAAAAAACTAATGTACTTTATAAGGCAACTTTATTGCCGATTTAAGCCTTTCAGTTACTAATAGAATACAATGCCATCTTAAACTCCATACAGTTCTCGATAAACCGTATAATATAACTAGGCCCCTAGGGTCCGAAAATTCAACAAGCTGAATGTGATTTATTACACAATTTGGGTGCAAAAACTACTAAATGTTTAAAAGTGATTAAATGAAAATATTAACCAGGCATTGTCTGGAGGTAACCTAGCCCATTCCCTTCAAAATCAACAATAATTTCATAAGATCTCTGTTGCTAATTTGTACTCCAATTCTCAATATGATGCAATTTTTCTATGCCGGACAGATTTTCGGCCCAAACTTTACACTTTTGACACCAAAAGTTAACAAAGATTATCAGAAAACAATGTAAAGAATAGCAAGTATAACTAGGAATCGTGGGTTTCCATTTATATATATTTATTACACTTACATATACATAAAAATTTGAAAGACACTATTAATATTAGCAGCGGTGTATTAATTCAGTGTAAATATCAATGCTCTAAATAAAAAGAAGCAATTGAGAAACAAAATAATAATAATAATAATAATAATAATAGAAATAGAAAAAAGGGTTATGAACCGGGCATGATCTGGAGGCGGTCGAGGCCATCTTTCTCGAACTGTGCGATAACTTCATATGCCTTGTTTTGCTTATCAGGTGTCCAATTCTGGATATGATGTAGTATATCTATACCGGAAGGGTTGTTAGCCCGAACAGCATCATATTGATCTTGACCCAGTACAGATTTATACATGGATTGGAAATCGATGACCGGGACTGTTAGTGTCCCGTCCATATCGAAAACTATTCCTTTTAGCTTCGGCTTTATGATGCTACTCATTGCCCTTGTTGTTAGAGATGGGATTATGATGGGTCGTGTGATGGGTATGAGCATTTGAGTGAGCGAGGGGATTTTAAGAAATATTTGCATTTGCATTTGCATTTGATTGAGAGGTTTGGGGAAAAAAATGTATGATTAATGTAGTGTAAAAAATATGTTTAACGATGGAGAACTTACTATTCAGGTAGCGCCGCTAAATTAATTGAATGGAAATTAGTCAATTTTTATTTTGATCATATTTTTTGTAATTTGTATAAATATAACCTTTAATTTTCTGAAATATCTCATTTTAGTATAAATTCAAAAAAATCAGATTTAAAAAAAAAATACCAATTTTTTTTTTGAAAAAACCTTTAAAAATGCAGGAAATCCGAAAAAAGCACAAGAATTTTTTAAAAAAACCAAGGAAAATCTAAAAAACCAATAAAAATTAAAAAAAAAACCCTTCATTACTTCACACTTTTGTTTTCTCTACACAGTAAAATTCAGTCGGTTTTCTAGCTATCTGATGGTGGGCAACTGCTGGAATCTATTAAGACATAGCCCCGTGTCACCCAACGGACCTTTTTTTTTTTTTACTTTAGAACTTTTCGGATAGGCAGTTACACTGGACGATCTTCACCTTTCGTTACACTTCTGGCGTCATTTTCACTTGCCACTATGTAGTATTTTGATGGAGATAAAGCAACATGTGTATACACATGATATTTTTTAGAAGTATTGAAAGCAAAAGCTGCAAACAGTAGTTTGACGTTTGAACCTGGTTTATCATCAGTTTTTATTAATCATCAGTTATACCATAATTCTATTACAACCTTAGCTTCTATGTAAAAAGATACTGTATCCTTTTTCCACAATGATAATAGATGTTCATCAATCCAACTTGAAGCGAAAACACATTATAGAGTAATAGCTGCTATCAAACAGGTCATAATATACAGCTCCACAACATAGAATGTTATTTTCACCCCGATACTAAAGAATCTCGATCTAAAACATGTATCTATCAGTTTCGATGTAGTGATGAACCTTAAACGAACCTTATTGCGCTCAAACTTTCCAAGAGGAGACGAAGTCACATCATCTTAGTCCATGAACCCAAAAAAGGAAAAACAGCAATCAGAAGTCTCAACAGCAAGGGAATCTCAACTCCTCGCTCTTTCCTGACAAATCTTCCTTCTTTTCTCGACCGCCCTCGTTTCTTATCTCTTCTCATTCTCCTCTCATCAAGCTCCTTCCCTCTATCCAGGTCATCCCACCCTTTGAATATAGACGAATCTTTGACTTCCTCATCAATTCCATCATCGTTCAGTGCCCATTCTTCTACAATATCTATATTACTCGTGCTTCTGCTACGCGGCTTCTTCTCATTGGCTCTGGACCCGAGTTTTGAATCATTTATCGTTCCCCACAACTTATTGAAAGGTAAAGCCACTAGCGATAATCCGACTGGAACTGCTAATGCAAGAAGAAAAGCTTTGAGACCCGTAGCTAATAGCATCGATATTAGGACAGGCGTGAGCCACCACCCATAGAATCGGAATACCTGCTCTAGCCAAAATGGAAAACATTTCCATATATTATTAATCCCGATTTTAATTCAGGTCTGTTATTTTCCATCTTTTGTCTCTAATAATATAAATTATAAGCTAGAGGACCTCGATACATACAAAAAATTGAAAATAAATCCAGATCATGATAATCTACCCTGTCTCACAATGTTATGGGCGAATTAGTAAGTGATGTAGTCTTGACTATAACTTTTTCAGGTTTTAAACAGTTAGCGCCATAAATACCTTCCAAAAAAAAAACAGTTAGCACCATAAATACTAAATCAGCAGTGTCTGTTTGCTATTACTAAAGTCAGCTACTTATCATGATCTTGCAACTAGGGCTAGAATGTAGCAGGTTTAACCGACTCTAAACTTAAAGTTGCAGTTATCAATTTCTTTTTTGTGTGATTTTTTCTTGATTATGAACTGGCGAGTTAAGCATTAACTTCTTCCTCAAAGTGCAGGTTTGTTATCAAGTAGCAGATTTTGGTAATTAACCAACCTGACTGGCCCAGTAACTGCAAATAAAATAAAAATACGGCCTTATTCGTTGTAATTTTTGATCTTTTTCTTCCGTCTATGATCTGCAGTCACTTTTCGGGTGTCTGATATAGTAAAGATGGAAGTTGGAATCAGAATAAAGTTTGACAATATTCTCACACTCAATTAAGTCACTTAAAATGGTCAAAACCTGGAACAAAACAAGCCTTCGAAACAGAAAAAAAGGCCATAAACTTTTTTATCATGACATCATTATTAAATATTCATGCAGCGTTAAAATACCCGTGGAAGTCCAATGAAAGTAAAATGAGTTTGACCACTGGGAGAAAAAAATTGAGGGCGCTAACAAAATAATTAGAATAGTAATTTTAAACTATAAGGACTATTATATGCTACAATAAAAAGCATGAGTATCAGACAATTAATGTTCAAAACTAAAAGATCAAACATAATTAATATCTAGCTAGTTTCCCATTACTGTCTAATGCCACAATGCAATATTATTTCAACTATGGTAGGATCTATAAGGATCAAACAGAATGTGTTTATTATGAATTTTTTAAATAGAAAAAAGGCTTACTTACTCTATAATAATTACAGTACCATTGATAACAAATTGTTTATTCCATCTCAATGTAATCACTCACTTTTGGAAATAAATCATTAACCCATCAATTGAAGAACTGGAATTAGGGGTAAATAAAAAGGCAGATAAATACTATACACTTCATCTGTGCAATAATAATAGTACACTTGGGTTTTTCAGGTAGTTTAAGAAAATTAGTTAGTGCATTTAAAAATCAATGTTCTTCCGAATTTGTCGTGCGACCAGTAATGCTATACACACATATATACCATTATGCGGCATAATTATATGGGTGAGATTCTTTCATATCTTAAGGGATTTTAAATAATAGAGGTGTACACAATCTGTGTATATTGATCTGTGCCAATAGCATTACTGTATAAACTCTGGAAAAAGGTTTATGAGTATTATAGCAAAAAGAAATAACAAAGCTGGATAGTAAAATAAACTAGTATAAAATAAGCCAATTTAAAAGGTATAATGACAAATAACAAGAAGTCCGAATAAGCCAAAATACGCGCACTCATTATCGAGGTGGACAATTAAACACTTTGAACTAAATGAGCAGTGCATAATTCTAATTATCAGAGTAAAAAGGATAAAGCTCAAATTTAGTGGTACGTACCAAGTAGTAGTAATCGTAATAGTAATATAGAGTAGGTAGTAATGAGTTGGGAAAAAGAGCACCTTAAAAATGAAGATAGTGTCAAGTATTTCCTCAACAACCCCGTTCGGCATGTTATGGTCGGACGAGGACGAAGACGAAGACTTGGAGTGGGAATAGCGGTGGAAATCTCGGCGAGAGTAGGAGCAGCATAGAAGAGAAGAAAATGTGGGAGGGTTTGGGGAGGGAGTGTTTAATAATAATCCTACTCCTACTATGTTGTTGTTGTGAGGTTTTATTAGAGAGAGATAAAGGAGGTGACTAGTAGTAGTACCGGTTTGTGTATGTAATTGGAAACTCTTCTCCATTAGTATTATACCTCCTCCTCCTCCTCCTCTCATCCCCCTTTTCCACTCTCTTTCCCTCTCTTCTAATTTAAACCACAAAGTATGTTCGGATCCACTTTATATAACTTTTTTTTTTACTTATCTTATCCCATCTAATATATTCTTTTAAGTATAATGGTTCTCGATTATTTATTCTAGTCAAAATTCGTAAAATTTATTCTTACTTTTCTATATGTTCTTTTGTAAATGATATTTTTACATATGAATAATGAATTTATTTTTTAAAGTTATTTATTAACTTGGTTGTAAAAACTAAACAAATTAACGAGGGACTATAAATTTTTTTGCTTCCTATTGATCAACAATGTGTTTGGTTGATTACTGAATCACGTAAACATTACATAATCACTTAAACACTACAAACTAATATAGTAATCATAATAATAATATGTATATATATTTTTAAAATATGAGTATATATTACGGTTTTACAATTCGGGTATACGGATTGATTCTACGGGTTAGTTTTACGGGTCGGGTCCGCGGTAGAGAGTTGAGAACCATAGCCGCCCTAAGAACCAACGAGGTCGGGTTGGGTAGACCCAAAAACTGTTCCGTGACGAGTCGCTTCTTACGGTTTTTGGGTATTTACGGTGCGATTTTTAGATATTGAGTATTTTTGACACCCCTATTTGTGAGTCACCGTTAACAGCCGCATCTGTTATCTCAAAACATAATTTTCACTAAAATTTGATGATTACGATATAAAAAGTGCTATAAATCAGGAACTTTATAAATTTCTATGAGCAATCTATATAATTCAATTGTTGAATATAATAATAATAAACTATCGCGTGTCCAAATTTTGTGTTTGAAATATTGTTATGATTATTAAATGACAATAAACAAATAAAAAGAAATAATATATGGTTATTTATAAGTAAATTAATAAGAAAACTGAAATTTTGTATAAATATAAACGGTTTCTTAAAATATATAAAATATGTTATATTTAAGAAAATGTTTACTAATCAACAAAATAACAGAAATGTTTTACACCACTATCTAGCTTGATTTATATTATGTCACGAACTATGCCATCCCCGTTACCATTTAATTCTTAACGAACTAAACTCAACAATAATTCGTATCAAAATGATTAAAATTTAAAATTTAAAAGTTAATCATATAATTCAAATGTTAGATTATATGATTATTTTTTAAAAAAAATGATTAACAAATATCACAAGCTATTTATCTAAACAAACATCACTCACTAAATAACTAACAAAAAAACTCAAAGTTTATACTTTGTCTATTTATAAATCAAAATATATATCTTAAAAATAATTATAAAAAATAATCTAACTCATAATAATTAGAAAAATAGAATAAATATGTTAAATTACAAAAAAGTGATTTATTTAACCAAAAAACGTTTTCTTCCACCAAAAAGTGGCAAAAAAACTTCGTGGTCTTTTTTCCATAATCTGTACCTTTTTTTTTATTGGATTTTAACCCTTTTTTTTCAGACTTCATTTCTTTTTTTCAAACTTTATAGCCTATTTTCAAACTTCGTACCTTTATATCGTACTTAATAAAGAAAATTCAAACTCTGTACCATTGTTTGTATACTTCATACTACATTTTTTTTTTCAGACTTCATAATATTTTCTTAAAATTTCATACATATTTTTTCTAATTTATACCCAAACTTTTCGAGTTATATTTAATTTCTTTCAAAGTTCATGCCCAAATTTTTTCCCAGTTTATACTTAATTGTGTCAAAGTTTCCACTTATAAACCCATAACCCAACTTGTTACGATTTTTTTTACATTATTTTAAGATTTCGTCACTGTAGACACGCAAATTTTTCGGCAAATAAAAATATGCCACGTGTCTCCTATAAAATAAAATATTCTAAATTATGTATTAGTATTTTCAAAATCAAATGAATATTATCTTTTGGTTTAAATTATAAAAGCGATAAATGTCATTTTCTTTGACTATATTTTAATTTTTCTCGCAAACAATGAAAATACTTCTATTTTAGTACTTGTTTGTTTAAAATTACAAAGAAATGGTAGGCCAAAGAATGATTACATTTAATTATGGAACATTTTGATACTAAACTCAAACTAAAAGACCATTTTGATCCTAAACTCAAACTACAAGACCATTTTGATCCTAAACACAAACTACGAGGGGGCGATATCGCGATAAAGACCACACCAACTACTATAAATAGATGGCCAACCCAAGCCTAAAAAGGGGACACAAGTTGAAGGCCAAAGGTGAAGCCAAATCCAAGAGAAAGAGAAGCTCTACCGAAGTCAAGCCATCAACCACCGAAGCATTCGAAGATCTTCATCAAGCCCGAAGAACTTCAAGCAAGCTCATCAACAAATTCAAGACAAATCCACCATTTGATCCGCAAGAAGCTCCAAAGGCCGCGAATTAAGTGTTTTTCAAGACCAAGCATTCGAAGATCTTCATCAAACCCGAACAACTTCAAGCAAGCTCATCAACAAATCCACCATTTGATCCGCAAGAAGCTCCAAAGGCCGCGAATTAACTGTTTTTCAAGACCAAGCATTCGAAGATCTTCATCAAACCCGAAGAACTTCAAGCAAGCTCATCAACAAAATCAAGACAAATCCACCATTTGATCCGCAAGAAGCTCCAAAGGCCGCGAATTAAGTGTTTTTCAAGACCAAGCATTCGAAGATCTTCATCAAACCCGACGAACTTCAAGCAAGCTCATCAACAAATCCAAGACAAATCCACCATCTGATCCGCAAGAAGCTCAAAAGGTCGCAAATCAAGGGTTTTTCAAAACCAAATATTCGAATATATTTATCAAGCCTGAAGAACTTCAAGCAAGATCATGAACAAATTCAAATAACATTCTCATTCGATCCTCAAAAACACTTCAAAACCATAAATCAAGTGTTTCCCAAGATCAAACTCACAAAGAAGTACAAGTCAAGATCAACCTCAAAGCTCAAGCAAATAAACAACTCAATCCTCACCAAACTATTGGAGCCAATAAGAACTCATTTGAGAAGAGATTAATCAAAGGATTTATATTTTCTTTATTTTAGAAAATATTCAGAGATTTTACCCGCAAAATACAAATAAATAAAATTATTTTGCTTTCTCCATTTATTTTCTGTCTCGGTATATTAGATAGAAAAATTTGTGTGAAACAAATTTTGGCACACCCGGTGGGACCATTTCTGCCATTCATCTTTTCTCTTCGTCAATCGATCAACCATTCATGGCTCAAAATAAAAATACGCAAAACAGTCACATCATGATGACCCGAAGCAAGTCTGCTGTCCAACTATCAACACCCTCATTCCTTGTCATGGGCAAAAAGGTAGAGGCTACCTCCGAAGTGAAAGCAAATTTCAAAGATGGTACATGGGCAAGTGACTCTTCTGATGAAGAAGGCTTGATTGGAAACCATCACTTGGAGGACAACTCAGATTCCATAAATACTCCCCGTTCAGTTGTTGCTACTTCAACAAACTCAACAAATATGCAAGTACTGGTGATAAACGCTCCTACGGTGGAAGAACAAGTTAATGCAATCGCTGGGACCCTAGAAACTTTAATGAAGGCTCTTAATGAACGAGACGCTCAGATGGCGATATTGACTGACAGAGTTCAACAATTGGCAGAGCCACGCCAAGGGGAGAATCGACGTAGAACTGAAGGAGGTGAAGGTTCTTCAAATGAGGAAAGGCCCTTAGAAATAACGAATGGTGTAATCCCTCTAGAGCAGCTGAAAGAGTTCATACTGGGTACCGTAAAAGGAAAATATGAAGAAGTGGCACATTCCTCCTTCGGCTATGTCAAACCTTACACACGGAGAATCGAACATTTGAGGATGCCTTACGCATATCAGCCACCCAAGTTTCAACAATTTGATGGCAAGGGAAATCCTAATCAACACATTGCACATTTCATCGAGACTTGCAACAATGCAGGGACTTATGGGGATCTCATGGTGAAGCAATTTGTCCGCACACTAAAAGGAAATGCCTTCGAATGGTATTGCGACTTGCAACCGGGATCAATAGACACTTGGGAACAATTGGAGCAAGGATTCCTTAATCGTTTTTATAGCACTAGGCGCACTGTGAGCTTGATGGAATTGACAAATACTCGCCAATGGAAAGACGAGCCTGTTGAGGACTACATTCATCGATGGAGGGGATTGAGCTTGAATTGCAAAGATAGACTGTCCGAAACATCAGCAATAGAGATGTGTGTTCAAGGCATGCATTGGGGATTGTCCTACATTCTCCAAGGAATAAAACCAAAAACATTTGAGGATTTGGCAAGTAGAGCTCATGACATGGAAGTTAGTATCTCGACTAGCAGTGACCAAGCTCTCCTACTTCCAGGAACCCAAAAGACTCCAAATAAACAAGATGGAAGGAAATGGATCAAATCTCGTGCAATAACTGATAAAAGAGAATCGTTTGTCGTGTCAACTCCATCTCAAAGCCTTCCTCCCATCAAGGTGAAAGCTAGCATGAAGAATGTTGAAGATGACAAACCCAATGTAAATCAAAGAAGCGAAAAAAGAAGACTCACGCTAAGAGAGATGCAAGAGAAGGAATACCCGTTTCCTGATAACGAAGTTCCTCGCATGCTAGAGGAACTCCTCGTACTTAAGCTAATCGATCTTCCACAAATGAAACGTCCCGAAGAGGCCGACAAAGTTGATGATGCAAATTATTGCAAATTCCACCGTCTCGTCAGTCACCCAACCCACAAGTGCTTCGTCTTGAAGGAGAAGATCGTACAATTGGCCGCTCAAGGAAAAATCTCTTTGGAGGATGAAGAAATAACTACTGCCAATTACACATGTATCATTACAAATCCAGAGTTTGAAAGCATGGACGAGAGAAGGACAGTCATGATTCAATTTGGATCTTTGCCGCCAATTGCAATCATCATGCAAAACTCGAGCACTGAAGGCAATACCTCGTGGACTTATGTTAGCCATACGAGAGGTTCAAGATTATCCACCAGCGAAGAATTGAGTGAGTTTGAAGAGGGAGAAGACTACCTTTCAAATAACCCACAACTACTACAAAACGTACCAGTTCACTCCATTTATGAAGGACAGCCTATTTATGAATTCAAGAAAGACGGCCATTGCTTCTTTGACGTTTGTGAATACGAAGATTGCTTGGATGACCAATGGGATGACTTCTTTGAAGACGATGAAGAAGCTAAGAGAAAGAGTAAGAAAAAGAAAAATAAGAGGAAATCAACCCAACAATCACTACGGGAAAGATACGAAGCTAGAGACCCAAGTGTTGGCCTGTTGGGTGAGCCATCAGGAAAGTTTGACTATTTTGTCCAATATACCAAAAAGAAAGAAGTGGGAGGATCAACACCACCCACATGGGAAGATTTTCATAGAGAAGACGAGAGATCGAATAACCCACAACCATTACAAAACGTACCAGTTCACTCCATTTATGAAGGACAACCTATTTATGAATTCAAGAAAGACGGCCATTGCTTCTTTGATGTCTGTGAATGCGAAGATTGCTTGGATGACCAATGGGATGACTTCTTTGAAGACGATGCAGAAGCTAAGGGAAAGAGTAAGAAAAATAAAACTGAGAGGAAATCAACCCAACAATCACTACGGGAAAGATATGAAGCTAAAGACCCAAGTGTTGGCCTGTTGGGTGAGCCATCAGGAAAGTTCGACTATTTTGTCCAATATACCAAAAAGAAAGAAGAGGGAGGATCAACGCCACCCACATGGGAAGATGTTCATAGAGAGGACGAGACAAAAGAAGTCGATCAATCTCTCAACTTTACCAATCTACTTGAAGATTCCTTAGAAACACTCAAATTCGAAAGCAATGGCCAACCTTCGCATGCGCTAGGGTTGTGTAAAGACTTCTGCCTGGAGTGTCAACAATTTCTAAAGAAAATGTATGAGGCCGACGATAAGCAAGTTGGGGTGCTAAAAGAATCCGAGGGGGATTACTATGTGCAGCGACTCCAAGGGAGAGTAGTTGAAGAAACATCAAATCCAGATATTAGTACGGGAGTGCCTATTGCATACTACTATCGAGGCAAGCCGATCTACAAGTTTAAAGAAGACAACGGTCATTGCTTCTGGGATGTTTGCGAGTGTGAAGGTTGCGTGGAGGATGGTTACTTCGAAGATGAAGAGGACGAAGACTACTATCTTTCTAATTCATGCAATGTTGCAAGTATAGAGGAGTACACGGAAGAAAGCGAATGTGGTTCGGATGAAATTTCGGGAACATCATTTCAAAAAGAAGAGGTGAATCAAGTGGCAGACGTGACAACTATTAACTTCTCTGATGACGATTTGGTGCTTGACACAAAACCTCATAATCGCCCACTCTTTGTTTCTGGATACATGCAAGACAAAAAGATAAATAGGATTTACTAGATGGGGGGTCCGCTGTCAATATTCTACCACTGCGTACGTTAAACGATCTTGGAATTCCAACCAACGAATTATCACAAAGTCGTCTCATGATCCAGGGCTTTAATTAAGAAGGACAAAGGGCCGTTGGAAAAATCCACTTAAAGCTTGTGATAGATGAAATGGTGTCGAGTGCGTTGTTTCACGTCCTTAATGCGAAAACTTCTTATAATATGCTTTTAGGACGACCATGGATTCACGAAAATGGAGTTGTCCTGTCTACACTTCATCAATGTTTCAAATATTGTAAGGACAATGTGGTGAAGAGGGTTATAGCTGATGATAATCCATTCAACGGAGTGGAATCATATTTCGCAGACGCTAAGTTCTACATGGATAAAGGGAAAGAAGTAGAACCATTTGTATCTGCTCCCTCTCTAGGTCCTATAAAAGAAAATGAAAAGATCGACAAAAGAAAGAAGACTGGAGTAGATGTTACAAAAGGCAAAACAGGGACTAAGCTCTCGTCTCAAACTATTAAGTCGTTAAGTGCTGATAGTCACAAAGGTGGCGACTTAACTTTTCCTATAACATCAATCAAGCAAGTTGGGGTACTTAAAGGATTTGTTAGACCAACACATGGCCCATTAACCGAGCATGGAGATTCATCAAAAGAAGTTTTCAGCCCAAAAGCATACAAAATGCTCGCAAATGCAGGCTATACATCTAAGGAATCAAGCCCCCTTGGAAAACTTACTCCGACAGTAATGGGGGAAGAATGTTACGGCCTTAACCAAACTCAGTGCAGGTTGAAACAAAAAGGCTACATAGTAAAAGGATCTCGTGCAGGGATTGGGTACAAGCCGCCTCAACCAGCAAAAATAATCGTAAGAAAATCAAGCAACTGTTATATCACGTTCGAAGAAGAAGACTCAACACCAAAGTGTGAATCTTATGGCTCAAATGATTTAGAACCTCGTCGGCAATTATGGGGGGGAGAGCCCATTGTCCAACGGCCTCACTCATCTCGAACTATACCCCAAAGTTTTGAAAGGTTAACTATAAGGGGAGGCCCAATTCTCATAGAGTCGACAAGCAAAAGAGAACCTTCACTAGAAATATTCCTGAGAAGAAGAAGGTCGGTATTCGAACGTTTAGGCGCGACCAAAAGAGCTTCAGTATTTCAAAGGTTAACAAGGAGAAAATCAGTTTTTAAGCGTCTGGGGGCATCTGAAGGGAAAACTTGGTCTGCTCGAAGGCACCATAAGAGAACTGTGAAGTATGTAGAGGATGAAGATATATTGCAACTAGAAAAATTGGAAATTACAACATCATACCACATCACTCTCACGGATGAGGACGAGCAAGTTGAGGGAGATGAAGAAGAGGCACCAAAAGAATTTGAAGAAGGCGTCCAATCCACTGTTGATGAATTAAAAGAAGTAAATCTTGGCACACTGGATAATCCGCGACCAACATACTTAAGTGCACTTTTAACCGATAAAGATAAAGAGGGCTACATCAAGTTGCTTAAGGAATTCAAGGATGTTTTCGCTTGGAGTTATGAAGAAATGCCAGGGCTGGACCCAAAAATAGCAGTCCACCACCTAGCGGTAAAACATGGAGCACGGCCAGTTAAGCAAGCTCAACGGAGATTTCGAGCAGAATTGGTTCAGCAAATTGAGTTGGAAGTTAACAAGCTCATTGAGGCAGGGTTCATAAGAGAAGTAAAATATCCAACATGGATCTCAAGCATAGTTCCTGTGAAGAAAAAGAATGGCCAGATTCGAGTATGCATTGACTTTCGAGATCTCAACAATGCATGTCCTAAAGATGAGTTTCCGCTACCCATAACCGAACTCATGGTTGATGCTACAACTGGGCATGAGAATTTGTCGTTCATGGATGGATCGTCTGGGTATAATCAAATCCGCATGGATCCACGAGATGAAGAGATGACAGCCTTTCGCACGCCTAAAGGTATCTGCTGTTACAAGGTGATGCCATTTGGATTAAAGAATGCTGGCGCAACTTACCAAAGAGCAATGCAAAGGATCTTCGATGACATGCTCCATAAGAACATTGAGTGCTATGTAGACGACATCGTTGTAAAGACCAAAAACCACCATCAACACCTCGAAGACCTGGAGGCGGTTTTCAACCGATTACGACGCTTTCAGCTCAAGATGAATCCTCTTAAATGTGCCTTCGGAGTCACATCGGAAAAATTCCTCGGATTTATCGTTCGCCACCGAGGAATCGAAATCGACGAATCCAAAATCGAGGCCATCATGAAGGTACAAGCCCCAAGAAATATTCACGAGCTAAGAAGCCTACAAGGAAAACTCGCGTATATTCGACGATTCATCTCAAACCTGGCAGGTCGTTGCCAACCTTTCAGTCGACTCATGAAAAAGGGGACCCCATTCGAATGGGATGAATCATGTGATAATCCTCTTGACGCAATCAAGTCTTACCTAGTAAATCCCCCTGTATTAGGAGCTCCAATTCTTGGAAAGCGTTTACTTCTATACCTTGCGGCACAAGAGCGGTCCATTGGAGGTCTATTAGCCCAAGAAAATGATGTCGGAAAAGAGAATGCTTTGTATTATCTTAGTAGAACAATGACCTCGTGCGAATTGAATTAGACGCCAATCGAGAAAATGTGTTTGGCCTTGGTTTTTGCAATAAAGAAGTTAAGGCATTATTTCCAGGCCCATACAATTCGACTTATATCTAAAGCAAATCCGGTCAAGTACGTTATGTCTAAGCCAGTGTGGTCAGACCGCCTAGCCAGGTGGGCACTTCTCTTTCAAGAATTTGAAATATTCTATGTTCCTCAAAAGGCTGTCAAGGGTCAAGTTCTTGCAGACTTCCTTGCTGACCACCCAATGCCCACTGAATGGGAGCTATCCGAAGACCTACCCGATGAAGATGTAATGTGTATAGAGGTTCAGCCGCCATGGTCAATGTATTTTGATGGGGCCGCTAACAGCGAAGGCGCCGGTGCAGGGGTCGTGTTCCTAAGTCCGGAAGGAGACGTTTTTCCCTATGCTTTCACTCTCACACAGAAATGCTCAAACAATATTGCAGAGTATCAAGCTCTCATATTAGGATTGGATATGGCGCTAAATGCAAAACACCAGCATATTAGGGTGTATAGAGATTCCAAGTTGATCATAAATCAAGTTCTAAATGAATATGAGGTCCAGAAGATAGAATTGATACCATATCAAGGCTATGCCGCGAATCTCATTTCGTGGCTTGGAGATGTTACATTAGACCATGTTCCAAGAAAAGAGAACAAACAAGCTGATGCATTGGCAAAATTGGCGTCCAACATTGCCCTGCCGGACAAACACATGAGCGTTCCAATATGTAAAAGATGGGTAATCCCTCCACAATTAGAAGATGAAGAAAGAATTCCAGAAAATAATGATGAGACCGTAGAGGAAGTTACAGCTGTTTCGGTCCTTGAGATTGAAGAGGAAGACTGGAGGCAATCACTTATCGATTACTTACAACATGGAAAGTTACCCAACGATCGACATAGGAAGATTGATGTGAGACGACGCGCTGCAAGGTTCGTCTATTATAAAAATACGCTCTATCGACGATCTTTTGAAGGGGTGTTCTTACACTGTCTTAGTGGAGAAGTGGCAAAGCAAGCGATGGAAGAAGCACATTCCGGAGTATGTGGCGCTCACCAAACTGGTCCAAAACTTCATTTTCGAATTAAAAGAATGAGGTACTATTGGCCCAGCATGGTTAAAGATTGTATCAATTTTGCCAAAAGGTGTCAACCTTGCCAATTTCATGCTAATTTTATCCACCAACCACATGAACCTTTACACCCTACGGTCGCGTCTTGGCCTTTTGAAGCTTGAGGATTAGATGCGATAGGGCCTCTGCCAAAGTCATCTGGAGGTCATCTTTACATTTTAGCAGCCACAGATTATTTCTCCAAATGGGCTGAAGCTGTGCCTTTGAAAGCTGTGAAGAAAGATACGGTGGTGGATTTCATCAAATCAAATATCATTTTTAGGTATGGAGTGCCACGCTACATCATTAACGATAACGGAACTCCCTTTTACAACAAATTGGTAACAAGTCTATGCGAGAAATTCGGCTTCAAGCAACATAACTCTTCCATGTATAACGCACCAGCTAATGGGCTTTCCGAAGCTTTTAATAAGACACTTGGGAATCTGTTAAAGAAGGTCGTGGCTAAGTCCAAGCGAGATTGGCACGAGAGAATCAAGGAAGCTCTATGGGCATATCGGACGACGTATCGAACATCAACTCAAGCCACCCCATATTCTTTGGTGTACGGCGTGGAAGCTGTTTTGCCCCTAGAAATACAAATTCCATCATTAAGGATTGCCCTCCAAGAAGGATTAACGCTATAAGATAATGCCCGCCTTTGTCTCGAAGAACTCGAATCACTGGACGAAAAAAGGCTTGAAGCGCAACAAAGGTTGGAATGTTATCAAGCTCGTATGTCAAAATCATTCAACAAAAGGGTCAAGCGAAGGTCCTTCCAAAAAGAAGACTTGGTGCTCGCAGTAAGAAGACCCATCATCATGACACGCCGAATGGGAAATAAATTCGTCTCCAAATGGGATGGTCCGCACACGATAATCAAAGTTTATTCAAATGGTGCATACAAGTTACGCTCTCAAGATGGATTAGAAATTGGGCCTATCAACGGAAAGTTCCTAAAGCGCTATTACTCTTGAAGAAATCGAAGACACTACTTGACGCAAGAGTATAAAGTGCATGTTACTCGTTGCCCACATGAGCATAAATTGTGTGGCAACAAAATAAACTACGTTTGGCTTGATCCTTCACGGGTACGTAGGCAATTTGAGACTTGTCTCAAGTTCAGTCATAACTAAAAAAAAAAAAAAAAAAAAAAAAACAAAATGAACTACGTTTGGCTTGATCCTTCACGGGTACGTAGGCAATTTGAGACTTGTCTCAAGTTCAGTCATAACATAACAAAAAAAATCACATCTATTATATCTCACAAGATAAAATCAATTAAGAAAGTAAGAAACGCAAGCAAGACAAATATTGAAAAGGCAAAAATAACCGAATTTATTCAGAATAGAGATTGTGCTGGTTATATCAAATGTCGCAAAAAAGGGGGTGCAAACGAACAAAGAAGCAAATCTCAAATATAAGGAAACAAAAAGAAAGTGCAAGCTAAGAAAACAACTTAAAGTCTACAAGTTCGTCGCGGTAACTCTCTAGAAAACTTGATAAAAATCCCAAATCATTCTCAGCATCTTCACTCTGGGCGCACTTAGCTTCAAGTGTCGAAACTTCCTCGGTCACAACATCAATGTCACGTTGTATTTGAGATACCATAGCCCTCTCCTTCGCTAACGACGATTCCACTATGGCTTTTTCAGCTTCTAACTTCTCGATTTGTGTAGTTATATTTGCGAGTAGTTCTTCTTGATCAGCGACATTGGCCTTGTGTTTACCTTGCTCACCAACCATAGCCGTGGTCAGCCTACTTTTCTCTTCGATGGCCATTTTATGGATATCTCTGGAGTCTGCCTCTAAAGATGATAGTTGTACACTAAATTCGCGAGCCCTTGCAAGCAAATCAAACACCTTCCTCCTCAGTAACGATAAATCCATGACCTTTGTATGCTCCATCGCATCGAGTATCGTTGTAGCAACATCGTCTAGGAAACTCAAGTCTTCAACCGAACACCTAGAGAGTTTTTGGGTAAATTCCGTCCACAAAGAGATGAGATACTTCCTTGCATGTTCCGACACAATATCTTCAGCACCGACAAATATAGAAGCAGCAGGGGAAGCTCGTGGATGCAAGGGTTTCGCTGTTAAGGCCTTTGTCAAAGTCTGGGGTTGATTTGAATTACCTTCTCTAACCAATAAGTCATTTTTTTTTAATCTTGTTGAAAATATCGAGAGAAGTTGGACCTTCGACAGATCCCTCACTACCATTTGGAGCCTTGTCTTCTTCATTGCCGAGTAAGTCCGACATATTTGCTGCAATAGGCAAGTCCCGCATAAAATTCTTGGCAAGTTCGAAATTGTCATCTTCAAGACAAAACTCCACCTTAAAATGAGATGCAAAGGCAATAGTCAAAAATGAAACAATGATAAAGTTACACTTAGGTGCAAAAAAAAAAAAAAAAAAAAAAAAAAAAAAAAAAAAAAAAAAAACTTTGCGTAAGTAAAGTTCTCAAACGTACCACATTCAAGAGTGTGTCCTTTGGCGCACCGTCTGCTGCAAGGTCAACAACTTCTTTCTGAGGAACAATTGCTTTCATCTTCTTGCTTTGATGATGGGGTTCACTCCCGCTCAAGTTATCTTCTGGTTCGGCTTGAGGGGTAGAACGTTTTTCCGGTCGAAAATTGGTGACAGGGACTGGAGGCTTCAACTTTTTGCTTTCAGGAACTTCGACTTCCTTAGGCACAGGCAGGTCAGAAATTATTTTCTTTACAGAAGATATTATAATATGACGTCCCGAAAAAAGGTAGTTCCCATGCGCTTTCTTCAACCAATCAACAAAGGCACCACTTTTATACGTCCTCAGATCTGACACAAGAGGTGGAATAACTGCCTTAGAATCACTGTAATCATTCATACTTGAGCACCAATGCTTAAAGCCCTCTTCAAGTGATGAGTCTCGAATAGCTTTTTCCCCCGATTCGAATGGCACCAGTTGCCTAAACCCGAATTGTCGGCTGAATCGATGAGCATTGTAGGTCTCCAATACAAAACCATCCCCACATCGCAGAGTTAATAAACACGGCCGAATAGCGGCAAATCTCGCCCACTGGTCAACACTTAATGGTTTTGCTTTAAGAAAAGGTGCAAGAGGTTGTCGTCTACACTTAACAAACGAAGTTGCGTTCCAATGAATAGTATCACCAGAATAAATTAACTCACGAGCACGCTTGTCACCTAAGGATTTAGCACCTCCTTGTCCAGAATACTTAGCCATCATCGGGTTAACCGGAGGCTGCGGTATCATGTAGTGGGTATCGAAGTAATAGGCCATCCACGCAAGAACATAATGAATAGGAAGGCTAGCGCTTGACACGCCTGGTGTTGGTGAGTTCGAAATAGTATTCATTCCTCTATATATGCAGGCCAACACTGGGTAGGCGAGACTAATTTTTGTGCCAGTGGCCATTGAGGCAGCGGGTTTAAATATGGTAGGACGAATATGAAGATTGTTTCCCTCGGGTAGAACAAATGTGCATAGCCAACAAGACAAGAACGCTGCAAGATATACCTCCATAAAAAGATGATCTGGGACACTCAGCAATGCAAAAGTCTCTTTAGCACACGACGACCAACCTTTGACATTTTTTATGACACCACTTGGATTTCCGTGATACTTCGGACGCTTTTCCTTTGATAGTGATTGCACGGTGGGTTTGGCGTGCCATAGATCACCCTTGAACCAAAAATCCACCCAATCGACCATAGATACCTTATCTTTTTTTGGTCAGAAGGTGAAAAGCCGAAAGCAAAAATCGGCAAGCACGGAACGTTTTCGGATTATTATCGTTGGACCGTAATTCATCGGGGTAGGGGATGACCTCATCAAAAATTGAACCAAATACAGGAAGCCCACCGATGGCATATAGATCCCAAAGTGAAATGGATGCCTCCCCCGCCGAAGTATGAAGAGAATTGGTCTGGGAACACCACGATTCGCAAAAGGCACGGAGAACGTCGATTTCCTTCTCATATGTAAAAAGGGACGCATAGATGGCATCATACAAATCAGCATTTCTCAAAATAGAACACTCACGACCCAGAACGTCTTCCAGCCACTCCCAATACTTCGGTATATAAGAAAATTTGCCAAGTATGTTTAGATTTGGGCCCCACCTTGCCTCTCCATTAATGATACGTCGGCCAAGAGTGTTGTACGGTTGATTTTTGGGATCCTTTTTGTCGAATGGCGACTCGAGGTATATCTCTCCGTGTTTATCTTCGCGAGTCCATGCTTTAACTCTAGGAATACTTTCTAGCGCCGGCCAGGCTCGGGCATGACGACCGGTCAATGGTTGATGGATGGTCAGCAATGTCGTTTTCCCAACCGTCTTGATGATTAATTTCTTTTCGTTGCCGTTTTCCGCTAGCTCGAAGCTTGCCATGAAGATTTAAATGCTGCAATAAAAATGGTTTAGTTGTGGAAATTAAAAAGGGCCATGCAAAAATAGAGATAACAATATTGACAACAACTCTAAAAAAAAAAAGTCGAGTGAATAATGTCAGGGTTGTGACCACTTGAGTTCCGCCGACATCAACAACAATTCTATAAAGCTCAAGTTACAACGCAAGCAACAACTCAAAAAAAGAGACGAGCAAGCACAAGCAACTATCATGTAGAATCGAGTTTTGTCTTACAATGCCGGTAACGAGTCTAAAAGAGACGAGCCAAACACCAAGTATTTTGGCCGATCGTAGGCTTTGTCGATGCTAGCAACAATCTAAAAGATCGAGCCAATTATCAAGTCTTTTGGCGGATTGCAGGCTTTATCGACGCTAGCAACAATCTAAAAGATCGAGCCAATTGTCAAGTCTTTTGGCGGATTGCAGGCTTTATCGACGCTAGCAACAATCTAAAAGATCGAGCCAATTGTCAAGTCTTTTGGCGGATTACAGGCTTTATCGACGCTAGCAACAATCTAAAAGATCGAGCCAATTGTCAAGTCTTTTGGCGGATTGCAGGCTTTATCGACGCTAGCAACAATCTAAAAGATCGAGCCAATTGTCTAGTCTTTTGGCGGATTGCAGGCTTTATCAACACTGGAAGCAATCTAAAAGATCGAACCAACATCAAGCTGTCCTTTGATAAATTTCTTCTAATTAATGTAAGGAAATTCTAGCTACGTGCTAACAAGAAAAAAAAAACAACCTAACTCGTTTTCTTTCCCTAAGAAAAAAAGGGGGCAGTATACACGGTAGTTTTACATAAAACGTTTAAATATAAATTAAAAACTAAGATATATTTTGCTGACATGGCCAAGAAAACTTTTTTTCCAGATTACTAAAAAAATTCATCTCGTTTATCTTCTTACTGTCTTTCACGTTTCTTTTTCAAAAAAAAAGGAGGTAAGTACAAAAATAACTAAAGAATAAAATAAAATGCAGGCGTTACCTTTATTTTTTATTTATTTATTTTTTTTCTCTTTCTGCAACATATATTTATCTATTAAATATTACTCATGTGTGTCTGCCAGTGTTTTATTATGTTCAACAAAAAAAAACAGAGGGACACTACACAGGTTTCGATAACCACATGATTTTTTAAAAAAAGAGTATAAAAAAAAAACGTTGTATTCTCAAAGTGTCTGAAGGCAATATGTTCACTTTTTTAAGTAGTACAAAATCTTCAAAGTAAAACATCATCATCTTTTCGTCATCATTCAAATTGTCTTTTTAGTCATGGTACCTAGAATACTTGCTACAATCTGGAGATCAGAAACAAAAAAATATATATACATATAGATATATAAAAATAGGGACACAGGCATGTCAGGAGATCACATGGTTTTTGGTTGTTGGTCTTTTCTATCCTAAAAGCATTGAAACAGAGACATGCTACATATTTTGTCTATTTTGTTAAATAAACAAACAAACAGTAAGAAAGGAATAGAAAAGGCAAAAGAGAAAGCAAAATAGAGAGGGGAGAGGACGGCTTACTAAGAGTACTAGGGTTATAGTAGAATAAGGACAGAGAAACCACACGCTGATTTTGCTACTATTACTTTGGTGTTTTAAAAAAAAGTAATGATAGCACCTTATTTTTATAGGCAATGTATGATACTAAGTTTCCATTTTTAAAAAGCTTGATTGGTGCAGTAATCATAAAGATGCAATCAGTTATATGCATAAAATCTTGGAATTAATTTGCATTCAATTTTGTTTAAGGAAACGTTGGCTGGAAATTCCAAAATCAGTGGTTACGGTATATAAGTAAAATAAGTTCAGTTATATATTCTTTCCTCTGGATGCATCTCCGAGAAATAAAATGAGGAAAAAGAAAGGAAATGCCAGACTACATGTGAGCCAACTTAGGGAAATAAAAAAAAAATCATTCCAATTTTCCTGGCGATTTGAACCATTTGGTTTCACTATGGTAGTGGAAGATGAATTTACTTTGCAACGGGGACTGCCATTAGAAACGTTAGATGGTGGATTTAATTCCAAAGGTTACAAAACCATAATTATGGTACTAAATTAATTTTGAAGGTTATAAATTCTTAGCCAAATCTTCAATTTTAACCGATTCCAAAAAAAAAATTGATGGTGAGAGTTTACAAACGTTACACATTCTTGACCATTAATAAAGGAGAATAAATTTTCAAAGGTTACAAAGACCTTATGTAACCTGACAACATGTGGATTTCTTTTAATAAGTTGCAGGGGGACGGGGTTTACATTTTGTAGTTCATATAAATTGCGAGTTTTATTTGCTTTAAAAGAAACCTTAAATCATATTTATTTCTAGGAAAAAATCGAGACATGTTCATTTCAAACGAAAATTTCTCATAAACAAGTCTCGAAGGGGGCATTTGTAGACACGCAAATTTTTCGGCAAATAAAAATATGTCACGTGTCTCCTATAAAATAAAATATTCTAAATTATGTATTAGTATTTTCAAAATCAAATGAATATTATCTTTTGGTTTAAATTATAAAAGCGATAAATGTCATTTTCTTTGACTATATTTTAATTTTTCTCGCAAACAATGAAAATACTTCTATTTTAGTACTTGTTTGTTTAAAATTACAAAGAAATGGTAGGCCAAAAAATGATTACATTTAATTATGGAACATTTTGATACTAAACTCAAACTAAAAGACCATTTTGATTCTAAACTCAAACTACAAGACCATTTTGATCCTAAACACAAACTACGAGGGGGCGATATCGCGATAAAGACCACACCAACTACTATAAATAGATGGCCAACCCAAGCCTAAAAAGGGGACACAAGTTGAAGGCCAAAGGTGAAGCCAAATCCAAGAGAGAGAGAAGCTCTACCGAAGTCAAGCCATCAACCACTGAAGCATTCGAAGATCTTCATCAAGCCCGAAGAACTTCAAGCAAGCTCATCAACAAATTCAAGACAAATCCACCATTTGATCCGCAAGAAGCTCCAAAGGCCGCGAATTAAGTGTTTTTCAAGACCAAGCATTCGAAGATCTTCATCAAACCCGAACAACTTCAAGCAAACTCATCAACAAATCCAAGACAAATCCACCATTTGATCCGCAAGAATCTCCAAAAGCCGCGAATTAAGTGTTTTTCAAGACCAAGCATTCGAAGATCTTCATCAAACCCGAAGAACTTCAAGCAAGCTCATCAACAAAATCAAGACAAATCCACCATTTGATCCGCAAGAAGCTCCAAAGGCCGCGAATTAAGTGTTTTTCAAGACCAAGCATTCGAAGATCTTCATCAAACCCGATGAACTTCAAGCAATCTCATCAACAAATCCAAGACAAATCCACCATCTGATCCGCAAGAAGCTCAAAAGGTCGCAAATCAAGGGTTTTTCAAAACCAAATATTCGAATATATTTATCAAGCCTGAAGAACTTCAAGCAAGATCATGAACAAATTCAAATAACATTCTCATTCGATCCTCAAAAACACTTCAAAACCATAAATCAAGTGTTTCCCAAGATCAAACTCACAAAGAAGTACAAGTCAAGATCAACCTCAAAGCTCAAGCAAATAAACAACTCAATCCTCACCAAACTATTGGAGCCAATAAGAACTCATTTGAGAAGAGATTAATCAAAGGATTTATATTTTCTTTATTAGAAAATATTCAGAGATTTTACCCGCAAAATACAAATAAATAAAATTATTTTGCTTTCTCTATTTATTTTCTGTCTCGGTATATTAGATAGAAAAATTTGTGTCAAACAAATGAATCCAAATCAAACCAAACCAATCTCAACCCGTCAAAGCTGTGTAATTCAAACTGTTGAATCCAAATAATCTGTCCAAGATACGATCATAATGAAATCAAAAGAAAAAAAATGTCATACTGAACAGAAAATATAACTAAATATCACACTACAGATGGTTTTGTTTTTTGAAATTCTTTTATTTTACTTTCGTTACAACACTTTTCTTTTTTGACTTTGTGTTGCTTCGTAAACTTGATATAATTCTAATTTTATCCAAATCGTTAATCCGTAAATCCAAACCAAATCAAACCGACCCGTCGGATGGTTTGCTTTGGATTGAAAATCTAAGCGGTTTGGTATGGTTTCAAGTTTTTCAACCTCTTACATACTGATTTGTGGTTTGATAGGGGCTAATCGTTCCATTCCAAACTATTTAAACCCCTATCCCCCAATTGGCCAATCATATTTAAAAATATAATTAAGTCGCTATTTTTTTAAAAGTGAATAGTTAAATTTGTAAATCTTGGTATTATGAAAATGTTAAATTGGTTAAATATATTCAATACAATAGTGAACTACATAACAAAAAAAGATGAGAATGTAGAATGGCAGAGCGGGATCTTTACCTCGCAATGCCATGTTGCCTTGTTTGGATGAAAGATGACAATTTTCGTTTTACTTTCAAGACCTGGTGACGAATTTGCAATAGATTTTGTTGTCCCTGTTGTTTTTTTCTTTTTTTTCGGTAGTATTTATGAATGTTTTGTGTGTACTTGCCTTTACTTTAAAATGTTACAAATGTTTGTCAAATAGCCAACTTAAAAAATTGAACGATCTTATCAATAAAATTAGAGTTAACCAGGTGGGGTGGTTCAAGTGACACCATTTTTGATACACATGTAAAAACACTGTGAATCAAAATTTGAATATTTTATTAATGTAAATATTCATTATTTCACGATGTGAATACAAATATGGGTTTTTTTTTTTGTGATGTATAATTGCATGTATTGGAATTAAGGTAGAATTTAAAATTCAATACATGCCATTAATACAGCTCGAAAAAAAAAAGACGCTTTTTTGTCATCCCGTCGTAAAACCGTGAAAATTTGCATTAATCAGCATTAATCAAATCTTGATTTGTAGTGTTTTTCACAATAAGTCAAAAAAGGTGTCACTTGAACCGTCACCTAACTAGATATAGGTATTGTATTGTTTAATTGATAAATTCAAATTAATGGAAAAAACAAATTAAATGTCAATTCTGTAACTTATAAACAGGCAAGAATGCAAGAAATTACATTTAAAGCCACATTTACATGTTTTCTGGTACGTGAGGTGAGCCCTTCTATTACTTATTTCACACAAATTTTCACTAAGTACTGAAAATAGAAAAAATAAATGCGAAACAAATTAGAATTTTATTTATTAATTATTTTGCGAATACAATCTCTGATAATTTTTAAAAGAAAATCTAGAAATGAAACTCATTTTATTCTGCTCTTTGAACAATTTGATGTGGCTCGAAATGCTGTTGTAGACTATTTGATAAATTTTGTTAAGTTTGCTGAAATTGAGTAAAATTCTTCGAATTTGATGAAGAACTTTGCAATTTTGTTGATTTCGTTGATGATCTTGACACTGTTCAGATTTGGTGAAAAACTTAAAGATTTGATGTAGAGAAACGTGATTTTGCTTTTGTACAGTCGTTCCTGAAGGTCGAATGCCGGTTTGTTGTAGATTTCTTAAGTGAGTTTCTTCAGATTTGGTGAAAAAATTGAAATACTTTGATTTGTAGAAACGTTTTTCTTATTACTTGTAGTCCTTCCTGAATATCGAAGACAAATTTGTTGTAAAAGTTTTATAGATTTGGTGAACAACTTGAAGATTTTGATCCATAGAAACGCATTGATTGCTACTTTTAGACGTTCTTGAAGATCGAATGCAAAATTTATTGCAGATTTGTTGCAGAATTTGAAGACATTCGTTGATCCAGTAGTATGCAGAGCTTCTCCCTATGAGTTGATTCCCTGACAGTTGTGAAATAGTGGAGCTGATTTTCTGACGGCTGTGAAGAAACGAAACTGATTACTGACGGCTGTGGATGAGCTTCTCTCTAGGTTGCTTGAAAGTTTCTTGATTGCAATGTCACATTTCCCCTTAATTTTAAAGATCCATAAATTTAGTAAATGAATCAAATTTTCTTTTATTTTTGACAAATGAGTTATAATTTGAGTAACTCATCATTTGTACCATATTTAGTGGTTTTAAAAAAAAGAAAAACCTTTATTTTATACAAATTATCATCCTAGATTTTATTAGATGATAAAATATATTTTCTTTTTCGATTTTAAATTTTAAATTACTAATAACTCGTCTATTATCATATTGATAAATTAGTACTTAATTGATATTTGATTTAAATGACACGTGTCACATTTTTAATGAACCTAAAATTTACGTGTCAACATTACCAACCTAAAATGTTACCCTATTCCCACGTTTCTGGGAAATGTTACCCCTTGTATTTACATGTTTTCCGAGAAATTGGTTCCGATGACATTGTTCTTGACATTAATCAATGTTACAAATTAAATTGTTGCTATATTTCTAATAAAAGATGCTAAAAAAGATTAGGATTATTTAGTACTTGCCCTTTGTGTGTACATTACACAGTCTAATGACATCAATGGACACAAATTAAAGTTGCAGTAATTCAATGTCCATTGGTATAAAAAATGTATGATGGGTTAGTGACGATCATGATGATGCAATTCTTACAATTTTCGCAAGACTTCTTCATATGTACATATGAAAAAAGAGAGACATAACATTTACATTTGTTAAAATGCATGGATAGACATAATACTCGTAACAAAACACAAATCACCACTCTTATATGTGGCTTTAGTTCCTAGTCAAAAGGGGAATTAGAAGCTCACAATTTTATATGGCATACAGAAACAGTTTCTCATATCCACATAGGACCCTAATTTAGAGTCCCACAATCATTATAAATTAACAGCACCTTTAAGCAATAATCTCATCAAGATCAAAAGTATTTCACAACAAATTATTTCGAAAACTCAAATTTCCAATTTCCCAAACAGAAAACATGTCGAACAACCAATTGAATGCAGGACAAACCCACGGCCAGGCTCAGGTAATTAATTTTCTTTGTTTTTTAACCCTCCTTAAAAAATAATAAGTATTACCTCACAACTGGTTTGTTACATAACAAAAACGAGGCTCCACAATTCCTTCGAATGGATATTTTTTGCTTACCGATTAATCTATATCACTTGTCAATTAGTTTTCCTCATTTAAAGTTTGAAGTATACAATTTTATTCTATTATAAAAAGCTCCGACACTTTTAAGTAGAATGTAGTTTTATTCTACCTTGAACAAACGATTCATCAGGTACTTTGTGTTTTTAAAAGTGGTGATCAACGGTTACCACTAATTAAAAATTAATATGGATTCGTTTCACTTAAAAGTGAGAGCAATGGCTACG
The DNA here is from genome assembly GCA_963682055.1 of Primula veris. Taxonomy (NCBI): domain Eukaryota; kingdom Viridiplantae; phylum Streptophyta; class Magnoliopsida; order Ericales; family Primulaceae; genus Primula; species Primula veris. The sequence goes on along the minus strand of OY821743.1, from coordinate 23,709,183 downwards.
AGTCAAGTGTTTTGAAAATCACGCTTAAAAGCGCTAAAGCTCAATAAAACTCATTGCTAAAAAAAATGCCTATGCTTTTTGACTAGTAAAGCGCTATTAGTGCGCTTTTTGCGCTTTTATTACGCTTTTTCAGGACTTGCAGTTTTTTTTAATTATTATTTGTTTAAAAAACTACGAAAACGACGCTGATTTAGGGTTAACAATTTCACGAAAAACATAATTCCTAACAAATTTTACTACATGTGCCAGTGATACTTAACTACTCATTTTGATAAACTTCAACATTTGAAAATTTTAAGTAATAAAAAACTTAAATCCGTATTTTTTTCCATTTGTGAAATATTTCAATATTTCTTATATATAAAATCGTTAAATGATGTTTTCAAAATATATATAAAACATGTATATTTTTTTAAATATTTCTAACATGTATATTTTTATAATTTGAAAAGTTTACGCTTTACGCTTCAAAGCTGCGTTTTTAGCGTTTTAAGTGTATCTCTCGTAAAAACACTTTGATCAAGTTAGCGTTTTTTAAAACACTGGCTACGACTAGTCAACTACTGAATTTAACTTCTTTATTTTTAGCCTGAGATGAACAAATAATTGCAATATTGTTTGTATAGGCCAAGGCTGAGGACTGGACTCAATCAGCCCAAAACACTGCCAACAGGGCTTGTGACAAAATGTCTGACTCCCCTGGACAAGCCCAGCAGAAAAAGGAGGAAAGTGCTGGTTTCATTCAGCAGGTATATATACATATAGACAAATATAGCCACACTCGTACTGAAATTCATATAAATATTTCTGTATATCCATATTATACTCGACAAACATTTTTATAATTTTGAATAATAATACACGTGAAATGGCTCGTAACTTAGAACATCATTCGAGTTATGGCACATGTGCTTATTTCCCGTTGTCTTCCTCGACACGTTTTAATGTATATGTGGAGAAACTTATTATCAACTAAGATCATCTGGTTTTCCTTATGAGCAGCAATTCGGCTCTTGACTATTGTACTAAATCATCTGATGTACTTGATTTTAAGAATGATACCCCAAAATGGTACTTTTATACTATACTGAAAGTCTAGCTTTTCGGTCTTGAACGAGAATGCCAGATTATTATACAATGAGATCTCAAAATATAGTTATATATTTGTGTGAAGAAAATAGATTAATTATTATCATGAAAATAGTTAGAAATGTTTTCTGGTTTATAGCTATTTATTTGACCGGTTTCAAATCGAATTTGTTATTATACAGACCGGAGAGAAAGCTATCCATATGGCTCAAGGTGCTATTGATGGAGTGAAGAACACCCTTGGAATCAATGAAAAGAACTGAATGAATTCAATCCACTCCTACAATTCTTCTCTGATATTAGCGAACAATGGAATTATTTTACTAGCTTGATTTTATTTATTTATTTTCATTTACTAGAATCTGTCTTCCGACCATTATGTGCAAGGAAGTTGATAAATAATTGGAGATTTCATCTCTTTATGGATTGTAATAAATGCTGTAACCCCTGGCAATAATAAAATGCTAAGAGTGAGTTGCTAATGTGCGTATTTATTTGTTCTCTAACATAATCTTTCTTGATCGTTTTAAGCTTCTGAATGGCTGTTAGAATCATATATAGCTACCTTGATAAGGGTAGAAAATACGTCTTTTTTTTTCTTTAAACAATTTTTTTTAGGCTTGTTGAAGGCGATGGACTGTCCATCAGGATGTGGCTACAAGCCCTCATAGCCCGGCCAAGATGAAAGAAGCTAACCGCGAACAGAAGCCTACGTATCTGGAAAAAGCAAAAGCTGGACCAGACGTTGGGGAAAGAGTTCCAACAACCGTGTTCCGGATTCTTTTTCCAAACCCCATTTAAACGAGAGAAACCAAGCTCTAATAATGTTTTGTGGGAAACGTTTTGCAAACTTAAGTAAAATTTTGTATAATCTAAAATAATGCTTTTTAATTTTTAGCAACTCTAAAAATATGAAGAAAAAAAAATAAACTTTTACGTTGATATTATTTACTTAGAAGAAAAAATGAATTACAACATGCTCAAATTAAGTTCGTAATAGCAAAGATATAGCATTTAGGTATACGTTTTGTTACTCAAAGTTTTCCTTTTGTTTGCACAATATATAAGAAATTGCGTATTTATTCACAATATTAATGTGAAATTCATAAAAGATCTATAAAAGTTTCTTTATGTTGTTTTTAATCTATATTTGTATTATACTCGCTTCTCCTGTTTCACATAAAAGTTTAGACTATATTTCTTCGTTTTCGTTACCCTTGCTGTTTGCAGTTTCACAAGTTGACAATTATGGATAGAATTTCTTAACTATGAGAATGTCTACACATGTTGATCATAAGATGATTAAGTGATCAAGATTTTCATCGCATTTGCCTAACAAACTTTTGGTTTATCATCGCATTTGTCTAACAAACTTTTGGTTTACAGAAAATTCAACAATGATAACGTTTGAGTGGATTTATGATTTCTACGCATATGCTGAATCTGCAATACCACCTGTTTCAATTTCTTGGTCTAAGCTTCGTATTCATTTGTAAAACATGCCTATTGTTTTTCCGATTGCAAAGGCAATTGGTGATACCCCTTTAAAACTTGATGATCTTCCTTCTAAATTGTTAGAAATATACTAAAAGACATGTTTTGTTTTAAATAGTAATTAGCAATGTTTTGAATTGATTTATTAAATGAGAATATTCTGAAAAATAGTTATTAATGTCTATTAATTCTATTTATTATATGCTCTAGTGTGTAGAGTATAACTTATACACAAAAGATTAGACTATCAGTTCTCATGAAATTATATATTTACAACTTTAGATAAAAATATACACACCATCGGTAGAGTTGTAACATGTGATTTTAGTAGATCTGTCATAACTATAAGCAACAATATAGTTCTAACTCCATTTATTAGTACACTTTGTGTGTATTAAACATGACTGTTACGAGTTAATCATTTTTATGACTAACTAGATAAAATGATTTATACATCGTGGTCATAATTATTATTTATATTCTTAATTCCTATATTACTATTTAGACATGTATGGATGTCGATAGGCCAAAAAGTGTGCAATTTAATTCAAAAGCGTTTTACCTCGCAAAAATACGAGGACCGATTGTAGTAATAAAATTTATAAATTGTAGATAAGTACGAGTCGTTCCAAGAGAGGAGAATATAATCTATTTTAACTTATTTTCAAACTATTTCTTTTGTGGTGTTAATCGATAAATCTTGCCCTAAACTCTCTATTTGATTTGGACTAAAAACGCAGAGGTGAGAGTCGTAAATTCTCACCCATACTTAGCAAAACTAGCATGGAGATAATTATAATAATTATTTTATGATAATAGTGATATTTAAATAAACAGACGAAGCAAGGTTGGAATAAAACTTACAAAATAATGAAAATTAAATAGTCACTGGACTCTCTACGAGTAATTCTTTCTAGGGAGAGGCGCAATATATATTTTTTGTAGAGGAATGGAAAGAAAGAAAAGAGAAAATTAAATATGTATTATGAAAAGGTGTCTGATAATTCATGGTAGCTACAAATATATATAGTGTTCAACTCAGAAAATTCTGAAAGCTAAACTATTAAAAACAATGATCCGGATCAGTTTATTTTGATCCGGATCAGATGACGTGGTCCTGTCAGATTCTGCCATATCATTGATGCAATAAAATGTCGATTCTGATCCGGATCAGTGACTTTGATCTGGATCAGTTGGTGTTGATCAAATTTTATTTCCTTTCTTGGATTTCAATCTTTCTCGTTAGATTTTTAATTAGGTTCTGAATTTAAATATTTAAATCCATTCTTTTAGGTTATTCAAGCTTCTTCATCATCACTCTAAGTTCTTGTTTTATTATCTTCATGTATTAACATTCTTGAAAGGCCAAAAACACACCAAAATACATAAAACTCGTCAGAAAGATCGAATGCTCGAAATTCATGTCAAATAAACTTTAAAAGCATTTTTACATGGCAATATCCTTATTTTAATGTGCCATAATATTACGGCCAATCACAACCCCCAACTAGCTCGATACTCATCCCCGAGTGTCGCAATCGATAAATAGGTTAAGGTACGGTCAATTCAAAGTTTCACTACTACCATAAACATAAATAAAAAGATATCTTACTGCCATGTAAGTTACGATTGCACTTAGCTCATGCAACATGCTTTTAAACCCTTAAGTTTCCTTAAAAGACGAGTGTTGTCTCGTCAGGGTTTACCAGAACGCTACCCACAAACATTAAGAATCTAGATCCTCAAAAATGGTTTTAAACTCAACAAGGTTTTGGAAAACATATGTCATTGATATGATACCTTGTAAAAAATTTCCAAGTTATTATGAATTAATTTATAACCACATAGCATATCGATATTATTACGCACGCTTTCAGACAAGTATGCATATATGACTAATTGACTTGGCCGGAAATGCTGGCCTAGAATCAAGACTCGCAAAGCTCAGCAAACACGGGTTGTCCATCCGTGTTGGGAGTTGATTGCAATGAATTACATTTCAACAATAAATAAAAGCAATGGTGGAGGTTAAAATGTAGGGCAGAAACTCCACATAAATCGGAAATAATGAAGTGAGCCCTAGTTATTAAACCGAGCAATTAATGGGTATTTAATATTCCTTACGAAGGGGCATACAAGGTTTCACTCGCCCCTGGAGAAGCTAAAGATTCGAGATAAGCGCTAATAGATACTAATAAGAGACAATCATGAAGTAAATATTATCAAAAGGAATGAGAACACCAAATTTATATGGATCATGATCCATATGCATATCAATGAGATATGGTATACCAAATAATGCCTCTCTTATTAGACAAAGAAAAAGGATCTCATTACTAAGATCTGCCTATTCCTGAGGAGAACATGATGATCCCCACAGATAAATGGAAACGTAGATCTGAGAGTGTGAAGATACTAATCATATGGTTATGGGGTGGGGGGGGGGGGGGGGTTGTTTCTTCCTAGATCAGTTACATCGATGAGCTTGGTCCTCGCGGAAACTCCTTCTCGACAAGGAGAAGCAGCAGTACATGTCCTCAAGGAGCAGTCAAGTGGGCGGATCAATATGGAGAGAGAAAGAAAATCAGTACAATATATCTTAGATATGGTAGGTGAAATTCTTATCCGATATTCTAGTTGCTGTTATGCAGTTAGGTTCCAAGTACAGTTGTAACTGAGGTTGGAACCTAAGTATAATGATGGATAGAACTTGTAAAGTTAAATGTATTTGAATTAAATCACACGCACATTTAACAACGGAGTTCACCCAACTAGGCTACGTCTCCGGGGCACTCACCCAGATTATGATATTATAAAAGCTTACAATATAGGATTCAAATCTTAATGAAAAACACTCACTCCCTCTAGATTTTTCTGCCTATCTCTATATTGCTCATACCTTATAACTATCACTCAAAATATCAACGGCATCCCACCATTGTTTTCTTTTAAAAGCTCACTGTGTATTCTCTCAAGAATGAGTTGTTTATAGTTTAGAACACACACTTTTTACAAGCATAGTTATCAACTATATAAAGGAGTAAAAACAATCTTCTTTTTTCAAGATCTTTGATGATTGCCTTTTACTCTTTTGATTGGCTTCAATCTTTCCATATTGCATAAGATAACTCAGCGTAGGATTCACCTCAATCTTCATAAGATAGTACCTGTTAATAACTAGCTTGGAAATAGGAGTTAATCTTTTCCTAAAACAAGAAACATATAAGATAGTATCTTTTAGAGATAAAATATTTCTTAATATATATTTGAAACATTAACTCCATATTTCATTCAATCTAAAATAGATCATACTGATTTTGATAGGAAATATAGATTGAATTAAGTGATAAATACTTGCATGAGAATAGAGATCTAGATTGCCTATTTAAAGAAAACATATCTTTATAAACTAATCTCCTTATATCTTTTAGGGAACATCTTTCCTTATCACTTTAATATTCTCAATATACACAAACTAAATCTTTAAGAACATATGACAATATATCTTGCATACTTTAAAACAAATAATCATCATTTAAAGAATAGTAATGCAGAATTTACAGAACTCGACAGAATCCTACAGAACAGCAGGTTGCAACTTTGGTTGCAACTGAGGTTGCAACCTCACTTGAAAACATAAAATTGTCTCAATTCTTAACATTCAACTAGCATTATTTAGTTCAAACCAATAGACAACAAATAGCTTATGGGCCAGAAATCTGGTCCTAACAATCTCCTCCATTGTCATTGGTTTTGACAAATAATTTGAGTTTATGAAGCAGATTCTCCTACATAGCATATTAGCACATAAAGTCCCAATAATATCAGTTTTGACACAAGAACTCCCCCCGCTCATTAGAATTGTACAACAATATATATAATTTGAGTTTAGTACTTAATCTCCCCTTGCAGATTAGAATTGCAGATAACATAACATTAACTCAAATAAGCATTCACCAATAATGTACCAAACATAGCATAACATAAACTCTCTTCTCCCCCTATTTGCCACATCCATGACAAACCTATTTGCTGTTAGTGAGAACATTGAAGCAATCATTATAACAGGAATCATCATCAAAATCAACTCTCACATCAAAATCACTCACAATAGAATTACCACATTCCACACCAGACTTTTTATCAACCAAGTTTTCAACTCATACCACGGATATATATAGATAGAGAGTAATTCTGTATTTTGGTTGTTTAGTTAAAAAAATAGTTTAAGAAAATCTCCTTTAAGTCCAAGAATTATAGAAAGATAGAATGATATACCCAAATCTCTTTTTGAACAAATTTTACCCAAATATAGATACTTATCTTTTTGATCAAAACAATTCGAATTTAGATAAATTCAGCAATGAATAAAGATCAACATTCCAACTTGAAACAGATTTATCTAATTTTCTGATTTTAAGTAGTTGAAAAAATATAGAAAATTTGACTTGTTTCAAAATAAAGATAGTAATTATATATAGTATAGAATTTTGAACACAAGATACTAGCCATTTACTCAAGAAGATATATTTATCATAGAATAATTTTAATAAAAATTAAATCTTAGGAGCTTATATTGAGCAAATCCGTTTTTCCTTTACACAAAAACTAAATTGATCACCTCAGCAAGGAAAGAGTATAAGTGATGTTAAAAATAACAAGACTTTGTCTTGACTTTTTCATTTGATCTGTTCACTATGATAGTTATCATAGGAAGCATTACAATCTTTAGACAATCACTGACCTGTTCTGTATTTTGAGAATGTGGTTTCAACTGATGTTGCAACTGAGTTTGCAACCAGCTTGTAAAATATGCACTTTGTGCTTGCAACTCTATTACCAAAGAGGTTTTAAGACAAGTTACCTCACATCTATTTTTGACACACCAATTAGCGGCTTTTTCAAGACAAAAACTTCATAGCTCAATCAAGACTTATCTTAGAAATAAACTGTATTAAAGGTACTAAAAAATAAGCATATATAGCAAGAATATTTAATTAGATCTATAGTGACATACCCCAATATCACTTCTTAAAGTTTAAAACTTGTTTGTATCAAGGGGTTTTGTGAAAATATCTGCTAATTGTCTTTCAGTTGAAACATGTTCTAAAATTAAACTCTTTTCTTCAACTAGCTCTTTAATAAAATGGTGCCTTAAATCAATGTGTTTAGTTCTGAAATGTTGTACTGAATTCTTTGCTAAATCTATAGCACTTTTTTTATCACAAAATAAAGTTAACACTTCTTGTTTAATCAGATAACATTTGTTTCATCCAAATAAGTTGAGTACAACCACTATCAGTTACAATGTATTCTGCCTCAGCAGTAGATAAAGAAATGCAATTTTGCTCTTTTACTAAACCATGATACAAGATTATTTCACAAATAAAAACAATCACAAGAATTACTTTTATATCATCTATATTACCATCTCAAATCAAGTCCCCATATTCATACACTTAGGCCACAAATAAGTTCTCCTAACTCTAAGATATACTATGTATGAATGGTCTTAAGGTTTAAACAAGTAGCCTTACTCTTGACATTCCTACCTTTTAACGGAGATATATAAGTTGCAGAACTGAATAAATTAAGATGTTTAATTGGAGACTTCATACCTTTTCTTACCTTTTCAATGATAGTGTTCAAGTGATCACTCTTTTGAGACTTTTTGTCTCGTACCAATTTTTCTGGACTTAGATTCTCCTTGGTTGTAAGTTTGGTTGTAACTGAGATTGGAATCGAGTCATTGTTCTCAACTTTTTCATTGCTTGCTTGCTTATCACTCTTAGTTTCACTTGGTGTTGTGACTTCTCCATGTTGCTTCTCTTCTTTACCTGCATACTTAGTGATATCTTAGCCTACAAACTTACTTTTGTCACCACTGCCAACTAAACAATTGTTACTTAAGTTAACAACATTAGCTACTTGCTTAGAACAACCACTATCAAAATATCTAGCATTTGAAGTAATAGTATTTGAATAATTGAAAGCAGCTTTGTTGCATTTAACGGTGTCTGTATTAATTTTAGCTTTCCAAACCCAGTTAGACTTTTGACTCAAACCTGGAGTTAACATGGGTTTCTTATAAATAGACTTTCTGTGTTTCTTTAAGTAGCATTGCCTTTCAAAATGTCCAGGGTTTTTGCAAAAATGACATAGCTTTAGATCGGAGCTCGGTTTAGTTGTGTACGTTTTCAAATAATTTTTAAAACCATAGTCAGTTGCAACTGTATTTCTAACCTTGTTGTTAGTGTGACTTGTTTGAGAATTACTTAAACCTTTAACAAATACAGTTTTTCCATTTCCTTCATAACCCTTATAACCCAAACCACTGTTATCCTTTGAAGCTCTAGTGTATGACAACATCTTATCAAGCCTACCCGTGGCTGAAGTATTTAATAACTTTATTTTCTTCGTTGTCTCATCTAACTCAAATTGCTTTTTCTTTAATTGTTCAGTGAGTTCTTTTACTTCAGTTTTCAGATTCTCATTGAGTTTATTAATGGAAGCAGATTGCTTACTTAAAACTTTGTATTTCTCATATAGAAGTAAGTATTGTTTGTTAACACTCTCTTATGAAGGTTCTTCATCATCACTACTACTGTAGGTTTCAAGCTCAGTTGTAACTGAAGATGCAACTGACTCACATTCACTATTATAATTAGAGTTAGATTTTGTAGTGACTTTTGCCATGAAGCTTTTAAAGTTAGTTTGATTCCCATACTCATCCTTACTTTCAGTTTCACTATTATCACTAAGAGTACTTATCATCTCAGATTTACTTCTTTTTAAAGTAATTGCACATTCAGATGGCATGTAACCTAAACCTTTGCATTCTCTGTATTGAACTTCTCGAGATTTATTTTCGAAATTAGCAGTTTGCATCTCTTTTTTCTGAAAAGATTTTGAGTTTTCTGTTTCAACAGCCTTTTTCTTATAGAACTGTTTAAACATCTTTTTAAAAAAAAAATGTAAAACAGTTCATCTTTCTCACTATCTTCATAAAATTTAGGTTCAAATTTCTTGGCTTGAAAAGCGATTCCTTTTTCAACTTTCTTTGTTTTATGAAACTTTAATTCATGAGTTCTAAGATTTCCCATTAATTCTTCAAGTTTTAAATTGTCAAGATCAGTTGATTCTTCAATAGCAATTACTTTAATTTCAAATCTATTAGGAAGAGATCTTAAGGTTTTCTTTACCAATTCAGCATCACTGTATTTTTCTCCTAAGTTTTCAGATTCTTGAGCAATTTGACAAATTCTTCCATTAAACTGTTCAATAGATTCATCTTCCTCCATTTTTAAGTTCTCAAACTTAGTAGTTAATTGTTTGAGTTTAAAAGCTTTTACTTTAACAGTTCCTTCAAAAGTTACTTTTAAAATGTCTCATGCTTCTTTAGCAGTTTTACAATGAGAAATATACCGGAATACACTGAGAGTAACACTGGCAAATATTAGATTGATGGCTGTAGAATTTGCATTAGATTTCTTATCTTGTCCAGCAGTCCATTTTTCTTTAGGTAAGCAAACAAGATCCCCATCACCATTAGAAACCATTGGAGTCTCCCATCCAGTTAGCACAGATTTCCAGGGTTGCTCACTTTGTTGTTTAATGAATGATTTCATCCTGATCTTCCAAAAGACATAATTTTCTCCTCCTTCTAGCAATGGTGGTTTGGACCACAAGTTTCCTTCCCTCATCAAGTCCATCTTTACCAGAACACAGGATCCACACCAAGTAAAGTATGGTGTGAATCTCTGATACCAATTGAAATTCTTATCCGATGTTCTAGTTATTGTTATGCAGTTAGGTTCCAAGTACAGTTGCAACTGAGGTTGGAACCTAAGAATAATGATGGACAGAACTTGTAAAGTTAAATGTACTTGAATTAAATCACACGCACATTTAACAACAGAGTTCATCCAACTAGGCTACGTCTCCGGGGCACTCACCCAGATTATGATATTATAAAAGCTTACAATATAGGATTCAAGTTTTAATGAAAAACACACACTCCCTCTAGGTTTTTCTGCCTATCTCTATATTGCTCATACCTTATAACTATCACTCAAAATATCAATGGCATCCCACCATTGTTTTCTTTTAAAATCTCACTGTGTATTCTCTCAAGAATGAGTTGTTTATAGTTTAGAACACACACTTTTTACAAGCATAGTTATCAACTATATAAAGGAGTAAAAACAATCTTCTTTTTTCAAGATCTTTGATGATTGCCTTTTACTCTTTTGATTGGCTTCAATCTTTCCATATTGCATAAGATAACTCAGCGTAGGATTCACCTCAATCTTCATAAGATAGTACCTGTTAATAACTAGCTTGGAAATAGGAGTTAATCTTTTCCTAAAACAAGAAACATATAAGATAGTATCTTTTAGAGATAAAATATTTCTTAATATATATTTGAAACATTAACTCCATATTTCATTCAATCTAAAATAGATCATACTGATTTTGATAGGAAACATAGATTGAATTAAGTGATAAATACTTGCATGAGAATAGAGATTTAGATTGCCTATTTAAAGGAAACATATATTTATAAACTAATCTCCTTATATCTTTTAGGGAACATCTTTACTTATCACTTTAATATTCTCAATATACACAAACTAAATCTTTAAGAACATATGACAATATATCTTGCATACTTTAAAACAAATAATCATCATTTAAAGAATAGTAATGCAGAATTTACAGAACTCGACAGAATCTTGCAGAATAGCAGGTTGCAACCTCACTTGAAAACATAAAGTTGTCTCAATTCTTAACATTCAAGTAGCATTATTTAGTTCAAACCAATAGACAACAAATAGCTTTTTGGCCAGAAATCTGGTCCTAAAAGTAGGAGAGATATATTGAGATATGACCAGATATGATTGGTGAGATTGTGCCAATCAGAGATCTATCATATATCATTCGCCTATATTAAAAGCTCATTCTCCACGAAGAAAGGCATTCCAGCATTCATTCAAAAAAAAATACGGGTACCACCAAACTTTACTTCGACAAAATACATATTAAATACACATAACAGGTTCACCTCTTCGTACAACTCCCTACTGTGCTGGAGGCTGAATGATGGTAAAATCACCAAGTCCTCCTTGATCTTAGCTGTTTGTGTTCAGATTACACGTAGTATCAACAGATAAGACGGGCAAGCCCAAATTAGGAATTTTCTCATTGGTTACAAGCACCGGGAATCAAGGACACTATGGACCTAAGATTTGGGGCCCATCAAGCAAATAAATAAAAAAAAGGAAGAATTAGAAATTATATTAAAACACGAGGGAGAAGGCGTGTGTGCGTGTGTACGTGAGTTTCCAAATTGAGGAATGAGAAGTAGCACTTGATTTTTGCAAGGGATTGGACGAAAGGGGGAAGAGAGCAGTTGGTAGCATAGACAATAAGAGATGTATGATTTAAGATAGAGAAAAGAGAAAGAAAAGAATTCATTTTTGGAACTAACTACTAATTATGGAGTTGACGACCTCCAATTTTCTGAATAATAGTACATGTATATATATACATGCAAGTAAACGATACATACCCGTTGCGTGTGAAACGTTATAAATTGTGATGATGATACAAATGTAGAGTAAAAAAAATATAGGATATAAAAAAAAAATTATATAAATTGTGATGATGATACAAATATTTAGAGAAAAAAATATATGATATAAGAAATTTTGTGTGGTTAAAGAGAGGGAAAGAGTGTAATTATTTTTTATTTTTTATGAAATTAGTTATTATGGTAATTAATAAAAAAGTATAGAAGTATTTTTGGAAAAAAAATGCCTAAATTAGGCAGACTCATATGATTTGGATTAACTTATTATAATAGAATGATAGTTCATCCTAGAAAACCCCCACCCTAATATCTTGAAAACACACTAATCCCGATAAGCCCATAGGTGACCCGGATCAGTTTTGTTGTTGCCAATGAAAAGCTACCATGTTATTAAATTTGCACCGTCTTCGAGGGTGATCGGGTTCAGAGAGTCTGATGCGGATCACTGGTGAGGATTATGATTTTCTTGCTTTACTTTGGAGATTTATTTTTTCTTTTTCAGTCTTGACTTGATATTAAATTCTTAAATACTTTTTGTGGGTTCTTCAAGTCCGTCAATCTTTCATCTTGACTTCTTTATTTGATATCTTCACATTAGGTTTCCTAAAAATGGCAAATTAACAAAAAACAGTTTTTCGGGCAAAAAATAGTAAAATACATGAAATAAGCATAAAAACACCTAAATATGCATTTTAAGATTGGAAATATCATGATAAATAGTACAATATCTCGGTCTAAGCATGCAATGCGTGTGTATAAAGTTGTACTTGTGTTTAAAATGGAAAGCTTTTCTAAACAATCTACATCAGGGTTTTCCGCAAAAGATTTTTTAAAACTATTTAACCTCCCACCCCTCTAGTTTTATCTCCATTCCTCCTCTAGTTTTATCTCCATTAGGGCCAATTGTTTACCTTCTTCGACTGAGGGCATTCTTGAGTGAAGTGACCATTCTTGCAACAGTTGTCTTTCTTTCCAGCACGTTTGTTTATAGGTCGATAAATAAGTTTCCCACCGTGTGGTGCCATGTTTTGAGCTTTATCATGTCTTTCCGACTTTTAATGACCCTTGCGCTTGGGATAGTAATCCCTCCGTTGCCAGATCGGGAAACAAGTGTAAGACTTCGTTTGATACTAGTGCACTATGCTTTAAGCTCGAGACTATGAGACACATCGTCAAGATTCTAATTCATTAATTAGATGTGAGAACTAATTTCACATCTAACCAAATTGGGGTAGGGAGGGATCAAAGAATCGCAAAAACCTATATCTCATCAACAAGCTTATTTCAATCTGTTTTTATATCTCAGATCATGCCAAACATGACCCACATATGCTTATCGGATCATGATATATTGGTTAAACTTTAGAGTAAATGCACGCACTCTTACGATGCTTGTGCCACCATACTTAAACTTCAGCTGGTCCCATATTTCCTTGGCAGTTGGGTAGTTCTCAAACACTCTTATGGGATTGTTAGAGCTGATGGCAAACCTAAAAGGGGAAGGGATGAATAGATTTAACCTTTTTAAAAACATTTCTCAGTTATTAAAATAGCAGCTTTGGTTGGTTGTAAAAAGTATACTAATAAAAAATCTTTATCTATTGCAGAAATTATAATATAAATAAGAAAAAATTATTGTTTACTACAACAATCTGTTGGCGGTTAAAATCTGCATACTCACTTACGAACATTAACAATTTGCATAATATGCTATAACAAATCAAGCAATCAGCACACTCTAGTTAACATATGTTGACTTTTTAAATGAACTTTGGTCACGTGCAATCACGTGCAAAACAAACAATTCTCATTCAATGTGCTCACGTGATCACACATGACCGAAATTCGGTTTGAACATCAATAGAAGTTAAGTTTGGTCTAATGATTGTTTGATTTGTTATAGCTGAGTACGTAAATTGTTAACGTTCGTGGTGATAGCACAGTTTTTTAACCAGCAATAGGTTGGTATAGTAAATAATATTTTTCCATATATATTCTAAGTCAGTTTTCATGCAACCAAACAATGCTATCACAAACACGATAGTTATATCAACACAAGTTGACTTTAGATGCACAATGATTTGTCCAGTTATCGACGAATTAATATATTAATCTCAGTGTTAATTGAATTCGTTTTATTCAGACTATCAAGCTATCGACGATTAGATCTATCAATTTAATGAACCAATCTAAACGTTTGCTTCAGGTATAATCAGCTCTAAGTCACTATAAACTTTGAATAGGTATAACAATATATCTATTTAAAGTGTAAGGATAGAAAGTACGTGAGTCGCTTATTTATCCACGTTCGCCTCAATGTGAGACTACATTCTATCCCCAAATCCAATTGGATCTTGAGCTTTTTATATTGAACACGTGAGACTCGCTTATTTCTTTAGGATCGAGCTACACTTTACAACACTCTACCTTAGGGTCAAAGCTACCCACGAACTTGCTTCCCCTTAAGGGCAAAATGACCCATGTTACCACTCTTCCTTAAAGGGTGGAGTTACCCGAAAACATGTCTCAAGAAACGATACTTTGGATCAAAGATCCAAAAAAGTTTTCCTACTTGAAATTGTACAATCAACTAGTTTATAACAATTTTGTTTAACATCAACTATCGATGGTATAAACAGAAGTTGGATTACACACTCTTAAACAACAAAATTGTCTGCAAAGTAATCTCCCAAACAAATAACTCTCCTCACTCAATATAGTATGATGTAGCTACTAATGTTGAGAGTTTAAAGGATTGGATTGACGGCACGACTTCGTCGGTGAAGAATCAAAGTGTTGGAACTTCGCCGTTGAATGAAATATGAGGCCAAGGCTTTGTATATGAGTTGGTAATAAGACCACAAAATGGTATATTCTATGGGTTAATTATGGAATTTTAGGCGATTTTTAGAGTTAATTATTACCTATTTATGCGTTATTTATTTAATTTTTTGTTTATCCAGATGATTTGGTATGAGTTGCGTTTTTGTAGTTAGAAGCGTTGAAATGACGGAAAAACCAGTCTTGGATGGAAAGAGAACCCGTAGATGGACTAAAATGAAGAAAATGCAAATTAAAGAGGTTAAAGTCAGCTCAAATGCTAAAAGAACGACATTTGGGCCGAGCCAAATGAAGCCCAACGAGCCCAAGGAAGCCCATTTGCAGAAAACATTCTAGAAGCTAACCTTGACGGCAAACTTGACTTCGATCAGGCCTGACCGATTAGCCTAATCGATCAGGAAGTGTTTAATTTTCAAATTTTGAGATTTGATCAGATAGAATTTGCTACAAGTTTTATCCTATGTATTTTGAAGTCAGACCCATTGTTAAAGTATTCAGAAGCAAAAGTCAAAAATCAGATTTTGGAGACCATTCTCTCTCTCAAAAACATATTTCTACCCTTTTATGTATTTATACGTTTCGAGTTTTCATTTGTTGTCTCAGATTAGCACCATTCATGTTTGCAAGCTAAGTTTTCTTTTTGATATTTTTATTGTTTTGAATACTTATTTGTGGTGTTTAGCATTGAATGCAACATATGCTTAGACTAGTACTACTTTTTTTTGTTGGGTTTTAGAATTGACATCTCTAGAACTGCATACTAGGTTGAAGGGAACGTGCTTGTTTTGAACGCTTAAATTAATTGTTACAATATCTAAGACAGGTTAGGATTAACGCCCGTTTACATGTTAGATTTGGAATATATTATAAGTTAGTAAAATGGTATAAAATAATAATTTGGAAAAAGAGGAGAGATTGCCATTTTTTAACACAAATTTCTAAGTCATAAACATATTTAAACCAGCCTGGTTAATTTCTCGTTGATATACGACCTCGTATTTTTGGGATTCTTAAACTGAAATTGCACTCGTACTCATGCGAGGCTTCCTTACGTGAAAAAAATACGTTTGGAGGGAAGTCAGATGGGAAAAGTGCGGTTTTTTTCTTCTTTTTTTCTTTTACCTCAATGGGTCTATTTAAGTGGTGGAGCTAAAAGTAGCCGTTGCTAGGGCTTCCCATTTGAATTTCAAAAATGAGTCTTCTTCAACCGGTTAATTTGAGCTCCAACGGGTTGAACTTTCTAATTCATGCTTAAGGGTTGTCCATTTTGAAATTGAAATATCTCATGCATAAATAACTCTAATTGCGAATGAGATCTTCTGTGATATTCTTCTGATACTGTATTAAGTCATCCAACGTCTACTTCTCTATTTGAAAGCTTCTTTAATAACTTTCCAAGTCTTCAAAAATCGTATTTGGACTTTCCATATATAGCGTTTCCAAGTCTTGATAAATTACTCAACCGGTTGAAATTGTTAATTTGAGATTTAACAATTTCTTCCAAGTCTAGTTACTTATATTAATTCACTTTTAGGTTCATGATTTATTCTTCTCTGGTTATGTACTCCATTTGTTCACTTGTAAGTGTTATATTAATATGTGATGATATGAAACACACTATTCCAAAGTATTACTACGACGATACTTGGTGTGTATATAAAATTTGAATTTTTTGTATTTTTGTACCATAAACTACAGGCTTTCTGTGTCTTGGTATCTCAAAGTACGTTTTTATTTTTATTTTTATTTTTAAGTACTCAAAATAAGTGTTTTCTTTTAAATCAGCACCTTCCGTCCAAATTAACGGAAAAACTGATGTCATCAAAATAAATTCATCCACATAATGGCCATTTGATTCTTTTTGATCCGGCTAAGAAAAATAGAAAAAAATAAAATAAAATATATGCATAAACATATATTAATATCATGAGCGTCGTATATATGTAATTATATACATATATATATATATCTACATACGATTAAAGATATATAACATGGGAAATAGGTCTTGAAATCAATTATAACGGGTTTATGCCCAGGTTTGGAGGGGTTTTATTGGGGCGAAATCATAGGCGGAATCTAGGCTAGCATTGTTGAGGATGGATGAATGTCTTTGGATTGTGGCGGTGGTGGACATGGTGGCTGTGGGTTAATTCTATTGCACTGGCGGCTGGCTAGTGGGGCCCATAGGTAGGTCATGGCCTAGGTGGGGTTTTAATTGGTGGTGGAGGTGTTGGTGGTGGATGTATATGTATGTATGTATATACGTATCTATGTATGTATATGTATACATGTATACATGTATATGTTTGTATGTATATGGCCGTCGTCGTTGTCACAAGGATCCTATAAAAACCCCCTCTGCTGCTCATCACCACCCTCATGCTGCCGCCGTCATGGTGGCGAATGTGGTTGTGGCGGGGTGTTGTTCCTGCGCATATAGATGCATGTATGTATGTATATATGTATATATGTATATATGTATAGGTTTGTATGTACGTATATGTATATATATTGTAATTAAAAAGTTGGTTAGTGGTGAGGTGGCATGTAATAACATGATTTAAACGGGGTATAGTGGTAAAACATATTTTTTTTTCATCAAAACAATAACTAAGGTACCAAAAAAAGAGAAAGGGGTAAATTGGGTAATTAAAAAATGAAAATAGCAGTTTGGGGTACAAAATCGAAGAAAGTGGATAGTTTGAGGTATAAAACCGTAAAAAACCATATAAAATTCCTGCTTGTTATCATCAAAATATTATTCATTATCGAACATTTGTTCGACAAAGATCATCGTGCATGTTTCAAAACACAGTAAAGCACGTAGTACAATTTGTCATGTACCAAGCATTGTATACCTTTAGGTCACGACAGTGTTAGGCCGTATCGCCTTGCTCTGTACGAGCCATAACATTGGTATAACACTTGAGCAACTATTGCTCGTCCAAAAGATACTAAACCTTTCTTCGCCTCATATCATAATTATTTCCATCAATTTTTTCTTTTTCAGTGTTAAGATCAGCAAAAACATTTTTAGTGGCCATTTCATTACATTAATTGCGCAAGAATAACGGTTAATTAGGAACATTCATTAATATTTTATTTTAAATTTTACTAGTATACTAAAACCTTTTCTCACATCACAAAATAAAAAATTTAGCGTTTTACAACTAGTAATTATCTCCCACTATATGAGTTAAAGTGAAGTATTTAATCAAATTTTAAACAATGAAAAGGGAACAAACTCCACAAACTAAATTATTTATGTCATGGCAATAACACAAATAATTCCGAAAAAAATATTTTAAAACAACTAGAACAACTAGTTCTATAGAAACTCACAGACTCACAAAGTATAAAAAGATAAAAGTCTAACAAATAAAAGAGATTCATACAAATTTTACCTAAATAATTTAAACTAAGAAAATGTTTAGCTATCTATCATGAATACGTACATCTATATACAAATTTCTTTGTGATTATAAAAATAATCAGGAAAATTATCAAAACATATAAATTTACAAAATTAATTACCAAAAACTCATAACCCAAAACTTTATTTCCAAAACATATAACTTCACAAAAAAATATTTAATTTATCATCTATAGCCCTTTCTCTCTCACCCATCTCTAATCCTTTATCTCTCCCCATCT
The DNA here is from genome assembly GCA_963682055.1 of Primula veris. Lineage (NCBI taxonomy): Eukaryota > Viridiplantae > Streptophyta > Magnoliopsida > Ericales > Primulaceae > Primula > Primula veris. The sequence goes on along the minus strand of OY821743.1, from coordinate 23,690,510 downwards.
CCCATCTCTTCTCCTTTCTCTCGCCACCATCTCCATCTCCATGTCTACCCATTTCTCTTTGCTCCATCTCACTCTCTCCGTTTCTCTCTCAGCCGTCTCCCCCACTCTTCGTTTATGTTTATTCTTATCGACATAGATCTGATTTTTTTCGATTTTATTTTTATTTTTTCCACTCATGTGGTGAGTTTTGATTTTTTTAAAGTAATATTGACCCTTATATTCAAATTATATATGAAAATGGGGGTATTTAAAGATTTTGAGTTGATTGGTGAGATTTTTTTTGTCTCGTCGGAGGTTGGAAAATCAACAGATCGGTAATTTTAATGAGATCTAAATTCACTTATTTCGAATTTTTTCTTTTTCTTTTACATATGATATAGGTTTTGGGTTTTTTTTGGAGTATTATTTACCCATATATTGGAATTATATATGAAAATGGAGGTATATGGGGATTTGGAGTTGATTGGTCAGTTCCATTGGCTTATGAGAGATTGAGAAATCATCGGATCTGGAATTGCAGCAGAGTTTAACCTTTGTGAAACCTGATTTTGGTTTTATCTTTATAATTTAGTTTGTTTTTTTTACATTTTTAAGTTGAGTACCAATATTTATGCACTTTCAAAAATACATACCAACTTGTATGTAGTGCAAACCGTCATATATGCACTTTCTCAACAACATACTACCAGGTATGCAATATATACAAGTTGTTATGCAGTGTTTATGTAGTGTATACCAGTTGGTATGAAGTTCAGAAAGTACATGCTAGTTGGTATGCATATACACATTTTTGAGTTATATTATGGTCGTGTGTTTTTCATCTTCGAGAGCTATCTACTAAAAGATTCCGGTAAGTGCATTTGTGTGTGTGTGTGTGTGTGTGTGTTGTGTGTGTGTGTGTGTTGTGTGTGTGTGTGTGTGTGTGTGTGTGTGTGTGTGAGAGAGAGCTCATCGGAGCCTTACCAGGGCTCTTGGTAGCTCGCCAGAGATCTAAGCAGCCCGTTGGAGCTCGGATCAGTTTCTAGAAGCTCTGGATACCTCTTCGGAACGGTGGGCAGCGTGTCAGAGATTGTCCAGAGCCTCTTTGGAATACCTCTGTTAGCTTTTTGTACAAAAAACATTACTGAGTTGGACAGAAAAGAGATACATGCACATCACATTTTAGGGTTATTTTACCATTAGGCCCTTGTTTAGATTATGTATCTACTAGCATACCATATTATATTTAGAAGTATGAACAATATATAAATATGTATGTATAATGATATATATATAATATACAAAAATCTTAAAAAAAACATTTACTATCAAAATTTACAAGCTTACGTTGCTGTCTATAATTTCTTTTTTAAATCCAATATTAAGTTATTATATATAAAATAAAAAAGATATTAAAATTATAATAAAATATGAAAGAAGAAGTTTGTTAAATAATAGGTTACATATTAAAACAATACAAATAAAAAATTATAAAATATATGCTGTAATTTTTTTATATTTAAAATCCCAATTCTTTGTTCAGTAAAAACCCATTTACTCATTTCTTCATTATGTCATCCCACCTGTATTACTAGTTCCTCCACCCAACCACCAACACCTCCACCATAGATCTCCAACCGAGATTTTAAGATAATTGGAATGATGTGATTTGTCGGAGTGTGAAATTGAGGGTTAGAGCCTTTGGATCAGAAATCGAGGGGAAATTAGATGAATGTTTCGCCGTCGTTAGAGGATTCTGGTGGAGGGGAGAGTATGAGATGTAAGGCTGTAATCTTTTTTGTTTCAAACTATTGAAACTATTTTATTTTAGTTAAGTATAGACCTTCAGATGTTTATAAGCCAATCTAATGGTTGAGGTTAATGGGTATATCGGGGATGAATAAATGATAGAAGTGTTATGGCCAAAATATCCTCAAACTTAATGGTCCAACAAAGTAACCCTAAGTAACGAAATTGTATTAAATGAAAATAGATTGTTAGTTCATGGTACTAAATGGAAAATCCATAGTTCCACGTACTAAATGAAAAATTGACCATATTTAAAGGTACTAAAGTACAATAAACCCTTAATTGAGTTACTCATGCTTCATTTGTTTAATATTCTAGACTGTTATTTTATTATTTGAATTAAATCACATATAAATGTTAATACATAAACAAATTCTATGTGTGGTTCTTACTTCTTATACTCCCACTTTTTATTTGATTTAAAGCACATACACATGTTAATATAATTCAACATACTTTTTAATTATTTAGATATAATATTCATATATAACAGTGTCATCCATACGGAGAAAAATTCCTTTTATATTTGGTAAATCACATGGATTATAGGTGTCAAGTATATACAGTAAAAAAAATTCTATTGTGCATATTATTTAAAGCGAGAACAATTTTATATGCTCTGATACCAATGTTGAAAGATCATACATATTTAATTTAAGAAATGTATTAAATAACAATCACAACCATAGGGGTAATCCAATATACCTGCAATGGAAAAAACAGATTAAATTATGAGCTATCTAAATACAGTACTTAAAACCTATGATCCACTATTTAGAATATTGTCACACACAAATTTTTTATAGTTATAGGTGTCATTTTAGGTTGCTATAGGTGGCCATGCAATTATGTCATCGGTATGAAGTTACTCTATCCCGACTTACGGTTGTGTAAAACAAGCCAAATAAAATAGTTTAATTTAGTATCATGGATAATAATTTTTATTGATGTATTGCATTGTCGTTTTTATAAAGTTATTAGTGATCCTATAAACATGGTCGAAAACCTTTTAAGAAACTAATTTGTCACAAAACTATACAGATAATTTAGTGTATATCTAATTAACTACTTTGTTTACTACACAATATTTTTCAATGTATGAAAAGAAGAAAACAAATTATTTAAAGTACAAGTGATATTATGTATGTCATGATATATTTAAACAATACAATGTTAATATGAACTACTGGTTTATTATGTCTAAATATCACAGTAAATAACTACTAGCTGCCTTTCATACATGCATTTGTAACATGTGATGATAGGAAAATTATATTTACTGTGATATTTAGCAAATTCAATCTCCATTTGAACGGCTTAAACTTTTCTAGATAGTAATATTTTTATGTGACAATTATCATGTGTATATAAGGTTGACTTAGAGTTTTTTTCCCTTCAAATTCTCAATAATCTGGATCTTAATTCTAAATAACATATACGACAAGATCATATATGTTAATATTTAAGTCAAATCATGCAACCCTTAATAACTCAATGATGCTAGCACAACTATCACATAAAAACATTCAATGTTTAATAATTCACATGAATTCTAAATCCACATATCCATAAACAATCAAACTCAACAAATGTTGAGCATGTAAAATGATTTCACAACTTTCTTTTCCCCAAAGGGGAATAGAAATTTCATATGGAACACATCAACAAAACTTTTGAATACTTATCACTTATAATTATCTCGCAAAAATCCATAAGGTCTCTAATTTTCTTATGAAATATCGACTAATTTAACAACTCTTAGAGTCTGAGGTGGGTGACTTCAGTAGCATGCACCCAAGACCAATTTCGTCGGGGGGGATTTGATTGTTGTGTGGCGTAATGAGCCGTTCTTCTTCTTCCCAAAAGTTACCAAATTGTAGTTGATTGAGAATGTGTAAGCGCTCCCTTTGTTGCACTCCAACCAATGTTTGGACATACTGACCAAGCTTTGTTCTCTTTCCTTTCGGTATATGAGAATATGAAAAGCCAAAATTGACTAAACCTGAATTATCACAAACAAACTCAAATAACGAATTTAACATCATGATATACAAAAAGACACATGGGCGCCTTCCTTGATGTTTTGACCTTTTGGTCTTTAACTTAAAAAGTAAGAAGTAGATATAGTCATAAAAGTTTTTTTTTTATTGGCATGAATAATCAAAATGTTTTAAGAAGGGGTGACGCAATATTCTAGGCTTGAGTAATCGACTTATTTGTTTAAAAGTTAAACAGGAAACCTAGATAGGCGACCTTCTACTTGAGAAAATATTGTCAATTACCTGAATCCTTTGTTGGTTTTGGTACTATTTCGAACAAACAATAAAGTAAAGGACAATAAAATAAAGAAGACAGGAACGCAATGGAAATAACAATTTTATTTCTCACAATTGGAATATAAATTACAATTCCTGACTCAACAAGTAAATAAAACTGCTGGACTGTTATAAAGAAACTGCCGGACTGGTTTAACACATAAACTGCCGGACTGGTTTTATATAAACTGCCGGACTGGTTTTAACAAACTGCCGGACTGATTTTAAATAAAACTGCCAGACTGGTTTTAAATAAAAGAAACTGCCGGACTGGTTTTAACAAACTGCTGGACTGTTTTGTAATAAAAGAAACTGCCGGACTGGTTTTAACAAACTGCCGGACTGGTTTTAACAAATAAAAAACTGCCGGACTGGTTTTTTTAACAAATAAAAAACTGCCGGACTGTTTTTTGTAAATGCTGAAAATTACAGAACTGAAAAGTAAATTACAGAATTGAAAGACTGAAAGTAAACAGTACTGAAAATTAAATACAGAAAAGAAACGGTACAGAAAAGTAAATTACAGAAAGGAAATGGTACTGAAATGAAACAGAATGTAAAGGACTGCAAAATAAATAACAGAAATATAAAATAAGAGGCAACTGCTGAGCAGTTTCTCTTAAACAATATTTCCCAAACCACCTTTAAAGGTTTCTGGTTTCGGGACTTTGTTCCCAAGGCACAACTTATATCTCATAGTGGCTCGTATGGAAACCGGCACCGAACCACAGGTCGAGCTGTTGGTGGTGCGGTTCTCTCTCTCTATATGATGCTTATGCTGTGAGGTTGTGTGTATTCTGGTGTGTTGAAATAAGAGGGGGATGGCTGCCTTTTATAGGCTCGAATGAAACCGCAGCCATAAATGTTGGTCATCAATTCTGGGAGTTACACCCCCAGAATCCGCTCAATCAATTCTGAAACCGCAGCATTTAATCTCATTCATTGCTGGCGTTTCTATTGCTGGAAACTCTAGGGACTACTTTTGTATTTTATACAAAACTCCCTATTCGGGTTTGGACCCAAGACCCAAGACCCAAGAACCAAGACCCGAGATATTCCCCAAATCCCAAATCCCAATCCCAAGCCCACACCCACGCCCACGCCCACGCCCGAGACCCGAGACACGAGACACGAGCGAGCGCGCGTGTGTGGTACACACTAATACTCTTAGGTGTATGTGGACATGCTAGTTTAATAACTACATGGGTTGGTATGGTATATATATTGTAAAATTAACTCTTAATCTTCCAATATGGGATTATACCAAATGGTTTTCCTTTACCATTTCGGTTTTTCCAGATTTGAGCTTTCGAGGCACCAACTTTGAAGCCACTTTGTATTCACATCCATTCTCCGAATAGGTCATGTGATATACCGTTACGAAGCTCGTCACACGGGCTACTCAACCACGTTGAGTACGGTATAAACAACTCAGCGCTGTTACACGAAATAATGACTCGAAGTTGGTCCAGTGACCATTCGGAAACACCCATGTTTTCACATGTTTTTCCAACAATCCCCCACATGAATGCAATTGGCTGAAAATAAAAATGCTCCTAAATGCATACGAGAGAACCGCAAGAGTTCACTGCATAAGGACAGGTAGCTCGCACCTTGAAACTGCCGTAGTGACGTAAAATCTGATATGCTACTATTGGGTAGCCTTTAAGCCTTGAACCCTTTAGCGTTTGTGCATACCAGGGTAATGCGCACACAGTGTCCTCTCTACACCACTTACTAAACCCTTTGGTTGTTGTCCATATTTGGCCGTGGACTGCCTTGGTAAAATTCAACCGAGTGCTCTAGCGATTTAGCCCATGGCTCATCACATAGTATCGGCCATACACACTCGTCATAGGTGATTTCAAGTCAAGGGTGTCCTGACTCACCCCTCTCGACCTTCGAGATACTTGTTTTCATTAAGAGCCTCATGCTCACCCTTAAGATGGTCTAGGTCTATCACTCTTTCATCCTAGAAATGGGCTGGGAACTTAAGTTCCCGAGTGCTTTGTTCGGTCACTCCCACAGTTCGGTTTTCTCGTTGAACCCGAGGCTGGAGAATCCAATTCGGGTTGGGTTGCCTCTGAGGAGATTTCCAGTTTGATGGGCTTCAACCCCATTCCCCTCGATGAAACTTCAACTCCTACCTGAGTTAAGTCTTTTGTAAATGGATCCGCTATATTGTTTTTAGATCTCACAAAATCTAATGACACCACACCATTAGCTAACAATTCTCGTACGGATTTATGTCTCCGACGAATATGTCGGGACTTTCCATTATACATATGATCATGCGCCCGTCCAATAGCCGACTGACTATCGCAGTGCATGCTTATTGCTGGGACAGGTTTCGGCCACATTGGAATTCCTTCCAGAAAGCTTCTAAGCCAATCAGCCTCTTCTGTTGCTAGATCCAACGCTATGAACTCGGATTCCATAGTTGATCTAGCTATGCATGTCTGCTTGGATGATCTCCATGAGACAGCTGCTCCTCCCATCACGAACACATATCCGCTAGTGGATCGTGTACTGTTGGAATCTGAGATCCAGTTTGAATCAGAATACCCTTCCAGTACAGCTAGATATCTGGTATAATGCAACCCTCGGTCTGCTGTGTATCTCATGTATCTGAGAAGTCTCATGATGGCCTTCCAGTGTTCCTCATTGGGATTACTGGTGTACCTACTCAGTCTACTCACTGAGTTGGCTATGTCTGGTCTAGTACAGTTCATGACGTACATCAGACTGCCTATTATTCGAGAATATTCCAATTGTCTCACACTCTCCCCAAAATTCCTTTTCAGAGTGGTTGAGATCTCTATCGGAGTTCTAGATGTAGCTCTACTATCTTTATCAAATTTGTCAAGCATCTGCCTGACATAGTGGGTTTGAGATAGTGCATATCCGTCTGATGTCTTGGTAATTTTCATACCAAGTATAACATCAGCGACACCCAAGTCTTTCATCTCGAATTTTTGTGACAACATTTTCTTAGTGGAGTTGATGTTATCAATACTCCCTATTATAATCATGTCATCTACGTAGAGGCAGACTACCACGTAGTCCTTTTCATTACCTTTTACGTAGACGCATTTGTCACATTCATTTATTCGAAAACCGTTTGATAGCATCACTCTATCAAATTTTTCGTGCCATTGTTTAGGTGCTTTTTTAACTCCATACAAGGACTTCACAAGTTTACACACCTTGTGAGCTTTACCTGGAACCACAAACCCTTCCGGTTGTTCCATGTAAATTTCCTCTTCCAGCTCACCATTCAAGAATGCCGTTTTAACATCCATTTGATGTATTTCCAGATCGAACAATGCTGCGAGAGCAATGACTATCCGGATTGACGTCTTCCTGAAGACAGGAGCATAGGTGTCGAAATAGTCGACACCTTTGGTTTGTCTAAAACCTTTCACTACAAGCCTTGCCTTGTATTTCTCGATTGTTCCATCGAGCTTTCTCTTCCTCTTGAAGATCCACTTGTGTCCTAGTGGCTTACACCCGGCTGATAGATCCACTAGTTCCCAAGTGTGATTTTGTAATATCGATTCAACCTCATTGTTGATCGCTTCCTCCCAATATTGGGCTTCTGGGGATGACATTGATTCTTTGAATGTCGCCGGTTCGCCTTCTATCATGAAGGTTACAAAATCTGGACCGAAAGTCGTTTCCTTTCTAGCCCTTTTACTACGTCGAGGCTCTTCTTCTTCTTCCTCCAACGGTTCACTTGCCCCCACATTTTCCTCACTGTTTGACTCCTCAGTCTCTACATTTATGGAAGACTTGCGGGGAAAGATTTTCTCGAAGAAAGAAGCTTCTCGAGCTTCGATGATAGTATCTACATGCACATCAGGATTATCTGACTTGTGCACGAGAAAGCGATAAGCACTACTGTTTTGTGCATATCCTATGAACACACAGTCTACCGTCTTTGGCCTTATTCTCGTTCTTTTAGGAAGCGAGACAAGGACCTTCGCAAGACAACCCCAAACCCTTAAGAATTTATAGCTCGGCCGATGGCCTTTCCATAGTTCATAAGGTGGTTTATCATGCTTCTTATGCGGTAGCTTGTTCAACACGTAGTTGGCGGAAAGCAGCGCTTCCCCCCACATGTTCTGGGGTAACCCAGAACTTATTAGCATAGCATTCATCATTTCCTTGAGCGTTCTATTCTTACGCTCAGCAACCCCATTCTGCTCCGAAGAGTATGGGGCTGTGGTTTGATGTACAATGCCACTTTCTGCGCATATCTGCGCAAACGCTGCCTCGTATTCACCGCCTCTATCACTCCTCAACATTTTAATCTTTTTATTGAGTTGATTTTCTACTTCGGTCTTATAAAGAGCAAATTTCTCTACCGCTTCGTCTTTACTTCTCATTAAGTAGACGTAGCAGTATCTAGTACAGTCATCTATAAACGTGATGAAATACTTTTTCCCTCCTCGCGTTTGTATAAACTTTAAGTTGCATACATCCGTGTGTATTAGACCGAGAGGTTCAGTACTTCGTTCAATATGTTGATACGAAGACTTGGTTAATTTTGCTTCAACACAAACCTCACATTTATGTTGTTTATCAAATATAAAATTAGGTAGTAGATTCAGTGATATTAATTTCTTCATAGAATTAGAATTCACATGACCTAATCTACCATGCCATAAATTAAATGAATCGCAAGAATAAGCAAAAGACGTTTTATTAGGCTCTTGGGCAACATTAACGGTTACATTTTCTTGGTACTGGCCTCAGCCTTAGTACCCACAATAGCAGACTTGGCTTTAGGAGCCGGAGTACCAACATTTAATTTAAACATGTCGTTGGTCATATAGCCACGGCCTACATACATTCCATTAAGGGTGATTACAATTTTAGCAGATTCAAATACAAGTTTAAATCCTTTGTTCACCATAACAGACCCGGAAACCAGATTCTTACGAATTTCCGGCACATGGAGCACGCCATTCAGTGTGAGCTCCTTTCCCGATGTCATCTTCAGCAGCACGGTTCCTTTTCCTTCCACCCTGGAAGTAGCCGAGTTCCCCATGAAGCAGCTCTCATTGTCCACGGCCGTATAGGTCTTGAACATCCATTTGCTGGCACATATGTGACTAGTGGCGCCTGTGTCCAGCCACCATTACTTTGGGTTGCTCCCCACCAGGTTCACCTCCGAGACCACAGCACTCAGGTGTATGTAGTCTTGTCCAGCATCATCTCCTCCCTCAGCCACATTTACCTGAGCAGGTGCCCTCTTCCTCCCTTTCCCTTGGAACTTCCTCTTTGGGGGGGGGGGGGGGGGGGGGGGGGGGGGGGGGGGGGGGGTTTGGGCTTGTCGGTGCGCATCTTACAATCCGCGGCACGATGGCCCGGTTTGTTGCACACAAAGCAGTCTCCCATGAATTTCTTCTTGAGAGAGGCACCGACTCCGCTGTCAAAGCATTTCCGCTTAGACACAGCGTCCTCAACCACATGGGCCTTGGCAACCGCGTTGCCTGCTCCGCCACCACCTTTCCTTCCGGATCGGCGGTTGCTTTGCTCAACATTGAGCCTCTCAATGAGTGCCTCCAAGGTCATAGCCTTTCGCTTGTGTTTCAGGTAGTTTTGAAACTCTTTCCAAGAAGGTGCCAGTTTCTCAATCATTAATGCCACTTGGAAAGGTTCGTTGATAACTAGCCCTTCAACCTCAAGCCTATGGTATATGAGTTGGAGTTCCTCAACCTGCTCGATGACACTCTTCCCATCAGTCATCATGTACTCATGAAAGTCCGTGACGACAAATTTCTTTGCGCCAGCGTTATTCACTTTGTACTTTCGTTCGAGAGACTCCCAAAGCTCCTTTGCAGAAGCCTTGGGCTCGAAAACACTGAAGAGAGTGTCATCCAGAGCACACAGGATGTAGTTCCAGCATAGGTAGTCGCCGTGTTTCCATGCTTCCACCGCCAAAACCGTCTGCACGTCCTCATCGTCCTCGCTTAGGACGGGTGCAGACTCCTTAAGAAACCGGGTCAGATTAAGGGCAGTTAAATAAACAGCATCTTTTGCTGCCAACGTTTGAAGTTGTTGCCCCTAAACTTTTCCGGTCTCTCTAGTTGAGAGGTTGGCAACATTGGCATCGCCGGCGTTGCCGGAGCCTTGCCCTTTGCCCTGGCCGCAGCCACAAGCGCTGCCTTGGCCGCAGCCTTCGCAGCAGCCTGTGCTGCGGCCGCAGCCGCAGCCATAGCATCGGCCTCTGCCGCAGCGGCGTCGGCCGCAGCCTTTGCCGCAGCAGCTTCGGCCTCAGCCTGAGCCCCCCCACTCGCAGCGCTCGCATTGTTATGGCTACTGCCAATCACAAGTGCGCCCTGCACGTCTCCCGAAGGAACGGTGGGTGTTTGATCCTCATTAGTCATCTGAAATGACAAATTGAAACTGTTTAGTTTCTCGCAAGAAAATTAAAATTCTTAATCGCAAATAATAATTATAACTTAATTAGTTTGCTTCAAAAGAATAAAAACAATAAAAAGATATTCTAGCGTGAAAATCAAATCACTTTTGATTTCACTAAGAATTTTTTATAGTATTCTAGAATAAAAAGATTAAAACCAATTCGGATTTATTCTATGTGCAAACTTCAATTTCTAGTAAACTAGCAATGATTTTGCGAGAATAAAAACCGAGACGTCAAAATAAAATAAAAAGAAAAGTCCTTTCTTATTTCGAAAATAGAAAAACCAAAAAATAGTATTGTTTAAGATTGTTGGTTTTGGTACTATTTCGAACAAGCAATAAAGTAAAGGACAATAAAATAAAGAAGACAGGAACGCAATGGAAATAACAATTTTATTTCTCACAATTGGAATATAAATTACAATTCCTGACTCAACAAGTAAATAAAACTGCTGGACTGTTATAAAGAAACTGCCGGACTGATTTAACACATAAACTGCCGGACTGGTTTTATATAAACTGCCGGACTGGTTTTAACAAACTGCCGGACTGGTTTTAAATAAAAGAAACTGCCGGACTGGTTTTAACAAACTGCCGGACTGTTTTGTAATAAAAGAAACTGCCGGACTGGTTTTAACAAACTGCCGCACTGGTTTTAACAAATAAAAAACTGCCGGACTGGTTTTTTTAACAAATAAAAAACTGCCGGACTGTTTTTTGTAAATGCTGGAAATTACAGAACTGAAAAGTAAATTACAGAATTGAAAGACTGAAAGTAAACAGTACTGAAAAGTAAATACAGAAAAGTAAATTACAGAAAGGAAATGGTACTGAAATGAAACAGAATGTAAAGGACTGAAAAATAAATAACATAAATATAAAATAAGAGGCAACTGCTGAGCAGTTTCCCTTAAACAATATTTCCCGAACCACCTTTAAAGGTTTCTGGTTTCGGGACTTTGTTCCCAAGGTACAACTTATATCTCAGAGTGGCTCGTATAGAAACCGGCACCGAACCACAGGTCGAGCTGTTGGTGGTGCGGTTCTCTCTCTCTATATGATGCTTATGCTGTGAGGTTGTGTGTATTCTGGTGTGTTGAAATGAGAGGGGGATGGCTGCCTTTTATAGGCTCGAATGAAACCGCAGCCATAAATGTTGGTCATCAATTCTGGGAGTTACACCCCCAGAATCCGCTCAATCAATTCTGAAACCGCAGTATTTAATTTCATTCATTGCTGGCGTTTCTATTGCTGGCGTTTCTATTGCTGGAAATTCTAGGGACTACTTTTGTATTTTATACAAAACTCCCTATTCGGGTTTGTACCCAAGACCCAAGACCCGAGACAAACCCCAAACCCCGAGCCCGAGCCCGAGACCCGAGACCCGAGCGAGCGCGCGTGTGTGGTACACACTAATACTCTTAGGTGTATGTGGACATGCTAGTTTAATAACTACATGGGTTGGTATGGTATATATATTGTAAAATTAACTCTTAATCTTCCAATATGGGATTATACCAAATGGTTTTCCTTTACCATTTCGGTTTTTTCAGATTTGAGCTTTCGAGGCACCAACTTTGAAGCCACTTTGTATTCACACCCATTCTCCGAATAGGTCTTGTGATATACCGTTACGAAGCTCGTCACACGGGCTACTCAACCACGTTGAGTACGGTATAAAAAACTCAGCGCTGTTACACGAAATAATAACTCGAAGTTGGTCCAGTGACCATTAGGAAACACCCATGTTTTCACATGTTTTTCTAACATCTTTTGTATCGATTTTAGTTTCACGCTTGATATTCTTATTTAAAAAAGAAATTGATGATCCACCACTTGACGAATTCTCAACTGATTTATCTGAATGTTTATGTGTCTGCGATTTTGCTGAAAGATTGGACTTCCTAACATTGGATTTAGAAATACTAAATAAATCCCCGCGTGTTTTCCACCTCAATCTACACGCATTGCATAAAACTGGTCCACCGTATGGTCCAGTTCTCCATAGTGGCGAATCTGTTTCACGTAATTAGTAACATTTTTACATTTTAATTTATTTTCATGTTTTGATTTTGTTCATTAGACTTAAACAATTAATAATCTGTTTTGTTTGAGCATGAGAAATAAAAACTAGAAATGCAAGTAAGATGATATATATTGTGACTGAGAAGAACAGAGTTTGTTCATCCACATTAAACATTTAGCGCTTCAAAGGCTTGCTAAAAAACATTAAATAAATAAAAAATGAGTTAGACGTTCTAATTCCAACTTTTTATAACACATTTTCTAATAGAATAATGTCAAATAACAAATACTTTTTTTTTTCTTTTACCATTTGTTATTATTATTGAGTCTTATATCCATACAAGTATTATTTCCGGAATCGATAATTAGCTAATCCTCTTCCTTTGCTTTAATCTAATAAAAAATTATCGTTTCTTTTAACAACAAAAGTATAAGGAATTTCTTGGGAGACAACAACGATATACAATCAATTGCTCGACTTACGTACGCAAAAATCATAACAAATCAACCAAGATAAGTAACAAACTATGAAGCACACAAAAATTGATCTAAAACTCACATTCTACTTCACAATGGCTGCATGGACCCTTCTCTGCCATGTAAAATATATTTTTGGATGACTTGTTTTTTGTTTTGCCTATCCCTGTGGTCAAGCTTAAATATAATTTGAATATAGATCTAATTGGTGATTTCATCGATACTTATAATTAATTTTAACTTTAATCTTATCGCTTAAAATTTATCATTATTGGCATGTAATGTGTGTGTGTTTTAGCCTTTCCTTTATGAGTACTTTTTTTAATGAGAAACATTGCACTTTTTTGGTCAAAGTCGTTCATAATTAATTTTATTCCCACTTAAAAATATCATAGACAATAATGAAATTTATTGAATCATAGTGTAGCATTGCACTCTGCTGATTGAAACTTGCAGATACGGATCAACCGGTCAACATGGTTCATAGTTAATTTCATTAATACTTTTAAGAATTTCACATAGATTAATGAAATTTATTGAATCATAGTGTAGTATTGGAAAATTAGTAAGAATGGAGCATGATTTAAATTTCCATTCTTCAATCTTATTGTACGTAGTTATCAAAACAATTCATACAAAAAAGTTGTATGTACATCATTTATACATTCCTATATATAAGACTATTGTAACGAAAACACCTCGCCTGCTTAATCTAACATAATCAATGGACAATACGAACTTGGGTTTGGGTTTTTCATCTCAACCATTGATTGTGTTAAGATATAACGGGCGTAATATCTTCGAGAAGAAAAGACTATTTATGTCACATAAATAATACATGCATGTAAAACATATTGTTGACAGAATATATTTATTCAGAAATTCAATAATGATATAAAAAAAAGTTGTCAAAATCTCCGGCATGCTTTATAAAGGTCTTTGGTGGTATTCCTTTTGTTATTGAAACTATATTAACACTTGTACCAACGGGTTCAATTGACACTTTTTTTTTTCTAAACAGCCTCCTTAACTCATAGATACTTCATATCAATGTGTTTAGCCACTTTCGAATATCTATCATTATTTGAAAAGAATGCCGATGCGGCTTTATCACGATAATGTTTTAGTGACTTGGAGACGGTGTCCCCATTTCCAATGCTCAAATAAAGTTATGCAGCCATAAACCATGATTTAAATCTTCATAACATGCTATAAACTCAGCTTCTATAATGGATGTTGCTAGGGTACTTTCCTTAGAACTTTCCCATAAAAAAATCTCCTTCGTCTTAACGATAAACATAACCGAAGGTCCATTTCCTAGTATCCTAACAACCGCCATAATCTGAAACATTAAAGAAAACCATTTCAAAGTGGTCAGTTTTTCTATAAGTGAGCATGTGATACTTGGTTTCGTGTAAGTATCTTAACACTTTCTTTGAATCTTTCCAATGATGTAGTCTCGGATTGCTTTGGTATCTACCTTGCATCCCAAGAGCAAAGCTAATATATGGCGTTATACATATCATAGCCGTGTTTTTGGAAACATTTGAAGGTTGGAGTCATCCAACTAATTCTAACAAACTCTATGAAAATAGATGGCGGAGTTTAAATTTTGCTACTTTAACTTTTCGGGTGTCAAATTTTTTTCTTTCTTTTTAGTTTATTTGGAACACCATATAAACTGCTTTTGTTTTGAAGCTAACTTGTTGTAGCAAAAATCAGTTTTTTTTAATGAAAGGTTTCTTTCGGCAAAATTTCACGGAATCTTATATAAGTAGCTGGACACAAAACGTTCCAAACTCATTATTTCATTTTACCGCCTTTGAATTATTCAAAACCAAATATCTGAATTTAAAATTTAGAAACGAAGGTTTAATATTTACAAGGGCATGAGATAAAATATTTTGAAGTATACTGTTTTGGGGGTTTCCTCAAGACTAAAATAGACCAGTCTACATGCACTCATTACCATGATAATCGTCGGATTCCTCCCAAGGGTAATCTGGAACCAAATGACGGCTAAGACGATGACATTCCTCTCTGACTTTATAACCAAATGACGCCCTTTTCTTAGAACATTCGGGGTAAGACAAAGGTCAGGGGTGACCTCTGTGGAGCTGTTTGAACGCGAGGAGAATGTCACATTGCATATTTTAGTGAAAATCTAAGCGGGGCAACCCTAAACTATCCAACATACGACAAGGAGTTATATGCATTGGTGAGGGCGTTGGAGAGTTGGCAGGACTATTTTTGGCTTAAAAAGTTCATGATTCGCCCTTATTATGAATCATTGAAGTATTTTAGAGGTAAATACAAGTTTAATAAAGAACTTGCCGAGTTGGTGGAATGTTTCATTTTATAGTCAAGTACAATAAAGGTAAGGAAAATGTGGTTGCTAATGTGCTCTCGAGAAGGTATACATTACTTTATACTTTAATTGCAAAATTATTTGGCTTTGAATACATTAAGTATTTAAAAATTGATGAATCTTATTTTGGAAGTGTATTAGATGCTTTTGACAAAGTAGAAATTGTAGGCCTTGATAGGCATGATTTATTGTTGTTTAAAAAACATGAATTGTATTAGCCTAATTTTTCATTATCTGATTTGGTTGTTAGAGTAGCTCATGTCGATGATTTAATGGGACACTTTGGTGTTATTAAAACTCTAGACATTTGGGTTATTTTCTTGATTTCTATAACATGTAAACTGTTCAATATAAGTTAAGTTACATATAAATTTGTTAAACTTACATATAAGTTTATTTTGTAGGAGAGTGTGAATATGGGAAGGCATGGTGGCACATTCAACAAAGTGGGATGTGGTAGCAATGAGGACAACGAAGCTCCTCAAAGCAGCACAATGCATGCCGGAATTATTAAGGGGGTGTTTGGCGGACACGCCAGAAGTGCTTCATAGCCCAAGAAGCTCATTTAAGATATTTTTGTGTGTTTGGTAACATAAAATTACCCACTTCCTGAAAAGCAGGGGGTAATGGAAGCCCATTTTGTAAAAGTTGGTTTTTCATGCTTCTGGAGAAAGCCACTTACTCGGAAAGTTAAAAAAAATAAAAAAAAATCACAAAGAAAATAAAAAAATCACAAAAAAATTATAAAAAATCATAAAATCATAAAATTTTAAAAAAAATGAAAAAAAAAATATAAAAAATGAAAAAAAAATGAAAAAAATCACAAAATGAAAAAAATCACAAAATGAAAAAAATGAAAAAAATCACAAAATATAAAAAATCATAAAAAATAAAAAAAATGAAAAAAAATAAAAAAAATCACAAAAAATCACAAAACTCTACTGTTATCTCTCACTCCGTAAACTCTATTTTTATAAATTTTTTTGTGATTTTTGTATTTTTTTTAATATTTTTTATGATTTTTGGTGATTTTTTATAATTTTTGGTGATTTTTTATAATTTTTTATAATTTTTTGTTATTTTGTTATTTTTTATATTTTTTGTGATTTTTTTCATTTTTATAATTTTTTTGTTTTTTTTTTTATTTTGTTATAATTTAAAACTATTTTTTTGGGTTTGTAGAAAGATAAAATATGTATATTATATTATATTCGTACTGTATCAATTATTGTGATATTAAGTCATTTCGAACTTATACATATCAAACGCAGACAAAACTTATAAAAATAAAAAACATTTTTCCACCAGACGCTAATTTTTTCTAAAGTACTTTTTATATAAGTTACTTTTCAACAGCACTTTTTCAAACAACACTTTTTAGTGAAGCACTTGATTTCCAAACAGCACCTAAAATGGTTGAAGAACTTCCTAAAGGTCAGTTCCAGATAAAGGGTGTGAGGTACATAAGTTTGAGTGCTATGAAATTAGCTCTAGAAACTCAATTGGAAAAAACTAAGAAGTGATGTTACGTTGGAGAACATATTTTGGGTATTTTGGACATGTTAAAAGAATGGTCCTTTGATTGAATTAGGGGTAAATTAGTTGCAAACATGCCACTTGTTAAAAGAATGGTTCTTTTGGATGTACTTTTCGGTATTTTAGATTTGTTAAAAGAATGGTTTTTGTTAAACTAGCTACAACCAAGTCACTTATTTTGGACATGTTAATTTGGATAATTTTGGATGTTGTAATTTTGCACCCACATAACTGCCATCAGTGTCAAACATGATAGGAAATCAGCCAAGCTTAAACAAATATAGAAATACAAAACCGCACACACACAATTTGATAACGGAGTTCACCCAACAATGGCTACGCCTCCAGGCCGCTACACGTGCCACTTATATATATATATATATATATATATATATATATATATATATATATATATATATATATATATATATATATATATATATATATATATATATATATATAAGGAGAATTACAAACGTAATCTACCTTAATCACAAAACTATGGTTCTCTCACAAGTAGAACTCTCTCGCTATAATATTCTCTCTCAAATATGTGATAATTAAAATAAAAGATAGGTGGGACATATATAGAACCCATAGTGGGTCTTATTATAATTTTTAGTGATCTGGGATAATTAGTGAACATGACCAAAACACATTTGTCTTCACAACTCAACAATCTCCCACTTGGAGTCAAATGTCGAGTGCTTTAAAAGAACTCTGATTATCCCCGACCACCGAACTCAGTGTGCTCCCCCGAGCAGAATGCTCCCATCGGTATCCTTGTATAGTAATTAGTACTCTTCCGTCGTCGGCGAGTTACCCATTCTTCCACAGTAGCGGCGACTCGGAGTCCTACTGAGGTCGCACATAACCTCAGTTTGTCGATTGTAACAGCCTTCGTTAGCATATCGGCGGGGTTCTTAGCACCCTCAATATTTTCTAGCACGAAGATTCTATCTTCTAGAACAGTCCGGATAAAATGGTAACAGATCTGTATGTGCTTGGTGCGTGAATGGAATACAGGATTCTTGCCTAGCTGAACTGCACTTTGACTATCACAATGCAAAACTCCCTTGTTAGTCTTTTGACCGAGCTCCTCTAAGAAAACTTGCTACCAAATCATCTCTTTGCTTGCTTCCGTCATTGCGACGTACTCAGCCTCTGTGGTCGACAGTGCAATGATCTTTTGCAGCTTGGATGTCCAACTCACAGCAGTACCACCGTAGGTACAAACACATCCCGTTGTGCTCTTTCGGCTATCCAGATCACCAGCCATGTCAGTATCAACATAGCCGTGCAGACCTACCGAGGTCTTTTGGAAACATAATGCCGAACTCATTGTACCCGAGAGATATCTCAATATCCCCTTCACAGATTCCCAATGGTGCTTGCCCGGGTTACTCATGTAACGACTGACAACTCCCACTATGTGGGCAATATCCGGTCTTGTACACACCATAGCGTACATCAAGCTACCAATTGCTAAAGCGTAGGGTATGTTCGACATACGATCCTTTCCTTCCTCGTCCGAGGGTGATTGTTCCTTCGAAAAGTTAAAGTGTGCGGCTAGGGGTGTGCCTATAGCCTTGGCATCACTCATGCTAAACCGAGCCAACACTTTCTTCACATACTCGGCTTGCGACAGAAACAAAAACCCATCCCTTCCTCGGGAAATCCTCATACCGAGGATCTGATTTGCGGCACCCAAATCCTTCATCTCAAAGTGTTTCGCCAACTGTTGCTTCACCTTGTTAATTTCTACAAGGCTCGAGCCGGCGAGCAACATGTCATCTACGTACAGAAGTAGAATGACGCACGAAGAGTTCTCGAATGTCTTCACGAAACAGCAGTGATTACTATCAATTCTTTCGAATCCGATACCCACCATGAAACTGTCAAACTTTTTATACCACTTCTGTGGTGCTTGTTTTAGCCCGTACAAGCTCTTCTTTAGTTTGCAGATAAGTCTCTTTTTTTCATTTTCGGCAAAACCTTTAGGTTGTAGCATGTAAATTTCATCTTCAAGATTTCCGTGGAGAAAAGCAGTTTTTACATCTAACTGTTCAAGATGAAGATTCTCATTTACAACAATGCTCAACAATAGCCGAACAGTCGTCAATTTTACGACTGGCCGAGAAGATCTCAGAGAAGATCTAGCGACTCAACCCAAGTTTCTCACCCTTCGACGCTATGAACCTCGGCTCTACAAAACTCAATGCTAGAACCTCTGCTCGACACTATGAACATTGGCTCAAATAACTCGGAACCGTCAACTTGACTTTGCTTGTTAGGTATCTCGTCATGTCCAAGACCCACACAACGGAAGCAACCTATCAAACGATAGACCGAAAGAAGGACATACAAACACACCCACAAATATAGGGAATAGAAAATAAATCATACACAAACACACGATATTTGTCTACGAGGTTCACCCAACGATGGTTATGTCCTCAGGCCGCTGGATGACTTATATATATACTAGTAACGTACCCCACACGTTGCGTGTGTGACACATAATTGCATAAATATAATCTGACACAGATAAATTTAACATTTTTAATCACAGATAAATTTTACATTTTTAAAAAGTTTGCAAAATTAATTGAACGAATATCGTAAAAATATAATGTATAGTAATATAAAAAATACATGTATGATGATTTTGTTTGGGAGATGATTTGATGTGTGTGGAAATTTTTATTTATTTATTTATTTAAATTGCATTAAGTTATTTGAGTAATTAGTAAATTAGAATAGGGGCATTTTTGGAAAAAATGGGTAAAATTGGGCAGCCTCAAGCTTTCTTGAGTTCACTTATATTAATAAGATTATAAAGAGAATTATAATGTAATATAGTTTAATCACAAAACTATGATTGTCTCATATAGTTTAATAGTTTGATGTGATATTGTAATATGAAAGAGTAAGGGAAGTATATATAGGATCCAACATAGGCCTCCACATAAAATAAGGTGATGTGCGATAATAGGTAAACATAGACAAAACACATTTGACTAAACAACTCAACACATACAAGGGCACATCTCCATTTCTAATTGCAACCTTATATGCTAAAATATAACATAACTGGACCAAATATCCCATTGATAGCTACTCCAAAGCTTTTGAGAAAGAAACTAAAATTGCATGAGTCAATAGAATTGAACAATAAGGTTCACAAATTACTAGTCTATTGTTACAAATCAAGTATCAAGCATGGAGATACAAAATGTGAAAAACAACGGAAATTCTGCATTGTAAACAATGCACAAACTTACACATCGATACCATAAAAAATATACATCCACCAAAAGTAAATAGTTTGAGTATCAACTTAAATTCTTGCCAGAACTGAAGCACCCAATTATTTATTATTATATGAAATCACAAATATTTTCCAAATAAAGAAACAGCTGCAACGATTTTTGAGTCTTCACCTATTCCTGCATCAAACAAATCAGAGACATTAGCTACAATGACGGTAATAAACAGTACTATATGATGTTATTAGCAGATCAACAATCTATAAATAACCAATTAAGTCTTCTGAAAAACAGGTAGTATTATCAAGATATGTGATATACAGTCATAAAGTCAAAAGAAATGTGTGTTTTGCACATCTTGTCTTGTGTTTGATTCATTTGAACTCCAGTACTTATGTATCATGCAAGTTCGGGCAACTTCTCTAGGGGTACATATACACAATCCTTTCCATTTTCTGTAGTAAGCATTCAGCCCTCAATGATCTCGCCACTAACTTAGTAATACTACACATACAAAGTTAACAGAATGATGTTCAAACCTTGTGTCTTGATTTTCCAGAAAAAAAAACCAATTATAATAAATAAACGAAAAGAATATCTACAGAAGCAAAAGTAGCATGATCTCCTGAGTGAAAATGTCAGTTTATAAGGTCATTAGGTGGTGAAAGAACTGACAATCAACACTAGGCGAAGATCTAGGCTTAATTGCCACGCTGGTCCCTTAAATTCATTACAGAATACAAAGAAGAAGAAGTTTCAAAATTATGTCATTTAAGTTTCAGATATAAGCTATTAAGTCCTTGTACAGTATTATGTGTTTTCCTCCCATTTTTTATTTTCCATCAATATTAATGAAATAAAAAAGTGGGTTTTCCTCACCATTCATATAAAAAAAAAAAAGTATGGATAAAATATTCATGACTAAAAGACTAAATTTTAGAGCTTGTATCTCATGAATAGTTGGTCTTACCTGAAATGTGGTGAATAACGATCATTACTCTTAGTTCCATCTTCCTGCACATGAAAACGATATCATCGAAAACTAGTAATGTCAAAGGACTATAAGTTTTTAAATATAGTATTTAGCACTAGATATGGACTACTTTGAACATGTAACATGATTTGTCATCAAAAGAGTTAATTTGAGAGTAGCATATGAAATAAACTGACAATTAATTTAGGGTTATTATCATATCAGCATAATGTAAATGTTATATTATTCCATAAATCATCTAGGAAAAAGAACCTAACTTTTCCTCCACACCTCGTTCGAGTAGCACTGGTGCTTGCCTACAAATGTCTTCATTCACCTTTAAACTTAATCACTCTACATCGTAATTTTTTTTAATTTAATGGTAAAAAGGTTACTTACCAGGAGGCTGAGGATTTGGTGTGAACACGTATGTCGTGTAGTTGTCATCTAAATGAATAATTGAATCTCCCGTCTGAACATCATATGCCACTATGTATCTATCTTTCCACTAACCTGGTTGCAGAAGAACAAGCTTCAAAACGGACGAATACCAGAAGTGTATAAATAAAATTCATCAGTAGAATTGAACAAATTATAGTTATTATAATTTGAGCAAAATCTCCTTACAATTATTCAAAACTTACAAAGAAACGGTTATCTGGTGAAAGAGAAGCATCAGAAAACACCCGAAAAAAGTTTTTACCTCTATTTCGGATTCTCCACCCACCATCAACATTATATATTCTTATCTCACCAGCCTGCAAAAGCTAAAGGAATTTAATCCTATCCCACATAGATATGGCTGTATTTGGTAAGTGCAAGAAATTACTTTTACCCTGATTTTACAATCATGTTACTTTCGGTTTTTAACATACCAGTGAGACAAGATTGCCCGAAAACAAACCTGAAAAACCAGCAACTAGAAGAGAACCATCCACAGAAAACTGAGAAATGTATGCATAGCTACTCAGACTATTGACTCTTTTCGGGCCATAAACTAGTACATATCGGCTTGAAACATGGCAATTTTTCGAAGCTGAAAATCTACCTTTTTCTGAATAGTTACTCTCTCGGGCCGCTAACATTTTTACAGGGGAAACAGGTAATCTGGACTTGCCATTTAGGATCCGACTCAGTAACTCACTGGGAGCTGTATTAATTAAGATTTGTCATTTTCATAATATGATCAAATATAGTGAATAATTAGACTATAAATGGAATCTAAATTTGGTTAAGTGGACAAAACTTACTGCATAAACCACAAACCACTAAAGATGGAAGTAAATTTTAATCGAAAAAACAAAAGTACCCTCTTCTTCCTTGTATTTCCATCTTTCTCTCATAACTAAAACTATACACATGCATAGATCTAGATATTCAATGTATTAATAATAAACCCAATGGCACATTCGTAATTTTCTTATCCCAAAACTAAGGGTGGGCACTTGCCACCCTTGCACTTATGGCTGATAATGAAGCGAAACGAGATAAAGAACGAAATTAGACGAAATTCGTCTAGTTTTTGAGTTTTTCGTTATCGTTCGTTTTCGTTTAGTAACAAAAACGATACGAGATCTTAACGAAACGAATACGAAATTTTTCAGAAAATTTTCGTCATATTCAGTCATTCACACGCAATCATATTACGTGAACCAGTATGTTACAAGTTACACGTAATCATATATACACATCACATTATATATTTTTATATAATAAGTTTTAGATTCATATTACTAATGAAATATCTGTTAGTATAATTTTATTGCTACAAACACACAGGCATGTATATATCATGTATAAATTTATACATATACATATATATATACACACACACATATATACATATATACACACACACACACACACACACATATATATATATATATATTAGATAAAAACGAAATTTAACAAAATGAAAAAGACTGTGATCATTATCATCTCGTTTACTAAACGAAATGTATATTTTATTTCAGTATCGTTTCATTTAGTAATGAACGAAAACGAAACGGGCTATTAACGAAACGAAAACGATATTTTTCACGAAATTTTCACCTCATTTACGGCCCTACTTACACTAAGGTGGATTCGCCACCAGACAGAGGTAGTCTATTATCTATAGCAGATGTGTGAACTTTATATTTGTATGCCCCAACTCTATAGTAAAGTAATAAAAAAAAATAAAAGCTAATAAACTAAACGAATAAGACATGTTACTAAATTCATCTTGGAGGGTAACTATTCATAACTATATAAAAAAAAAAAAATTATGTGCATTCAATCAAGGTCTAAATTAGACAACAATCATACAGCAACAACTTCGGTCCAAATCTCTTTTTCTCAACAGAATAAGATACCATATGAAATTCTTAACTTGGGATACATGCATGTACCGTCGATAACCATGCACACACTCAAAAGATTAAAAAGACAAACTAAGGGTGTATTTGGAACCCAGAAAGTGACGGAAAAAGAAATTCATTTCTCAAGAAAATGTGTGTTTGGCGTTTGGCTATCCAAAAGAAATAAATGAAAATTTTACCAAAGTATATGGAAATTTGTTGGTGTGGCCGGGTGGGGTTGGATTACATATTTAAACTAATTTTCAATTATGGAGGGTCCTCAAAACTTATGATCTTTAAAATTTCACCAAAATATATGGAAATTTGTTGCAACCCTTTTTAGTTTGTATTTAGTTCCTCTTCTGGTTATGATACGTTTGAGAATGAGCACACAAAAAGTGCAATTTTTGGGAAAAAAAATTTGGCTATAACTTTTTGGAATAAAGTCTGAAATGACACGTATATGAGATAACCTTTGAGAATTACTCAGAAAAAAAGTAGAATTAATATACAAAAATATTCCATAAACTTGTAAATAAATTGAAAAATATTAAAAAAAAATGACTGAAAAATTGGAAATAAAAACAAATCAAAATTATTAGAAAGCAACTTTTTTGAAAAAGCAATTTTTTTTCAAAAAAAGAAGATTTTTTTTACTAAAAAACTGGGGGTTTTCACCAAAAGACGTCTTTTTCACCGGATAACAACTTTTTTTCACCAAAAAGAAGCTTATTTTACCAAGAAACTATTTTTTTTAGCAAGAAAGCGAATAGCTTCAATAGAAAACGACTTTTTATTCACTAGATAGCGATTTTTTAAACAAAAAAGGGCATTTCCACCAAGAAGGCAATAGTTTACACGTAAAAACAACTTTCTTTTACCGGATAATGGTTTTTTCACCAAAAAGCTGTTTTTCTTACAAGATAATAACCTTTTTCAAGAAAATGATGTCTTTTTCTAGAAAAAAAAATCATTTTCAACTGGAAAGCAACTCTTTATACAATCTAGTGGGTTTTTTTTTTTCATGGGTAGAGGTTTTTCTCATTGAAATGCGGCTTTTGTGAGCATAAAACGGCTTTTCATCGTAAAGCAACATTTTTCACGACATTTTTCATGCGGTGTTTTGCCATCGATCTAAGGTTTAGTGAATTGGAGTACAACATGATTGTGGCTCGGATGAGGGAGACACTCACTATTTCATTAATAATTAATGGTCGTGACGACTTTATTACAGCAGAAATTCAACTTATAAACACATAAAACTTCAAATAAAAAGAAACTTATCGTTCTAAGAAATAAAAAAAAAAGTCTTCTGATATTCATTTGTTTTTCTACACACTTCATAAACTTGTTTAACTTTTCCACGTCTCTGGGAGCAATGTAGAACTTTTGTCTTAAACGACCCTATAGTCACCCGCAAAGGTTGTTTAATTTTGATCAATTTTTGACAGTTGATTAGATCAATGTATATGTATGTGTTCAGAGAAGAGAGACCGAGAAATCACGAGTGCGTTTGGATGAGAGAGAGAGTTTGAATTAAGCTTTCGGAGCAATACATTTACTCGTACTATTGATATAATTGAAAAGTATATGTACCTAGCAGCAATATAGTTTGAAAAGCGGGACTTATTTGGATCTTTATAAAAAGATTCATAACTAAAAATCTAAATTCTAAAGCTAGTATCTCGTGAATGGTTTTACCTGAAATGCGATAAATAACGATCTCTACTCTTACATCCTGCAGGTGTAATTCCATATTCCTGGACAAATAAAATAATAATCATCGAAAACAAGTAATGTCATGGGACTTAGTTTTTTTTAAATATAGTATATTGCACTAGATATAGACCAGTTTGAACGATTTGTAACTAGTTGTGAATTATTTTTCAATATGTGGATGATAATAATATCACCATAATTTACATGCTATTCCATAATCTTCTGGGAAAAGTACCCAACCTTTGTCCCATATAAATCCAAAATAAACTTCATATAGGCATTGACTTTCAACAAATGATGCTGTTGTCCGATTTTTCTAAACAAGAACCAAATTTGAGATATTTAAAATCACATTTTATTGATAAAAAGGAGAAAACAAATTTACTAACTCGGAGTTTCCAACACTAACAATCTTTATATTTAAGCGCTTCCTGCAATAGAACAAAGAGGCCAAACCAACTTTACTAACATCATGTAATCAAAATTCTCCCAAGAATTATCTCAACTACTAAATTGTTTGGACCCCAATTCTACAGGTTGCTATGACTGGGCCGAGCATCGGAGATTACTATATAGGGATCCATTTTTGTTAGTTGTTGAGTCGTACGCATCTCTTAGTAGGGCAAGATTCGAGCATAAATCTGGATTTAGATGGTCATTTTTTTTTCTATCCTAGTTAAAGCTAGATCTGATCTTATAGTGGATCGTATAAATATCATACAAAGGAATGAGATTTCTTATATCGTGGGGTTATTGGTTTTTCTCGGTTAACACATTTTCATGTTTATGTAACCAACATATAAACCCAAATACAACACAAGTTCATTTCAAACTTCCACCGATACAACCAATAAAATGGACATCATATTTAAGGATCTGTTTGCTTTGAAGGAAAATAGAGGTTGGAAAATATAGTTTTCTCTGTGTTTGGTTCGAGAGAAAATCTGTTTTTCGGAAAAATATTTTTCAGAATTGGAGGAAAATTAAGGAAAATATTTTATTTTAAAATTATCAAGAAAATATTTTTCGAAAATATAGCGTAAGCTAACTTATAATGAAAAATGATAAAGAAAGTTAAATTTAACTAATAATCACTTAAAATAGTTTACAAATTAAAGTTTAAAAGTAATCCATAAGTTAAGAAAAAATTAACTTAAACGGAAAAAGTAAATTAAAACTAACACTTAAAACTTAAAAAAGTAACTTTTAAATAAAAACATAGGGAAAAAAAAAAGTAAAAAAAAAAAAAAGGATAGTTAACTTATTTTAAGTAAATTTTAAATCACAAACAATAACTTACATAAAATAATAACTTATATATTGTATCTCCTTTATATTGCAACCATAACTTTTTCTTGATGACTAAATCCATACAGTCTTGCCTACCTTTAAATGTATCTTTTGTTTTTTCCTCGATGCCCAAAATGGTGCCAACGACAATGTCGCACACATTTTTTTCAATGTGCATCATGTCAAGATTATGTCTAATTTTAAGCTTGGACCAATACGGCAACTCAAAAAACATACTTTTTTTGGACCACATAGGCTTTTTGACAATTTCCATAGGAGCCTTTCTTTTTTTACCATCGGAAGTAGGATTCTTCTCTTTCTGATCAAAGTCAGTTATTTCATTTAATTGGTCCAAATTGTCAACTCCTGAGAACTCTCTAGGATTCTTCTCTTTCTGATCAAAGTCAGTTATTTCATTCAAACGCCATGGATGATCATATGGTAACCAACGACGATGTCCCATGTAACAAATTTTTCCCCTTATCCCCAAAGATGTGATATCTTTATTACAAACCGGACATGCTTTATAACCCTTCGTTCTCCAACCCGATAAATTTCCATAAGCAGGAAAGTTATTGATTGTCCATAAAAGGGCTGCTCGCAACATAAATGTAGAATTTGTGGTTTTATCATAAGTTTTTACACCATTTTCCCACATATCTTTTAACTCATCGACTAATGGCCTTAAGGAAATATCAATCCACCCACTCGGAGCTTTAGGTCCAGGAATCAATAAAGACAACATGGAAAATTCTTTTTTCATGCACAGCCAAGGAGGAAGGTTATATGGGATAGTAATGACTGGCCACATGCTATATGACTTAGCCATATTATTATTAGGATTAAATCCATCTGAAGCGAGTCCCAATCTCACATTACGTGGGTCTTCAGCAAAATCAAGATACATACGGTCAAACTCTTTCCAAGCCTCGCTATCTGTAGGGTGCCTCATTATACCATCTTCCACTCTTTCTTCCTTATGCCATCTCATATTAGAAGATATGTGGTTTGCCATGTAAAGACGTTGTAATCTAGGCTTCAATGGAAAGTAGCGCAAAATCTTTTGAGTAATTTTCTTTTGATCCTTCCCATCATCGTCTTGAACATTACTTTTTTGATTCTTGTATCGTGACTCTCCATAAACAGGACACTTTTCTTTTTCTTAGTTTTCTTTATCGAACAAAATACAATCATTGGGACAAATGTCAATCTTATCATACCCTAACCCAAGATCTTTTAATATCTTCATACAATGATAATGAGTCTGAGGCAATCGATGATTTCGTTAAAGCATACGCCTCATTATATCTAGCATGACATCAAAACATTTATTAGACACTAGATATGTGACTTTCATGTGCATCAGCTCTACAACCACAGACAAAATTGAAAACTTATCGCACCCAGGATACAATTCTTATTGAGCCTCGTTCAACAGCCTCTGGTACTTTTTATAATCCTCAATAGTACAAAAAGTTGACCTACACCCTTCTACATTATCAAAATCATCATCATAATCCATATTTTGATTTCCAGATACACCTGATGCATAGGGAAATGCATCGTTAACCATGTTCAAAGCCTCATTATTATTGCAATCATCTGATTCTCGGACGGTATTTGAATGTGTTTCATTACAATCTGGGCCTTCACTATGATGAATCCATGGATTGTAGAAAGGCTCAATACCATATCTAAATAAATGTTTATGAACTGCTTCCAATTCCCACTTCTTTAAATTACTACACTGCATACATGGACACTTGATTTTATTTTGTTAATCTAAATGGTTTTTGGCATTCACACAGTTGGGGTTGCGCATCCAACTTCCATCCATCTGTAGCGTTGAATTTATGTTGTACAGAAGAAAAAAAATTGTTTAAGCTCAGAGAAGCATGAAAACTCAAAACCTGACAATCCAATTTCTAAAAGTCAGAAAAAAAAAAAACATTAATGAAATTATCAAACAAATAACTTTGACTACAATGATCCAACAATTTTTTTCTTGAAAACCCCATTAAAATAAATCTACTGCCAAAATATATTTCTATCACCAACTCTTGGAGAAAGAAATTAATATATTAAAAAAATATGACTTTATTTGTTATAGTAAGTTGTAAATTACTTGTTTTACCATCTGAAAAATATTTATTTAATGACCAACAAGAAAACATGGGTAAAACTGACCACATAAAAATAAAAGTCGAAACACAATAGAAAAAAGTTGTACTAAGCCAATTAAATAAAGATTAAAAATTAGACGCCACAAATATAATACAAATCAAAGGTATTTATAAATCATTAAAACACATCCATGTAATAACATTGATATCACCTAACAAAATTAAGAGGATATATAACCAAATTGGACTTCATATCGTAAGCTAATAAAAAGAAAATCTAAAAACACCCAAAGTAGCTAGAGTAGTTTGAAACCAATATATAATAGTATAAGCATTTTATCGAACATCTTGTTAGCATAATTTAGTATGAACGTGAATATAAAGAGACTAAAATTATTATTCGTGATTTACAATAATTTATAGATGAAATTGTGAAGGGTATAAGCAGATGTGGGAAAGTGATAAATAAAAAAAAAAAAAAAAGGCACAAAGTACATTATCAAATACTTATACGTATTACTGGGACTGAATTTCAACTTGATTAGTGTATTTTGGGTTTTCAATAATGATTATTGAATTAGACAAGAAAATTACCTACAAAACCAAGATATAACCACATAGTTTGTCAAACTAAATCAATTTGAAATGTGATAAAAGTTATAAAAAAAAAAACATACCTATACACGAATAAACGGTGATGGGTGATCAGGAAGAATAAAGTTTAGAGGAATGTGGTGATAGAAAAGGGATGATCTGTTTGAATATACAAAATATGTTATAATTAAGTCTCTACTTAATTTTTTAATCCAACTCTGATAAAATAATAAATAATAATGATATTTCTAGGATAAGCCAACTCTTTGCAATTAATGGAGGGTGTCCTTAGTAAAACGAAACTAACTATTACAATATTAAAAAAATATTTAATTTATATAAAATTAATGAATATCTATACTATAAATAACTTTTATTCTATATCTTTATATCAAATTCGATCACCTAAAATAAACAAAAATAATATCTAGAAGAAACCATAGAATTTATACATACATATAAAAATAGTACATTTTACAAAAAAAAAAAAGTAAGATAAGCGAAAACCATAAATTTTAGTTGTTTTTATAATTTTAAGTTGTATCACCAACTTTACTTTTTAAGTGAGTAAACTTGAATTTACTTTGATAGTTATTTATTTGAATGTCTAGATGCTATTAACGTAAAAATATTTTCATTATCCAAATTTACAAGATTGAGTTAAAAAATTAGTTTCCTTCTCGTATAAGATATATGTGTAAGATTTATTACTAAATAATTATGTATTGAGAAAATCATCATTATCTAGAAAAAATTGAAAAGGATGTAACGATATAGATGGAAGACAATTTGAAATTGGCATAGTTGACGTGAATATAGCAACTGTCCATACATGGGAAAATGTTTCCATTTATTTGTTTGTGTGTAAACATTTCCGTTTGCTTTGGAAAATATTTTCCCTAAAAATATATTTTAGGACTTATTAACCAACCGTAAATTTTATTTTATCCGTAAATATTTATTTCCCCATATTTTACATCAAAATAAACACAACCTAAAGTCCAATTAGTTTTTAAATTCATGGACATTATAAAGGAAAAAAACCTTGTGTTGCAAATTGTAAAAGAAAAAGAAACATGTGTTTAACTCGTTATAGATATATATAGAGATATGTATAGATATAGAGAGAGGTATGAGAAACAACAGACAGAGTGTTTATTCATTAATATGATTGTACAGAGAAATACATCAAGAGACCACTGGCCCTCTTTATATAATAGAGGGTAGGGTTACATATGCTTGGAAAGCTCATGATAGGCCCAATAGAGTAAGGCCCAAGATGGCCAATAATATCCTACAACAACATGCACATTATAAAAGTATGAAAAGTTGAATGTCATGGGACCTGTGTTGTTGCAAATTGCAGTTAATCTATTATTCGTAACAACCCATCTGAAAAGAATTTTAATATCCGAATCTATTTTTTTAATTAATTAAGTAAACACTTACATGAATCAATGCCTTAATAAGCTACTATTATCAAATAACCTGTAACTAAACAAGGCCTAAATTGCATTTACATCCAAAAATCACCAAAAACCAAACAACGCTTAAACCATCTAAATAAGGCCTAAAATAAATGTACAAATTAAACAAGGCCTAAATTAAGACAATCAGTCGACAAAATATAGATACACACATTCGCCAGTAAATAATTATTTTTAGGAGCCGACCAATTAGCGAATTCGTCGTCAAAAATTGACCCGACGAAATATTTTATTCTCTAATTTGTTGGGAAAAGTGTAATCAACTTTTAAACTTTTTGTTTCATTTCTGCCAACAAATTTAGTTGAATCGTCGGCTAAAGTGACCTCCGGACGATAAATTTTGGGTTCGTCGGCAAATTTTTGTCGAAAGAGATATATTTTCTTGTAGTGAAACAATGTAGCTTAAATGACTAAATGATGGTTTATATTTGGTCTCGTTCATCATAATGACAGTTATATGACTTGTCGACCATTAAAACAAATTCTAAATAACACTAGTATATAAAAAAAAATACTTGTAATTAAAATTGTTATGACATTAGCTCATAATAAATAAAAATAACTTATTTAATATCAGTTCTAAGTTAAAAGTAACTTATTTACAATTTATTACTATTGAAATAAAAAGTTAAAATTAATAAGTTAAACAAAAATTACAAGTTAACCTTGAGGTAACTTTTAAGTTAAAACCAACTTTTTTATGCATAAGATAAAAGTAATAAATAAATTATGTAAAAGTTAATGTGTAAAAATAAAAAAAGTGATATATATGTAAAAAGTAACTTATAGTGTATATATAAAGTAACTTTGGAATAGAAAGTATTTAATATGTAAAATTAACTGGAAGTATTGCTAAATATTAACATTTTTCGTGATTAAAAACCAACAAGCAGAAAATATGGAAAAATAAAACTTTTTCCAGCAACATATTTTTTCTACCGAAAATATTTTCCGGTGAAACAAACAGAGCATAAATGTCAAAATCAACATTGGAGATACAAAAACTACTACAAATTAATCTATGAAATAAAGGATATAAAGCGTAGAAGAAGAAAAAGGCCACAAGTTTTTTACAAAAAATTATAAAGCATATGAGAGATCTCACAGTACCAATAAAATTTGATTCCCAAGGTGGAATGAAGTGAATCATGGAAATATGATATTTGTCTATAGAGGAGCAACAATGTTTTGCTGATGTTTTTATCAATCGGAACTTTTGTATGGTAGAAGTCAATGATTTGAGAGTAAGAAGCGGCGATGGAATAGGGTTTTGTGTGGGTTGCCCAACACACTGCTTAGGTTTATATACTAAGAGGTGGTCGGTATTGGTGATTGCATCGTTCGCCACGTGTATGTAGTAAGATTTAAATTGATTTTCTTTTTCTTACCACTTATGTTCTCAAAAAAGTAAGAGCAATTCGCATTAGGTACATACCCTCTGCGATCCTCTTTTAACCGTTCCGTTTTCTACATTTGGTACATATCATCCGTGATTTTGTCTATTTTTGTTCATTTTAATGATTATTCTTGAATATTCATGTTTCTATGTCCCTTTTAGCAATATACAAGGGTCGAACCCACCTTTTAAAGGCCTAAATCTTTCACGGCCAATACAAAAGATGTCATAATCCCGGAATAAGAAAGCTGGCTCTTCTAGAATGGTTGAGCATAAACAACATTATTCTCTCAGATAATCAATCTGTTTAGGTTGAGCGATATATTTTGAATGGCCAGATGGGAAAACTGTATGCATTAGGAACTTGGAAAGTAGAATCCATTTTTAGACTCACAAAAGAAATCCAACAAGTCAACAACCATGTGGAAGTCAAGTAATCATAATTTTCGACAATTAGAACTCGCATAGAATCTTAATTTATGCTAATTTTGGTATAAATAACTAAAATGAAATTTAAATTTCAACTACAGTATTCTTGTGTTGGCCAACAAAACTAGACACACATCAGGCCAGTTTAAAATTACGGAATATGAGTAAATAAGCTGGCTGCTGCTTAATCACGTTTTTGACCATCAATATATTGACTGTGAGTAAACCAATAATTTTGTAGTGTAGGTCTAAATCCACCTCATATAACAGCTAGCAGCCTTTCAAGAAGTCTCATGAACGAGTGACTGAGACCAAATGAATGTTTATGGGTGACGAGTTTATGAAATGACACCGCTTTGGGAAATCATGATCCATTTGTTTTGCTTATAAAATTGGCTAATTTGATATATTTGTCACCTTCAGTAATTTATTCCAAATCCATGCAAGGGCACATCTGAATTTCTAAATGCAACCTAATTTGCTAAAACATATTAACAACATAACGGGACCAAATACCCCATTGATAGTATACTCCAAAGATTTTTGAGAAAGAAAATGAAAAGGCACGCGTAGCTAAAATTGAACAATAATTTTTATTACACTATAAGAAAAAGTTTATTTACCATCAGTTTAATTTTTAAAAATTGTTGCTAAAGTGAGTGTCGCAAAATTTTAGCAATAAAATAGAAACTAAATATGTTGCTGAACTATTGCTGAAATTTAACGACACTTATTTTACCAACAGTTTTTAAAAAGTAAACTGTTGCTAAATAAACTTTTTCTTGTAGTGTTTGTAGTACATAGGACGCGTGCTCGGGCTCCGATCGATTTTGCCGAGCGGCAGCGCGCTGATCAAAGGTCAAACCCGAGATGAAACTCGAGCAAGACTCACCCTAATTGCGCACGAAAAGTTTAGATCCCCAAGCTCCAACCACTTGGTTAAAGGTGGATGTATATGAACCAATGTTTTAAAAATCGTGCTATATAGCGCAAAATAGCGCTTTTTTGAAAAAAAAAACTCAACGAAAAACCACTATTTGGCTGAAATTGCACTAAAATCGTGCTATAGTGGACCAAAAGCGTAAAAAACACGAAATTCTGGACCAAAAGCATAAATAGCGAGTTAGGAAAAAAAAACAGCGGATCTAAATAATTAATATATATTGTGTAATTTTCATAAAAGTGTGTGCAGTTCAGATGGTTGAGTCAGTGTTGTAATTTGCAGCAGACCCAAGTTCAAAACTCACCTACAATAGTTTATTTTTTCAATTTTTTTTATTACTATGTAATATAACTATAATTTCTTTATTTATTGTTATATATTCTAAAGTTTAGTGTATATTTAGGCAAAAAAAAAATACACCGCAAAGCGCTATGCAGCAACGCTATTAGCGCTTTTAGCGTTTCTCTCGAAAAAACGTTATTTAAAACATTGATATGAACCATTCAAGGTTCTTCAAACGGGATAATTCCCAAAGTGTTAACCCATTCCCGAAATATCCTCTATGGCCCCACTCCGGAGGCCAATATATTTCACACCGATTATGGGTTTTGGACATGCCATATATCATTTTGAATCCCTCGAAGAGTACTTCAATTTGGTGTAGACAACAAACCGTTCCATGAACTAACACCCATACAAACCGGTTCACAAAGTTGGACAAAACCGGTTTTGTAAATAAAGAATTCCAACAGAGTTGAAGTATTATACAGCATACGCCATCAACCATGTGGAAAGATTTAGAGGAGGAGATTAAAGGCATCCTAATGGATAAAATAACCACATGGGGCAAATTGAATAGGTATGTGGGTAAAATTTGAGAGGGTTTTGATCATGTTCATAATGGTTATGGTTTTGGAGATAGAAGTAACGCGAGAGAGAGTATTTTAGAGTTGACTATATATAGAATACTTTTAGAGCTTGTACCTAATGAATAGCTGGTCCAACCTGAAATGCGATGAATAAAGTACTGTTAAAGGACTTTTAAGTTTTTCAATATAGTATTTTGCACTAGATATGGACTAATTTAAACATGTAACATGAATTGTGAATGATTTGGCAAATTAAAATAATTAATTTGAGAGTATAAGATTATGAAGAAAACTGAAAATTTAGGGACGGAAATCATATTATCATTAATGTAATATTCTAGAATTATTTGGGAAAAATAACCCAACCCTTGATCCCATATAAATCTAAAATAACGTCATAAAGATCTTGATTTTCAACACAAAAAACTTGCAACACCTAAGACGGAGTTGTCCAATTTTCCTTGAGCAGAACCAAAATTGAAATCGTTAGAATCATATTTCATTGATAAAAATGACAAAACAACTTTTACTTTTACCGGGAATTTTCTGCAGTGACAAAAGTATATATATATTCAAAGTGATTTATGCGCTAGAAGACCTAATTTTAACGAACATCATGAACTCAGAACTTTCCCAAGAATAAAACTACTAATTTATTTAGACCCCAATTAAAAGGTTGATGTGCCTGGACCGAGCATGGACATGCATTTATGGTGAAGATATTACTACATTAGGATCCATTTTTGTTAGTTGTTGTAACATCCCGTATTTTTATAAATGGTTTTATTCATAATTTAATTTATCCAAAAATGTTTTATACAAATTTTACCAAAAAACCGGTCACTCGACTAATTTTTAGCCAAAAACCGAAACTCTTCCGAAAAACTTTATTTTAAAAACCTGTTACTAATTTTATTAATAAAAATGACCCAATAGTTTTGTTTCTAAAGATTTATTATTTTTGGGTAGTAAAACAATAATTTTGATTAAGAGTTAGCTTTTAGAACTTTAGGGACCGAATAGTTCGCTTCTACAAACTATCTAAAAACAGTTTTTTCTAAACCAAAAATCAGTCACTTTCAATTCTTTAAACCTAAAATCAGCCAAGAGAAAAGAGAGAAAAGAGAGAAAAGAGAGAAGAAGAAGAAGAAGAAGAGAAACCACCATTAGCGGGTTCATACCGGAAGCATCTCCACTACGCACTAAGGTAACGGGGGTTATCCATAGCGACTAGACGAGCGTGTATGTTAGGATTAGGTTTTACGTTTATTATAAATTGGGGATTTTTGCCTTTTATATTATTTATGTTCTTAAATTGATAATTGGGGTTTAGTTGTTGTATTTTAATTCCATTAATTGAATTGTAGAATTTGAGACTTGAGACTAATTAATTCCGAATTAATGAGATTATGGATGGGTTTGCATGTTTTAAGCGTTGATTATGTGATTATATAGTTATTGATGAGATTGGATGAATTTATGTTGAATTGTAGTTTATGCATACAAGTTGTTTGTTAAAATGCCTGAGAGTGATTTTATGTTGTTATAGCGTTTGGCTAGTTGTGAATTTAGTGCATATGATTATGGTTTATGTTGTATTACGTTAACTGACGTATGAGTTTATGTTAGTTGAATAGTATAATATTATTGGCCGAGGCCTTGTGATTTAGCTGTAGTGGCAATGGTCTCTGTCTCTCCCTAATTCCGGGGACAGAAGACGGCCGAGAGGATAGGAAATGACTCGTCTTACGGACCGGGGTGAGTGGCGTTAGAGGTCCCAGTGTGCACTATATTTACTTTTATGTTAGCAATGGTCTATGTCTCTTCCTAATTCCGGGGGCATAAGACGGCCGAAGGGATATAGAATGACTCGTCTTACGGACTGGGACGAGTGGCGTGAGAGGTCCAAGTGCGCACTATAAATCTACTTTTATGTTGCAATGGTCTATGTCTCTCCCTAATTCCGGGGACATAAGACGGCCGAAGGGATAGGGAATGACCTACCTTACGGACTGGGGTAGGTGGCGTGAGAGGTCCATGTATGCTATAGTTGTGTGTTGATGTTATTTAATTTATCGTAGTTGTAGAATGTCATTATATTTCTCTTTATACGTCGATTATCGTAGTTGTAGAATTTGTGAGCTCTTGCATTTATGGGATGGAGTGACGGTATTTGTGGTGCCGTCCCGTCTAGTTATGTGCGTGGGACTCACCGTTACAATTTTATATTTCAGGTACAACTTAGGTTGAGGCGTATGGTTAAGAGTTTTAACAAGACATCACATGAGTTTGGGGCTTTCGCTTTATTTTTTACTTAGAGCATTTTTGAGGTTGTAGCCTACAGACAATTTACATTCGTTTATTTTCTTTTATAAATTTGTCAAAAATATCTCGTCTTGTAGCCGCGTTTGGCAAACACTTTTATTTATTGTTTAATTGTTCCATTAGCTCGTTAGTGTTTTCTTTTAAAAATTTTAATTTCGTACCAACAGGTTTTCTTTTCTTTGTTTTAAAAAGGTCATGCCTCGATATCCGTGTTCTATGGATTTTGGGGCGTGACAGTTGTTGAATCATATAAATATTTTATTAGGGAAAGATTTGAGCATATATCTGGATTTAGATGGTCTTTTTTTCTATCCTAGATAAAACTAGATCTGATCTTATAATGGATTGAATAGATATCGTATAAAAGGACGAGGGTTTTTCTCGCTTATAACACATTTTATGTTCATTTTGTGATCGCCAAAATAACATTACATTTCA
Organism: Primula veris; assembly: GCA_963682055.1. NCBI lineage: Eukaryota > Viridiplantae > Streptophyta > Magnoliopsida > Ericales > Primulaceae > Primula > Primula veris. The sequence goes on along the minus strand of OY821743.1, from coordinate 23,653,375 downwards.
ATATAGCTATAGACAAATATAACAATTAAAGTTGACATACAATTTTACGGTTAAATCAACATTGGAGATGCAAAAACTACAACAATGATCAATGTAATAAGCACAGAAAACTATATATTAAAACACGATTTTACCAAAAAATTGTGAAGCATGTAAGAGATATTGCTATATACCAATAGAATTTGATTCCCGATGTGGAATGGAGTGATTCACGGAAATATGAGATTTGTCTATAAAGTGGAGCAACAAAGTTCCGTTGACGTTTTTTTTATCAATTTTCTTTTTTTCTAGTGTTAAGATCGGCGAAAAGATTTTTAAAGGCCATCTCACTGCATTAATTGGGCAAGAATAAAGTTTAGTTAGGAACATGCATTAATATTTTATTTTAAATTTTACTAGACTATTAAAACCTTTTATCACAAAATAAAAAAAAAAAATTGTGTTTTACGAGTAGTAATTATCTCCCACTATGTGAGCTAAAGTGAAGTAACTAATAAAATCTTAAATAATGAAAAGGGAAACAAAGTCCACTAACAAAAATATAAATGTCATTCACAATAACATAAAGAATTCGGAAAAAAATAAATTAAAACAACTAGTTCAATAGAAATTTGGTGCAAAACACATTTTACTCACAAAGCTTTTCAACACAAATAATATCACATAAACATTATCTTTGCCAAATACAAAATTTGATAATTTTAAACTTACAAAAAGTATAGCACCATAAATTCTAACAAATAAAAGAGATTCATAGTTAAAAATGTATTTTAACTAAATAAGTTAAACTACGAAAATGTTTCGCTATCTGTCATGAATATGTACATCTCTATACCAGTATCTTGGTGTCTTTACAAAATTAATAGGAAAAATTACTAAACAATACAAATTTACAAAACTAATTACCAAAAACTCATAACCCAAATATTTATTATCAAAATATACAACTCCACGATAATAGATTTAACTTATCATTTATTCTCTTTTCTCTCTCCTCCATCTCCATCTTCATCTTCATCTTCATCTCCATCTCTACCAGTTTCTCTCTTCTCCATCTCACTTTTTCCGTTTCTCCTCACCCATCTTCCCCTCTCTCTTCGTTTCTTTCTATTCCTCGTGGATTATTTTTTTGAAAATTTTCATTTTTGAGTTTTAGATTTTTAGCATTATTGAACCCTATGTACGAAATATATATGAAAATAAAGGTATTTGGGGCTTTTCAAGTGATTGGTGAGGTTTATTGGATCATAAGTTGTGGAAAATCAACGGATCTGTAATTTCAGCAAGATCTAGATTTGCTCTTTATTGAAAATTTTCAATTTTTTTTAACATATGATGGGTTTTGAACTTTTTTAGTATTATTTACCAATATATATTCAAATTATATATGAAAATGGGGGTATTTGGAGCCTTTCAGTTGATTGGTGAGTTCTATAGGATCATCAAATGTTGGAGAATTTCAGGATTTGGAATTTCAGCTGGGTTTAGCATTCATAGAACCTAAAATTGGTTTAATGTACATTTTAAATTACCCGAAAAAATACTTCTTCTTTTATGATTTATTTTTATGTACATTTTTAAGCGTGCATACCAAAATTTATGCACTTTCGGAAGTACATACCAACTGGTATGCAGTGCAAATCTTGTGGTATGCAGTTTAAAAAGTGCATATATGGTGATTTGCACTGCATTGCAGTGCATATCAGTTGCTATGCAGTTTAGAAAGTGCATATCAATTGTTATGAAGCTACACATTTTTGAGTTATATCATATTTTTGTGTTTTTCATCCTTATGACATATCTACTAAAGGGTTTCGGTAAGCGTACTTTTGTAAAAAAATAATTTTTTCTTAATTTTTTGGGATTAATGAAAGCATTATGGAAGCTTCGATTAGCCCATCAGAGCACTGCGGACCCGTTATACCCATGGGAAGCTCACTAGAGCGTACCCAAAACCAAAAAACCGCAAGACCGCATGTACATGCGGTCTTGGTTCGGGTATGGTTAGTAAATAATACTCTCAAGAACCGACCCGATCTGCAAATATAGTTGAACCGCAAGAATCAAAACCAGTTACCTAAAAACCGATGGGTCGGGTCGGGTAAGATTGACACCCCTACTCAATATACAAATTAAATTTTAGGAAATATATTAAATAACGATCACAACCATAGGAGTAATCCGATATACTTGCAATTGAAAAACCGATTAAATTACAAGATATCTAAATACAGTACTTAAAAGTTAAAACTTGTTACCCGCGATGTAGAATGGTGTCATGCCTCAAAATTTTATAGTTATAAGTGTCATTTCATGTTGCTATAGTTGGTCACCCAATTATGTCAGCGGTATGGAGTTAGTGTATCCCGACTTACCGTTAGTGTGAAACAAGCCAACTAAAATAGTTTAATTTAGTATCATGGTAATAATTTTTATTGATGCATTGCATTGTAGTTTTTATAAAGTTATTAGTGCTCTCATAAACATGGTTAAAAACTTATTAAGAAACTAATATGTAATAAAACTACACTGATACTTTAGTGTATACCTACTTGATTACTTTATTTACTACAATATTTTTCGATGTATGAAAATAAGGAAGTACAAGTGATATTATGTATGTCCTGATATATTTAAACAATGCAATCAATATGAACTACTTGTTTATTATGTCCCTCCTATTTGTTTTTCATACATCCATTTATAACATGTTATGATAGGGCAATTATAATTAGTGACATTGATCAAACATACTCTCCCATTTAAACGGCTTGAACTTTTCAAAATAGCAATACTTTTGTATGACAATTATCATATACACACATAAGCTTGACTTAAGAGTTTTTTTTCTTTTCAAATTCTCTATATTGAAGTCAAATCATGCCACCCTTACAACTCAATAATGCTAAAACACAACCATCACACGAAACATTTAATGTTTAATGCATCGCATCAATTCTAAACTCGCACGTCCAATAAACAATCAAATGGAACTAATGTTGAGCATATAAAATGATTTCACAACTGTTTTTGCCCCAAAGGGGACTAGGAATTTCATATGGAACACATCAACAAAACTTTTGAATACTTAACACTTATGATTATCCCTCAAAAAGCCATAAGGTCTCTTATCTTTTTACGAAATATCTACTAATTTAATCACTATTACAGTCAAAGTTGGATGACTTAAGTAGCATGCACCCAAGACCAATTTCACTGGGGGGAATTTGGTTGTTCTGAGGGGAAATGAGCAGTTCTTCTTCTTCCCGTAAGTTAGAAAATTCTGGTTGATTGAGAATGTGTAACAGTTCCCTTTATAGCACTTCAACCGTTGTGGGAACATAGTGACCGGGATTTGTTCTCTTTCCTTCCGATATATGAGGATCAGAAGAGTGAGAATCGACTAAACCTGAATTATCACAAACACACGTGGTACTATAAACTGAAATAATGAATTTTACCTCCATGATATACAAAAAGATACATGGGCACCGTCCTTGAAGTTTTGACCTTTTGATCTTTGGCTTTAAAAAGTAACATGTAGATATAGTTATAATTTTTTTTCAATTGGCCTGAATAATCTAGATCTTTTAAACACAGGTGACGCAATATTTCAGGCTCGAGTAATCGACTTACATAATTAATAGTTTAATAGCAAACCTAGATTGGCAACGACCTTCTACTTTGGAAAATATTATCAATTACCTGAATCCTCTTTATTGATTTTATTTTCACACTTGATATTCTTGTTTAAAAAAGAAATTGACGATCCAGCACTTGACGAATTCCCAACTGATTTGCATGAATATATCTGTGTCTGCAATTTGATTGAAAGATTGGTCTTCCTAGCATTGGATTTAGAAATACTATGCTTGGGAGTGTAATTATTTAAGTCCCCACGTATTTTCCACCTCAATCCACATGCATTGCATAAAGTTGGTCCATCTTTTGGTCCAGTTCTCCATCGTGGTGTAGCTGTTTCAAGTAATTAGTAAGATTTTAACATTTTAATTTATTTTTCATGTTTTGATTTTGTTCATAAGACTTAAACAATTAATAAACTATTTTGTTTGAGCATGAAAAGGAATTACTAGTGATGCAAATAAGCTGATATATATTGTGACTGAGAAGAACAAAGTTTGTTCAGTCACATGGTCAGCATTTAGCTCTACGAGGGCTTGCTGAAGACACTACAACATTTAATCAAAAAATTGAGTTAGAGTTTCTAATTCCTACTTTTCATAACAAATTTTATAATAGAATAATGTCAAATGACCAAAAATGTATGTTGTTTTTTGCCATTTTTTATTTTATTATTATTGAGTATTATATCCATACAAGTAGAGTTTCCGGAATTGAGAATCAACTAATCCCCTTCCTTTTGCTTCAATTTAAAAAAAAAATCGTTTCTTGTAACGACAAAAGTATAAGGAATTTATTAGGAGACTTCAATGATATACAATGTATTACTCCTGTTTTATATTCAAAAACACAAAAATCAACCAAGATACAACAAAATAATGAGGATTTTCTTGGGAGACATCAATGATATACAATCAATTACTTGACTAACGTATGAAAAAATCACAAAAAAAATCAACCAATATAAGTAACAAATTATGAAACACACAAAAATTGATCTAAAACTCACATTTTACTCCACAATGGCTACATGGACCCTTCTCTGCCATGCAAAGTGTTTATGGATGACTTGTTTTTTGTTTTGTAGCCCCATAGCCATTCTTAAAGCTTAAATATACTTTGAATATAGGTCTAATTGGTGATTTCATCAATACTCATAATTAATATCACTGTTGTCGTATGTTATTTATCGCTTAAACTTTGTCATTATTGGCATGTGTATGTGTTTTAGCCTTCGCTTTATGAGTATTTTTTTAATGAGAAACATTGCACTTTTTCGGTCAAAGTCGTTCATAATTAATTAATTTTATTCACACTTTAAAAAAGAGAATAATGAAATTTATTGAATCATAGTGCCGTATTGTCCTTTCCTAATTAAAACTTGCAGATACATGGATCAATCGGTCAATGTGGTTCATAATGAATTTCATTAATACTTTTAAGAATATCACATAGATAAATGAAATTTATTGAATCATAGAGTAGTATTGGAAAACTAATAAGAACGGAACATATTTTGGATTTCCCTTCTTCGATCTTAATGTATAGTTGTCAAAACAATTTATACAAAAAGTTGTATGTACATCTTTTATACATTCCTATACATAAGACTCGGCCGCTTAATCTAACATAATCAATGGGCAATACGAACTTGGGTGTTGAACCAATCTTCAAATCTACAAAATTGAATTATGTTTTGATGATAACAAAATGTAATTTTAGATACACAATAAAGTGTCGTTGTACTAATACTTTCAACGAGTATGTTTCAGATAATTATAGGAAATAAACTACATTGCCAAAGAAGTAAATAAAGGAGTAAAACTCAAGTAATGAACTAAATGTTGGAAAAACCATGTTTCATGGTGTTTTTCGAATTGGTCACGAGGCCCAAAGTTTGGTCAAATTCCATGCGAAGAATCTAAAGTTTAGACTCCGTACTCAAGTGGTTTGAGTAGCTTGTGTGACAAGCTTCGAAACGGTATATCGCATGACCTATTCGGTGAATGAGTGTGAATGGAAATTGGGTCCGAAGTTGAACAATGGAGAGACGAAATCTGGAATTTGGGAGAGCAAGTGGGAAAATTAATGGATGGCGAAGCCACCCAAATGTTTATCCCACATCAAAGAGGAAAAACTATTTTGAATAGTTTATATACATATTCACCACTAGAGAGTGGTAATAATATGTAGCCTCATAGATCTCGGTCTCGGGCACGGGCACGGGTCTCGGGACGCGGGCACAGGCATAGGGCGTGGGACTTGGGACTTGGGGAATGTTTCGGTTCAGGTTTTGGTTTTGGTTCCAAGAAAGTCTGAGAGTTTTGGATATTAACAAAACAGTCCCAAAAATTTTAACAAGCTTGTAACTGATGCAATTAAATGACAATAATTGCATCATTAATTCAGCAGTTTCGAATACTGAATTAAGTGACCATAATGGCTGAGATTTTAGCTTAGCCTATAAGTAGGCAGCTCTCTCCCACTCTCTAAACACAATTTTACATTCTGAAAACATCATTCATTTTTTTTCTCATAGCATATTAGAAAGAGAGAGAACCAACCACCAACAGCTCGACCTTGACTCGTCGTCAGTTTTCAACGTGTCATCTGACACGTTGTACCTTAGGATCGAAGTGTCAACGCAACCAGAAACGTTAAGGTGGTTGAGCGAATATCGGTTAAGGGCAGACTGTCTAACAATCGCCTCGTCTTTTATTTTCTGTCTTTTCAATTTAGTATTTTAAATACCGCAATTTATATTTCCGTCCTTTCAATTCTGTATTTTAATTTGTTGTACTTAACTATAATTTTAATTCTGTCTTTTACCTTTATGTAATTTCTTTAAAGTACTGTTTCTATTCTATAATTTCAATTCTGTAATTTAATTCTGTAATTAGGATAGTTTCATTTCAGTCCTGTAATTTCAATTTAAATCAGAACAGTCTGGCTATTAAGTTTATACTTTCCAGTCCGGCAGTTTCTATTTATTGCAATTCAGTACATCAGATTATTAATTGATAATAATCTGAATAACGTTTGCTTTAATTTCTATTCAGTTCATACATGTTGTAATCTGTAATTTCAGTTTGAATTCTGAATTAATAAAGATTACACTTGTTTTGATTATTTCTTTTTTAGTCCTTTATTATTGTTTAATTGTTATTTCGTACACGGAAACCAACAATCTTAACCGATACTCTGTTGTTTCTTTTGTGTATTAATTAATACAATTATTTATTTATTTTATAAGGACTAATTCTTTTTTGTTTTCAATTCTAAATCATATTAGAATTTGATTTGCAAAGAAAAATTCCAAACAGTTAATTTTTGTTTTAAGGATCTTGTTGATACCAACCGTATTGGTATTCAAGAAGAATCGTCATTAATCCTTTTGATATCAACCGTATTGGTATTCAAAATGAAACCGTTTAGTTTTCTTTTTGTCGTTTAATAAAATTCTTTTACAAACCCAAATTTCAGTTTTGGTGTTTTGTTTATAGAATTTATTGTACACGTATCTCATAGTTTTTGTGTTGTCGTTTTAGATGACAAACACTTCACCCATTGAGTTGCTTGTCGGGAGTGAGCATGACCCGGTGGTTGGTGGAAATATCCATAACACTGGGGGCGATGCGAATACTGGGGCTAAGGTCGATGACGTAGCTGCAGTGGCTGAGGCCGCCGTGGCTGCGACTATGGCAGATGCTACGGCCAAAGCTGAGGCTGCAGCCGAAGCAGCGGCTATGGCCAAGGCCGCGGTCTTGGCTACGGCTAGAGCCAAGGCTGCGGCCAAGGGAAATACACTGATGTATTCGGCAGTGCCTACTTTGCCGACTTCTCATATGGAGAAACCGAAAAAATTTAGGAGGGACAACTTCAAACGTTGGCAGCAAAAGATGCTATTTTATCTCACCACCCTGAATCTGACCAGGTTTCTTAAGAAGACTACTACCGTCCTAAGCGAGGACGATCTGGACGAGCAGTCATTCTCTGCGGTTGAGGCATGGAGACATGCCGACTACCTATGCAAGAACTATATCCTGTGTACTCTAGATGACACGCTGTTCAGTGTTTTCAAGCCCAAAGCTACTGCAAATGAGTTGTGGAAAACTCTCGAAAACAAGTACAAAGTGAATAACGCAAGCACAAAGAGATTTGTTGTCACAGACTACCATGAATACCGTATGACTGACAGTAGGGGTGTCATGGAGCAAGTTGATGAGCTCCAACTCATTTACCATTGCGTTGAGGCTGAAGGGCTAGTGATTAATGAGCCTTTCTAGGTGGCACTCATGATTGAGAAATTGCCACCGTCTTGGAAAGAATTTCAAAACTACCTGAAGCACAAGCGGAAGGAAATGAGTCTAGAGGGGCTCATTGAGAAGTTCAATATCGAGGTGAGCAATCGTCGTTCCGTAAGGAGAGGCGGTGGTGCTAACATCTCGATGGCAAAGGCCAATGTGGTCGAAAGCTCCAACGTCAAGCGGAAACACTTTGACAATGGTGGCAGTGCTGTTGTCGCAAAGAAATTTACGTGAACCTGCTTTGTATGTAACAGGACCGGCTATCGTGCCACAGAATGTTATGACAATAAAAGCACTGTTAAGCCTAAGCCCCCCCCCCCCCTCTTCTCAAAAAACTTCAAAGTCAAGGGGAAAAGGAAAGCTCCAGTTCAGGCATATCTGGCCGAGGGAGGACGAGATAATAACCACTTCACTGCTGTGGTCTCTGAGGTGAATATCGTGGGGAGCAACCCTAAAGAGTGGTGACTAGATACCGGCATCACAAGCCACATCTGCTCTAACCGGTGGATGTTTAAGACCTACGAGGCGGTAGAGAGAGAAAGCTGCTTCATGGGGAATTCTAATACTTCCAAGGTGGAAGGAAAAAGAACGGTGGTGATGAGCATGACCTCTGGAAAAGAGCTGAGGTTGACAGAGGTGCTCCATGTTCCGGATATCCGTAAGAATCTGGTATTGATGGTGAAGAACGACGGTTTTCGCATTAATGAGTGCGATAAATATGTCTACACTAAAGAAAGTGGGAGAGACTGTGTGGTAGTCTGTCTCTATGTGGATGACATGATTATAATTGAGAGTACTGATAGAATCAGCTCCACAAAGAAAATGTTGTCACAACACTTCGATATGAAGGATCTGGGTATAGCTGATGTAATACTTGGTATGAAGATTACCAAAACATCAGAGGGGTATGCCTTGTACAAAGTCATTATGTTAAACAAGTACTAGACAAGTTTGACAAGGGCAGTAATGCGATGTCCAGAACCCTAATTGAGTTCAACTGTAACATGAAAAAGAATTTCGGTAAAAGTGTGAATCAATTGAAGTTCTCTTGGGTCATAGGCAGTCTCATATATATAATGAATTGCATTAGACCAGACATAGCAAACTCAGTGAGTAGACTGAGCATGTACACAGCAATCCGAATGAGGAACACTGGAAGGCCATCATGAAACTCCTCAGATATATGAGGTTTTCAGCCGATTACGGGATGCACTATACTAGATATCCATCAGTATTGGAAGGGTACTCAGATGCTAACTGGATATCAGACTCCAATAGAACAAGGTCCACGAGTGGATATGTGTTTATAATGGGAGAAGCTGCTGTGTCTTAGAGATCCTCCTAACAGACATGTATCGCATGGTCAACTATGGAATCTGAATTCATAGCGTTAGACTTAGCAACCGAGGAGGCAGATTGGCTGAGAAGTCTTTTGGAAGGAATTTCAATGTGGCCAAAACCTGTTCCCGCAATAAGCATGCATTGTGATAGTCAATCAGCTATTGCGCGGGCTCAGCATCATATGTATAATGGAAAGTCTCGACATATACGTTGGAGACATAAATCCGTAAGATAATTGTTATCCAACGGTGTGGTATCCTTAGATTTTGTGAGATCAAAGGAAAACATACCGGATCCATTAACAAAAGGCTTGACTCAAGTAGGAGTCGAGGCGTCATCGAACGGAATGGGATTAAAGCCCATTAAATTGGTGGCCCCCCCATAGGCAACCCAACCTAAACGGAATCTTTCCTGCTAGGTTCAAAGGGAAACTGAACTGTGAGGGCAACCGAACAAAGCACTCGGGAACCAGTAATTCCCAGCCCATTTTCTGGGATGACAGAGTGATAGACCTGTACCATTGTAAGAGTGATCTTGAGGCTCTTAATGATCCAAGTAACTCGACGGTCGATTAAGGTGAGTCAAGACACCTTCGACTTGGAACCATCTATAACGAGTGTGTAAGGCCGGTACCATGTGATGAGCTTGGGCTAAATCACTATAGCACTCAGTTGAAGTTGCCAAGGCAGTCCAAGCCAAATATGGATAACAACTAAATGGCCTAGTACGTGGGTAGAAAGGGCACTGTGCGGGTATCATACCGGGATACACAAAGCTAAGAAGTTCAAAGCATCTATGCTACCTAATAGCAGTATTCCGGATGAAACTACACTACGGCAGGTTCAAGGAGCGCGCTACCTGACCTTAGGCAGTGAAATTTTGCGGTTCTCTTGATTTGCATTTAGGGCATGGGCTTTCGAGCCAATTGCATTCATGTGGGCGATTGTTGGAAAAACCATGTTTCATGGTGTTTTTCGAATTGGTCACGAGTCCAAAAGTTTGGTCAAATTATATGCAAAGAATCTAAAGTTTAGACTCCATACTCAAGTGGTTTGAGTAGCTTGTGTGATAAGGTTCGAAACGGTATATCGCATCACCTATTCGGTGAATGGGTGTGAATAGAAATTGGCTCCGAAGTTGGACAATGGAGAGACGAAATCTGGAATTTGGGAGAGGAAGTGGGAAAACAAATGGATGCGGAAGCCACCCAAATGTTTATCCCACATCAAAGAGGAAAAACTATTTTGAATAGTTTATATACATATTCACCACTAGAGAGTGGTAATAATGTGTAGCCTCATAGGTGTGTGTAGGCAAGTGCACCACACACGTGCGCGCTCGCTCGGTCTCGGTCTCTGTCCCGGGCACGGGCACGGGTCTCGGGTCGCGGGTCGCGGGCACGGGCGTGGGACTTGGGACTTGGGACTTGGGGAATGTTTCGGTTCAGGTTTTGGTTTTGGTTCCAAGAAAGTCTGAGAGTTTTGGATATTAACAAAACAGTCCCAAAAATTTTAACAAGCTTGTAACTGATGCAATTAATGAGAATAATTGCATCATTAATTCAGCAGTTTCGAATACTGAATTAAGTGACCATAATGGCTGAGATTTCAGCTTAGCCTATAAGTAGGCAGCTCTCTCCCACTCTCTAAACACAATTTTACATTCTGAAAACAACATTCATTTTTTCTCATAGCATATTAGAAAGAGATAGAACCACCCACCAACAGCTCGACTTTGACTCGTCGCCAGTTTCCGACGAGCCATCTGAGACGTTGTACTTTCGGATCGAAGCGCCAACGCAACCAGAAACATTAAGGTGGTTGGGCGAATATCTGTTAAGGGCAGACTGTCTAACAGTCGCCTCGTTTTTTATTTTTCGTCTTTTCAATTCAGTATTTTAAATACCGCAATTTATATTTATGTTCTTTCAATTCAGTATTTTAATTTGTTGTACTTAGCTGTAATTTCAATTCTGTCTTTTACCTTTATGTAATTTTTTTAAAATACTGTTTCTATTTTGTAATTTCAATTCTGTAATTAGAATAGTTTCATTTCATTCATGTAATTTCAATTTAAATCAGAATAGTCCGGCTGTTAAGTTTATACTTTCCAGTCCGGCAGTTTCTATTTATTGCAATTCAGTACATCAGATTATTAATTGATAATAATTTGAATAACGTTTGCTTTAATTTCTATTCAGTCCATACATGTTATAATCTGTAATTTTAGTTTCAATTCTGAATTAATATAGATTACACTGGTTTTGATTATTTTATTTTAGTCATTTATCATTGTTTAATTGTTATTTCGTATACGGAAACCAATACTAAAAACGTCAAAGAAGAACAACCATAAACTAATAAGTTAATTGAAACAATTAACTACACTTGTATGAAATTTTCTAATCAATGAACATACAATACCAACCGATAAGAATTATTCCAACCGGTTAGGTATAGTATTATGGAAAGTCCATATGCGTTTTTTGAAGTCTTGGAAATATATTCAAATAATTTCCAAATCAAGAAAGGAACATTGGAGATATTCTACGTGATCGGAAGAGTATTAAAGTGAAGATCATCCGCATTAAGGAGCAATATCATGCGAGATATTTGGATTTTAAAATGTCAGTCCGTTAGACCAAATCTACACAATCCAACTGTTTAGATTGTATTCCAACCGGTTAGATTTCACTATTTTTTGAATTCAAATGAAATAGGTTAGCAACGGCTAGTAAGGCTGTTTTTTGAAATTCAAATGGAATAACCCCTTGTGATTCACCTACTTTCCAGCCACTAGCAGCATTGAATTGATGGGGATCCCATCAATTTAATTAATTCTCAACGTTAACTTCACTTTAAACTCTTTCAATTTCCCACTAATAGCTATTTATTAGGAGAAGTGGAGAGAACCCGGGCACCCCCACATGATCAAGCTAGATCCCCTTGCTGCCGGGAATCTCCCCGTTATTGGAATCCCACCGACCAACCGCCGGTTTCCTGCTGATACCCTGATTATTACAGGGAGATGGGAGTCTCTGGACCGGTCGATTGTCGTTCCTTGGCGCATCGCCAATAAGCCTGAAACCGTGATGTTTGAGCCAGCCAACACTGAGAGTTTACTCAAGGTGCTGAACTACTGGGGCCCTACGAATGCACAGTCCATGGAGTACCGCATGGTTCACAACTTACTCCGGTATGTCCTCATAAGGAGTCCCCGATACCGGATGGGACCACCTTCAAGGTGACGGAGAAATCTTTTCACCTTACGGGGTGTTGAACCAATCCTCAATTAAACATAATTTTGATGATAACAAATAAGAAATATATATAAGTTTCGTTGTACTAACATTTCCATTCAATTTTTTCAAATTATCACAGATATACAACTACAAAGAGAAAACTAAAAGAGTATAATCGAGTTCAAGATCAAGAATGAACCAAATGGACAATTGAAATAAATAATTACACTTGGCAAGAAATATTTAAAACAGATTTAACAATTACAACCCATTAGGTTCAAAACCAACCAATTGGATGAAAACCCAACCTGTTGGATTTAAACCCAACCGATTAGATCTAAATCCAATCGGTTAGATGATGCGGAAATTAAATGAATAAATCAAGAGGAGTGATTTTTTTTATATTAATGAAGGATTACAAGCATCAAAAAGATCCATAAGAATTGAGTGTGACGATTAATGGAGATCAAGGAAATGAGGAAATAATCAATAAGGATTAAATGGAGGATATTCTATCATTATGGGAAATCAAAGAATTCCAACCGGTTAGATAGAATTCCAACCGATTTGATCGTTTAGAAATGGAAGGGTACATATACGTTTTTGAAGACTTAGAAAGCAATTCAAAAACCTACCAAAATGGGAAATGAACGTTGGAGAATATTCTTATACATAATGGGAAGATATGAAGACATTTACAATGGATATATTCACATTAACAGCCAAGATATTCGACATTCAAAATGGACAACTGTTAGACGAAATATGAAGAATCCAATCGGTTAGAAATAAACCCAACCGATTAGATTGAGACTAAAATTTAAATTTCGAATTAAGAGCCAAGAACATTCTAGGTCCTCCTCAACACTATATAAAGGACTCCAAGGCGCACCATTTAAGCACACCACACTATATAATCTGTCTACTTTTTGCTTGTCTTTCATTTTCATTTGACGACGAAGCCCTGCCAAATCAATTACTCAATCGACGTCGTCGTACCTTCGATACAAGACAAATACCACTTCAAGACAGAATATATACCATATCATATTGAGAGAAGAGAGTTTTTATTTGAGAGAAGATATTATAAACATTTATGCATATATTTGTGTGTGTGTCATTATCGTTGTTTCATACATTCGATCACATTGATTGTTTGTTTTGAACAAGGTTAATAAACTTGTCTATTGTACAACTTATGAACACATTCAAGTGAGTAGATCTAAGATATATTAGTCTCACTGTTTGAGACTTGTTCGATTAGGTAGCTTTATCCATTAAAGATAAGTGTGTACTCGAGTAACTCTCCCCCTAAGGAAATGACGTGTTTTTAATTGTGGGTTTCCATGTCCCTTAGAAGAGATTTTGTAAAGGGAAGCTCTGTCCAAAAGGAGGAGTGGGTGAATATAAAAAGCTAAAGGTCCGAGTTTGGACTTGGGGACAGGACATAGTCTCGCATTGAGGCGAATCTGTATAAACGTGCGTGTCAAGTACTTTTTTTCCTTACTATTTACATTTCAATTATTTGTTATATATATACATACACTTAGATATAAGTAGATTGACTTTTTTTTTACTTGGATCTAACTCATATTTGAAGCAAACAAATAAATCGACTCTCGGTGACGAGATCTATTTGTCGATAGCTGGATTGTCTGAAGGAAAAGATTGGATCATCACTTTGTTGATTAGATCCACTCCTCGATAATTGGAAAAAGTTAGTGTGCATCCATAGTCAACAATTGTTGATTATATATATTTTTTGATTGATTGATTGATAGTTGGCTGGGCGTGGCCCTTAGTTGTTAGTTAATAAACGTGTTGTATATATTGTTATTATATATAGATATATTATCCGCTGCATACAACCCTCTTTATATATTTATATATAATATAGTTTTTTTAATATAGTTTTATATTAATTAAAACTCACCCAAGCCGCTACTTATTTGAATTGAACAATAGTTTGAAAAGTAGTCAAACCTATTCATCCCCCTCCCCCTTTCCTAGGTTTGCCTCTAGCTCTAACAATTGTTATCAAAGCAAGTGCTCCTTTAATAAATAAACCTAACCGTTTAGAGCTAAACATCTATATGGCAAACCCTAGTGAACCCATACGTATAGGAGGACACTATACATCCCAACTACCTTTATTTAATGGAGAATTCTTTGATGATTGGAAAAGAAGATTTAGATATTATATGTGTGCCACCAAATATGATGAATGGAAAATCCTAGTAGGCATAAAACATTCACTTCCAACCAAAAAAGATAAGAAACAAAAAGACGAAAAAGAGTTTGTTCTTAATTGTAAAACTATGAACACTCTTTTTAACACCTTAAGAACAGACGTCTTTAACCAAATTTCCGAATACGAAACCGTGAGTTAAATTTGGGAGAAACTGATAGACATATACGACACACCCAAAAAATAGGAGAACCTACCCCTAAAGCTTGTCAAGAGAATCGACAACAAAACGCAAAAGCCTTAGTTTCCCAAGAACATCCAATACCTAAAGGTGATGATCTCTCAAAGAAGGATATTAAAACTTTTAATGAAAGTTGAAACTATCTGAGAAGAGTTCTTAAAAGATAAGAACTTATAAATAATGTCATCAAAAACCTTGAAGGTTTTTGGAAGAAAGAAACTTCCAAAATATTTACCCTCATAGACTCAAACTTATTAAGATGGGATGAAGTGGCTGATATATTTGGAAAGTGCGTCGATAGAGAAGGAGATATAGGAGATCCCATCGACAAACCTTACTCATCCCTAACCGACTATCAAAAACAACTATATTGCCAAAACCATATCCTAAGTTGCGATTATAGATGGATGACCTTAGGAGGAATGGAATATGGAAATCGAAGAGAAAAGAACTCATGGGAAATAAAATTAAGAACCACAAACTCGACAACCAAATAAAATCACTTATGGCCCTTAACGACAACCCTTTCGACAACAAAGAAAAAGTGAACGACAATGACCAAGAGCCAACTTACTTTTGAGGAACTTAAGATAGAGGTCATGAACTTAGTTGATAAGTATGAAATGCTAGAAGGGAAAAAGGAGAATGCTAAAATAATCATCAAGTCTTTAGAGCATAAACTAAGTAAAGTTTTGGATGAACTTGACTTACATAAGAAAGGACACAATGATCTTCTTGAAAAGAATCAAGAACTAAGTAGGAAGAGTAGAGAATTGTTTGACGAAATTGACGAATTAAATGTTAAGATTAGAGAGTTGACTTCTAAGAATGAAAGTCTATCAAACGAAGTCACTAGTCTAAAGAAAGCGTCAATTATCGAGATCAAACAAGTCAACGAGAATGATACCTCTAATAGGAATCAGGTTGATAGAGGAAGAGAAGAATAAAATCATTGTAGAGCTCTTTCAAAGACAACAATGAATTATAAAAGTCAAAGAGATTCGAAATGTATACATTGTCGACGACAAGGACACTCGTCCTACTATTGTCCATTTCGATTGAAGTTAGATCAAAAATATCCCATTTGGGTACCAAAGAGCTTGAATTATGGTTGAAACCAAAAAACCAATGGAAAAGGAGCAACGACAAGAGATCAAGAGATATCAAAAAACCTTGGGAACCCAACTAACCACCCTTGACCTAACCTTAAACCTAAAACTAAACCCGTATTTTCTCGTATGCCTTATATATACTAATTTTATGATTTTATTTTATGTGTGATATAAATTTATATAGTTTTTCATATATGTAGATATCGTATTATACTTTAACAATTGATATATTGTTTTCATATATCTATATATAGTTTTCATACATATATGGGATTATATGTTACTAATAGCATACTTCATGCATATGTATTAATGCTATTTTTTATAATATACTCTATTGACATTATGTTTCATATTAATATTAAACTTTGTCAATATGGTATTAAATTCAATATACATATATTGGTATCATATTTAATTACTTAAAATTTTCAAATATGGAAAGAACCTAACAAATTCAAAACTGTTTAAATCAAAGCCTAAAGAAACCGATTGAATTAATTTAATATGTTGAACTTCTAAAGGTAGAAACTTTGATGTCCAATTTGAATTCTAATAAGTATACTATTTGGTTTCTATTTTACTATAGTTATATTATTTACTACCCAAGATTACCAAACCTTTCGACAAAGCCTTCACCTTATATAAACTCATTTTGAGACAATTAGAAAAGTAAACTCAAATGAGGAACTTAACGGAAATTGTGGTTGAAGCCTAAAACCCTAAACCTTCCAAGCCTATTATTTTTTATTATTCTTATTTTAAATATTTGCATCATCTACTATTATTTTAATACGATTTTCTATAATGCTTATTTTAAAAGAATGATATTTTCTTAATGGTTATTTTAATTATCTTGAAATACTATTTATTCTCAAATGTTTTGATAATCATATTATTTGCTACCTTATATGCTTGTACTTGCCATCTAGTAAATGATTTGCCTTGTTAAATGAGATTATTGTTACTACATGATGATTGAATATTATATCTCATTTGCTATGCTTTAATTGATTATCATAAATAAAAAGACGAAATACGAATGTAAAAGTTCTAAATATATATATGCATTGCATTATTATTCTTTTCAGTTTGTTGACGTAGATATAATGAATAGTTGACTAACTATTTTCCTTCATTTTCTCGTCTTTGTTTATTTTATTCTTTTAGAGGGAGGCTCAGATGTATAGAGTTCCTGAACAAGTTGAGCTTTTGAGTGGGGCTATGAGTGGGCTAGATTTTGCGTTACATGTGTAGTGTAGACACTCATGGCCTATTTAGTTTGGTGTTGTACTTTGTAAATAATGTACATTACATGTGGTTGAGTGGAAAACGTATCGTTGTAGTATAATTTTTGTGTAAGATATGTCAAAACAATGTGTTTGGAAACCTTTATTCTCTACGAGTGTATTTTATTTACATTTCAAATTCAGGCTCCAGATTTTATGAAAGTCGGAGCTTGACATGTGCCCTCGAAGCAATACAAGTCCTCCTCGAAGAACTACATGAAGGATCGTGCGGGAGTCATGTGGCAGGATGTTCCCTTGCTTATCGGGCGCTTACCCAAGGATATCGGTGGCCCTATATGTAGAGAGACGCTAAAGTCTACCCAAAGAAATACGATAAAAGCCAACGCTATGCCACCATACCTTAGATACCAACAGAGTGCATGCTGGTAATCATGTCCCCCTTGCCCTATGCCAAGTGGGGACTGGATATCATGGGAAAGCTTCCAAAGGCTGCAGGGTAAGTGGAGTATCTGCTAGTAGCCACCGATTATTTCACCAAATGGATAGAGGTCGTCCTCCTTGCTCATATAACAGGGCTGCATGTCAAGAAGTTCCTTTGGGAGAACGTCATAACAAGATTTCGGGTGCCATACGGCTTCATCGCAGATAATGGCACCCAGTTTCGGGATCAAATAGTTCAAGAATTCTATCATAGTTACAAAATAAAGCAGTATTTCTTGACTCCGGTACATCCCCAAAGTAACAGCCAAGCTAAGTGTCCAATAGAACTATGCTGGACGGACTGAAGAAAAAGCTCCAAGCTAGAAAAGGAAGGTGGCTCTAACAGCTACCCTCGATCATGTAGTCGTAACGAATGACATCTAGAAAAAGTACTAAGAAAACGCCCTTCAGCCTGGCATACGGCATGGAGGCGGTTATCCCCGCCGAAATGAGGATCCCAACATTAAAAACCAAGTTAGTCACTGCGGAATAAAACGATCGAAGGATCGAAGATGAAATCACAATGGTTGAGGCAGGAAGGATCCAAACGGCTCTCACCATGGCAGAATTCCAGAAAAAGACAAAGCTAGCATACGATGCAAATGTCAAAAAGACCAGAGAATTTAAAGATGAAGAGTTAGTGCTCCGCCGCATAAGCACTTACGCAAAAAAAGAACATCAAGGGAAAATGAAACCCAACTGGGAAGGACCATACATAATTTTCAATAAGATGGGGAACGCAGCTTACAAACTCAGGAGAGTTCTGCCCAAAGGTGGAACGGGATAAGACCATCCCTGGATCGCGAAAAATCTTAGAAAGTTTTACTTTTAAATCAAAAATTGTATTGGATTATCTTTCGAAGTTATCAATAAAAACAAATTCATTGTCTTTTCGTCTATGCTACAAGTAATGTGGAATGTAAAACGGCAAAAAACACACTCTGAGGAAGCCATCCTCCCTAGATGGAGCCCGTACTCAAGGGAAATGGCACTAAGAAACCCTCTGAGTACTGCCCGAGTACATGGGGACTGTATAGGAGTTAACGTTTTTGCATCGATCAGAGTTAGGAAGGGGCCCTCTGTTGTCGTCAAGAGGACACCATCCGCAAAGATAGGCATTAACCCGTAGGTCGTCAAGATAAAGAGGATAATATGCAAGAGAAAAGGCTAGTTCTGCCTACACGGGTTCCTCGACGACAAGACTAAAACTTCGAATAAGAAAAATTGCATAAACATGGCATCAAATGAGAACACCGTGGGAGCTAACTGCGGATGCCAAGACAAAGTATTTACCGATAGGATACCTTATGAGCAACCCTCATAGGGAAAAGTCGCCTTCTCACCCCTGCAACCAGAGGGGGGAAGATACATAGGCGAGCTACACAGATATAATACTTCAAGGAGCATAAAAACACATGCACAAAAAAAAGAAAGTAAGCGTAAGATCGAGAAACATCAAGTAAAAATTCATATATACGCATAAGTGTATGTTGTTACATCCGAAATGACAAAGAATCAAGCCAAAAATAGCACATGCGTTCACAAAGCGTGAGCAGGCCTAAAACATCTAACTACATTTCTCTTCGAAAAAGAAAGCATATCACTCACTGTTGCTCTTTGAAATCGAAGCTCTATTGCCTAAAACATCTAACTACATTTCTCTTCGAAAAAGAAAGCATATGACTAATAATCAACGTCTAATAATCATAATCCCGATGAAGTCCTTGTCGATCCAAACTCAGGTTCCCCAGAAAACGAAGATAATGCAGCAGGTTTTCGCTATTTAAGAAAATTACTTTCTTCTTTAATATCAAATTTTGTATGGAAATCTAACTACCTGTTTTTTTCTTTTTGTTTCATGCATTATGACTAATATAACTATAAAAGAACTAAACTTATTGAAAAGAAGAAGTTAAATCATTTTAGAAAAATAATCTAAAGAATTTTTATAGTTAAGATCTTGTATTCATTATTTAATTTTCATTTTGATAAATTTTGATCAAGCAGACCTTTCGGTTGACTCTCTGTGAGGTTCACGAAAATAAAAGGTTATGATTATCCTAATAAGGATTGGGGAACAGGAAGAAACTCAATGCCAAGCCGAACTGTTATAACCAACCTATCGAGAAAACGGCATGCGAACTGGCAAGCCAATTGAGTGTCATAGCACGAAACGGGACTTTTTGTCCAATAACCTATTCATGACTGGAGATGCAGAGAACTCCGTACATATAAAGAAAGTGTATGGAAAGATGTCCAGGTAATATACTCATATTAATACCTCCGTTTTAAATCAATTATTTTGAATTTTTTGTTAGTTATATTAATATTACTATATTCTATATTTGAAGGATAACACCAATGAATCAATAGGTTACAAAAAGAACTGTTTACAGTTAGTCAGGCAAAAATGGAAATATTGGAAGGAATTTTTAAAAGCTAATCATTACTCCAAATTCAACACTGACGAAGAAAGGCTTGCAAATGTACCTTACATGGTATTACCACAGCAGTGAGAATTATTTGTTCAATATTTGGGAACTGACAGGGCAAAGGTATGAAAAACTAATATAAATCTAACTCGGTTTTAGAATATAACCCTACATTGGGTTTGTTTGCCAATAGCTTATAAGCTAAAAGGTTGGATTTGTGAACATGGCATGAAATAAAGTTTTTGCCTAGTTTCTTGTAAGGTGTATATGACACCCAGCGAATCAAGGTGGCTAAATCATTATTTAGGAAATGAGAAGTTCTGACTACGTCCATTTGAAATTTTAGCTTTAGTTCATAAGTTATAAGTTTGTTTTGTCATTTTTTATTTTCATAATTTCCTTTTATTGGTTTGTTATGACAACGCACGGACAGATGGTCAGCCTTTCGAGAAAAAACAAAGCGTGTTTTGGTATTCCACCAACATAAGTAGATTATTTTAGTAAAATATTTCATGTTAAGAGAATACTTTTTAAATTATATGCATGTATTTGAGTACTCCCATCGGGGTATGTGGCATTTACGATAAAAGCTTCCTTCTTAAAAATAAGTAATTAACCTTTCAAAATGAACTCAATTTGTATGGAAACCTTCTTGGTTTGTCTTTCTTTTTATTTGTTTAATGTAATATTTTTTGTCATATTAACTAACAATCATTACATATAAATACTTTTATTTGTTTTCAGGTCAAGAAAAAGTAGATGGCCAATAGAAGTTACACGGAAGACATGACTATAATGTTTTATCGACTTGATTTGTTTTAGCTACTTTGTTTCAAGCTTTTAGCTTCTTTTTTTCTTTATCGCAAATGTTCTGGCAGAAGAACTCATTTGGTTTAGTTTCTAGATACTATGTTTTACTGACTTGATTTGTATGTATGTTGGTACATGAAAGTTTGTTTCCATGAATATCCTTATCTTTGTACATATTCTATTTTGAGAATAAAACATATTTTGTTTCCACGTTATTTGGAATTACATATTTTATTGTACGTACTTAAGTTCATACAAATTACCTTTTAGGTTGTAAACATCCGCCAAAAGGCTCTATCAACACATTTATTCATATCATAATTAAAAGGTCGTAGATAAACGTCTTAATTGATATTTTTTAGATTTTTTGAGGTCAAATAAGGCCGTTGTTAACCGCCTTATATATTATTTCAAAACCGCCTTTTATCATTTAAGGCGGTTGTAAAACTGCCTTAAAGCTTTTAAATATTCCAAGACCGAAAAAAACTCCCAACTTTTTAACTGACCAATGAAATGCACTTGTATAAACAGAAAGCAAATCAGCTGAACCTAAAGATACAATCACACAAGCCAACACTGCACAAAAACAGCAACCAAACAAACTCTCAGTCATTTCAAGTGTGTATTACTTGGGAGAAGAATAGTATATATGAATAATTTTAAACCTCTGACTTATCAAAACAAAAAATGGAATAAGTCATATGAATCAATCAACCAAATTCGAGCGACTCAAACGAAATTAGAGAAAATAACTAAAAAATTTAAATCAAACTAGTGGACTCTATAACTAAAAACTTTTATCCCACAAAAGTAAAAAAAATAACAACCCAAGTGTTAATTAAATCACACACACATATATATATATATAAGAATATATATATATATATATATATATATAATAATTTGAATTATAACACAAAATTAAAGAAATAGAGAGAGAGGGAAGGAGCGTAGAATACCTCGCAAAATACCAGAGATTTTGGGATTTTGGGATATACCTCGCAAAATTATATATATATAAGAAGTGTGATTTTGGGATTTTTTTCAGAGAGATTTTTTTCAGTGGTGCAATAGGGTAAATCCCAGAGATGGTGCGGTGAGATGGTGCGGTGTGTTGAGAGAGAGAGAGTATTGATCTGAAATATAAATATATATATATATATATGGCGGCCAAATTAATAGCAATGTTAGGGTTTCAGTGGTTGGAACCAATTTTCCTTCAAATTTTTTAAAGTCCAAAAACAGCAATCAAACAACTATTACGTCCTCATTACGGATCATTTCATAATACATCCGTTCATTAATATTAAATTATACTCAATCTTCTTCATGTGATACGTCCTCATCAAACACATTTTCCTCTTCATCTGACTCTGATTCGCACATGGTTGGTTCAACTGCTTCTTCATTTAATGCTAATACATAGTTGAGGTCATAGTTGGGAACTTGTAAGTCTTCGGGTATAATATTACCCCCATCAGTAATAGGTTGGCCACTCGATTCATCATCTTGAAATGCATTTTTGTGTATCTTGCCATCCGTGCTTGATATTTGAATACTCGACCTCGCCTTGACTTTACAAACGGCCCACCAATTGTCAGGGTCTTTTCCGTTATAAGTTGGATAAGGTAGATAACATACTTGGTTAGCTTGTGATGCCAAAATAAAAGGATCGTATTTCGGATACTTTCCCTTTGAGTTGATACTAACCAGATCAATTTTTTTATCTATTTGCATATGATGAGTTGGAGCCATATTAAACCATTCGCAGTTAAACAAAACTACTTTTTTTATTGGCCACATAGGATACTCCAACTCAACAACCTCCGCTAGAATACCGTAGTAGTCGTCGAATGATGCTTGATCAGTGTAGTCTGATGTAGCCTTTATACAAACTCCACTATTAGCGGCCGACTTATTTGATCCATGTTTTTTCGTATGAAACACGTATCCATTAACAAAATAGATAGGGTATGTATTCACTTTCCTCAAAGGTCCTTGCGAGAGGGATAACAAAAAATCATTGTCGTCGATATTTTTTTCGGCCTGTTCAAGTAAATTCTTAATTATATAAGAAAAAAATGTATACTATAAAATATAAATTCTTGTAAACTAGTTTTTTACTTACATATCTTTCAAACCACGGGACAAAATTTTCTTCCATGCAATGTTCTAGCTCAGATGCGTTCGTGGCCCATCCATCTGAATACATTTCATTTTCAAAAATGCTGAAAATAGAACAAATGAAATTAATACTAATACAAGTTAAAATTTCTGTACATAATATCAATATGATCATTGGAAAATAATATACTAACCTCATATATTGTTCAACCTCTTGTGGATGTGAAATAATACTATCTTTACAATTGAAATAGCTATGAAATAGCGAGTAAATAGCTACGGATCTTGTGGACCCAATGACCACTTATTGAAGTCATTTAAATCAATTTAAATATATTTTTTTAAAAAATAATATGCAAAAAGAATAGCTACGAAATAGCTTGAGAACTACGAATTATTTTCAACTCCCACCGACACTCGGTCAACTCTTTTTTTTTTCATAGTTAATCCGTCGCAATTTTGTATTAAAATTTCACAAATCAAAATCCATCGGAAATCCGTAGCAATTCCATCGTTATATACTGTGACGGAATTTCCGTAGCTAATTTCCGTCTTCGTTTAGCTGTTTTTTTGTAGTGGTATGCAGTTATATATACATCCGTTTACAACCCGCATTGAAAGACTTTGAAAGCGGTTTGTTTCCTTTTAAGGCGGTAATTAACCTTCTTTTTTGACCTGGTTTGGAGTGGGAAGGAGGGGAGCGAGCATAGGGGAATGAGAACTGAAGAAAGATAACACCAATGTGTCAATAGCTTACAAAAAGAACGGTTTACAATCAGTCGGGCAGAAATGGAAATATTGGAAGGAATGTTTAAAAGCTAATCATTACTCCAAATTCGTCACTGACAAATAAAGGCTTGCAAATGTACCTTATAGGGTATTACAAGAGCAGTGAGAATTATTTGTTCAATATTTGGGAACTGACAGGGCAAAGGTATGAAAAACTAATATAAACTAACTCGGTCTTAGAATGTAACCCTACATTGGGTTTGTTTGCCTATAGCTTTTAAGCTAAAAAGATGGATTTGTGAACATGGCATGAAATAAAGTTTTTTCCTAGTTGCTTGTAAGGTGTATATGACACTCGACGAATCAAGGCGACTAAATCATTATTTAGGAAATGAGAAGTTTTGACTGCGGCCATTTTTAGCTTTAGTCCATAAGTTATAAGTTTGTTTTGTCATTTTTTATTTTCATAATTTCCTTTTATTGGTTTGTCGTGACAACGCACGGACAGTTAGCCAGCCTTTCAAGAAAAAACAAAGCGTGTTTTGGCGTTTCACCAACGTAAGTTGATTATGTTAGTAAAATATTTCATGTTAAGAGAATACTTTTAAAATTATATACATGTATTTGAGTACTCCCATCGGGGTATGTGACTTTTACGAGAAATGCCTCCTTCTCAAAAACAAGTAATTAACCTTTCAAAATTTACTCAATTTGTATGGAAATTGCCTTGGTTTGTCTTTCTTTTTATTTGTTTAGTGTAATACTTTTATTTGTTTTCAGGTCAAGAAAAAATAGATGGTCAATGGAGGTTACACATGGCTATAATGTTTTATCGACTTGATTTTTTTTAGCTACATTGTTTCATGTTTTTAGCTTCTTTTTTTTCACAAACTTTCTGGTAGAAGAACTCATTTGGTTTAATTTCTAGCTACTATGTTTTACCGACTTGATTTGTATGTATGTTGGTATACGAAAGTTCGTTTTCATGAATATCTTTATCTTTGTACATATTCTATTTTGAGAATGAAACATATATATTTTGTTTCCACGTTATTTGAAATTACATATTTTATTGTACGTACTTAAATTCATACAAATTACCTTTTAGGTTGTAAACATCCACCAAAAGGCTCTATCAACACGTTTATTCATATCATAAAAGGTAGATAAACGTCTTAATTGATATTTTCTAGATTTTTTGAGGTCAAATAAGGTCGTTGTTAACCGCCTTATATTTTATTTCAAAACCACCTTTTATCATTTAAGGCAGTTATACATCCGCTCACAAGCATTGTATGCGGTTATACATCCGCTTACAAACCGCCTTAAAGGTTTTTAAGGCGGTTTTGTTTCCTTTTAAGGTGGTAATTAACCGTCTTTTTTGACCTGGTTTGAAGTGGGAAAGAGGGGAGAGAGCATAAGGGAATGAGAACCGAAGCCAGCGAGGTTCAGTCAAGAGGAGCCCCACTAGT
This sequence comes from Primula veris, assembly GCA_963682055.1. Taxonomy (NCBI): domain Eukaryota; kingdom Viridiplantae; phylum Streptophyta; class Magnoliopsida; order Ericales; family Primulaceae; genus Primula; species Primula veris. The sequence goes on along the minus strand of OY821743.1, from coordinate 23,628,006 downwards.
CGAAGGGCCATAACATGAGCCGTCACAGCCGCGACATTAACCCTCCATGCTTCCTCCTTACGAATACGTGTGGATTCTGCCTCGATGAGAGATCCATACCTCCGCCGTTCTTCCCTCCTGATCGCTTCGAGGAGGCCAGGAATGTCCTCATTCGGAACGACCCCTTCGGTCTCCAACTTCCGCAACCTCTCCTAAAGATCCGTCCTATTTGTCAGCTCCTCCGCTCGGGCCTCTCTCACAGACGCCTATTGACCGGCCAACTAGGATAGGGACTCCTTCATCCCCTCATTTCATACATCCTCCATCTCCTCGAAGGAGGTAAAAAATTCATCTTTCTGGGCGTCCGAGGAAGGGCCAAGGAAGAAAAGAGAAATGCATGACGAAAAAAAAAACCCACATATGACAAACGAGATAACAAGATTGAAGTGTACCTCAGCAAGATGTTGATGCCTATTCACCACAACGGGAAGCCTCCCAACTCATGAATCAGGGGGCACATCTAGGGTACAAAGACCCCTGGCCAGCTCTTTGGTAGAATGCAAAAGGAGGGTCCAAGAGGGATTAATTCGAGGGACCACTTGGGGAGCACTCCTCGGAGGGGGATAAATCTCTTCTCGATGAGTGTCCTCCTTTTCAATAGGAGGGATGGAAGTTCCCCCCTCGAGGGAGGCGCAACAGCAACTCTGGAAGCTTGCGAAAGCCGAGAGCCCCGACAAACACAGCAAGATGCCAACTCTTGCATCAGCAACTTTGAGGACGCCGAAGGAGCCTGAGAAAATGATGCGCTTGCACGTGGCCTCTTTCGGCTCGAAAAGGGCTTCGAGGGTTGTTCTTCTTCAGAAGGCAAGCTAGCGCTCTGATCAGGCGAACCGAGTAAAGCCTCAGGTGTCGTGAAGGCAATAGGAACAGCCGCAATGGCTGGACCCCCTACGTCCTCCAACAGTTGGTCCATCATAGTTTCAAGATCGCTGGAGGATATAGATATGGTGGTAGAAGAAGAAGAAGATGGTTCCATTCTTGTCTGGCTTTGTGGGAAGGTTTCTCTCTCTAAAACGATAAGGCGATTGAGGAAAATGCAAAAATTCAAAATGTTAGAAAATAAAAAGGAAATAGGCCAGCACGAACTCCCATATTTATAGGCACTAATGATGAAGGCGCACTATCCCACTTCTCAGCATTCGTACAAGAATGGGAAAGTACAAAAGGTTCAAACCGTCGATAGGTCCACCAACGCCGCCATTATTTGAGAAGCTGCTGCACGTCACATAGAAGAAAGAGGGAAAACCAACTCTTGCATTACACATGGTAAAAAGAACTCTCACCACTTCCCCCAATAATGTCTCTCTACCCGCCGTGATGAGACCAATGAGGGAGAAAGAATACAACCATAAAGAAATAATCTTTTTTTACGGTTAAAAAGGGAAAACAAAACGATGAACCATGGAGGCGGCCCTCGGCCCCTCGAAGGCGACGAGAACTCTAGTAAGCCGAGGATCTCCCAAGGAGAAGAGTAAAACGAAAGCTAACAGGTCTTCTTTGCAAATCTTCCGAGTGAACCACTGAAGTGATAAACGCTAAATAAGCTGCCTCCTTAGCAGTTGGTATGCCCAAACCTCCGAGTTTTACTAGCAGACTCACAAAAACTCTCTGACTATCGGTGAACCCTGCATTCCAAATTTGCCTTAAGAGTCCCGTCTATAATAGAATGAAAGTTTTTGATAGCTCGTTTAATACAAGACGAAATACTAGAACGCAAAGCATAGCAAATTTTAGAAGAATAGTCAAAAGGTACTATTTAAAGACAAAAATTAATTGTCTCCAAATAATTCGTTTTTAATTCTCAATTTTCTTGTAGGGTGAGTTGAATTTGAATCAATAGAATAGTCAAAAAATCAAACAAAAACTTAGTAATTTTGGGTGTTTTCAAAAACACGATTCAAATCGGATTACAAAATTGAGAGTTTCTTAGGAAGGAGATCCAAATCTTGAGGTTTTTTTAATACTAAAAGGACAATATAATTAGGAGAAAATTGGTTGTATTTGATTCGAGAGAGAGCCATATATATATATATATATATATATATATATGTATTTTTTTTTTGTGTACTAAATCAATTTTTTGAAAAATAGGTTTACAAAATCAAAATATTTTATAAACTCGGTGTATAAAAGTGAAATTTGTATTAACCAAATTACACCTAAAATCTAATGGATTGACCCTTTTACTTTAGTGAAACGGAGGGTGCTAAACACAATCAATCAATTTTGTAAGTAGGTGTACTAAATTAAAATATTAGAAACTGAGTGTACAAAATAAAAATAAAAAAAAATAAAAAACAAGAAATTTTCCGAAAACCAAACGTTTTTGTTTTGGTAAGCATTTATTTAAACACATTAAATAACAATTGCTGAATATTTAATAAAAACTGTATCTTAAAAAGTATATCTCATAAGTACATTTAAATACATTAAACTAATTTCGCGTGTCGCGTTCACTTTGAGTTTCCATCACGGGAGAGAAATAGAGAGAGATATATATATACACATACATATATATATATATATAGATAGAGAGAGAGAGAGAGAGAGAGGTTTTACGGTTGCTTAAGAGAGAGAAAAGTCAACCGACAACCTTTTTCCTAATTCACATTTCCCATTTTAATTTGATTAAAGACCCTCTTTTTTTATTATAGGTCTTAATCTGGTTAATTAATTTTTGTTATCAATGTGTTATTATTATATATAACACATTGTGGGTATTTATCAAGATTCATGCCTTTGCAATAATCAGCTTCAACAATTTATCACAAAATGGTATTGTATTTGAACTTTTATATATATATATATATATATATATATATTCTCTTTCTCCTGCTTATCATCATTTCTCTGTTTGGTAATTTGTTTCTTGTGTTTTCTATTTAGTTTGTACATTGTAGGACAATAATTTCTAAAATGTGGGTAATTTGGATTAGACTTTCAGATATAGTACCATTTTTGTGTTTGTGTTGTTACAAGCTTATAAGCTCATTTTTGCCCTTTGTAAGTTACCCAAAAGTCCCTAAAAGGCTGCTTGATTTAAGTAATATAACACATTCCCGGTTGTATGCCAAGATTCATGCTTTTGCACTATGGTTTTAAGAGATTGAAGAAAATTTATTAGAATTGGTATTGTGATAAATCTTAATGCTAATCGTTGTATAGCTGACACAATGTAGCAATAGGTGCGAAAAGAAAATGAGATGTTGGGGTAAGTTTTATACATTGTAGGACTAGGTGCAACATGAATTTTTGAAATGTGGGTAATTTTGATACACTTTTTGATATAGTACCATTTTTTTGTTTGCTTTGTTGCTGCTTATAAGCTCATTTTTTCCCCTTGTAAATTACCCAAAAGTCCCAATAAAAGTTGGTTGGTTTAGGTAATATAGCACATTCATGCTTTTGCAATAGGGTTTCACCAGATTGAAGAAAATTTATTAGAAATGGTATTGTGATAAATCTTAATGTTAATCCTTTTTTTTAAATAGTTTTTTTTATAGCTGGTATAATTTAGCAATAGGTGCAAAACGAAACTGAGATATTGGGGTAAGTTTTATACTTTCAGATAAACAACTTCTATATTTTGTTTCGTTGCAGACTATAGCATTTAAGCTCATATTTCCCCGTATAAGCTATTCAGACCCTTTTTTCCAATTCAAATTTCCCATTTTTATTTTATTAAGACCCTTTTGTAAAAGGTCTTAATCTGGTTAATTAAATTTTGTTATCAACGTGTTATTATATATAACACATTGTGGGTTTTTATCAAGATTCATGCTTTTGCAATAATCAGCTTCAAGAATTTATCACAAAATGGTATTGTATTTGAACTTTATATAAATATATATCTTTTCTCTTTCTCCTGTTTATCATTTTTTATCTGTTTGTTAATTTATTTCTTGCGTTTTCTATTTAGTTTGAACATTGTAGGACAAGAATTTTTAAAATGTGGGTTATTTTTTTCAGACATAGTACCGTTTTTGTGTTTGATTTGTTGCTTATAATTTTTGTTTTTTTGATTTAAGTAATATAGCACATTTTTGGGTGTATGCCAAGATTCATTCTTTTGCACTAGGGTTTCAGCAAATTGAAGAAAATTTATTAGAAATGGTATTGTGATAAATCTTAATGCTAATCGTTTTTTTTAAATAGTTTTCTGTATAGCTGGTATAATGTAGCAATAGGTGCAAAAAGAAATTGAGATATTGGGGTAAGTTTTATACTTTCAGATAAACAACTTCTATGTTTTGTTTCGTTGCAGACTATAGCTTTTAAGCTCATATTCCCCCTTATAAGCTACAGCCGAACCCACTAGGAATAGCCTAGTGAGCTAGAACCCGTATTATCAAATAGGGGGTGCAGGGTCCGAGTCTTGTTAACGGGGTAGGTGTGGAATCCCTTGATCTCTTTAATTAAGATTAAAAAAGAACTACAGCCGTTTCGTTGTTTGGTCGTATATTCGACTTCTTTTATATTTATTTTTTTGCTATTTAAATGTTTTAAATTGACTGAACCCTACTTGTATATGTTTTGCAAAATCTTTTTTATTAGTTTATTGTGGGCAGTTGTGGAACCAGGATTCATTTATGGGAGGGGCTGAGGATTTATTTCTTGTTATGCGAGGGGCTTACTGACTATAAACGTCAAAGTATAGTAAAAGATCACATTTTTCTGCAATTTGCGGGTGGCTATAGCCTCTTTAGCCTACTTTAGTTCCTCCCCTGGTTCAACCAGGCTGGTTGTAAAGTGTACGCAATATGCATGCTTTCTTCTCGGGTTTAATTAAATTAAAGAATTTGTGAGATATAGTACTATTTTGACCCTTGGTAAAATGTATCCATTAATATTGTTTAGTCTTGTTTCAAAAAGTTTTTGACCTGGAGTTTGTACTTGGATACATACTCGTATAATTGTGGATGCAGATTAAATTCATGCTTTTTCACTAAGGTTTCATCAAATTGAGCAATTTGTGAGAAATTGTTTTTGACTCTTAATAAAACTTTCAGCTATTTTAGTTCGAGCTTTTTCTTGAGCGTCGAATATCTGTAGTTAGATACGTATATAGCAGATTCTCAGTGTAAACATCCATGCATATTGGTTTAAGCTTTTCTCTTACGTATTTAAATTAAATTTTTTGAAAAGTAGTTGAAATTTTAACTGTTTTCAGTATCGAGAAATTTGTGTAAGTTTGCTAAGAATGATGTTGGTTTGTTTGGTTGAAGCTTTAACCTCAGTTTTTTTTGTTGCTAATAAACTAGCTCATCTTCGAGCTAGTGTTTGTCTTTTTCTGGATGAAAGTTTAATTTCTATGCTGGACTAATTAGTTACTTTTTCGGTTTCTATTTAACCAACATATGTGTTAAAATTTCGCAGCCAAATAATTATTTCTTGTTTATGTGTGTTCCTGAAATTTGATTGCCTGTGCGTAAGTTTGTTAGCTATTGAAATTAACCTTAAGTTGTTTGTTATATCAATTATATAGATATCTTTATTTTCTAAAATAATCTTGAAGCGAAGACCTTTATCTATTTAATATGGCCAGAGTCCACGAGTAACTTGAGAACAAATGAAGAAGCCTAAAAAAGAAAATTAGTGAAAAAAGGATTTAGTAAATCTAAAAGGTGTTCTTAAAAGAACAAGTATCTTGGTGTGTAATTAGATGGGACTTATCGTTTTTTAGATTTTAGTTTGATGTTAGGATCTTAAACATATTATGTCATCCAGAGCAATCTGCAACAAAACATGATGATGCTATTGGCTTTGGATTAATATAGTTCCTTGGAGGTTAATTTTTTTCTTCTCGAAATATTTTGAAGTTTGTGGAAGCTTGTTGGTGTTGCAGCTACCTATAGATGTCGCTTTAACTTTAAAGCTTTTCATGTATAAATAAAGTTTTCATGTCTCCTTTGCAGAGTGTACCAGTGAATATAGTGATCGGATCGCACGTTTGGGTAGAAGATCCCGATGTAGCTTGGGTGGATGGAGAAGTTGTTGATATTGATGGTCAAGAAATTAAAATCCAATGTACTTCGGAAAAAGTGGTGAGTGAATCGATTCTCATCTTCAAATCAATCAGTAAAAAAAAACTATCAATTTTTTTAGATATTGATGGTCAAGATATTAAATTGCAATGCTTAATATTTATTTGGTTTCCTTCCCAGCTATTTGCTTCTTTTATAAAATTCTCTTATATGCGATTTCTTATTTATTAAGTTGAATGACTGAAAGTTTGATTTTTTATATTTCTTTTACACAGCTGGTCAAGTAATGGACTATGTTTTTTATTTCATTGTTGTTACATTCCATTGGTGTTGCTAGTTTCGTCTCAGCTTTCCTTCTACAGCAATATTTAGGCATCCACAATTTCGTTTTCTGTTTTTCTTTTGGTTCATTAGAATTGAACATTATTTATTGAATTATAGTCAAAAAGTCAAAAAGAAGACTTTGTTTATTGGGTAACAAGAATATGACATGGTTATCATTTTGATTTTTGTTGTAACTTTATTTTCCAGGTCGTTACAGATGCATCTAATGTGTATCCGAAGGATGTTGAAGCCCCCTCGTGTGGTGTAGATGACATGACAAAGCTAGCTTATTTACATGAACCTGGGGTCCTTCAGAATCTAAGATCTAGATATGACATGAATGAAATATATGTGAGTGTGGACGAGTTGCGTTTGGCTGCCAGTTTTTAATTTCTTTTTGTGCAAGGTTAATTTTATATCGTCCTTTTTGCAGACATATACGGGTAGTATTTTAATAGCTGTGAACCCTTTTCAAAGGCTACCTCATTTGTATGCTCGTCATATGATGGAACAATATAAGGGTGCAGAATTTGGCGAGCTTAGCCCACACCCTTTTGCTATTGCAGACGCTGCTTATAGGTTTAATAGATTTTTTTTCCTTGTGAACTTAAGCTTTACTTTTCCGTTTTACTTCTGAGTAGAACAAATGTCTAATTATTTTTTGTATAAATACTGTTTATTAAACAGGAAAATGATTAGTGAGGAAATTAGTCAGTCAATTTTGGTTAGTGGTGAAAGTGGAGCTGGTAAGACAGAGAGCACAAAAATGCTTATGCAATATCTTGCTTATATGGGGGGACGAGCTGCAGCTGCTGAGGGACGGACAGTGGAACAAAAAGTCTTAGAGGTTGTGTTTTAGTTAAATTAATTCTATTGGTATTAATCAGGGAGCAGCGGATTAATGTCATATTTTATTTTTCTGGTTGGCAGTCCAATCCTGTTTTAGAAGCATTTGGAAATGCAAAGACGGTTAGAAATAATAACTCAAGGTAGGTACTACAACTTGATCTTACTTTTTATATATTAGATTCTGCTCATGCTAAGGGCAAACCCGTGCACGAAGCTCCCTCTATGCGCAGGGTCCGGTGAGGGTTGGGCCACTATGGGCTTATTGTAGACAGCCTTCCCTTGCATTTTTTATGCAAACTGTCGCTTGCATGACTTGAATCCGTGACCTTAGGTCACATGGAAACAACTTACCGTTACACCAATACTCGCCCTCTAAACACTGCTGATACTCTTCTTTATCATGCTAAAGTGGTTGTTATGTGGTTTCAGTCGTTTTGGGAAGTTTGTGGAAATCCAGTTTGATCAGCGTGGGAGAATTTCAGGAGCTGCTATTAGAACTTACCTACTTGAAAGATCGCGTGTTTGTCAGTTATCTGATCCAGAGAGAAATTACCATTGCTTCTATATGCTTTGTGCTGCACCACCAGAGGTAATACTCTACTTTACAGGCAAAAGGTAGGGGTTGTTTGGTTTCAGCTTTTTAGCAAATAAGCTGGATTTCCATAAGTTGGGGAAGAGGATGGGTTCATTCATCTCAAAAGCTTCTGCTTTTACAGGGCCAAAAAAGGTAAAAGCTCAGCTCATATGCTGATCAATCACGCTTCAAGCGAAAAAAAACATAAATAAGCTGATCAACCATTCAGCTTTTAAGCCAATTTTTTTTTAAAACAAAATAAAAGCTCATAAGCTGAAACGAAACAATACCATAATGTTCAAAGCTCTTTGTGAATCACTAAATTTGGTTATATTTTATATCAAATCATTTATCCTTCATTTTCCATGATATATTATAAATTTTTGTTCCTGGCAATAGGACGTGGAGAAATACAAACTGGGAAATCCAAGAAAGTTTCATTATTTGAATCAAACAAATTGTTTTGAACTTGATGGAATGGACGATTCTAAGGAATTCCTTGCAACAAGGAGGGCCATGGATGTCGTCGGGATTAGTTCAGATGAGCAGGTACTTAAAAAGCTAGTAGAATCATGTTACTTTTATTTGAAAGACATATAATGTATTTTCTTTTCAGGAAGCAATTTTCCGAGTTGTTGCTGCCATTCTCCATCTGGGAAACATTGAGTTCGCCAAAGGCACTGACACGGATTCTTCAGAACCTAAGGATGAGAATTCTAGGTTCCATCTGAGAACAGCATCCGAGCTTTTTATGTAAGCGACTTATTCTCTTTTCTTTGATGTTTATAGGTTGAAGAATGAGAGACTTATTATAGAAATATTGTTCAGGTGTGATGAGAAGGCTCTTGAAGATTCCTTGTGTAAACGTGTGATTGTGACTCGTGACGAGATGATAACTAAGAGCCTTGATTCAGGAGCCGCAGCTATTAGTAGAGACGCTTTAGCAAAAACCGTCTATTCAAGATTATTTGATTGGTGCGTTCAAACTAATCTGTTTTCCCTTCGTTTTGCATACTTTTTTGCTTATGGTTTTGTTTAAATATATGACCCAGGCTTGTGAACAAGATAAATAGTTCCATTGGTCAAGATCCTGATTCAAAATACTTGATCGGGGTACTGGACATATATGGCTTTGAGAGTTTCAAGACAAACAGGTGCTTAAGCGGTATGCTTTTGTTATTCTAGTTTAGGTTGCTGTTTAATTGTGAAGTGCTTCACGAATGTCCTATAATCTGCATATGATATATATGTGTGTAAAAATATATTCCCTACTATCTGTTGATTACTTAGTTCAATATAGTTAGACCATATTCCCGTCTCTAAAATGCATGTAGTTCTAAAGTCAATCTGTCCCAATGGACCTGGTGCACAACATTTCAGTCTAATCATTTTCCAATAGATAGCACTTTAGTGAACTTCAGCGTTTCATCCGTTTGTTCTTAATGTTAACATGTATGTTAACGCTCTTTTCAGCTTTGAGCAGTTCTGCATAAATCTTACAAATGAGAAACTGCAGCAACATTTTAATCAGGTTTATACATTATTTCTACACAAGATTTGTTGTTAATATTTTCTTCTCAAGATTTCCTTTTCTTTCAACATAATATTTTTTTGGCAATTGACAGCATGTTTTCAAAATGGAGCAAGAAGAATATACAAGGGAAGAAATTGACTGGAGTTACATAGAGTTTGTCGATAACCAAGATATACTCGATCTCATTGAAAAGGTTTACACTTGTCTCTTTCATTGGCATAGGTTTCTCATAAGTTTAGATCAATCTTGTTTAATTTCATTTTTATAAGCCCATACGGTCTTTTATATTTCTGATATTTTTGATTGATACTTCAGAAACCAGGTGGCATCATTGCTCTGCTGGATGAGGCTTGGTAAGTAAATGTGAAACTCAGTGGGTACTCTCTTGGTTGTTCCTTATTAGGAATTATAATTGGCCCTTTTTTCCCCTTTGTAGTATGTTTCCAAGATCAACACATGAAACATTTGCAGAAAAGCTATACCAGACATTTAAAGATCATAAGCGGTTTAACAAGCCAAAATTGTCCCGTACAGATTTCACCATTTGTCACTATGCCGGTGATGTAAGTAGTAGATATTTCTTATGTTGGGTACACAGAATGGTATAAAATATATACTCCTGTTCTAATTACTTCGCTTAAATATGTTTGTTTATTGACTTATTTAAATTTCAGGTTACTTATCAAACCGACTATTTTCTTGATAAAAACAAAGATTACGTTGTTAGCGAGCATCAATCACTCTTGAGTGCGTCAACATGCTCCTTCGTTTCAGGGTTATTCCCACTTTTACCAGAGGAATCTTCAAAATCATCAAAATTTTCTTCAATAGGTTCTCGGTTTAAGGTTAATTTTGTCCCTAATACACCGAATGAAAATTAATTGTATTCTTATTTTGCTCTTCACTTATGTTTTTTGCCATGCGCTCTTACAGCAACAATTGATATCGCTGCTTGAGACACTAAGTGCAACAGAACCACATTATATTCGTTGCGTCAAGCCAAATAATCTTTTGAAGCCTTCAATATTTGAAAACTCTAACGTGCTACAACAACTCCGTTGCGGGGTAAGTTGAGCTATTTCATAATTTATGCGGCACTAGTTATATACTTTGCAGATTTAATATTTTACTATTTTATCTTATTTCAGGGAGTTATGGAGGCAATTAGAATTAGCTGTGCTGGATTCCCTACTAGGAGAACATTTGATGAGTTTCTAAGCCGGTTTAGCATTCTTGCGAGTGATGTTTTGGATGGAAGGTAATCACATTTTGTTTTCTTGGTGCTGTATAATCAATATTTTAGAGATTTTGGCATGTTATCTTCTTGGTTTTGATATTGTGGATTCATTTTTCAACTGCAACTTTCTTATGCTCCCTTTTTGGTAGATGCGATGGGGTGACTGCTTCTAAGAGGCTTTTGGAGAAGGTGCAACTTAAAGACTATCAGGTACTATACGAAATTACTAGATTTCATTTTGTATAGGCTATTAGGCTACAGCACACTGTTGTGCCTCATAGTCCGTTCTGAATTTCCATGTTGGTGTAAAATTGTGTCGTACTGCACATGTCATAAGCATTCCCTGTCATAATAAATGTCAATGACACTGGCACCAGCGCTTTTATAGAGTAAACAAATATTTGGTTGCTGTAATAATTTTAGGGTTGCATAATGGGAAATGTAGAATGTATTAAGCTTCTACTCAGATGAAATTAGTTAAAATTTCTCCTCCTTTTGCAGATAGGTAAAACCAAGGTTTTCCTTAGAGCTGGTCAGATGGCTGAACTTGATGTAAAACGAACAGAGGTATTGGGAAGATCTGCGTGTGTCATCCAACGAAAAGTGCGCTCATATTATGCACGTAAAAGCTTCGTCTCAATGCGGCTCTCTGTTATCAATATTCAAGCTCTGTGTAGAGGTATTGTTTTTTTTTTATGTAATTACTTGGGACTGGGATCAATGTTTTCAAAGCAAAACTGTAGTTTAGCATTGTTGCAAGAGTTCCACTAATACGTAAGACATGTAAAGCCTGATTTTTTTACTAAATAATATTTGAGATACTAAACGATGTTGCGCATTCCATATTCAATACTTTTAAAACAAAAGGCAATAAAACACGTAACTCCATAAAATTATTTAAATGTGAATCAAAATACGAGAAAAAAGAAAGAAATTAAAATAAGAAACACAATTTTTAATGATCATTGAAAGACTTTTTACCTTATCATGTTTCGTCATTTTCCAACATAAACTCGGTGGTTTATGTTTGTCCTTGTTTTTAAGACAGAAAAGTTTTTTTTTTAATGATTTGCAGAAGAAAGCGCCTCAAAACAAAAAAGCATAACTTTTGAACTTGCTGAGCTTTTCAGCAGAATGTAAGAAATATAGTTATTCTACGATAAAAAAAGAGAGCTCTAAGAGTTTTAAAACAAGTTTTTTTTCCCGTTTAGTACAGAGACTGAGCTTGGTATATGAAATACCAAGAATGTTAGTTATAGCTCTACATTTTTTCATGTTATATATGTTGATTCCAGGTCAAATTGCACGTGGCTGCTACAGAAGATTAAGAAGAGAAGTTGCCAGTCTTCTGATCCAAAAATATGCCCGTATGTATCTATCTAGGAAAGATTACCAAGCATTATGCCTTTCCACTGTTATTATCCAGACAGGCATACGTGGCATGGTTGCTCGAAAGGACCTTCGATTAAGAAGACAAACAAAGGCTGCCATTTTGATCCAAGTAATGAATATGATTCGCTTTAAAGTGTCATATTTTCTTCATTTCTAGAAAATTGTACATTTAGCTTATGATTTCGAAGAAATAGCAAAGCTAAAGCTTTTATAGTTCGGGGCACAAAATGGGGTTCTGAAAAGCATAAAAAGCGCAGGCTTTCAGCTTTTCAGCATAACATAACAAACAATCATGTCTATACGAAGAAAAGCAAGATTTAAAGCGCTTAAGAGCGAGTTTTTCAAACATAAACAGTGCTGTAGTTTGAATCCCATGATTATTGACCTGTTTTTTCAATTAGGCTCATTGTGTAATATCTTCTTGAACTTATGCCATCAAACTTGTCAATATTTACAGAGTCATTGCAGAAAATATTCAGCCTGCAATGGATTCTTGCAAATAAAGAAAGCAGCAATTACTACTCAAAGTTTTTGGAGAGGAAAAACAGCTCGCAGAGAGCTACGACAACTCAAAATGGTGAGTTCTTTTTCGTGCATTTCAGTTGTTATACTTTGAGCTTCTATTCCTTCCCCTGATAGTGCTTTTACATTTCTGGTCATAATACCTATGTGTTGCTTGTTACATTGCAATGTAAAGAAGCTGTAACAAAACTGATCTATCAAATAAATTGCTCCACCTTGCTACCAAATGTCTTGTTCTCAATGATGCAAAAATCATTTCTTCTTCATTAATATTTTTTGTGCATATGCAGGCTGCTAAAGAAACTGGTGCTCTCCAAGCTGCAAAAACTAAACTCGAAAAGGAAGTTGAAGAACTGACATGGCGGTTGCAACTAGAAAAACGCATGAGGGTAAAGACTTAAATTCTTTTTTATTAGTAACATGATCATGTGCTTATTCAAACGGCTACACGGTATCATTAATACCTTCGTCGTCTCTCATAGTACGACCACGTAATGGGTTCTTTAAACTAATGTGTTGTTCACTACTTTTCTTCGTATACTTTCAGTTTGAACTCCCTGGGGATTTTTATTTATTTTTTACCAAATGTGTTTAACAAACCAGGATACATATGGGATATACTTTTCTACTGTAATATCCTGGTTTAATTTTATTTTATTTGTACCATCTGCTTTCACTCCATTTTGTTTTAGTGCCCTCTACTACCAATAATTCTTTTTAGTTCCCTCTACTTCAACAACCACACGGTTTTATACCTACCGTTAATTGTTGGATGAAATAATGATACGTTGGTGACGTCATTACCGCCACGTCACCCATTTCTGTTAGATAGAGCGGTATTTTAGTCATTTTTGTCAATGACACGTCATCATTTCATCTAAGAATTAACGTTAGGGTAATATTGTTAAAGTAGAGGGTGTAAACAAACATTTTGTAGTAGAGGGAACTAAACCGAAATGAGGTCCAAGTAGAGAGTACAAAAACGTAGAAATCCTTGAACAAAATGTTTAGAAATTATTAAGCTGTTCTTAGAACCCCAGTTTGATCACATACATAATAGTGGCACCAATTCCTTTGTTGTGTTTATGCACAGTTTCAGTGAACACTTTAGTGTTTCTTGTTTTGCTTATGAAATCCAATAATTATCTTGTAGGCAGACATTGAGGAAGCAAAAACAAAAGAAAATGAAAGATTACAGTCTGCTTTGCATGAAATACAATGTCAGTTTGAGAAAACTAAAGATGAACTTAATAAAGAGCGCGAGGCTACAAGTAAAGCTGTCCAGCAAGTAGAAGTTCCTGTTATACAAGAGGTCCCTGTTGTTGACGATGAACTTGTCAATAAGCTCACTGCTGAAAATGAAAAGCTTAAGGTATCGTCCCTATTTCAGTGAAGGTGGTATTTATATTTATATTTATTTACCTTGTTTAATTGGTTTCTGCTGAGAATGCATATTGAATAAGGAGTCACCCTTGTAGTCTTTCTGTTTGACTTGTAAGATGCACTTCAGATTTTCAGTATTTTGTGCAAGAAACTTTCTGATTTTCTAGTTTTTTTTTCATATATTTTGGAATGAGTGTACTTGGAGTTTCTAGGGGAAGTTTGTTATGTGTTTCACAAAATGTTTTCAGAGTTTCTTATATGTGCCATGATTTTGTATAGGATTTGGTTGGTTCGCTAGAGAAGAAAATTGATGAAACAAAGAAAAAGTACGAAGAAGCGAACCGTGTTAGTGAAGAGAGGTTGAAACAGGCTACGGAAGCAGAAACAAACATAATCCAGTTGAAAACTAACATGCAGAGGTGCTCCTTTATACATTACACCCCTTTTAAGTATTTTTCGAGAGTGTACTTTGTCTGCATTACATCTACTAATTTTGAGGCATGCTATCTACCCACCTCTAGATCCACCTCCAGATTTGTGTGGTGGATTTCCCACTACCACAGTTTAAATTTTTTGGGCACCTGCACATTTAAGTATGTGGTGTGTGGGAGATCCACCTCACCAAATCTGGAGGTGAATATGCTGCTATAATTTTATATGAAGGTGTATATGAATTAAACTTTAATAGAGGTGGATCTGGAGGTGAATATGCCGCCATAATTTTAAATAAAGGTGTATATGAATTAAACTTTAATACAATATTTTATCTGCCAAAGATAAAAATGAATTTTTTAATTTGTTTTAGTTCAAGTTTCTATTGATTGGTCAACTGTTTTTCCAGGCTTCAAGAAAAACTTTCAGACATGGAGGCCGAAGAGCAGATTCTCCGACATCGAACTTTGATAAACTCACCTGCTAAAACAATGTCAGGACATTTAGAAGTCAATACACCTAAGGTTATCACGCTTATGAAATTGCATTTGCTTATATCTGTTATGTTTTTTTTTCGTCTTTTCCTTACTCTATTCATTTTTTTTCCAGGCCATGGAAAATGGCTATCATGTAAGTCAGAAATTAGACTACTGTCACGATTGAAGTACTTTAGTTTTATATTCTTATACATATTACTAAGGATGATATTTCTGTACAGGAACACCAGAGTGCCACACCAATCAAAAAGTTTGGCACAGAATCAATGAGAAGATCCCATGTCGAAAGGCAGCATGTGCGTTGTTTTTTGTAGAAATGTTTCTTTCCCAGTATTCTTTTTAACTTTGTATCCATTACTCTTTGAGATTTGGACAATGGAGAGACAGTGATAAAGGGTAAAGAGCCGAGGCTGTAATAATAACCTAACACTGGGCAAAACTTTTAAAAAATGTGCGAATGCTAAATTATTTCATGTTTATCTTTTAGGATTTACATGTGTTTTTCTTATATAGTTAGTTTCTTTAAAAGATATTGAATTTGGTAAAATATATAACTATTTTGATGAAAGCTGATACTAAAATGTGGCACAGAATAAATAGTCAGTATCATTTCCCCGTTCCAGTGACAGTAACTAAGAAATCACACTGGAAAAATCTAATGTTCCATTATTCTCGTTTATTTGTCAAATTTTGTTAACATTGGTGCAATGCTGAATCTGAGAAGGTTACACTCGTCGTAAATTACTTTTTACTTTTTTAGTCTCCATCATTTTTCGTTGAAGATACCAAGGATGCTGGTTTTCCCCTTCCTGGTATTTTATTAGATCAGCAGAGAAGCAGTTGTTAGAATTAGTTGTTCCAATTTGATATACTGTTGAAATTGTCTTTCAGGAGAATGTAGATGCTCTCATCAGCTGTGTTCGCCACGATCTTGGATATAGTCATGGAAAACCAGTAGCAGCATTTACAATCTATAAATGCCTTCTTCGCTGGAAATGCTTTGAAGCTGATAGAACCAGTGTATTTGATCGTCTCATCCAAATGATTGGTTCAGCAATAGAGGTAACTCACTTGACCCCTTAATTTATCAAATCGCTTACCCTTCGTTGACCATTATAGGGCCGTTGATTTATCATCCATGTATCTCTATCATGTCGATATTTTTTTGAAAAATTCTCTTCGACATTTTGAGAGTAGCAAGGAGTGACTAATGCACGTTACTTCTCATTTGCTGTTTTTTTTTTCAAGAAAAATACTACATTCATTTCCTAATAGTTTCCCACTATTACTCTTTGGGATTTTCCCTTCCGTTTGCCTACTTTCCAAGTGTGTACTAGCATACACTTTTTACCTGTTAAGTTTCATATGCACTGAGAGAAGATTTAATTTATCTACGGTCGTAAAGTATATTAAAAAGATAAGGTAACCACTGATGTTCCCTCAAATATTTTGGTTCCCATTCGGGACAAGAAAAAGGGAATGGAAGGAGTATACTAAAAAGGCGTGGTTAAGATGTTTGAAAGGAGAATATCACCTCTTCTTTTGTTGCAATTTTCTACGAGTTCGCTTGTATTGTGGCCCTTAACCATTATTTTGTCTACTCAAAGACACGTCAAGTATAGGAGAGGACTGTGGCAATTATTTTATACATCCTCAAATTGTCCCTTTCTAATTGAGATCATTACTTGTCTTGCAACTTCTTTTGAAACCTGAATTTCAGCTATTAATTATGCTTGTTACAGTCCTTAGATAATGTACAAGTAAGGTATTGAAAACTATACTTTTGGAATTTCCCCCCCTATGTTTTATCTTTTTTTGAAGACTTTTGGGATGTATCAATCTAGCGCATTACTTTCATTTATTTGTATGTGCAGAATCAAGACGATTCTGAGCTCATGGCTTATTGGCTATCAAATTCGTCCGGGTTGTTATTCTTGCTTCAAAGAACTTGCAAAACTGTTAGTTCAAATCAAGGAAAACCGCCAACCGCAACATCTTTCTTCGGAAGAATGGCTCAAGTAAGGAATTCTTACCAACTTCCTAGAAAATATTGCCGCGAGGAATCTTAATTTATTTATTTTATTTGCGAGTTTAATTAATGACATCTATTCAGGGATTTCGGTCGTCTCCTTCTTCTGCCAACCTTTCTTTCCGTGGGATAGATGTTCACCAAGTTGAGGCCAAATACCCGGCCCTTCTTTTTAAGCAGCAACTCACTGCTTACGTGGAGAAGATATATGGTATAGTACGAGATAACGTTAAAAAGGATTTGACGCCTCTTGTTTCTTCTTGTATTCAGGTATAGTTTATATCATTAAATGTTTTTTTATCAGCCTATTTAAATTTTAATATTCTCTTCATTTATGATAAAAAAAAAAAAAAAAAATAGGGCAAAATGCAGCAATTGTCTCCACAGTGTATCAAGATTATAAATAATCCCCGTAGTTTCATTTTCAATTGTAGTCACGTACTTTGGGTAATATTTCTATTTGGTCCCCTGCAGTTTCAATAAATTATACTTACACTTTCTCATATTCGAAATGGGTTTCCAGCAAAAAGAAACCATGGTGCGATTTACGGAATCTGTGGGAAGTAGGAACCAACACTACTTTAATTACAACTATGGGGGGAATACATGTATTCAAACTATGATGACCACTAGCGTAGGCACTGAAACTATAGGCACCAATTCGAATATTCTCCCAAAGTAGTAGGACCGTTTCTATTGTTCTCTCTTAAAATTCGAATACAGTTCAATAAATTATCACAATACATTTGTTACATGAATTTGTCAGTTGTTTAGGTTGTTATTATGTTGTAATCATACTCAGGCACCAAGAACACTTCGGGGAAGCGTTTTGCGAGCTACTGGGCGTTCATTTAGTGGCGGTTCTGCATCTAACCACTGGCAGGAAATCATTGAGACTCTAAATAAACTTCTTACGTTGTTGAAAGAAAATTTTGTATGTCATCTTAACTCTTATACTAATCAGCTGAGTTGCAATTTAGTAAGGCGTATGCTGATATTTAGAGTTATGTTTATTTCAGGTACCTCAAGTTCTCTGTCAAAAAATGTTTACACAGATTTTCTCTTATATTAATGTACAACTTTTTAATAGGTGAGTTTTCTTTTATGCTAGCTGAAAATTTTAAAAAACGGGCAAGAAATCAGACTTTCATAAATTCTTTCTTCATAAGCAGCCTTCTTCTTCGCCGGGAGTGTTGTACGTTCAGTAATGGGGAATATGTGAAGGCTGGGTTAGCTGAACTAGAGCTATGGTGTGGTCAATCTGGAGAAGAGGTACTTGTACTTTTATTTCTTTTAGAGCAAGCTATTATATATTTTGTTCACGGTCTAAACTTCATTAGCTGAATTAGTTAGAGCATATGTAGGATACTTAGATTTGTTCTATATGGGTTCATGCGTTTCTTCTTGAGCCAAGTTTGTGTAACACTGCGGCAATGCCTTTACTTGTATTTGGTGTTTGTAACTATCCCAAAGAAATGTTAGTAGATTTGATTCTTTTTTTTTGGAGGTGTGGACTCCTACGTGAATGATATTTTAATTTCCATTACTTTTTCTTAAACGTTTCATGGGGCAACAGGTTGTGTTGTAACACTGATCTTAATATATGGATATGTGAAACATTTTTTATGCACGCACCTGTTCGCATGCAATTGTTGGTATTTAAAATCACAATCTTTATCCCTAATTTACAGTACGCCGGCTCATCCTGGGATGAACTAAAGCACGTAAGGCAGGCCGTTGGATTCTTGGTAGGTGGTCTTGTTTCTTTCTCGTGACATAAGCTTTGGTGCTTGAGATTATTGAACATTATTGAGGGTAACTGCCAATATTTGAAAAATATTACCTTCATGCAGGTCATACATCAAAAAGCACGAATATCTTATGATGACATTACAAATGATCTCTGTCCTGTAAGTCTATTTTTGTTTGTTCATACTTGTATTTTCATCAGTTGCTGGTTTGATTTTGATCACAATACAATCTTTTGTCCGAGTGTAATCCTGTGATTATATTTTTAGTAAAGTAATTTATTCGAGAAAAGGTTTGGTAACTATTATACTCATATTGGTTAGTGCTTTTTATTTCTATTAATGATTAATGGAATCTCATGGGACGAGTTTACGTAAATTATGTTCATCTATCCCCTCAATGAGTATTAGGTAGCTCTAATCTAGTAATCTTACAACCCCATTTTTTTTCTCATTTTTATTGCAGATTCTGAGTATACAACAACTTTATAGAGTATGCACACTATACTGCGACGCTGACTACAATACTAGAAGTGTATCCCCAGATGTAAGCTTAAGAAATCTTTGTATACTCTTTTTTTACTTTTAAGAAAAGAATTTCCGTCTAAATTGTTTTCACATTATTGTTCTTTACTCTCACTGCCATTCCCTCCGTTCCTTTTTCTAGGTTATTTCGAGCATGAAGGTACTGATGACGGAAGATTCGAATGATCCCGATAGTAACTCCTTTTTGTTGGATGACAATTCCAGGTATGACAAGCGACTGAATCTTTTGTTTTTTAAATCTATCGAAAAGAAAATGGATAAAATTAGTCATTTTTAAGTCTTTTTCTTAAAGTACAATGGAATGACGTCATCTTTGCAAATGTAAATTTAATAAGATAATTTTTGTAGGGGTTAGGGTCACAATATTGATATGTTATAAATTTTGGGCACCATATAGCCCCATTTTTTAATGTAATTTTAGTGTAAAAATTCAAATTACAGAAGTTAACTTCCATAAATAAGTAAAACCATCTGTTCATATAAGTAACATATCATCGATACCAAATATTATTAGAATGCGCTTTCTTGCATTCTGTTAAATGTTATGGTTCTCCATCATTTTTATTTTTATAGGAACATGGATTGGAACATTAGAAACACTATGTTTTGACTTTGTTAACTATTATTTTCTACAAAATGCAGCATACCATTCTCAGCTGATGACATAAGCGGTTCCGTGAAAGAGAAGGATTTTTCAGATGTAAAACCAGCTCCTGAACTTCTTGAAAATCCAGCCTTCCAATTTTTACTGGAATGAGGCTCGATTTCTACATATTGTAGACAAGATACGACAATATTTCAAGAAAAGATCTAATACACTCAAAGAGGAAGAAATTTATATATTTGCCTTATGGTAATTCTTTGTAGATGTATCTTATTAGATTGAGATCCATTGCCATGAATGTAAAGTTATTATCTTTTTCTTTTATACCTAAGTTAGCTTTGTAGCATCCATAGGTTTTACTATTAATTAGGAGGGATTAGGTTTATTCCATTTTTTTAATTTCGTTTTATTGGAAAGCCACATTAGTCTAGTACCATCTGTTAGTGATGGCAAAGGGGAAATA
Organism: Primula veris; assembly: GCA_963682055.1. NCBI lineage: Eukaryota > Viridiplantae > Streptophyta > Magnoliopsida > Ericales > Primulaceae > Primula > Primula veris. Next base: position 23,607,849 of record OY821743.1, on the reverse strand, counting down.
TACGAGAACAAGCTGTTAATTTCTTATCTTGTACATATTGTAAGATTAGTGTCTATCTTAATTTTCACTTTAATTCTCTGGCCGGATTATTTCTGTATCATAATGTATTTTACGTCTCATTGCTGATATTTATAGATATCTCATTCCACGTTTGGTCTGGAACTTTTTAGTTATGAGGAAACTTTATCACCTTTCTCTGATTATGGACAGCAACTTAATCTCATTACATGTTTGTAGTTTATATAAGTTGCCAAAATGGTACTTTAATCTATCAGTTTTTAGTAATTTGGTATCCAGCCTAACACTTCTAATTTGATACCGAACATATATGTTTTCATTCCTAATTGGTATCATCAACTCAATACACTTTCTAATTTGGTACTCAACCTGTGTTTTCACTCAAATTAAGAGACTCAACTTATCTCCGATCATCAGTTTTTCAATTCATACTAAAGTCACATTTACTATATATCATATGTGAAAGTTTTAACTCTTGTATTACAAAATTTAGAGTGAAATCATTGTTTAGTATATTGAGTTAACAAGTTTGACTAGGGGTGGCTAAATCCCTTAATTAGAGTGAAAATATATAGGATGGATATCAAATTAGAAATTGTGTTAGGTTGGATAGTAAATCGTTAAAATCTGATACGTTGGGTATCATTTAAGCATTTCCCCGCTTAACTGGCAATATAAGCTGATTAAATTGGCAAAGTGCTAGGCTTTCAAAAGGAAAACGTTTTAGTGTGGCAAACATTCGCTCTTGAAGCTACTCTAGCAAAGAATCAGCCAAAAAAAAAAAAAAACTGGAATCTATTAATATAAATTCCGAAAATACTAGTAACATCTTTGATATAAAAAAGTTTGTTAAAAAAAATACAAGAATAAAATTGTTAAAATCTTAACTAAATCTTTTATAACCAACTACTTTGGATATAAAAGATACTATATCAAAATTTTCCTAACAAACTACATCTTAAGAAATAAGGAAAAAAAATAAATTAATCAGACTTAAAATTTATTATCTTGAAATTTTAATTATTAAATGCAGAATTAATTTATTTGTAATAAATAAGAATTCAAAAAAGTTAAAAAATTATTTTTCAAAATTTCAAGAACCAGGTTAATTATTTTAAAAAATATATAATTAAAAATAATAATTAATTATTTAGTTTAATTTTTAAATATTAATTAGTTAATTTAAAAATATCTAAAAATTATTTTTCCTAATTTCAAGAATCAAGTTGATTATTAAAAAAAAATACATATTAATTAATTAATCAATTTAAAAAATCTTAAAAATTCTAAATTATTAACCTGCTTTAAAGAACCATGTTTTAAAGAGAAAAGAATTATTAATTATTTTTAAAGAATTAATTTGAATTAATTATTAAATATTAATTAAAAAAAACACGTTAATCGTTCATCACAATAAACTTTATCCGGTGGGGATATAAGTCCTTGGTGACTTTCTCATTCCGTGTCCCGAACATTAAAACATGTGACGATCGAACTTATTAAATCATGACTGGTCTCGACCACCCGAGTTTAACGCTCAAAATTCCGAACAATTAAACAACAATAAGTTTCAAACTCAAAGTCAGAGATTTCAATCGACGTCGGCTCCTGACAACTTTCGGGTGATGAAGATCGATTTGAGAGGTCTAGAAGACCGCTTTAGTAAGTTGATCTCCTACTGTCTCACCAAGTTCCAATTAGGAGAGAGCCAAGTCGGTTGATTGGCGGCACAACATGTTAACCCTAAAGGTAAACCTCAAACTGATAATACTCCTACAAATCATAAAGAACCTGAACATTATCCTCTACCACCTCCAATAAACCAACGTTCAACCATCAATAGAAACTCCTAGTTCGAAAACCCTCTCTGACCTCCTTACTGAACGCGAGAAAATGATACATTTCTTTAAGTAGGATAAGATTTAATGCCATATTGAACAATGAATTTTTCCTTAAACAACCGGACTATCGCAGGGATAATATAAAAACATTTGACAGGGTGTCAATTTTACCCGATCCGACTCAATGGTTTTTGGGTATTCGATTAACGGTTTTACCGATTCTTTCGTCATCTACGGGTCGGGTCGGGTCTATGTGGCTTTTTATACTTATTTTACCCGACACATACCCGTATTTGTAATGGGTATAACAGTTCTCGGTGCGGGTATTTACGCAAAATACTCAAAACTCATAAAATTTATTCTAATTTTTACTTTTCTAAATATTCTTTTCTAAAGGGTATTTTTACATATTGATAATGAATATATTTTTTCAAGAAATTGCTTAACTTGTAAAAAATAAACATACTAATGGTGTCTATCAAATTTTTTGCTTCATATTTATCAACAATGTTTTCAGAATTATATTTAATTGGTGCACGTTAGAAAAGATTCAAAAGATAATTCTGAAGACTAGATATATACTTAATTTAAATTTAAATTGCTATGTTAGAAGAAATGAAACAAAAATAAAGTTGTCAACTTATTATGTTGATACTCATAGTCTTTTTGATCTATTTACTTAATTATATAACAAATTTTGCCAAATATTATCATTGTCAAATATTACAAAAATCTTCATTAACATCTATTTCTTTATGAATATAATAATATATGAACATAATATAGTAATCATAATAATAATATGTCTTTATATTTTTAAAATATGGGTATAAAGTTGAGAACCATACCCGCCTCAAGAACCAGCAGGGTCGGGTTGGGTAGACCCAAAAACGGTTCCGTGACGGGTCGGTTCTTGCGTTTTTTGGGTATTTACGGTGCGGTTTTCGGGTCTCGGGTTTTTTTGACAGCTCTAGGTAGCACCTAAACAACTTACGAACATGATTGATGCCAACTGACCCTCAAACTTCATTGACTCTACCTCAAACGAAATTTTCGCCCTTATTGAGCAAATATTCACGACTGAAAAGGATTAAAAGATAAGCGGGTTGTTATCATTAAAACCTCACACCAATCAAGGTTTAAACCAAAAGGATGGAAGAGTCTTATTGGACAGCCAAGAAATCGAAGTAAGCTCAAATTTTTGCTTTAAAGAATGTCAAATTCTAAGACTTAAAAAAAGGGAGGAAAAAAAAAAAAAAGAACCAAAATAAAAACTATTTAAATATTGTTTAGTCCAAATCTAGCGTCAGCATGTAGTCTTTGCAAGCAGTCAACGTTGATTGTTTTTCCAATATCTCTAACAGTGAGATCATTGTCCGATTTAGTTGGGGGAAGAGCTACATCCATTGAATGCATGTGAAAATGGGCGGGAAATCAAAAATTTTGTTAATATATATGATTTTTCGTGTCAAAACCCTCATTTTTATTTTTTCTAAAAAAATAAAACATATTTCAGTCTTTTATTTGTGTCTCTCACTTCACTCGACAAGGGTTTTCATGAGAAATTATTACATTTTGAGATTTTCTTACGCACTTGCGTTTTATACATTTGTTTAGTGATTTATTGGACAAACACATTTAATGAGGAATGAATAAGCTCGCAAAAGGAAATGCAGCTTAGGATTTAATTTGTAGTCATTGATGTTGCTTGGCCAAGTGACATTTTCCGACAATCAAATGTTCCACCATTACGACATTGCATACAAAAGTGTATTGAATCTATAAACTCCTCTCTTTTTCTTTTCTTTTTTAATTTTGTAAATATTTTTCGTGTCTAGATTAGATTAGATTTTTTTTTTTTACACTTTCTTACACTAGGTGTCGGGATTTACTAGGATTTCTTGACTTAAATCTTTTCGGTTGAGTTGTCCAACCCTTACATGAGTCTTATGTTGCATTAGTCCATATGAATGTGTAGGTAAATAACGGCTTAGAAAATCGAAAATGCTTATTTGGCTATCATACCTAACAGGTCCTAGTTCTTTTGGATTAAACAACAAATGTCGTATTTAAATTAATCTTAATTGATTGAAGTTATCGAGAGAGATTACAAGTTTATATCAAACTTTTGATTTTCCGAAACTTACCAATTAAGATATTCTTTTCTTTGATATTTGTTGTTCTCGACGATTGCTAATTAAGTTTATTCTATTCTGTGATATTTATCGTTCTTTATCATCTTTACTACGTTATTGTTAGTGTTGAATCCGTTGGCAAGTAGTACAACACTTAAGTATTAACTCGCTAAGTTCCTACCTGATTGTTTTAAGGTTGATGATTAGTTAGTTCTTAGTAAAAAAAAGAAAGCTAAAACTATAATTGAATTGAATTAGCTTGTAGTTGCTAGGGTAATTATCCTTTCAGACTTGTTAATTTATTCACCACAACTTCACACTTAGTTGCACGATTAGGATTGATGGCAATAAAAGTGAAAACGTTGTAAAACGTCCTTAGATTGGGTAATTTGGGTATTTTACCCGTTATTTACTACAACTGTTGTCGTGCTCCTGCGACACTTTCTTCCGTGGAAAAAATACGTTTGGAGGGCAGTCAATAATTTACTTTTCTTTCGTACACAAGTTTTCACCTTAGAATTGCAAACTGATTGAACTACAGTGCTCAAATTGTTTATTATGTATAGACGGAACTAGTGAAAAGGAAAAATAATAAAACATGTAAAAGTATATAAAGAAAAAGAAGAGGGAAAAAGAGGAGAAAAACATGTAAAGTTTGCTCAAAAATTTTGATCGCAATTATGCATAATATAATTTAAACGTGACCGATAGTCTGAGACCAATATGATGGTGCAAGAGGATTAGTGTGACAGTAAATAGGATAGGATATAATTGAGTGCATCAAGTGATGCTAAAAAGCATGTAAATGGGGGTGCAATAATAATACTCTAGTCGTCGCATGCGCTCCGCTAAACAGATTTATCTTATAAAATGCAAATGCATGTAGTTCAAAAGCGAGGGGAAAAAAAGACTGGTTGAAAGATTGGCAAAAGTTGAAAGTAAGAGTGAAAGTTTTAAATTGCCAATTAATGTATAGTTACAATTAGTTACCCAACAAGTAATGAAAACGAGTATACAATGTTTATTGAAATAGTGAGAAAACAAAAAAGTTGTAAATTTCAAAATTACATTTATACTTATGTTTCAATGTGTTGATATTCGTGCGCCAAAACGAGTTGGGGAATGATTAGCGCAGGAAATGGTATATCTTTGGTAGTAATAGGGGCATAATTAGGCTAGTTTAGAATTAATTATTACGCATGTATGTGTTATATAGTTAATTATGTGTTTTTCCGAATGATTTGATATTATTTGTGTTTTGCAGTAAAATAGGTTGATTTTACAGAAAAACGAGACTTTGATGAGAATAGAAACCAAAGATGGACCAAAATGAAGAAACAAGAAATTAAAAAGGTCATAATCAACTTAAAGACGCATTATACAAGATATGGGCCGAGACAAATGAAGCCGAATGGAGCCCAAAGGCCCAATTCCTAAAATTTTCTAAAACCACTAGACCTAAACGGTTATATAAGCGACTAGACTTAATCGGTTATATAAGTGGACCTAACCGGTTATGTAACCGGCATGTCAACGGAATTTTAACATTTTGGATAGGAATAGAATTTGTTACTAGTTGGTTATCACCCTATATCTCAAAACTAGACCCACAAATATGTAAGTTTTTAATTTACCAATTAAGTTCCTTGCTCTTACGAGATCACTTTGCAAAGAAAACAAAAAATATTTCATAATTATACTAATGCACGGTAAGATTTCTAAAAATAAGTTTGTATAAAATATATTGGTTGAATAATAAATAAAAAGAGAAAACGCATCTAACAACCCGAAATCTAGGAACTTAAATAACTGCTTGAACTACAAAATAATATTAATTTTGTAAGAGTCAAATTCTATCACAAGTCTGTCACAAACCTGTCACAAATTCACTTTTCTGTCACAAAACCTGTCACAAAACCCATAGTTAATAGGCTCGTCACAAAAAAATCCGTCATAATTCGTATTTGTACATTTTTTTCTAACTTGATTAATTTCTCGAAAGCCAGTGGTGTGTATCGACTATGTACTTATGAGATTTTATATTTCAACTACACTCGTACTCTTGCGAGCTTTACTCAGGTGGAAAACACACATTCAGAGAGCATTCAAGGGGATGTAAAAGAACTTTCAAACTTTTCTACCCCAGTCGTTTTATTTGAATTTTCTATGTTTGGGAAGTCTTCATAAATTATTTGAACTTTGATTATGTATGTTATATTTTTAGAAAACTAAAGGGATTAGGTATAGATGTTTGTGTGTATCGTCGTCTTGATAAACACTCACGAGACAAAACTCATACTCCTAGGATATTAGAGATTTAACATGTTGCATACGCTAAATGCAATCGTGATTTCTATGAAAGTTAGTAAAATTTATTTTTATGTTATTAAATTTTAGGCTATTTAGTAGATAAAAAGGAAAATGAAAAAATTGAACTAACTTAGTAAACATCTCGATCACTTCCAATGCTGGAGACGACCATTGAGCTAGTTGCTGGCATGATTAGACCACGAATTGGTATATTTTGGACATTCATTCGAGCATGTTTAGACGAGTTTTGAGTTAATTATTGCGTATTTATGCATTATTTAGTTAATTCTGTGTTTTCAGATGATTTGCCATCATTTGTGTTTTTTGTAGTAAAAAGCGTTGATTAGAAGAAAAAACAAGATTTGGATGTAAAAAATGAAGAAAGAATAAATTTAAAAGGTTAAAATCAGCCTAAAGAAGCATTAAACAGATAGGGACCGAGACCAATAAATCCCAACAGTCCAAAAGCCCAATTCGCAAAATATTCTAGAAGTACTGACCTGATCGGCCAGCATGACCGATCAGGTCTGACTAATCTTGATGATCGGTCATGTCAATAAAAGTCAATTTTAAGATTTCGATTGATAGAATTTATTAGACTTTGTTATCCTATATATCTCGTACTACATCGCCTATAAACACAATCCTAGAGACGAATTTAGTCTAAACACACTCTCGATAAATTTTCTTTCCTCTCTATATATTTTTAGGATACCTTTTGTCAAATTCGATTATTACACTTTCAAGCTAAGTGTTTTAACTTGATATTTATATCGTTTTTTAGAACTTGCGATTGGCTTTTATTGTTCGTTTGATTATCGTTTTAGCCAGTACTTTATTTATTTATTTTTGCATGTATAGAAATTAACGACTTCATGATGGAAAGTTCCATTAATCGAAAATAGAACTGAAATGTGCTAGATTAAAAAACTAGTTGAGATTGACAACCCTTACATGTTAGTTGTAATTAACAAATTAGTTTAGTTAGTAAAAAACATTTTGGTTGTAAACTAGAGAAAACGAGAAAATACAATCATTAACCCGAAATCTTAGAACTTTAATAACTAAATATCGAACGTGGTTAATTTCTCGGTGATTGACCCGTACTCCCGGGATTTTATGTTTCAACTACACTCATAGTCTTGCAAAGCTTGGCATGGAAAAAAAAAAACGTTCGTAGAGAAGTTAGAAACCATGTCCCCGATTTATTTATGAGAGTGGCCCTGGAGTTTTTTCGCTTTGGGCATGGTTGAGTTTAGTCTCTCTTTATACACACTAACGTTAAAAAGAAACATTATTAGCATAGTAATATATTATGGAACATATCTATTAATATTTCTGTTTATAATATTCTGTTTCTGGTTGAGCGAAAACCGCAACTTAAATGAGAGTATTGTGGGTACTACAACTTAAATAAGTTTAAAATTAGGACATTAAACAAATGCACCTCTTAATTTAATCAACATATAAGCATACATTCATAAACAAGCAAATGATGAAACTTTTTGATGAAAAATTAAATGGAAATATTTTAGAAGAAAGATTGATAAACTCACACTAAAACAAAAAGATTAACAAGACAAACAACCATCCCTTCGTAAGCACAAAGACGCGGCATATTTGAACCAAAAAGACCTCTTCGCTCACAGCAAGACCTCCCTTATGCTACATTAGAGATTTTAAAACTAAACAAATAATTTAACCTAATTAAGGAATAAGTACTCCGCCACCGACTACGCCACCAAACCCTTTAAACCCTCCGATGCCACCGCCTAGTCCACCTCCACCAAGCCCCCCGACACCACCACCAAGGCCGCCAACACCACCACCAAGGCCACCAGCACCACCACCAAGACCACCAGCACCACCGCCAAGACCGCCAAGACCGCCTAGGCCACCAATTCCACCAAAGGGCATCACCCCAGCGACACCTCCAGCACCGGCGACACCACCAACTCCACCGAAGACGACGCCACATTTCTTGTCCTTAACATTATTAGCCTTGTCACCGGGTGTCATGGCTTTGGGCACATGGACAACATTGGTTTGGCCTTCTTGTGACTTGTTACTAGCGAGATTAGGTACATTTCTTGCATTTGCATGGGATAGTATTATTAGGGCAAGTACAAACATGACAAAACATTTTGCCATACTCACTCACTCTCTCTTTCTTTCTCTCTCTCCCTCCCTCCCTCCCTCAGCTCTCAAATAAAGTCCTCACACACCCTGAAATCACTTACGTAGATATGCAATTTAGGTATATATGTACAAGGGTATAGGTTGATGCTATTTATAGATAAGAATGATGAATTATTAGTTATATATATTTGGGCTATAAGGGAGTGAGTAGTGACACGCAGCTTTTGATGTGACACATCAACCTTTCATAAAAAAATAATATTTAACGGAGTTAAGAGTTATATTGCTATACGATTTTAATTACTTATTAAAGAAAATGAGTACCAAAATAAACTTGCTTCGCCCTAATATTTGTTGACTAGTTTTATATTTGATAAATCCAAACAATATCCATTTTTCTTAAAATTAATAGTAACCTCTAGCTTTATCCGAAAGAAAGTAAAACAAAGTTAAGATTAAACTTCATTGTGGTTTTTTGTGATGGGTTACGTGATGGCGAGCGTACAGACTTTAATATTGGTTATTGGTTATTCATATATATATATTTTATTTTTTTGAAAAAAAAAATGTATATCATGTAGGTATATATATATATATATATACATGTATTTCAAAAGTCGAGATTAAAAGTGTTAATTTTGTTGTTTTTCGTCATGTCCTTAGCAAAATAGGTTCATTATCACTAGTTGTCTTTTTATTGTAGGTCGTAATACCATCATTTTCCGTTAATGTTTTTTGATTGGAAACGCTATCATGGGGGCATGGCTCATGAAATAATATTTTTACGATTTTATTAATAAAATGGACCGGATATTGAATAAAAAATAAAAAATATATATATACACGTGTAATTAATACTTACTACTTACTGCAACCACCTAATCGTGAACTTATGAGCCGAACCATAACTATAGTCATAGCGATGCTGCTTTCAAGACTACATTCTTCATACATATGGCAAAAGGGCGCTTATTCACAATACAGCTCACTTCTAGCTAGTTTGATTTCTATTTAATTCCAACTTCTATCTACCACCGTTCATAAGGCAAATAATAATGTTGAAAACTGTAAGTGTAATTACACAGATAAAAAAAATACCAATATAAATGTAATTAGATAAAATTATGCATACTTCATCGTATGTATGTACAGTATATATCTAGCCTAGTTAGTGTTAGCAACTTAATGCTAACTAGCGTATGTTTGGTTAGCCAGTTTGCATTTGTTTGCTGCATTTGTGGGTGCCGTTTAGGGCAGCGGAAACACGTTAAACTAAAAAAAAAAATCATAAATCTTTTATTCTGAGATATAAATAATATTAAATAATACTTTTAATTATACATATAAAAGAGTAAGAGTTATACATGTTCGGATGAAAGAATGATAAAACAAATGGTTACTCATGGGGTAAAATTCTAGCGCTCTGGTTAAAATTAATATAATTAATGAGCAATCAATGACATTGAATTAAACCTAGGAACACAATTCTAAAATAAAGGGTTAGGGCGCAGTGCAAGAGTAATTATCAACCTAGTCAGCCACATTCATTAAATAGGGTTGATTAGGGCTATATCTGACGTGACATTTGACTTATTGGGCCTTGAAAACGAGATATAAATTATATATTCGTGATTTATCACGATATACGACAATTGCCATAACTGGTCCATAATTGATATGGAGTAATGACCGAACCATTTAAATATGCACAAATATACTATTAAATCCCCTGATTATGTGCAGAGAATATATGCTTTTTAGAGTGGATACACCTAAGTACAAATACAGAGAAGGAAACACCCCCGGACAGGGGGAGGATCAAGTCTCATGGGGTGTTAGTCCCTTGAGACAGAGTAAAAGGCTTCTCCGCATACGAGAAGATCCACTGAGAGTGGGAATGTCATGATATTAAACTAGCCTATTTACATGGGTAAGATGATCCGTTTCTTTATAGATATAAGGAAACATCTCACTCTGATTAAGAGGTATATATTTCTATTCATTAATTATGAACATGAAAGAAAATCTTGTAGATCTATGGAGATATGACAATATTGACTAAGATCTATCTTAATTCTGCCTATATATATATATATGAAGTAATACTGCTCAACGAGTTATGTTATTATACTAAAAACCCTAAAAGGTTCACCCTTTTTACAGCTCCTTTTGACGAAAAATGGTGAATGGTAGTAACTCTACCAAGTTCCGGCTCTTCTATCTTTTCCACTAAAAGATCTCTTTATCTTTTTTCCTTCAAGACAAGATTCAAACTGCGGGTTCACCAACTTTTAGTTCACTCAAAGAATCATCCTGTGCAAGTATACACGATTAATATGACGAAGTCTAAGATGCTATATATAGATACGTGTCATTTTCATGAGAAATCTTTTTGTCTTTTAGTTATTTGTTTGGCAACTCAAATATTTAAATGTTAAGCAGTGTGCTAGTTTAAATGACGAAGAAAATATAGACCATATTGAAGATATACAAAATAAATGTTTAAACCATTCATAGAAATAAAAACACTTTTATTACTAAATGAATCACTAAACATCTGGTCTAATAATTTGAAAACATAAATAAAATTTCTACTAATGTCTAAAATAAAAATAGTTGAAAACTAAAAATTTGTTTTTTCTAAATTCTAGCCTAACTTGTCCTAGTGTTTTTGCTAAAATCAATGACCCTTACCAACTCTCATAGTGTATTGAACTTCGTCAAACTCTAATGAAGAACTAAGTGTCGATAAAGAACAAAAAATATGATTAGCCCTTAATCAACTATACAGGATGAATTATCATTTTCTACTAAACATGTTTCAAAAACAAGTAAATCATTACTTTTCCACTTAGCATAGTTTTCACTAGTTAATTGTTTATTAGTGAGAAGTGCGATTATAGAATCAGTCTTTTGCTGGAAAATAAATAATGGACAATACTTTTAGTTATAAATGTAAATATCATGCAGTCAAATAAATATTTAGGCATAATCACAATATAGAACAAATAAAATACATAAAAATGTGTGTTCATATATTACGCATCCGATAATTTGATATACTACAAATATAGTGTCGCCGATGGGTCGGTTAAAATGTTTGTTGATCAAATTGAGACTACTTCTCTATTAATATATATATCAATCAAAATAACTCATGTTTTCAAGTTATATTATCGCTTATTTTGGTCTAAATGTAATTCACCATTTAACTACATATATATAAGTGTTACCCACCGTATATTGAAACTTCAAGACTTAACTCTATAGTGCCGTCGATTGGCCGGTCAAACTAGAGATACATCTCAAATACATATGGCTAGAAAAACAAAATTGAAATAAAAGGAACACCATCCGATGGGGGAAACAAACAAAGACACCTCGAGGCGTCTTTTAAATCGGACGTTGTTGTTCGACGGTGGAGACTAATGGGTTGTATTGTCATACTATCCTCTGTCACTCAATATTTTTTTTTAAAATGTTATAAACAATTTATGTTTTACAATTCTCGGAGCTAAACTGTTAATGCACCAGGTTTGCAATCCTTTTATAATTTTAACAATTAAAATTAAACCATTGCAAAACGTATATATGGTGAAGCTTTTGTGAAAATATCTTATATTATACAAGTCAATTTTTTGTTACTAAACCATTTAATACTAGGTTTGCAATTTCAAATTTTAACTATTAAAAAAAATTACAGAGAAGAAATTGTATTTCTTATATTTATAACCAATTTAATCCTATTGAACTAATATAGAGTAGCATTCCTACGTAAGTTAGATGTTCAGTACAGTTCAACCCGGATAAAATAATGTTCGATAAAGTAATAATATCGCTAATATAATAATTTCTTTCGGTTTCGAGTTGGACCAATTGATTAAAATAATATTCTCGTTAAATGGATTAAGTAATAAAAAAATTAAATCGTTAAGGGCCCAATAAAAATATAAAGTAATAATTATTAAATTTGATAACGAAAAATATATAATTTAGACCAAAATCTTCAATCAATCAACAATACCATCACAATAATTATTTTCTTTTAAAATATGTAACTATAGTTGATTGTGTTTTTTTTCAACCTAAAGCAAAATGAAGCATTGACTTTTTGTAAAACTTGTATAATTTCCGGAATATTTTGCTTGTGTTGGAGCAACTAGTTGTTTAAGATGACTATTGATTGAAATGACTCATTTGACGACACATTTGGGATAACGCTAGTATCATCTGTTTACGAATCATTTTCATCATCGTTGTTAATTACCGATTGAAAACTCTATTTAAAATAATAAATATTTATTTATCAATAAATGTCATGTTCTAAATGTATTATTTAAAGAGGTTTAACTGTAGTATTAGTCAGGCTAGTTTTGTTACTATATGCAACTCCACAAATTTTATCTCGTTGTTCAGTGTTATGTAGCCGAGGAATATTCAATGAATCCTAACATGGTCATCTTTCAGATTCTATTTTTAGTGAATATGTTGCGAATAAATACTAACAAACTTAGTAATATAATTTAGAATTAATAACTTATTATTCATGAAACAGTGACATGAGATCATAAATATAATATCACAAACTTATAATCATGTATTTACTATTCCCTCCGTTCCCATTTAATCATTCACTATATGTAATTTTGACCGGTTTATAACTCGTATCAAAATTATCAAAATGAATTTTTTTAAAATTTAATCATAAAATTTAAAATTTAAACTATATGATTAATTTTTGAAAAATTTTATTCCGACAATTTTGATATAAGTTCTTGACCAGTCAAAATTACACTTGTAATGAAGAATTAAATGGGAACGGATGAAGTAAGATGTAGAGACATGTTTTATAATCTTATCAGCATAAAAGATTCATAAAAAAAAAAAAAGTAAAATGATTTTGACCGGGTATACTTAGATTATTTCTATAAACAAATAAAAGGTAGAACACTTCTATTCTTCTTGTCCGTCCCTTCTTGAAATATGTACTGCATCTTATTAGCTTTACAACTTTCAATCTAATTGAAAAAATAAATAAATAAGTGAAATTTTTACAAGTATCCTATACCCATCAAAACATATGATCTAATAAAAAAAAGTACTAAATCCAAGTTAGCATAAATTACGACCAAAATTCATTCATCACATAAATTAATATAATTATATAACACGAAAATTTTATTCTCACATGAATACGAGTGAATATATAATTAAAAAAATATAATCAACCCCTAACTATATTTACTGGATTAATATTTTTTATAGTAGGCTCAAATAGGGGTGGTTTTTTTTATCGATTTGTACTAACCGACCGATTTTCAAATCGAACCAATCAAGTCGGTACCAAAAGTTTGGTATACTGACATTAGGTACGGTACAACCGAACCGATATTTGAAAGTCGGTACATTTTCGGTATTCGTTTGGTGAGTTCGGTATGATACCGATTCAAACCGAAATATTAAAATATATTATATAGACAAATAAAATAAAAAACTTATATACACTTAACTATTAACATTATTATAATTTACTTAAATTAATTTTTCTAGTGAATGCTTATAACATTTTCTTTTATTTATAATGTTTGCTATAAAAGTCTAATAGTGTTTACTCTTTTATGCAAAAAAACAAGAAATGTAACAATAATATAAATAAATATATATTTTTAATCTATTATTTTTAAAACTTTATACTAGTTTTTTTATCAATACGTACCATTTTTCTATCATCACTTGTAAACTTTAAAGTTTGGTATAAAAACAAAACAGAACTGAACTAACTGAATATATAGTTTGGTATACCGAAAGTTCGGTATACCGAATTTTTTGGTTCGGTAATTATATAAAAATTCTCAAACCAAACTAGTTTAGTATAATATCGGTACGTAGTCAAAAAATTCGTTAGAGAACCGATATCCCCATAGGCTCAAATTACCGACTGTTGGTTTCGTAAACCATTTAGTGCAGCACTGCAGGGGAAAGGCATATAACTAAAAAAAATTTATAAAACTATTATTCAGAGTTATAGATAATATCAAAAAATAATTTTAATTAAATATATAAAAGAGCAAGAGTTATACATGTTTAGATGAAGGGATGATAAAACCAAAGGTCTAAACCCCGAATACCATACTCTTCATTGCTAAACCTCGTATTAATGTGACAACGTGTACCTAAAATATTATCACACAAACCTATTTTGTTCTCACTTATGTGGTATACGGTTGAAATAACATTGGAATTCTCAATTATCAAACACCGATATTTTCTATATATCAATTTGGTTTCAAAGCTAGGAAAGGAGACGTGTGGACATATAATATAAGCTCCAATAAATAGACAGTTAATTAAACTATTTTAATTAATGTGTATTTACTAATTTTAGTATTACTGCATTAAAAATCTAGAACTGCACTCTTTAATATTATAGGTATATATGTACATCGCAAACAGTTCATTGATACCGTCATAACATATAAATTAACCCTCCACAAATAATTCACTATTAGAGTTAGGCGTAATCCATTAATCTCTCTAATTATTTCTTTTTATCCTTGAGTGTACTTGATTTCTAATGAACATGTATATCTATGAACATTTCATGCGCACTAACAGTTCATACTCTAAATTAATACTCAAGAAAATTATTTATCTGCTTCTGATTATAGAATAAATGAATTTCATATTGTAATATTAGAATTCCGGCTACTTAATTTATTATATTCCTAATATACAAGAGTTCAAACTTTGAATTATCAAATCCATTCTTGTATATCAAAAAATATAATTTCATGAATATGATTCTACTAATAACTCATGGTTAAGATTATGACCAACAGTGATATAATAAGTTGTTTCAGCTTAAACGGAAATTATTAGAAAAAAAAATTAAATCGCGCCCCAGTTTACCTAATCTCATTATGCATAGTACTCTCAATAAATGTATTGTTACATCAATGATTAGAATAAGATCATTTCTGTAAAAACCCGGATTTTCGTAGAAAAATACCGTGGTAAAAAGAAGTAACCTATCACACATCACCTAGATATGTAGTACCTATATAGGTTATAAAAGGTAGGAGTATCATCGTTCTTATCACAAAGACTTTTTAAAGCCGTGCGGCCCAAGAAGTGATAACGAAATTGGGCCAAAACGGACAGTATTGGTGGTAGAAAGCAAATAGTGGTGATTCGGTCGGAGGACCGGGTCCTTATAATTGGTATCAGAGCCGCTATCTAGCCGATGTCGAGACTAGCATGAATGATTGAACCCCGAAAGGATGGCGTGCCCGACGAAGACGTCATGCCTCAAGGGGGAAGAGTGTAAGAACCTGGATTTTCGTAGGAAAATACTGTGGTAAAGAGAAATGAGCTATCCCACATCGCCTAGATATGTAGTACATAAATGGTATATAAGGTAGCAGTGCCCTCCTTTTTATCACCAAGCCCTTTAAATCCGTGCGGCCCAAAAATATAGGACAAAATTAGGCCAAATCGGACAGTATTGGTGGTAGAAAGCAGATGGTGGTGGTTCGGTCAGAGGATCTGGTCGTTATAATTTTATTGTTAATGAGATTGGACAGTAATAGTAATACTAATTAAAGAATCCATAATTTTAATTAATTTGTTGGTAACATAACAACAACTATTATGGACTTGTTTTGATTATTATCGTTAAACATTATTCTATTGTATATAACACTTATATAAAATGTTTAAAGTCACATATAATCATGAAATTTTTCTTGATATTTATAAATGTTCACAACACATTCACATAAAAACTAATTATTAATTTCAAAAATAAATTATTCCAAATGATAAGAAATATGCTTTTGGGTATTGTTGGTTTCTATCGTTAGTTTTGATTTTTTTTTTTTAGTAAGTACTACTTTGTTTATTATTGCATGTTTGGAAATTGAAAACTTCTGAATTGCATGATTTATGTTGTTAGGAAAACTCTCTTAATTGAACACATAACCGAAATTTGCTACATTAAATATGTTAGGATTGACAACTCTTGCATGATTAGACTAAGTAAATTATTTTAGTTAGTAAACAAAATATTGGTCGATTATTTGAGAAAAGTATATTAAAAACCCGAATTTTAGGATATACAGTTATTAATATTGAACTTGGTTAGTTTTCCGTGTAACGAACCTGTACTTACAGGATTTATATTGCAATTACCCTCATTCTCCTGTGAGGCTTCCTTTTGTTAAAAATAACACGTTTGGAAGGCAGTCATTTTAGTTGCAGGTTCGTAACACATAAATGAGTTGCGGATAAATATGATTTACAGGAGCTATCTTGCGTTTTAGACGATGACTTTGGTTTTACTTTGGTTTTGAATGTTGGAATAAACACTTGATTTATCGAGGGAGATGAATGGCTTATGTGTCTCTGATCAACAACCAAATATATCCTATTTACCTATTTTAGGATGTGTAGTGCATGTTCCGATATCACCACCCTGACATACTAAATTGGGACCACAATGGCGCCCATGTATCTATGTTAGTTTTGATTCAAGAGCTATCTTGCGTTTTAGACGATGACTTTGGTTTTACTTTGGTTTTGAATGTTGGAATAAACACTTGATCAACAACCAAATATATCCTATTTACCTATTTTAGGATGTGTAGTGCATGTTCCGATATCACCACCCTGACATACTAAATTGGGACCACAATGGCGCCCATGTATCTATGTTAGTTTTGATTCACCATCTATTTTAAGATAACTTGTGTTGAACCATGGAGTTCAATAATTGATTTTGATTATAACTTTGATTATGTTTTTAATGTTTTTAATGATTTTACGATTTCTCTATTTCGATGATATAATGCTTGTCTTTTCCAAAAGAAGAAAATGTAAATTTCAGAACACCAAAAAGATAGATCACAGAAAAACAAAGCCACAGGTTCAAGCGGAACCAGAATCGGAGCTAAGACGAAGGAGTTATGAGCTTTCGAAGTTTAACGAGAAAACCGGGAATACTGAAGAAACGACCGATCGTCTGGAAAAAAACGACCGATCGTTTTTGGTCCAAATTCTTCCAGTAAGGTCGTCTGAAAAACGACCGATCGTTTTTCAGAAAACGACCGATCGTTTCTGAAAACGACCGATCGACTGCAGAAAACGACCGATCGTTTTCTGCAAATTTCGAAAACAGCTTTTCAGCTTATTCTGGAAAATTGCTTAAAACGTTGGATAAAATCCCTCAACCACTACCAACGGTCATAATACACAAAATAGACCTTTGGTCTATATAAACCAGCCAAATCTCTCTCCCAAATCACCAATCAACATACATATTATCATTCTTCAACCTCTATCTATACAAACCCTAAAAATCACCATTTTGGTGAAATAATTCAAAAAATAGGGAAATTAATGAAAAAGCAATTCGAGCTCAACCAAAGATCAAACATCATCAAAACCACAAATTAGCTTATTTAGAAGCAATCAAATTGTGGGTGTTGTTTTACTTTCAATAATTTTGTAAAGAGTAAAGTATAAACTCATTTGTGAGCGAGTAATCGGGTAGAGGCTTTGTAAGCGAGTATTGCTTAAAAGCTCTAGGTCTTTTCATTCGGAATACTCATAGAGAAAGGGGGAGTTTAATCGGTTGATTAGCTCGTTAGGATTGTAATATCCGGAAAAAGATTATTAGTGAAATACTCGGTAGTACCGAGGAGAGGACGTAGGCCGTTTGCCGAACCTCTATAAATCACGGTGTCAATTTCTTCCTTAACTTTTACTTTCCGCAACTTATATTATTGTTTATTTTCTTGCTTGCGTTTGGATTGTTTAACGATTATTAACGCTTAATCTTAGAATTGCAAATAGTTGGGTTGTTAGTTGCACTTAGATTTTAATTAGGCGAAAAGCGCCAAAAACCTTATTCACCCCCCCTCTAAGGTTTAGCCGCACGGGCCAACAACTTGAACCTTTAACTAGTGACTTGTTTAAGGCTCGTTCCGTAGATCGTTATTTTGATGAGACTATTATCCACCATTAGGGGGAGTAAACTCTCAACATGTCGGAGAGCACAAAATTGCAAGTAAAGTACAATGATTGTCTCATCTCGACCCTCGTACTCGACAGAGTGAATTAGAAACTCAAAAAATCATTCACTTACAAAGCATTAATAATAATTTTTCATATGCAATTGCTGATATACATAAAATATTAAAGTCACATGTACCTACATCGAATTCTATGGCACGTATTGAAGTCCTTATAAGGTAATAAATAATAAATGAACCTGAACCATGCTTGAAGCATGGAGGACCCGTGGGTGCCAAAAATAAGTTTCCCGCAGAATAAGAGAATCGACACTAAGTAATTCTCTAAGAGAGGAAACTTTTCCTCATAATTCTCTCGAAAAGAAAAATAAGCGAATACCATGAATGTACTAAAAAGCTAAATAAAAGTGCTCAGAGCTCCCACAAGTAACTTTATCCCAACTCACATAACAAATTATTCATGAAGAGGTTATATCTCTCATAGGGATACAGGTACCTGAAAACAATACTAATATCTCAATATTTTATGGGAGAGATGGGATCTTGTAGTTATCGAAAAAAAAATGTTTGCATATGCAGTGGCTCTTGAAATTATTGATAATGAGGCATCTGAACCAACCTACGTCGAAAAATACCGATGTAAAAGTGATCAGCCAAAATGGGGAAGTGTTGTTGAAGCAGAATTAAGCTTTCTAGAATAAACACGAAGTATTTGGACCTTTAGTCTAGAGACCAAAAGATGTTAAACTCTTATGGTATAAATGGGTATTTGTATGAAAATGTAATTAGCACAACGAAGTTGTTATATTTAAAGCATGACTTGTTACTCAAATTTTCTTAGTTCGATTAAGAGAAAACATATTCTTCAATAATTGGATAGATGTATTTTCCGATTCTTGATCAGTTTGACTATCGCTAAATGACTGGAAATGTGTCTAATGAGCATAGTCATTGCATATGGTTCATTAGTCAATGACATTATATGAAAATTCATGAATAATGTAAATTCCATTAAGCAAAAAATAAAGATTTGCTCTCAATTAAACTTCAAAGATCAGTATACGGCTTAAAGCAGTTAAGACGCATATGGTACAATAGGATCACTAATTACCTCCTACAAGAGGATTATGTTAATAGACTGATATGTCAACATATTCTTATCAAGAAAGCTAATTATGGATTCAATATTTATTGTGGTCTTTGTTGATGATTTAGATATTACTGGGAATAATGAAGAGATCTGAAATGCTCCCAATTATTAGAAAGAGTAATTTGACATAAAAGATATCGGAAAAACAAAGTATTACCTTGGTCTACAGATTGAACATACATCAAATGATATATTTGTTCATCAGTCTAACTACACTGAGAGAGTACTACGCCAATTACAAATGGATAAACTACACCCGTTAAGTTCCACTATGGTTGTCCGCTCACTCGATATCAAGAAAGATCTCTTGCATCGAAATGACGAATAAGAGAATTTTCTTACCCTCTGAAGTATTACACTTGAGTGCAATTGGTTCCTTAATGTGACGACCCAGATTTTCAAGAAGGAAATTCTGTGGTGCGGTGTTGTGCGTCAGTCCCACATCGCCCAGATATGAGAGTACTCGTGTGGTATATAAGCTTAAAAGATCAATTTCCTATCAACAAGGCCTTTTAAAGCCGTGCGGCACAACAGCGAGGACGGAACTCCACAGTTAAGCGTGCTTAACTTGGAGTAGTACCAGGATGGGTGACCCCCTGGGAAGTTGTGCCAAAGCGGACAATATTGTTGATACGGGCATGGCGGTTCGGTCCGTAGGGCTGAGTCGTTACACTTAATGTATCTTGCAAATTGCAATAGACCATACATTGCATTCTTTGTCAATCCACTTACAAAATATAGTTCAGCACCAACTCGAAGGCATTGGAATGGTATTAAGCACATTTTACAGTATCTACGAAGGACCGCGGATTTAGGACTATTTTATTCTAATAATGCAAAGGCACATTTTGATCCATATAATGCTAAATTACAAACCGATTATATTTTTACTTATGGTGGTATTGGTATTTATTGGTGTTTTATGAAGCAGACATTAACCGTGACTTTTTCAAACCATTCAGAAATACGTGAAATTTATGTAGCAAGTTGAGAACGTCTTTGGCTAACATAGATGATACACTATGTATAAGAAAAATCAAGGTTAACTTCGATAAAAACTAAGCCAACATGAATGTATGAAGATAATACACCATTTATCGCCCAAATTAGTGAAACATATATTAAAGGCGATCGAACTAGGAATATATCTTCCAAATTCATCAAAACTCATGATCTTTAAAAGAATGGTGAAATAGACCAAAAGCTCTTCCCATACGATCAACCGATAATGTGACTGGCTTATTTACCAAAGCATTGGTGCATAGTTTGGTGGTGAGCCAAAATCATACTTTTCATGAGTTTTACTTCTAAAGTAAAGAAGATGTTTGGATGCACATAAAAAAAAGTATACTTACATAAAAGTAAAATAGACAAAACCATGCTTTTGAAAGAGTAAGATGAATGATACTTTTGAGATAAAAGTAAAAGTATCCACTGTAGTAGAGTAAAAAAATACTATAGTTTTGACAAATGCTAATTTTCTTTCCCTTCGTCTTCTCTGAATATATATTTACATACTTACATTAATGACATACTCATAACCAATCAAACATTTCACACTATAGTACTCATTTTTTCATCCGTTTGAACAATAGTAACCGTTGCAATCTTCAAAGGTTTCAAAAGTTTAACTTGTAACGTGATTTTGAAGTAATATTTTTGTTTATTGGACTAAACAAACGAATCTTTTCAAAATTAACAAACTAAGTATATATAATTTGTAATGTGATGTTTGTTAACTGGTAAAAAAAGATACATTTCTTAAAAGCTACTGTTGGATTAAATTACAAATTGAAATGATAAGTGTAAGAAAAATAATTATCCAATTTTTTTTTTTTTTTTTTTTTTAAACAAACACTCACATTTTTATATCAATCTAAACATTTTTACCATGGGACAAACCCCCATAGTAGTCTACCACACAAAATACGAAAAACAAAGAAAAAATACAAGAGCCTATATAGCATCATTTTGGGAGTAAAAAGCCGTAAATCAAGAAAACCGAATTCTAAAGCCTATAACAAAAGAAATTAATTACAAAATTTCAGTTTTTCTCCTTATAACCCCTATCCTTATTTCTCCCCTTATAACCACGATCAATGTGATCAAAAGCTTAAGATTTATAATCAACTCCTCGTAGTCCTAGGACAATGGAATTTGGCTTTTGAAAAACAGTAAAGGTCTCAAAAAAGCTATTAGGGGGAATAATGAAGTAATTCAAATATAACATGTTTTTTGATCTAAACAGCTTGCAGCAGCTAGCAGAACTGAATCTAATAAATCTAGTTAACAAAAAAGCGCAATATTTTTCTCAGACCAAGTGTCTTCCTTGAAAAGTTGCTTTTTTAGAGCACCAAAAGCCTCAAAAAGCAGTAGTTCAAATATATCATGTAGTGATCCAAACAGTTTCTCAGCAGCTCATCCAATCATAGTAAACCTGAATCTAATATAAAGCTAGTTAGCATAAACAAAGCACAACATTTTCTCAGACCAAATGTCTTCCTTGAAAAGTTGCTTTTAGAGCACAAAAAGCCTCATAAATAAATCCTCATAAGCTTTAAAGGCCTATGTTATCATATGTACCAACTGCAAAGATGACCTGGTTTGTCCAATTTTAGTTTCACTAGAAAAAGTAAAAAGTAGACATGCTTTACCGAGCAACACTTTCATGTAAAAGTATACTTTTATCATGTTCTCCGAACACCACTCATCTAATTAAAAGTAAACAATAAAAGTATATTTTTCTATCTACACTCCAAAAATATAATTTTATACTTTTAATATACGAACAAACAAGCCCATTTGGAATGCGAAATTTCAAAAAAAATCTTGTGATAATCACTATCGTCTATCAAGGGAGATGTGGAATGTGGTAATAAGGGGTGAGTATTATGAATTTATCACATGGGAATATGGTAATTACACACCATTTTACATGTCAAATTTCCAACCTAGTGTAGTTTTAACATATGAAAAGTGGATATATACGTATCACTATGATATACACTTCATCCCTAAACTTTTGCTTTAAATACCTATGTACGGCATCATTTTCCAATCATCAAGTTGTAAGGATAAAAAGTGAGAAAATATGTGATTCTCAAAAATAATACTTTGTAATCTCTTTTTCACATATATTTATACAAGGTAATGATTTTTTTCACATTAAGTATGGTTCAACTTCAACTCCACAGTGTTAATATTATAATGGTATACTACATAATTTATTGTTGGTTTTATTATTATTTATTAATAATGAATGATTTATTTGATACTGATGTGAGCAATGTTATACATACTATTTATATGTACACGTCTTTTTATTTTGTATAGTAAATGATTTTATGTGTAGTGTACGTCCGGAAGATCAAATCACCGGTTCTTACAGAATATTTTTTATCGTTCACAACTTTAGATGGACTGAACAACCATATGTAGGGTTGTATCACATAGTTTTAGTATGTATGTCTTGACTAGAGGAAACAGTTGAGTTCCGACTCTCTGAGGTAGTATAATTAGAGTATATTGAACATAATAAAGTGCTATTATTTTACGATATTTACCAGAATAAAATAATTATACATAATAAATTATTATGATTAGTTATACTCTTAGTATCTAGATTATTTTCGATATACATATTTATAATGTATACTGCTTTAATTTGCAATGAGTGAGATTTGTTATGGTCAATAAAACCGTATGTTGGGCAGTAACATTATTTATATGGTGTGTGTATAAGCGACGGAATTCACATCTTTTGAACAATGATTGATGGTATCCGCTCGAGAAGATTATAAGTTTTGTTTCAGTCGAATCTTGCAAGTGTATTTTTAATCCGACGCAACAAATAAGTTAAGTGGTAAGGTCGAAAAAATAATATGTTAAGTAAATAATTATCAATAATTTATTTACTCGGTTGATATCTATATTTAATTAGTTAATAATATGCTCTCAAAATATTATTTTTGAGAATGAATTAGAATTCAATTATATTTTCTGTTGAAAATGAATATAATTTACTGATAAAATATTATAAGATTGGTAAATTATTAATTAGATAATATTATATTAATCTTTGTTAATAAAATTATATGATATTTATTAATTAAGTACTAATATAAGTAGTATTAGAGTTTAAAAAGTCTAATCCATAAATATTGTTTCTATGTTAAAAAAGAATACATCTCATAACTCATATACTAGAGAGTTGGGTTTTTAGTTACTATCAATTTCGATAGTTCATCACTCTTATTTTAAGAAATATTATAGAAATACGATAGAATATGAGGTGTGATCGACCAATGTCCGATGTATTTCTTTATCCCGTTTAAATAAAATTCATATACAAATGAAAACCCAATTTTGCATTGTAAAATGTGTTTCCAACAATTTTAAAATACATTTTTGTAACATAAACAACATTTAACATTTAGACGTTTCAAAAAAAAAAAAAACACTTAACATTTAGTTTCTTTGTCACCCTGAAATTAATTTGGATAGTAGTATTTTGTCATTTCACTAATTTGTGTTTTACAAAAGAAAAATGGAAACTTCACTGTTCTCTCCCCTCCCACTCTAAAAGAATGACTAATTCGTAAATGAATCTCTCTCTCTCTATATATATATAAATAAATTTATATATATATAAATTTAAATATATTACATATTTAAATATATAAATATATAAATCTTTTCACATGAAAGTGGCTTCTTTTTCACGCCCTCACATGCGCTCTTTCTTTGTCTGATCTGGATTGGATCACAGGCATTATTTATTTCCATAATATTTATTATTGTTTTTTTTATTTAATTGCAGTGATGGGGCTGGCAAACCCTAGTCTTGTTTTTTTTCAGCTGAAGAAAAAAAGGTCAGATTCTTTATTTCACTACTAATTTATCTAATTTGAACTGGGTATGTTTCAGTTTTAACAGGTAATGTGTATATTATCTATTATCCATAAAATGGTTATTGGTCTGTTTTACTAAATTTTTTTTTATGAATGTGGTGCCCATTTTATTATTTTAGCTGAAATCTGAACTGGGTTTGTTTAGCTTTAACAAGTAGTAATGTATATATATATATGTTTTATTATCCACAATATGGTACAATTTGGTTAGTTGAGTTGTATCTGTCTAATTAATGTGGAACCCATTTTTTTATCTTGCTGAAATTTAAACTGGGTATGTTTTAGTTTTAATAGTTAATGTATATAATATCTGTTATCCAAAATATGGTGCTAGTCTAAGGTCGGTTTTACTATTTTGTTTAATTAATGTGGTGCCCATTTTATTATTTTAGCTGAAATCTGAACTGGGTATGTTTTAGTTTTAACAAGTAATGTATAATTATGTTTGTATTATCCACAATATGGTACAATTTAGTTAATTGAGTTGTATCTGTCTAATTAATGTGGAGCCCATTTTTTTTATCTTGCTGAAATTTGAACTGGGTATGTCTCAGTTTTAACAGTTAATGTGGATATTATCTGTTATTTTAATGTGTATATTATCTTTTATCCATAATATGGTTATGGTCTAAGGTCTATTTTACTATTTTGTTTAATCAATGTGGTGCCCATTTCTCTTTTAGCTGAAATCTGAATTGGGTGATGGTCTAAGTACAATTTGTTCTATTATCCACAATATGGTGATGGTCTAAGTAATGCATATATATATATATATGTTGTATTATCCACAATATGGTGATGGTCCAAGTACAATTTGGTTAATTGAGTTGTATCTGTCGAATTAATGTGGAACCCTTTTTTGATCTTGCTGAAATTTGAACTGAGTATGTTTCAATTTTAACAGTTATTGTGGATATATTCTATTATCCACAAATGGTGATTTGGCGATGGTCCAACCAAGCTCTATTCAATTTGGTTAATGAGTTTTATCTATCTATTCAATGTGGTGCTTATTCTTTTATCCACAATTTGGTGATGGTCTAAGATCTGTTCAATTTGGTTAGTCGAGTCGTATGTCCATTTCTTATTTTGCTGAATTTGAACCGGATATGTTTCAGTTGAGACGGTTAATGTGGATATATATTCTTTTGACTTACCCACAGTTTGGTGATAGTCTAGGTTTGTTTAGTTTGGTGAATAACTTGTACTCTTTTAATTGATGTAGAGATCATTTTTTATTTTACTGTGATTTGAAGTGGCTATGTTTCAGCTTACTAAGTGCTGCTTATGTTTTCTGTTATTCAACATTTTGGTGAAGGTACAGGTCTTAGTTATTTTGAGAAATTGAGATGTAGACGTTTTTTTAATGAAAACTGGTAGTTATGTGTTGTTCAAAAAGGATCAGTCTAACCCTGCACAACTGTATGGCTTTGTAGTTCTTTTAATGCCTACTAGTCTTGCAGTTTCAACTTTATCTCTTAATCTGAATTAGTCCTATTTGTTTGATTGCAGGGTTTGATTGTCTGTGAATCAAGCTTAATCTGGCAATTAGTTTGTCCTCCTATTTTTGTAAATTGTCGACTGCTTTGGTACTTGCTATGTAGTTGAATCAGACGAAGAAACAATTTTGGTTTGTGCATAATTTGGAATTACGAATCGAGAGTCTGTAAATAACCAAGACAATGGCGAATATCGATGTGTCGAAATACACCCACAGTCCCGTTCACAAAGCTATAGTAATGAAAGACTACACTGCCCTTCGAAAAATCCTCGCGACCCTTCCCCGTTTTTCCGACCCCTCCGAAATTAAAACCGAATCAGCCTCTATGGCCGAAGAACAGAAGGCAGACGCCACGTCAGCAGTGATTGACAGGCGCGACGTCCCCAACCGTGACACCCCTCTCCACCTGGCGGTCAAGCTTGGTGACCAAACCTTGACAGAGATGCTAATGATTGCCGGTGCCGACTGGTCCTTGCAAAACGAACTAGGGTGGAGCCCACTACAAGAAGCTATATGTAACCGTGAGGAAGCCATAGCGAAAATTATCGTTCGACACTACCAACCGTTAGCTTGGGCTAAATGGTGCCGAAGGTTACCCCGATTAGTCCAGACTATGAAAAGAATGCGAGATTTCTACATGGAAATTACTTTTAATTTTGAGAGCTCTGTTATCCCCTTTATTTCCCGGATCGCTCCTTCTGATACGTACAAGATTTGGAAAAGAGGGGCGAATCTAAGGGCGGATATGACTTTAGCAGGTTCAATGTTTGCTTCATTTCATCATTACTTTTCTTATATATTTTGTTGAGTTGAAATGTTTTAATAGCGTAAGGAAAGAAATATAACAGAGCAAGGGTTGTTTGGTTACATCTTTTAAACTTAAAATATTTGCATTTTCATCCAAAACTTAAAAAAGGCAGAGCCTTTTTGCTTTCTTGTCTGCAGAGCTTGAAGGCTTAAGCTGGATGAATATAGTTTTTTTTTCTCAGCATCAAATGAACCAGGCTGTTCCATAATAAACAGCAGCCAAACAAGCCTTAGAAAAGTAGAATTAGTATGTATCCTCGTTCTTTAAAATGTATTCCACCACTAACCTCAAATGTGCATCTAAGGATGGATATTTTTGCAGGTTTTGATGGGTTTAAGATCCAACGGTCGGATCAGAGCGTTCTTTTTCTTGGAGAAGGATCTGAGGACGGGAAAGTAAAACCCGGATCTTTATGTATAATTACGCATAAAGATAAGGAGGTAATGAACGCTTTAGACGGTGCCGGTGTTCCTGCGAGTGACTCTGAGGTTCAACAAGAAGTTGCGGCTATGTCTCAGACCAATATTATAAGGCCCGGTATTGACGTTACGGAGGCAGTGCTTTTGCCTGTAATGACGTGGCGGAGGCAGGAAAAATCGGAGATGGTAGGAGCGTGGAAGGCAAAAATGTACGATATGCATAACGTGGTGGTGAGTATACGATCAAGGCGGGTCCCAGGGGCTATGACGGATGACGAGTTGTTTGCTTCAACAAATAATGAAACTGAGGGTGAGGATTTAAACGATCTACTCACGGAGGAGGAGAAGAAGCAACTTGAAATTGCATTGGACGGTTCAGATTTAATCAATGAGAATGGTGATGGGGTCATTGGGCATCGTCATAGTTGTTACGACCCAAGAGAGGGCATACACAAGGATATCTCTAGTGGTAGAAACGGGGAAAATATAAAAAATGGGAAAAAAGGGTGGCTTGGTGGGTGGAGGAAAAAAAATACGAATACAAAAAATGACGATGATAATTCGAAGAGAATTGCACCTCCTAGAAGTTCACTTTGTGTGGAAGAGAAAGTGAGTGATCTTTTAGGAGATGAGAATTCGAGAGGAAATGTTAATAAACCATCTTCGTCCTCGAGTTCTAATATTGAAAATGGAATTAAGCGAAAAGATGGGACTAAAGAAAACGAGTATAAGAAAGGATTGAGACCTGTTTTGTGGCTTGCGCCAAATTTTCCCTTGAAGACTGATGAATTACTTCCTTTGCTAGATATTTTGGCGAACAAAGTTAAAGCTGTTCGTCGTTTAAGGGAACTGCTCACTACGAAACTTCCTAAGGGATCTTTTCCTGTGAAGGTATGTAACGATTTTTTTTAATAATTTTTTTTTCCGGTTTGAAGTATTTCGATCGGTTTGAATATCATGAATTATTATCATGTTTTGTGAGTGGCATTGGAGTGTTATGTTTGTTGAGAATTCTGTTGGGTGTGCATAAAAGTAATAGAGGAATCTAGTGGTAAAATATTGTATGTACCAACTGGGTAGAGTCTTGACTGCCTTAGGCCTTGTTTGGTTTCAGCTTTAAAGCTCAGTTTTCTTTGTGTTGGCTGATAGCTGGATTACATTAATTTGACCAGCTTAATAGACGTGCTTTTCTCTTTTGGCCTGAAAAAGCTAGAAGCTTTAAGCTAGATCCAGCTTTTTCTTAACCTCACTAAAATCCAGCTTGATTGCTTAAAACAAGATGGCCCTTTGTTTCGTATGAGGTATTGTTCTTACTTTGAATGTTTAGTCAGCCACATGTAGATTTCGTTTTGGGTTTTTTAGGTATGTAAGTTTCGTAAGGAAAGAAAAACCAGTGGAGAGCTCTCCCTCTCTCCAATCTTGTGTCGTAGAGCAGTGACAACGATAGGCAGTCAGAAGGGGAAACCATGATTGTTTGATTGGTAGCCTAAGCATACTAAAGAATAATATGTATCACCAAAAATTTAATCACTATGTTCCACTGCTTTGAAGAGCACGCATCACTGCTTAAAAACCTTGTTGTTAATTATTTAGGCGTAAGAAACAAAAACCCTCTGTTCTCAAAAGCCCAAAAAGCTCAAGGTTTGGCAAAGCTCTTGCAATAATGTTTTAACTATGCTTTTGCATTTTAAACACTGCTATTGTTATCACCACATTTGGTCATTACTTTTCATCACCACTTCCTTATCTAGAAAAATTTAGAGGGTTTGGTTTTCTGCCTGAAATTCTAGAAGGTTTAAGGATGAACTTAAATTTTTTTTTCTCAGTATAAACCAAGCTAGCTTTATTTTAAAAGTCACCACCAAAGAAGTTATATGCATCCATGCTCTATTTATTGCCTTCCATATGTGACCTCAAAATCTGTCGTCTAACAAAGATTGGTTTGCACTTTGCAGAAACCTTTGCAGACAGATTTTTCACAGATTGCTTAGATGTCAGTGGGCCCCACAATATTTTTAAGTTTCCGTTACACTAATTGATCTGATACGTATTTTAAAAAAAATGTGGTGCCCACCGACAACGGAGTAATTTGTGTACAGATTATTATACATATTTTTGTAAGAAATTTTATTCGGTGATTACCGTCCGACCAAGTCTTGTTTTTCCACTTGCAAATTTCTAATTTTGAAGATTTTTTCCCCCATCTAGGTTGCTATTCCTGTCGTTCCTACCATTCGAGTACTAGTCACATTTACAAAGTTCGAAGAGTTACAATTAAATGAAGATTTCTCAACCCCTCCTTCGAGCCCACTCCACTTTGGCAGAGAGAGCCCATCGGTGGGCCCATCATCAAGCTCGTCATCGTCTTGGTTCCAGTGGATGAAATCCCCTTACCATAGGCCGACTTCTTCAGCTGGCAGCTCTAGCAGCGGGGGTAGACTAGACAATTTTCAAGACCCGTTTGCTATTCCTCTAGATTACACATGGGTCACAGCCGAAGTGAAAAAAAAGCGAATGCAGGAGAAGGGGAAATCAAAAAAGAAAAGCCCTAACCAGTAATAGATTCTCGTGGTTTCAATGAAAGTTTCAATGAAGAGTAAACAAGTTCATTTTTATTTCTTCTTTAACAACTAATTATGGGGGTGGTTCATAGTTGGTATTCATATATAGGAAAATTTGCTGATATTACTTGACCATTTGCTAAAAGCAGGTTCCTTTTGGTTTCTTTCATTTTTCCCCCAATCTTTAATGGGAGGTTTATTGTAATTTCCAAGCCCCTTTTGCTACTTCTTGATATAAGAAGGTGGTCGCAGCCGAAATTAAAAAAAAAAAAGTGAATTCAAGAGAAGGGAAAATCCCAGAAGAAAAACCCAAATGAGTAAATACATCAATGTGCTTTCAGAACAACTCTTATGAAGAGAAAACGATATTGGTTTAGTTTGTGGGTTCTCCCTTAACAACTACTAATTATGTGGCTGTCCATAGTTGAAAGTTGAAACTCATATCTATTGGCAAATTGTTGATACTTTATTAAATCATTTGCTTTTTTCTTTCCGTTCGGTTTTCTTTTCATGGTTTATTGAATGAATATTGTAAATTACAAGACCCTTTTGCTACTCTGGAGACTACACATGGGTCAGAGCTGAGGTGAAGAAAAGGCGGAAGCAGGAGAAAGGAATTGAAGAAGAAAAACCGAAACCGGTGCTACATTTGATGTATAATATGTAATCATCTTTCATGGAGAGAAAACAAC
This sequence comes from Primula veris, assembly GCA_963682055.1. Taxonomy (NCBI): domain Eukaryota; kingdom Viridiplantae; phylum Streptophyta; class Magnoliopsida; order Ericales; family Primulaceae; genus Primula; species Primula veris. Next base: position 23,577,334 of record OY821743.1, on the reverse strand, counting down.
AGTGGCTTTGAAACTGTTTGTCCTTTCTTTAACAATTAAGATAGGGTTGTTCACACTTGAAAATTGAAATTCATAAATTAGCAGAAATGCTTGATTACTTTATTACTTCATTTGCTTTGTTCGAATTGTTTTGGTTTTCTTTTGGTTTTCCCATTCTTTATTGGAAGGTTTTAATAATCTCCGAGATCCTATTGATATTGCTCAAGACCTGTGTCACGGAAAGTGAAGAAATAACGACTGTAAGAGAGGTGCAGATAGAAAAAGAAAAGCCTATATCAGCGATACATTTTTGTTCATGTGAAGATAAAACATCCAAGGAGAGATAACAAGGTTCAGTTCTGCTTGTTGGTTTTGTTCTTAACAACTCATTGTTTGGGTGGTTTATCGTTGAAAGTTGTATATATTGGCCAAATTGCTAAATAGTTTTAATCAATTCATATGCTTCTTTGGTTTCATTTCTGGTTTTCTTTTGGTGTTTTCAGATTTTATGATAGGGTTCTTATGCATTTCCAAAAGTATTTTTAAATGAGGATGGTTGGTTACCTATCTCTTTGAAATGGATTTCGTGAAACAATTGGATCTTTTGAATAGTGATGTGTATATATTGAGGAAAAGGTAAAAATAAGAGTAAGTTGAGACATACATACGTAGACAGTTGTATTTGTACATGTCTTTCGACTCTCTTCAACTGTGAAGCCTCGGGAGACCCCAAAAGTAAAAAATGACCGGAACTCGTGTATTTGACGTTACTTGTATATATCGGTTGGGTTGTATGTGAGATGAGTCGTTTATGAAAAAAGTTTTGTGTTGATCTTGGTTAAGATTGAGCCATATATGTATGTATATATTAAGAATGTAAAGTTTGATAAAATTGGAAAAGTAAAGTTATTAATGATGTAACAAAAACTAATATCAGTATAAACTCGTTAAAATAATCAATTATACGTATGTAAAAAGGAATTTACAAATTAATAGAATATATAAACGTAAAAATAGATAGATCAGATGTGTTACAATGCCAAATAAATTAGTTAACTAACGTTTTAATTATATGTATACAACTTTATCATAGTTAAATATATAATAATAAATTATAAAATTATAATATACTCTAAAAATATAGAAAAAAATACTATTATTTTTTTAAAAAATATATTGAATGTTATATAGTTTGGTACTTTGGTAGTATAAATATATAAGTATATACTTTCTCCATCCCGAAATAAGTAACTTGCTTCGAAAACAATAATATTAAAGGATCTGAACCAATTTCACTTAAAAATCAATAAAAAAAATTAAATTTTTTTTTTACTTAAGATATGAGATTTAAGTGTAAATTTGATATGCATTAACTACAAGAGAGAGATATTTTAAAAAATAAAAATTTTACTAAAAAGAAAAATAAATATTTATTTTGGACATCCAAATCCGGATAATTATTTAGAAACGGAGCTATTATATAGTATAAAATAAATAATAAGTAAAATGATGAGTAATAATATGCCTACGTGGCTTACTTCTTCCTCGCTTGCTTTCTTTCCCTCTCTCACGCAAATAGAGTCTCTCTCTCTCTCTCTCTCTCTATATATATATATATATATATCAAACACACACACTCACACACACACCCTCACACACACATAAACGCACGGGGGAAACCTTGACTCAGAATCATGAACAGGTCACTTTGTTTTTTATTTTATTTTTTAATTTCAAACTACTCTTTCTCATTTAATTCTATGTGTTCTCATTCTTATTCAGTTTTTTGTTTATTTATAAACAACTGTTTGTTTATAAATAGTTTCCTAATAATGTACCATTTAATAATCAAACAAATAACTCTTAATCCTAACAACATATAGTGTACTTAACTTATAAGATTATTAAACATATTTGCATTATGGTTTTTAGGAAATTACACACTTTGACAAGTGTAACTAATTTGTTTGGTTGCAGATTTTAAGCTTTAGCTTTTTCGGACGCTGGTTCATTTAACTCAAAGAAAATTAGCCTTTTTTGGGCAAATGAACATAAGAAATCAAATGCAGTATCTCTATAATATAAGAAGAGAACATTAAAAAAAACTGCTTTCTAGAGTCGACCAAACAAGAGCTTCACATGAATATGCTTGTTTACATACGGGAGATATCCGATTGATTCAACGACATACACGTTTGATCCATACTTACAATAAGAAACTGTATGATTTGAAAAAGAGAAAAAGGATGGGTGCCCCTTGAATTATAGGGCGACCCGAAATGGGTATGTTACCATAAATAGCAGTTACTTTAATTGCATCACTATTTTACACAATATATAAGCTATTACAAATATTCATACCTACATACATACATATATATATATATATATACATATGTATTGAAATGAAATAACCTTTAGTGATATGTGATGCTATATATTGCAAGTACATCGAAAAAATGATGGAAAATTTAGTATTAAGCAAACTTTGGAAGTGAGTTTCTCGTACAAGTTTCGAAAGCAAAGAGCTTTTGTGTGACAAACATAGGGGTAAAATAAATTTCTCCTTAGAGGTTTTCCGCTAACGGTGGTTTGATCATCGGTGCTGTAATCTAGTTTTTCAACCTAAACTGATACACTGGTTTTCTATGACATATTTCTTTATGATCTAATACCTGTCTGCGATACAGAGTGTTTTCGAGAAGAGTTGCTTCATATGTAGATAGGTGCAGGCATGTGAGAAGTTTTTGTAATTCTGCAGCTTCGGAACTCTCTAATTCCACAGCTAACAAGGTCATTTTCATTCTTGATATGCCCCTATTTGCTCTATTAATTGTTTTTTCTCGAATTGAATGCCGTTACACTATACCTTTTTCTAATTCTGTTTTCTTACATTCCCTTCTTATAATGCTATCAATGTTTCAAGTTATAATGTTAGTAAAAATTGTTACAGGAATTAGGAGAAAAGCCCAAGTTGACAAGTACAATTCCCCAGTATGATGTAGCTATAGTTGGTGGCGGCATGGTCGGCATTGCTCTAGCATGTTCTTTAGGTCATTCAGCATGCTTCAATTTTTTTAATCCATATACAAATTTGTAGTTTTTTGTAATCCAGTTCAGGTTGTTACTACTATTTTTTAGCATTTGGCATTCATTTCCTACAAGCAATCAAATATATGGAAACTTAAAATGGATCTATTGTTTGCAGCAAGCACGCCGTTGACTAAGCATTTAACTGTTGCTATTATCGATAGCAATCCTGCTTTAGGGAAGAAAATTAATATCAGCAATGATGACCCGCCAGATCCAAGGGTTAGTACAGTCACACCGGCCTCTATTTCTTTCTTCAAAGGTATATCTATTTGTCTTTGTATTCCTCTTCGTTATGTTATTAGACCCTCTACTCAACGTAATCTTTAATTTACATGGATTTATGATGAGTCACATTTTACAAATTTGTAGCTAGGATGTGAAATATGCTGATTCTACTCCACTTTGTTACAGTATAATATAGACTTTCTCCTTTCATTGTCTTATTCTATGTTGTTAACAACCAAATGTAGAAAGATGACTCATGTTTTTCTACTTCCTCTGCTCGGATGTTATATATGAATTTAAACAAACAGAACTCAAACCAAAGAAAAACAAACTAATGTTGCTGTTTTGTTGGTTTATGTAAAAAAACGGGTTCCGCCACTTTGGTATCAAATTAAATAAAAACTGACAGGTCAAGTTGTTTGGCTTTATGTTTTTTCTTTTCTATCACTCTGCTAAATATGCTGAAATTAGTCCACCCGGTTTCTTTATAAAGAGTGTAACTTTTTTATTTATTTATGTTTTGATCAATCACCGTGTGGATGTGCTACATTTAAAAACTAATTACAGGTAATATTTATTGATATGGAATTGTTTAATTTCTTCAACTTAATTGGTCATTTGCAGATGTTGGAGCTTGGCAGTATGTTCAACAGCATAGGCATGCTTATTTTGACAAAATGCAGGTAACTTGTTCTCTCTCTCTCATTTATAATCATTCTAACTCATTGTTGCAGGTTTTTTTATCTCTCATTTATATCCATGCTTAAGTGTACTCTCTTTTAATATTCATTGCTAACATCATCTCCTTCCATTATCCACTTAACTAGTAATGGCATCCCTGTCCTTATGTGATTGCATTTTAGGTTTGGGATTATACTGGCCTGGGATACACAAGATATAATGCAAGAGAAGCAGATAGTGATATATTAGGGTATGAAACAATTGCGTATAATCTGTGTTTTTAAGGATTTTTTTTGCTACTCATGTGTCCATAAAGGTACGGTTACCAAGCATTTTTGTGTATGGTGATTGTATGACCATGGCTCATTTGGTTCTAGCAAAACTTTGAGATATTAATAAATATTTATGATGCATCATTGTAGGAATAAGGTTTAAAACTTTGGTGATCCTCATTTGATTACTATTCCAATTTTTAAAATTTTAAATAAAATGTAATTATGTCATTCAAAGTGCGAAACGAAATTTTTATACGTTCAGGTGCGTGGTAGAGAACAAGGTGCTTCAAAAGTCTCTGCTATCATGCATACAGGTAATTGTTGCCACTCTTGTATATATCTCTGGTACATTCTTCTAAACTTATTGGTAATCTGTCTACCTTATATGTTGTTCAAAAAATCATCTATTCAGTGCATTTTCAGTACTCAGGAAATTTTGAAGCTTTTCTAAGACTTCTATTTTTTCATCAGGAGTACAAAGATTTTCAGAAGACAATATATCCTTTGAGGCTTAACTCAATGACTTTATCTCCAAGAATATCAGTCGTACCAGAGGATAACACATCTATAGGGACTCCAAAATCCACTTCCCGAGGTTTAGCAGAGCTGGAATTAAGTGATGGAAGTACTTTATATGCGAAATTGGTGGTAAAGTTCAGATAACATACACGAGTGTAGTAATACCTTCAAAAGGAAATTAAGTCTTAGATATCTAGTCCGGTAACCAATACTGAAGTTTTAAGTACAATTAACACAAGATGTTTCGGCATCAAATTAATAATGCTTACATTACTTAGTATACTTATATCTTTTGCATCTGATGCCCTAATTATTATTACTTATTAGTGCCTACAATGTGCCTTTTTGTCTTAAAAAAGAGGGTTTGGAACATCTAACTTTTTTGAAACACAATTTATGCACTTTTTAAAATCACATAAGTACAGGGGAAAATACACCTTAGTACTCCGTATTTACATAAAATTTTGATCTAGTGTACTCAGGTTTCCAAATCTTTGTGTACCGAGGTTTCAAAATCTTGATTATAGTGTACTGAGTTTACCAAATAAACTTGATTTCATGTGTTGCCTTTAACTTTTTGGATGGACATAGAACACATGACCTCACACACGACTTATACCTTGGAATTGTATCGATGTTTGTGAGGTCTACGACCATATACTGTTTTAATAAATATCCTTACCCTTCCTTATAACAAAAAAGAATCACGTGTGAGGTCACATATCCTGTTTTCATCGAAAATTTAACAACAACGCACCAAAAGTCAAGTTTAATTGGTAAACTTGGTACACTAGATTAAGATTTTGAAACCTTGGTACGTAAATCAAGTTTATTCGGTAAACGCAGTACAATAAATCAAGATTTTGAAACATCAATACACTAAATCGGATTTTGTGTAAACACAAGACTCTAAAGTTTAGTTTTTCCCCAAAAGTACCCTAAAAAGGTTATAAGCGGGATAGACCCAGAATTTTTGTCAACTTACAAATAATCAGCTTATTTTCTTCAAAGCTGCAACTTTGGGGACAAAGAAATTAGTTAAAAGCAAAATCTGTAATGATGAAATGTATGGCAGTTGAGAACCAGTATTCTTAACCAGAGCATGGTTCCTTTTTTATTTATTTAAATTCTTGTTACTGCAGGTTGGAGCTGATGGATCGAAGTCTCGTGTTAGGGAATTAGCAGGATTTAAAACAACAGGATGGAAATATTCACAAAGTGCAGTTATATGCACCGTTGAACATACGATACAAAACCATTGTGCGTGGCAACGTTTTCTACCAGCTGGACCAATTGCACTTTTACCCATCGGTGATAATTTCAGCAATATTGTTTGGACCATGAACCCCAAAGAATCATCAGACCACGCCTTAATGAGTGAGGGAGATTTCGTAAATTCCGTGAATCATGCTTTGGATTACGGGCACGGCCCTCATCCTGAGTCAAAGTTATTTGGTATTGGGAACATTTTTGCTACATCATCTGCTAGTGAGCCTTTTGAAGTACCGCCAAAAGTGATTAAGCTGACAAGTGAAAGAAAGGTTTTTCCTCTATCTCTAATGCATGCTAATATGTATGTATCTAAGCGTGTGGCTCTTATCGGCGATTCGGCTCATACCGTACATCCGTTGGCGGGTCAAGGGGTTAACTTGGGGTTTGCAGATGCGTATTCTCTCTCAAAAGTCATTGCCGAGAGTGTTGCTGTAGGGTCGGATATTGGGGAGGTAACAGACTTCTACAAATACATATATACACACACACACATATTAAACAGATTATGTTTTCACCTCCACAATAAAGTATAAAATTTTGTACTTGTAACTTGTAAGAGCCAAACAAACATGGCCTTGTCTTACTTATTAATACATCACCAAACACGCACCAAATAGATAGAAGATTTAAATTCATAGTCAACGACCAACTTTTTTGTAGATAATTCACGATTTACCTACATAACTTATAAGTTTTAAAAAAGGGCTACTGATGGTAAGTAGTACTGGTCGCTGACATAGTACTCTTACTGGACTAGTCCTTCGAACTCTGGCAGTGGTCCTAACAAGAACATATAGCCCTATGTCTTACTAGTTACAAGTTGTTTATGGGTAACTTATTTCATGTATGCAGATATCGCTTCTGAAGAAATACGAAGCAGAAAGGAAACCAGCAAATATTGCAATGATGGCCTTATTAGATGGTTTCCAAAAGGCATATTCTGTTGATTTTGGACCTCTAAACGTATTACGAGCTGCCGCATTCCATGGTGCTCAGTATATCTCGCCATTGAAGAGAAATATCATCTCTTTTGCCTCGGGCGAGAAAGGTCTACCACTCTTTTCTTGAGATAGTGAGATAGTTTTTTTTAACTTATCCATCTCAGTTGTTTTTAAGCATAAGTTTATGTAAATGGTGAGGTACCCATGTTGTATTTAACATTTTGTTTAAATAATAGCATGGCAAGGATGCCAATGCAGCTGAAAATTGGAAACTGTTTTGGAAGTTTTGAAGTCTCAAAATTTGCCACTAGATTTGATCTTCATTTGTTATACAATAGTTGCCTAACTTTTCTCTTGACTAACTTTTTGAAACTCATTGTTTTTGTTCCAACACTAAATGTTCGTTATTGATTTAATAAGAACGCTTGGTTCTTCTGCTTCCTAAACCTGGAATGTATTTTGTTGCAGCTCTTAAGCAAAGCATTGGTGATATATTTCTTTCTTAATATCTGGACTGCATCTAGTTGACCAGCTTAAAAGCTGACATTTTGTTGATTTTTGGCCTGAGAAGGCTAGAAGTTTAAGCTGGATGAACCTAGCTTTTTTATCCTTAAAAGTTCTAAATTGCTTTAAAGCTACGCCTTTCATTTGTTACAATGTTCGAATTTCTTGGAATGATTGATATATAATTATTTTAGTAAACAATACATGGTGAACCAACAGAGTCGGTTCATATAGTATTGCTAACAAGAGGTTCTAAGATCCGGATAAACTCTTAAGTTGCATTGCCTTCGATGAACAACATACTTATAGGAGAAAAACAATCCAACTTTCGGGCCACCGGCCGGATAACAAAAAAACAGCAGTATGAAAATTCTCTGTAAACAACAGTTTACACTTTCCTCTTTACTGAATATACATGCTCTCAACTTTGCAAGTTTAGCAAAAAAGAATATATAAATATTTATGTATATAAGAAAAGTCATTTCCTGTCTTTACTTTTAGTAGTGTCTGGTAAAAATATATATTTACAATTCAAGTGAGACTACTCTATTTCACCGTAAGAATGTATCCCGGATTAAACGTGCGAATACACGAGATGTCAACCGACTGGCAATCTCAGGGAGCACTGTTGCGGATAGGCTAGGCAAAACTGGAAGTAGTTCTCGCACAACCCGAGTAACATCAACACTCTGCAGAATGAACAATAAGAGTTAGATGACTTTACACACATACACACACACACACACACACACACGCACACACACACACGTACACACACGGATATATGTATGTATATATATAATAGAGAGAGAGAGAGAGAGGATTAAGGGAACATATATTATAGCATTTCATTACCTGATTTGGAGCCATTGATATCGAACTTCCTGCAGTCAAAAATTCGATAATTTTCTGGACATTATTAAGTATAATTCTATCCTCCTCGGTTATGGTAGGCACAAGAGCTGTGGGACGAATGGGTACTAAAGCTGGAACCATACTAAAAACTGGAGCCCAATTGCCAATTCCAAAAACTGCCATTAATCTCACCAACTGCTCCCTAGTCACAGCATCGATCCCCTTCACAATCTATAAACCACAAGAACACTCAAGTTAAAGCTTCAAGATTTATTATTTAATATTTGATTTTTTTGGGGGAAAAGCATAAAAAAGGATCTTGACTATACAGCTGTCTTTAATTGACAAACACGAGAATATTAAGATGTACTGCACTGATCTAACTCGTTGGAATTCTCAACGAGAAGACAACCCCAGCAAGACGAGTTTTGCCCAAACCCGGAACCAGTCCAACTGACCAATTGAAGCTAGCCAAAAAACCCAAAAACAATTATATAATGACCTTTTTTCGGCATCAGTGTGCCTTTCCTAAAAAGTGTTGCCTAAGCTCTGTAGGCCCAAACTCTATGCCCCTAAAGTGGGATCCTAATACAAATTATGTCTTTACTTTTCTTAAATAACACTTTGAATGGAAATCATTGTTTGTAATGAAAGTAAACAGAAATATACCTCATCCAGAAGAAACTCTCGGAAGAAGTTCCCCTTGTCTGACAACAAAAAAGCTAAGGCTACTCTTGTTTCTACTGGTTTCCCAGTTGAAGATCCGCTGAATGGAAAAGCAGGAATTAAGTTCCCCCCTTGAGTTTGCAAAATTCCAAGCTCAGCCATACCCCCACGCAGTTCCTCACCACCTCCACTTTTAGCGGCAGTAATAAAACTTTCAAAAGCTTGCATTACATCAATGAACCTTTCCGCATCAAAAACTCCGGTTTTTCCATATATTGTGTACCGTAAAGCACTCCTTAAACGTGGTGATTCATCTGTCAGAAGCCTCTGCAATACATAATCCAAATATAATAAATAAGAGGAAAATAAATAGAAACAGCATATTTAAACTCAGTCAGTTGAAGAAAGGGTTAAGAACAGCTTCAACACCAATGTATCACCTGATTTTCCTTTTATTTAATAACCTACTAAAACAAACGGTACAATTTTTGGTGATTTAGTACTGTAGTATTAAACAGAAAATTCATAGTATGTGTACTAATTAATTAAGAAAATCAAAATTTTGTACACTATCTGATCACCTCTTTTTTGCATTTATACGCTAAGATTCTATTTTAGTTCGTTTTTCTCTCTGTAGTTTACAAAAACAAAATAATGTTACATGTTAGCTTAGAACACTAAGTTTTATAGGTTCGTGTACAAAAGTGAAATCTAATGACATGTTATGGTACAAAACTGTATTAACTCCTTGATAAGATGATGCGGTACAACAGATAGTTATCATAATTCTCAAGTAAAGAATAAGAACAGCATAATTGTTTTGATTCTCTACGTATCTAAGCAATCATATGAGAGTAACACAAGTTGTATCATCCATATGAGGAAGACGAATTCATCTAATGTTTTTTTCAATATCGAGCTTATCCCTACCAGAAGAAAGACTAAAATATATATTTTGTAATTATTAAGGTCTTACTTCTATAAGATGTCCAATACCTGTGCAATATATGGATAGGCTTCATCAACGATTGCAAAATCAGAATTCCCCACCAGAGCTATGCCTTCTAGCACTCCTATAGCTCTAATAATAAGAGCGAAATAAGGGGGGATCCTAAATGGATAATCGAAGGTAATCTGTGCCAAATCCGATGCTAACTCCTGAAAATTGATGTTTTTTGCACCACCACCTTCAAGTGCTTGATCAAAAACCTTAGCTAGGACAGGTAATATGGGCCCTAAATCAACACCATCTGGGATAAAACCGAGCAAGACAAAATCTTTTACAATAGCATCATAGTCGCGGTGTATAAGGTGAGCTATAGCTTCAATCATTCCATATTTCTGATCATCTGTCAGTTTCGTGACAAGGCCTGTGATAGGAAAAAGCAAACACCAGAATTTTCAAAATATCGAACAGTAACACGTGTACTCACATTTTTTTTAAATAAAAGGAAGAAGAAAGGAAACGACAAGAGAAAGAATAAGTGATAGCATTACCGCTAATTTTATTTTTTTGGGGGGTGCAAAGTACCAATAAATCTTTTAACATCTTAACTTAATCTTAGGTGACACGGACCAAAACAAGTAGAACTAAAAGCTAAGCCCCATTGAACTAACTACAGAACTCGGAAACAGGTAAACCTTGGCCTTCCCAATTTCATTCTTTTTTCTTTCACTAGATTTATTTTATCTCACTGTTTGAATGAAAACCTCCATGTAATTTACATAAGAAATTAAAAAACAATAAAAAAAATAACCCCCAATCTAACATGTAAATCAATGTACAAAAAGAGTGTTTAGAAATCTATCTATGATTTTTTCTCTTTACCAAAATCAAGTATAGCCAGCTTGCCATCTGGAGTGCGGATCATGTTCCCAGGATGAGGATCAGCATGGAAGAAACCAGTATCAAGCAGCTGTAAATTTCAGAGAAAGTAAAATAAGATAGACAACTTGTTGTAAGTTTAAAATCAGCATAGCTAACTTTGTGGAAGACACTGTTTTATTATTTGATAGCAGTAAATCCTGTTAAAAGATTCTATATATATTATATGGTCAGCTTCTTCAAGAAAAGATGTTGGCCATACGGCCCATACCTGCTTTAAGTAGCAAATGACTCCAACATTGACTAGATCCCCAACATCACTCGCAGTACTCTGCGAAAGCTTTTCACCGTCTATCCACTGTGAAGTGAGAACCTTCCTTGATGTATATTTCTCATAAGTTTTTGGAATTACGACCTGAGAACAAGAAACTACTTTACAAAAGTGACATACATAATTATGGTGGATCATAACTTACTATATTGGAGCGAAACTTGCCTGTGGAAGATCCTTTTTCATCATTTCAGCAAAGAAAGTACCGTTTTCTCCCTCATTAATATAATCAAGCTCTTCAAAGAATCGAGCCGCCCATTCATCCACCAAGCCAACCACATCAAGAGAGATCTAAGCGTTAAAAGAGATGTTTAGAAATAGCACTGAAATATTCTTTTCAAGAAGATAAGTGGTTGAACAAGAGTAATCTGGCCACGTTAAGGTTACAGAAAAAACAACCTGAGGAAACTTCTTAAGGACCAAACCCAAGTTCCTTATAACAAACAAATCAACAGTCACAGTTTCTAGAACATAAGGCCTTTGTACTTTTACAGCAACCAAATCTCCATTCTCTTTTAGCCGGCCCTTGTAAACTTGACCAAGAGAAGCTGCAAAAACATCCACAGAATAAATAAACTTAACTAGACTAAAAGAAGATATTAATTTGATGGTTTAGAAAATTTAACAGGAACTAGTTTTATTGAAAAAATATGTCAAACTATAGCTTGCAAAGGTCCAATATTAGGTATAAAAATGAAAATTAACTGTGATGTTAAGTAACTTGTCATTGCAATGTCCGACAAGCTAATTTCATGCCATATTAAAAGCTGAATAAAGCAATATTATTGCAGTTGAGATTACCAGCAGCAATTGGTGAGGGGGTCAATTCAGAGTAGATGTTATACCACGGCTCACCAAGCTCTTCTTCAATGAGAGCCATGGCAATATCATCGGGAAATGATGGAACCTTCAGATATCAAGAATTAAATCAAGACTTGTACAAAAATTCTTCGCAAATGTAAAGGTTTCTTAATTAACGATTTGTAAATAAAAAAAGCACAATCCAGCTTAGCAGATTATTACAGCAACCTGACTCAAAATTTACATAGAGATGCTGAAAGATAAAACTGAGACAGTGTAAACCGAGGGAACTGGGAGAACATAAGAAAGAGAAAGCATACCTTGTCACAGAGCTTCTGTAGCTCGACCATAGCGGCAGGTGAAAGTATATCGGGTCGAATGCTCAATGCTTGTCCAAGTTTAATATATGCTGGACCCAAGGACGTAACAATCTCCCTTATCTCGATTGCTCGAGCAACTTCATTCTACCATGCCAAGAAAAAAAAACTGTCAGTATCCAAGTTGCCACTAGAATATGAGAAAGCATTGATAAAAATGACAAATTGCCGAACAATATTTCCACCACTTTTACATCTTTTTATTACCTCTTTGACCTTCTTATTTATAATATCACCAGCTATCCGTGATAAGAAACCTCCTGCAACAGATAATAATTGTATGACGCGAGTTGCTACAGCACGTGGCCTTTTCCCCCAGTATGCGGATATAGTTGCTGGGTCGTATACTAACGGTAAAAATTCACTGCTCTCCTCAACCTAATAACAGAAAAAGAAACAAAGCACAATCTTGAGGAAAAAAAAATCACAGAAAAGTCACGGCGTAAAGATATGAATGAAAATAAGTAACAGTTTAACCTCAACAAGACGAAGCTCCACATCATCAGCTGCAAATTGAGAATCAGACAAATTCTGACCCCTAAGGCCCCTCATAAGTGCCGATAGCTCTTCATTCTCTTCCATCTGTGCTCTCACCCTTTTGATCTCCTTCGATACATCTCCTATTCTCTGCCATTTCCATGTTTGAGACATTGATTGTTAAAACCGTATCCAGTCCAAATACTTGTACTCATTCCAAGAAAAAAGTTAAAAGGAAAAGAAAAGCTGCACAAGTCATATATTGCAGCCGCGCTTTTGGTAACTAAGTTTCGATCTAGAGCATGAAAAAAACAAAAAATAGAAGCTGCACCTATTTATGATAAGAAAAAGAGTGGGTTACAGTAGGGTTTTACACTTACTATCGTCTTAGGGGTTGAACACCCAGATAATATGAAGAAAAAAAAACCTATAGATACCCCAGGTATAGTGAGAATTCATACTATATCATGCGAGTGCGCTCGAATGAACTAAATGGAGACATCCCCGGAAAAGAACTTACAAGTTACAATAGGGTACGGAAAAAATTATATAGAATATCGACACCTCCTTAGTTCTTAAATCCAATTGATTAATGCTACAAAATATATTTTTGTATCAATGTAATCTGCTTGACATGTAGGTGGCAAACTCAAAACTGGCAAACACTTACGGTGATAAAAAAACAGTATAACTTTAAAAACACTAGTTTGCCATTCTTACATAATACAATATTTTATCCTTTTGATACAAAGAACCATTTACGAAGTTCTTTGTCGTCTCAGCAGAATTCAAGAGTTGATAACCACTAATTTGACTTTCCCACCCCCTCATAATAAAAAATAAGAAAATAAAATATATATATATATATATATATATATATTTTTCCGGCTTGCGCCAAATCCAGTAGCCAATATCACCAAATAGCATTACAATTAGGAAAAATGCAGACATACATATCAATGTATATCTTAACGTTTGTTACAATTAAGCTGGCTTTACGAATATATTCCCCTCTAACGAAGCGAATAAAGACTAGATTAATGGGTATCGGGTTATGAGTTCATTTCACTGTATCTTACAATTAAAAACTACAAAAAATTAGTACCTTTTAAAAAACTATTATACAGAAAAACTTTACATTTGTACACCGAACAAGCCCTGTGTACATTTTTTATACGAAACAACAGACAATGTTGAATTGCAAAGAACAGGTACCTAAACTTAGGGTTTTAGCAATTTTGTACCCTGTATTATTGCGGTTCTCTTGTTTAGTAACCTAAATCGTTAGTTTTTCAATTAGTACCCTATATTCGTGTTTTCTTTTAATCTTGAACTTTTTTAATTGAACGGAAACATGACATCATGTTTTTTTGCTCGCAATAGTCAAGGGTATTTCGGTCCTTTCACCAAATTCTGAATGGAAAAGTTAAAAAAAAAAAACACGAATACATGGTACTAATTGAAAAATTAACAATATAGGGTACTAAGTGGATTAAAAAAAAACCTAAAGGGCCTAAACTGTGGAAAAGTAAATTCTCAAGAGTTGGTAATTTTGTCCAAAAATGTTACAACTACGTGATTGATTTGTTTTAAAAAAAATTACGTGATTAGTTACGGATAGTGTAGGAGGTTAGTAGTACCAATAATGAATTAATCACTCTGTTCCCATTTAATTGTTCACTACAAAATTAAGTGCAATTGGTTGCCCGGCTTAATCATACATCAAATGTCAAATGATCTGATTAATCATTTTTAAGAAATTCATTTCGACAATTTTGATACAAGTTATAAGCCGAGCAAAATTGCAAATGGAAACTCCCGTCCGTTCCACAATATAAGTCGACTACGGGATAGAGTAGGAGGTTAGTAGTAGCAAATAATGAATTACTACGGAACATTAAAAAAGAAATGCAATCAAATAAAACTAGTAAAGAGTATAAATGTGATGGATTAAATTAAATTAAAGAGAGACGGTGGGGACTCTGTCGACTATAGGCTTGATTGGCTGAACTGGCTTAGGCTCGGTAGCCACAGCTCTGACAACGACGAAGCGGTTTTTATTACTTTTCCTTCGGGGTAAAAACCCGCAACTATTAATGCCAGCTGGCAGGTAGAGCGAATCAGCTCCACTACAAACGTTGCGTACCACGTCCATCTCTTTTTTATTAATCAAACTCTCTCTCTCTCTATATATATATATATATATATATGTGTCTGTGTGAAGGAAGAGAGAGAGAGAGAGTGAGAGAGATAGTTTGTTAATTTTGTGATTTTGGAGTTGAAGGTGGGTGATAGGTAGTTGAAGGGACACGTGGCGGCATGTGAAGCGTCTGTATTTGATTGGTAATGATGATGTAATAGTACGTACTATATATACTCTGTTGTCACCCGCTCCTTCACCACTTTCTCACTCTCACTCTCAGAACTTGCACGGTATAAAATCGATCAGCGGTGAAGCAAGAAATGTGAAACCCGATTATTTTTTAAAAAAAATTTACAAGTTGCTCTAATCGAATTAGCTTAAGGTAGATGTGATAAGCAATGTAAAGGTACAGAAAATTATAGAGAGCCAGTAGAACATGTTTTTTTTTTGTTTTTTTTTATTACAGTGATGATATAAGCAGAGATTTTTTGACATATAGTCTCGCAGAAACTTAATGTGAATCGTTGATTTATTCTCATATACATGATCCGATGGTTCACATTGAGTGTCTACGAGAGTTTATGTCAAAAATTCTCTCATTATATCAATACTCTTTTTATTATTGTATGTAATATGTGTGTACAAATGATCAACACACAACCTCTTTATATAACAGAGAGGTTGGCGAGTGCGTTGAGACACTTATTCGACGGTCCCCGTCTGCCTTCTCTATAAAGTTTTTTGCACTGTATAAAATCGATTAGCGGTGATACAGTGTATTAATTAAATAAAATGTTAGTACGATATACAAAATCCTAAAAAACAGAAAGTATGGTATACAAAACTGTAAAAAAAAAAAAAAAAAATTATAGAGAGGGAGAAGAATAGCTCTTTTATTATTGTATGTAATCTGTTTGTATAAATGATCAACACACAAACTCTTTATATAGTGGAGAGGTTAACGAGTGCGTTGAGGCAGTTATTCGACGGCCCCCGTCTGCCCACTTAGTTTTAAGATTCAAAAAGGGAAGTATCAGAGGCTAAGAGATGGTAATAACTACCAAATGTTCTTGCTTTTTATTATCCTAAAACTAATCTAAAACTATGAATAAAAACGCATGAATAAAAATGCATGAATAAATATGAACAATAAGTAAAAGATAAGGGGAAGAAAGATATTACCGAGCATGCGGAGTTTAGAAAGAATAAACCACCTTAGAACTCAGCAAAAGAAAGAAGGAGATGCTCGAGACATCGTAAGGGAAAAAAAATAAATAAACAGAAAGATAAATTATAATTGAATTAAAAAGAGAGAATTGAATTATGGGTTTCTGTCGGGAGACAAAGCCTACAAAAATAAGGTTAAATCACTTATATTTATAGTGTATTGCTGGGAAAATTCTAAAACCTAAACCCTAAAAAATAGTTATCCGGATCAGATGACGTGGCACTTTCTAATTGGTCAAAAGTATTGTAAACACTGTTCATTAATCCGGATCATCTAGCGGAGATCCTATTTTCTTCTATATTTTGGTGATTTGTTGAATATATTCTTGATCTTTTACTTGGGTCTGACTTCTAACTTCTTAATTTGATCTTTTGGGTACCTGAAGTCCTTCCATCATTGGTTTGAGTGAGTCCGTCACTTCACCATATTCACATATTTGACCTAAAAATGGTCAAAAATACACAAAGGTAGATAAATGACTCAAAAAGGACAAAATGCGTGAAACATATATAATATCAACCATATACGCACTTTAAGATGGATAAAATACCCATAAATAACACCAAAAATATACACTTTCTGGATCGAATCACACACCCCAACTAGCTCAATACTCACCCTCGAGTGTTGTAATGGTTAACTAGGTGGAATTAAACTGAGCATATAAATCCTAAAATAACAAAAATAAAATCATATCTCACTTTCGTAGAAATCACAGTTGCATTTCATAGTCATATCAAAACATGGTAACAAACATGATAAAGCTTTAAAGTATAAAATGATGAGTTTTGTCTCGTGAGAGTTTACTAGAACGACGCCCACAAACGAAATAAGTTTCCCCAGTGTTAACATAACCATCCCCACTCTTATAAGATCACACGGATGCAAAATAGATGAAAACGCTTCATAGCCATATCAAATCATGGTAAGACCTCTAAAGATACCTAGGGTTTGTTGTTAAAAATGTCTCTTGGCCCAAAATAGCTTGGTTTAATATTGCATATAATGTTGTCCATTCACCGTTAAGTGTATATTTTGAGAAAAAATTTGCAAATCACCATTTAATTACTTAAATATTACCTACCTTATGTACAAATAAAATTAAGTGTAAATATGCATACCTCCATGCTAGCTCAAAGCTCATCCCACAATGGCATGTCTCATTTTCTTTCTTTTATTATTAGATCACTTGTTCAAATATTTTTTCTTTTATTCTTCTTGAGCCTTCGGATCTTTTTTTTTTTTCTCCAAACAATTCACTGCACCGTTCCTCCTTCCACCATCAAGATTTTCCCATTTATCTTGCTCGAAATTTCCCTACTTGACTTACGAAGACTAGAGGGTTATTATAGCCCCTTCGTTTACCTGCCTTTTAGAGCATCACTGAAGGTATTCAACCATACCAACTCATAAATCAAGCAAGTAATAAATGTAGAAATGATGTTCCCTCGATCTCTGTTCACACTTGCGTGCAAATGAAGACTTATTGAGTATTGCTACGAATTCTTATTCTATCCAAGGGTTTCTAAAGATATATACAATATGCCAGTAATGCTATGTGATCGTAGAATAGAGCAGTGTAACCACTCCCTAAACAGAGTCGTCGGGAAAGCGTAACCAGGCTGATCAACTGCCGGCCCCCCCACATAAAATTGCTAGGGATATGGGTACTTTGAAACAAATACCAGACCTGATACCACTTCATAATTAAGCAAGTAATAATTTGGGTTTTATAAAACGGTTTTTCATTTGTAATTTTTAGGGACTGTCGCATGAAAATTGATAAACACCAATACACTATTAGAATATATTTAGCATGCAACTTATACAATATTATTCGATTAGACCACGAAATGGTAGTCTTAATTTTTTAAAATAGTATTAATTAGCGTTGTTTCATTGCTATTTCAGCCTATTTAGGCCATATTTAGTGCTTTTATATATTTTTTTCCAATTTATTTCTGCATTTCTATATTTTTCTAGGAAATCACATGAAATTAGCACAAAAATGAGACAAAGACGCAATAAGGCGAATTGAAGGACCAAAAGTGAGGAAATCAGAAGTCAAATGACCCCCAAGACAAGTCAAGGGTTGACCAAAACGGAGATCAAAGAAGATAAAAATCAGGAAAATTCTGCAAGCAGACCTGACCGGTCACAGTTACCGGTCAGGTTACGGCTGATTTTTTAAATTAGGTTAAATTTCGAAGAACCAATAAATAGAAAGTTGTAAAGCCATAAGCATACGTTTTTTCAATAGTATTCAACAACTTTTCACCCGAGTACACTTTAGAAGACAGAGTGAAAAAAGTGAGTTTTGGTGCACGAAAACACCAATTTTACTTTGATTATTGTAAGTTTGATCTTCTTACTTCAATAAATCGTCTTTTCTTTTACTCTCTCGTACATTTTCTTGCTATTTTAATTGATTTTAATTCAGTTGTGGTGTTATAACTCGTAATCTTGCATCAATAATCGTTAAATAACATTAATAACACACCTAAGTTAGTTTTTTTTTTAGATCTTGCATACAAACCTATTAATAACTTATTAAAGTTAGTTATTACTTGTAGATCTCGTCGACTATCATATTGGGTTGATATAAAACTGAAAAACAATTATTAATAATCATCGTAGTGAGGTACTTTAGTTTAAGGAATCGAGCCGTTGGATTGACAACTCAACCGCTAACGCTGTGCTCGTTAGTTTTTATAGTATTTAGTATATTAAATGCTTAGGAAAAGATCAGATTTAGCAAACCACACGGTTACTCGGACAATAACTTGGGTGTCTTACCTGAGAAATACTACTATTACCCTCGTGCTCCTGCGAGACCCTCGAGCGTTAAAAATAACACGTTCGAGGGGCAGTCAGTATTACTCCCTAAATTGGTGCAAGCGAAATTATTAATAACAAAGCAGACTTATCTAAAGATTTAAAACCATAAATTGATATGAGTATTTTTCGAAATTCTCGCCACATGTTCACGTAATATATATATATATATATATATATATATATATATATATATATTGTTAAATGAAAACAAAAATTCACAAAATAAACGGGGTTATGATTATTGTCATCTCGTTACTACACGAACATTATATTCTTATTTCGTTATCATTTCACTTAATGATGAACGGACACGAGCCGAGCTATAAACGAAGCGAACACGGATTTTTTTTACAAACATGATACGATCATACGCTTTGTTGCTAAACTGATAGTAAATTGAGTGTCGATTTTTACTCAAGTGTTGCTAATTTTAGCAACACTCAGTTTAGAGCTATTCTGTAGTGTCATTAATGCAACCTAATACAACTTAATTTTTAATTATATTAATCGTTTAATTCTTTAGGAGTCATACATTTCACTTAGCTAGAAGTCATTATAACACACCGATATGGATGTATATTCTAACATTCTTAATGTCATGGAGGTACTCGATCCGTAGTAGAACCCATAACAATATGCTTACATTGATACACACAAAAATTCTCCTACTTCACTTGGCTGAATTTAATCATTACTAAATTTACATTGCATGGGTACCAATAAGTCCGTAACTTCGGTTGAATATTTTAGAATGTCTCACATTATCACTCTAACTAGAAGGATTGTTGCTCTACAATATTGTGGCTTCTTTTTGGTTTTGTAAAATTTAAGGAGCATGTTGGGAAGCTGCTAAAAAGGGATTTCGTTTTTGTTTTCATCATATTTATATTTTACATTAAAAAAATGTGTATGCAGAGTATCGTGAGGGTGCTCTAACCCCTTGAACGCTTAGGTGTTCTCCAACATAGCTATTGCCACTTTGATGCACTGCCGAAGTTTCGACCGGCATGATCGACTGGTAACCCCCACATTAGTGGGACACTCAGGATTTCCTTCAATTACAATAATTTTATGACTCTTAACTTTATTATTCTCAATATCAACAGGTTACTCTCACATTATTGATACTTTCTTTTAAGGTGATCTTTCAAATGAAACAGTGATAGTGACCAAAAAAGGTATGCCAAACTTTAGTCACAAGTACTGGATCTCAAGCAACACGAGAATTCATAATGTTTTTCAACGTCCATCCATTAGATCTTGAAAATAGTTGGCAACAAGCTCAATAGTTTGAAAACTCGTGTGAAGAGGTAAAACTAGATGGAGCTTTGAATGAAAAATATGGAGATGTCTTTAGGAAAGAGGAGTTCCAAGGTTTGAAAACATGTTGAATGATTGAGAGACAATAATCGAAGAAGCAATGAAGTAGTGTCTCAAATACAAGTTAAGCATGTCGGCAAGAAGAAAGAGAGAGATACTTCGCTGGGAAGCCCGGAAAAAAAACATTGTAATGGACCAATTAAAAATATAAATTGGTGACTCAAGTGAAAGAACTGCACATTAGCAAGAAGTCTAATTTTGATTAATCAGTCGAAGCCGCGAGATACTTCGGTTGGTTCCATAATTCAGTGTTTGGGGTCGCAGCTGCTGCTGTGGGAATGTGTGGAGCTCGAAAAACAATCAAGAGCTAGCTAGAACTACTTTTTGAAAAAAATCACGTAATAGTGTAGCTCGGAAGTGTGCTTAGCGTGGTGATGTGTGGTTATTGATAATTTTGTGTAGAGCTCGACATGCGTCTCCAAGTGGTAGGTTGCTAAGTTGTGAACTTAAACGTGATTTTGGGTATGTTTTTCAATTATCACACATCATATTGAAGTGTATGAGGCCTATGTTGGACCATGTAACTTCGTTTACTCCTATGTAGTATCACAAAATTAAGAGAAAAATAATATTATCGGCAGAGTTTTATGGTAAAGTATTGAGGTCCATAACTTTTGTGTGATTAGGCTATTTGTAGTCCTTTATTTAATATATAGAAATTATCAAGTACATTCGTTAAGTAACGTAGCCACTTTTGAATGTACCTCGTTGAAAAATATTAAGTGGTTTGCTTGTGTGTAATTGTATTTCTATTGCGTGTATTTGTGAGTGAGAAAATGTGCTTTTTCACAATCGATCTTTTCATCATTATATCCATTGTGCGGGTCTAGAAGGTGTGTAAGTCCAACTACATCAGTCACTATATTGTGAGATAGGGACATATCTATACGTACAAAATTTCGGCTATTTTTCCTTAGTGAACGATTCGGTAGCTCGTGCAGTGGCTGTATCATTTTCCAATGTCTGTTGTCTATAGATAAGAAAAAACTCTCTTTGTAACAACCTAATTTTATATATTTATATACTTATTAAAATTAAATGTATGTAAATATATCTAAGTAAAAAGAATGTTCAAGTATATAAACTCTGCCTACTAAAACAAAATGTGGGGCCCTCTATTTTTGTCTCCCAAACTCTTCAGGATATGTACATGATAAGAATGATATAGATGTATAAATATATTCTCATATGTACAAAACATACCTATATACACACGCTGGTAAAAAAAACAAAGAGAGATAGAACAAAATACACCCAACTCGATTAAAACTCCTTTTTCTCACTGCTTCTTGAGCCGTTTTTCAAGCCACTTTCACCGATGAGTAGCTATTAAAGAGGGGATCATCCTGACTATCGAGTCTCTGTTTCTCATCTTTTGATCCTGTTTTCAGCCTTCTAAAAGCTGAAATACTTGGTATATTAATTGGTCTTTTTGAGTCCTTATGAGTTGGTATTTTCAGCCTTCTAAAAGCTGAAATACTTGGTATATTAATTGGTCTTTTTGAGTCCTTATGGGTTGGTCACGAGCGGGGTTTTAAGCTGGATTTTAAGGCAAGGCGTGAGTAGTTTTATCCTGTTCGTTGCGTGTTCACTGCAGTTCAACTGTCCAGCCTTTGTTAGCTTCAATTGAGGTACCGTTTCGGTACTAAAAAGGGGTGTTACTAAGCCCGTTATATACGTGCTTACGCTGCTTATTATATTTTATTTAAGTTGATATTATGCTAATTATTGTTTGACAGCTGATTTTCGATGTTTCGACATCCAGTAGTAGTAGAATAAATTCTGCTATTTAATTACTATTATCTAGATTGATAATATAATTATTTTATTATGATATTGGAGCTGATTTTCGAATGAATAGTGAAACTGTTGCAACTTTTGTTGAGTATTTACTGTGATTGCGGTTTAAAGTGTATAAACACCTGGTTTAAAATGAAGTAAAATAAGCAGTTGAAGTGGGGTTGGAGGTAGATGTGTTGTTTTAGTTGTGAGTTGTCAGTCGGTTGTTGTTGTCGGTCTTTTACATTTTTTTAGGGATCACGTACCCACGTATCCGTGCGGGGGCCTGATGTCCACCGGATATACGGCAACGCGTATGGCCATACGTGGAGGTGTTAGCCAGCGTATAGATTTCATGAGTAGTTGATTCTATACATGGATCTGAGTCGTGATCCAGGATCTGAGAAGTGATCCGGCATTGTGATTCCGACTTTATACACATTTGAATCGTGGGTTGTCGTGGGTTGAGTCACGCCACTTGGCATTAGTAGTTGAGGTTCAGAAGTGTCGTGGTGGTGTAGAAGTAGCAAGATGAACATTTTATATTAAAGATTTTAATATTGTATTTCGTAGTTTTATAATTTTAGCGTAGAGATTTATGTAGCGAGTTTAGTTGACTCACCTTTTGCTTTGATGTTCCTTTCTTTTCTATTTTATTGTCATTTATAGCCGGGGGTCCAGATTGGAAGGACAGGATGAGCTTTTGAGCTTTCGAGCAGGACTCGAGGCGGAACGGTTTGGCGTGTACGAGGTAGTACAATATTTGAGATCAAGTTGGTGTCGTTTTGTATGTATATATATTGTAGATGTTCTGAACTGTTTTTGTGTAATATGTGTTAAAAATTGGGTGACCAGAAGTCTTGTTTCTCATTTTTTTTTTCATTAGTTTATTTTAAAATCGCGTTCCGGGTTTTATGTAAATTCGGGGCGTGACACTCTTGTTTGAACTTAAACGTGCCAACCGATAGGTTGTTCCCCATAGATTTTGATAAGAACCAACTTAGATTTGTCACCTGTGCGTAAAGAAAAAAAAAAGGCATACATAATCTACTACACCCTTTCTGTTCAAGAGCAATTGACCAAGTAAACAAAACAAAAAAAGACATATATATTGAACAAGTAAATTACAAGACAATACATAAACTACAAATTAACTCATTCTATTACTACATTCAACCTCTTTACATCTCATTTTCATCGTCTTCTCTACACACTTTCTACAACGAGCTTACATAAATTTCGAAAATTACATTGACTAGCTATGCGCAGAAAATACAGAAAATTAAAGTATACAATGATAACATTCTTCCTATTCAAGAACAAGTAAACAGAGAAAAGGGCAGATACACTGAGCAAGTACAATAGGATACAAAGACATAAACTACATACTCATTCTATTACTACATTCTGACTCCTATATATACTGGCTATACAACTCATTTTCATAGTCTTCCTGAGAGAGCTTTTTAGAGAATACCTTGTATAACATTTCGTTAAATATATGCCCAAGGAAAATCCAAACAAAACTGGGGTTCCGCTTTTTTGATTCTATGGCCTGCAAAACTAGAAGTTTTAAGCTGAAAGAACACAAGTTTTTTCCTCAATCAAAATGTTGAACCAAACGAGCCTTAAACTGGAACCAATCATTCGGGTCGTCATATAAAAATATTCCCATCACCTGCTTGTGAAGTGATACCCGGTGAACTAATTGATATCCAAAGCAAAGATATTGTAATCGAAACAAGCCCTGCCCAAACATAAATAATAGTGGGTACTCTCCCTCTCCGCCCCATCAACCCTTTCGCAAATGGATACATGTGAGCCAACACCCAAAAGCTAAAAAAAGCTCCACCGAAAAGCTTACTCCATTGCGGGATCACGCTATACACTGTCCTCGCACAACCGATAATTAATGCGACTAAATTAACAATAATGATGGTCAGTGGTACTAGAAAAAGACTCGTCCACTTGACTAAGTATAGCTCGGCGTAAACATCGTCCTCGTCCTCTCCTGTGGATTTCGAGGTGAGCTTGAACGAGATCTCGATACCTGTTGGAGAATAACATAATTTTAGAGAAGAGTGTTACAACTGATAGCTAGAGCTTTCATAGGAGTGGCAACTTAGGCCTTGTTTTGACTTTAGTTCTTTAAGCTCATTATTTTTTTTGTTTCTTTTGCTTGAAAGATGGTCAACATTTGGCTAGTCAGCTTAAAATCTGATGTTTTTTTAGTTTTAAGCTTTGAAAAGATGGAAGCTTATTGAATGAGGCCAACTCACATATCAACCTGAAAAATCCAGCATAATTTCTTAAAAGCTAGTACAACCAAGTAAATCCTTAATATATGGTACCAATGCCCAAGTCATGGGTGAGAGAATTTCTTCGAAACTACAAGTGTTTTCGCTAACATTGGTTTGATTTCCAATGAGCCAGGTGTTTATTTGACAGAAAGATTTAAAAAACAGTTTAGTATAAATAAGTACAATGTTTCTCCTTCTAAGAGCTTCTTAATCCTAAAGAAACCAAACCCCAAATTCTCAACTGGATCAATTCTACTAATTATAACGACCAATTGAACCCATCTCTGTAATCCTTGAGACCCGTCGACAT
This sequence comes from Primula veris, assembly GCA_963682055.1. Lineage (NCBI taxonomy): Eukaryota > Viridiplantae > Streptophyta > Magnoliopsida > Ericales > Primulaceae > Primula > Primula veris. The sequence goes on along the minus strand of OY821743.1, from coordinate 23,552,535 downwards.
ACCTAGCCAGCTCGTGACCTGAGCTCACCCTCACGTGCCGCCACGTGCGGCTAGACCGCAGGCGCATGGACCTACGTGCCGTCTGTTAGCGACGGTCTGTTGTCGAATCTGATCACCAGCCCTTCTCCGGCCTTCGTTGACGCTCGTATCACTCTTATATGCAATTTTCTGGTTATCTTTTCAAATTACTTGATAATTTTGTTGGTTTTTAATTTTGATTTCCTCATGGTTTAAGTATAAACTGGGTTTACAATTGATCTTCTATACTTGTTTGGTTCATCCATAATTGTTTCTTGATTTGCTAGTGACTAGTTTTGGTCAAGTCTGGTTGTTTATCGGAAGTTGTTTATTGGAAATTTGAGTATCTGTTTGTTTATTGTTCGTTCGTGTTATGGGTGAACCAACAAGTACTGTGGTTAAATCTAGTGATGGTCCTCGTTCTATCACTTCTGTCAAGTTGAATGGGGTTAATTATTTATCTTGGGCTCATGCGGTAAAACTTTTTCTTCGTGGTGAAAAGAAACTAAAATATGTTACTGATCCGCCTCCTAGTACTACTTCTGATGATTGGAATTGTGACGATGCTAAAGTCATGGGATGGTTGTGGCACAGTGTAGAACCGCATATTGCCGATACAGTTGCTTTTTGTGATAGTTCTAAGAAGATATGGGATTCTTTAGCTGAGTCGTTTGCGCAGAAAAGTAATATTTTTCGTGTTTATGAGATATACGAGAATTTTTTTACTATGAAACAGAACGGTCAGCCTCTATCTAAGTATTATGGAGAAATGAAAAGTTTATGGGACCAATTACTACAACATCGCCCTCTTACTACCGATTTGACTCAGCTTAAAAGGAAGTGGGAAGACTTTATTGTTGCATCTTTACTTGCGGGACTTGACTCTAATCGCCACGGCTATAAGGACCAGATTCTTGTTGGTGAGACTTTGCCTACTGCATATGCTGCTTATCAAAAGTTATCATGGTCATCACTGGGTAGATCTAGTTCCGAACAAATTTCTCATGATGCTACTGTCGAAGCTTCAGCTTTAGTTGCTAATCGAGGTGGTCGGGGTAATTTTTGTGGTGATTTTAGAGATGGTCGTGCTGACTTTCGTGGTGGTTCTAGAGGTGGTCGTACTGGTCGTGCTCCTCCTACTGATTTTCGAGGGGGGCGGGGGGGTCGATCACTTGCTCGTGGTGATAGAAGATGTGATTATTGTGGGGTTACTAATCACACTGAGCCTTTTTCTCTAGGCACTTCGTTCGTCTAATCCTTCTCATCCTACAGCTACATTAGCTGACTCAGGTAATGTTGCATGTGTTGCTTCATCATCAACCTCTTTGCTTATAGACTCAGGTGCTAACTCTCATATGTCAGGTAAACCATCACTCTTTTCTGATTTAGCTTCTATTGATCATCATATTATTTTAGTTGACAGTTCCTCTTGCCCTGTTGTCAGGAAAGGGATAATTCATCCTCATAATTCTTTATCGTTGCCTCATAGCCTTTATGTGCCGAATTTCCCATTTAATCTGGTGTCTATTAGTTAATTGACTAAATCTTTAAATTGCTCAGTAACATTTTCTCCCGACTCTTGTGTCTTCCAGGACCTCAAAACGAAGGAGACGATTGGTTTGAGGCATGAGAAAGATGGACTTTATTACTTCGATACTGAAAGTTGTGTCTCCCCATCTTCATCAGCGTTGAGTGCTACTGTGTCTCCTTTGCAGTGGCATTTTCGTCTTGGTCATCCATCCCTGGCCAAACTCAAATTAGCCATTCCAACTTTGCGTCATCTGTCTACTTTAGAGTGCAATGCGCGTCAGCTAGGCAAGCATCATCGTATTTCATTTCCGAGTTGTGGTTTTATTAGGACTACATAGCCTTTTGATCTTGTTTATTCAGACATGTCCTTCGCATGTTTCTACTCACAATGATTTCCAGTATTTTGTTATTTTTGTGAATATTTTTCTCGTATGACTTGGTTATTTTTAATGAAGAAACAATCTGAACTTCCCTTAATTGTTTCCCGCTTTTATAATGAAATTTGCACTCAGTCTGATAAGCGTATCAAAATTTTCCGATTTGGTAATGCTTTAAAATATGTTCAATCTGTTATGGACATTTTTTGTTCTGATCGTGGGATTATTCATCAGACTAGTTGCGCTGGCACGTCACAACAAAATGGTTTTGCCGATCGTAAACATAGACATTTATTAGATGTTGCTCGTACATTATTATTCAACATGCATGTTCCAAATAATTTTTGGGGGATGCGGTGTTGACTGCATGCCACTTTATTAATCGTACGCCTTCTATTATTTTGAGTAGTCGTACTCCATTTTCTATACTTTATCCTAATATCGATCATTTTTCTGTGACGCCTCGTATTTTAGGATGCGTGGTATTTTCTCATATTCTTGATCCATGCCAGGACAAGCTTTCTCCCTGTTCTCAAAAGCGTGTCTTTCTTGGGTATTCTCGAACTCAAAAAGTTTATCGTTGTTATCACCCCAGTCTCACATATACTTTGTTAGTGCTGATGTTACCTTTTTCGAGTCCACCTCGTTTTTTTCTGATATGGGAAACCTACTCACTCCGGACATTATATTGAGTACTGATTTTGGAGTTTTTGTATCCTCCGTCTCGAAGCCATAATGAGTCTCTTCCATTACCCATGCCTATTCCCGTCACTCCACCTTCCGCAAAATCCGTACAAGGCTATCGAAGATCTAATTCTCGTAAAGTTATCTCTCTTGATCCGACCACGACATCTTCTCCACTTGAGGCTCCTATGGATCCTCCCTCCTCATCTAGCTCTGATGATCTGCCTATTGTTTTACGATGGGATAAGTGTACATGTACTATGCAACCCATTTCTAATTTCGTTTCATATCATCGTACGTCTTCTTGTATCCATTCCTTCGTTTGTGCCTTGTCTTCTGTTTCTATTCCAGCATCGTATAAAGATGCGCTTTCTATGCCTGGATGGAAGCATGCTATGGATGAGGAAATGAGAGCACTTCATGAAAACAAGACTTGGGAGCTTACGACGTTACCACATGAAAAAAAATATGTTGGTTGTCATTGGGTTTATACAATTAAATATCAGCCAGTGGTTTTATTGAGCGGGTGAAAGCTCGTCCAGTAGCTGAAGGTTACACCCAAACTTATGGTGTTGACTATATGGAGACTTTTTCCCCAGTTGCTCACCTTAATTTTGTTCGTATTCTTATTTCGGTCGCGGTCAGTCGCTTTTGGCCTATATATCAACTTGATATTAAAAATGTCTTTCTACATGGGGAACTTCAGGAAGAAGTTTATATGGTCCAACCACCTGTTTATATTACTCCTGGCACTGAGAATCTTGTTTGTCGCCTTAATCATGCTTTGTATGGCTTAAAGCAATCTCCCCGTACATGATTTGATCATTTTAGTGTTGTAGTTATTAACTATGGTTTTTATCGATCTTCTTCGGATCATTCTGTCTTCATTCGTTGGAAAATTGGTGAAGTTATAATTCTTATTGTGTCTGTTGATGACTTTATTATTTCTGGAGATGATGTTACCGGCATTGTTGACCTGAAACGCCATTTAGCACATAAATTTCATACTAAGGACTTATGTGCACTTCGATATTTTCTTGTGATTGAAGTTACACATTCTACGAAAGGGTTGTCCCTTTCTCAAAGAAAATATGTGTTGGATCTTTTATGTGAGACTGGTTTGCTAGGTTCTCGTCCGGTGGATACACCAATGGATTCCTCTATTAGACTTGCTACAGATACAGGTGACCTGTTTCCTGATGTTAGTCATTATCGTCGTCTTGTCGGCAAGTTAATTTAACTTACTGTCACTCGTCCCGATATCACTTATGTTGTGGGTATCGTTAGTAAGTGCATGCATGCCCCTCGATATCCACATTTTGAGGTTGTTTGTCGTATGTTACGTTATCTTAAAGGTGCTCCTCGTCGTGGTTTGTTTTATCGTCCATCTTCCTCATTGACTATTACTGGTTTTAGTGATGCTGATTGGGTCGGGGATACTTCTGATAGGCGTTTGACCTCTGGTTATTGTACTTTTAGCGGTCCTAATCTCATTACATGGCGAAGTAAAATGCAACATGTTGTTGCTCGATCTAGTGCGGAGGCGGAATACCGTGCTATGGCTCACACGGCTTTTGAGATGATATGGGTTCGATCTTTTCTGCGTGACCTTGGTGTGAAAGTTTGTAATCCGATGTCGATGTTTTGTGATAATCAAATTGCTATCTTTATTGCTAATAATTGGGTATTTCATGAGCGAACAAATCATATAGAGGTTGATTGCCATTTCATTCGCGACTTAATAATACGGAAAGAGATTAATACACCGTATGTGAGATCTAATTTCCAGTTGGGAGATATTTTGACCAAATCTCTATCGCGATCTTCTTTCCAGGACATGTGTTCCAAGCTGGGCATATTTGATATTGTATGTTCCAGAGGGGTGTTAGAGTTGATATTAAACTAGTTAGACTTTGAGATTTATTTTGTATTTCTAATTATGTTGAGTACCTTTCTTGTAATTCACTTTTGATATAAATAATAATTTATTGTGTGTGAAGGGTTAACACCCTAAACACAGTTTCTCTTCTAACTAAGCAAATACGCCGGATTTATGAATTTCAAATTATAGTTACGTTCATCCAGCCAGAATCTTTCAGCTTTTTCAGGTTAAATTCTTAAAAAGATTTGCTTTAAATTGGTCAAACCAATTGTAGTCCAGCTTTAAGAGAAGGAACAAAAAGAAGCTCAAAAGCTACAACCCATACAAGGCTTTTGTGAAATAGATAATTTAAAAGTACCTGCGACGACTTTGAGAAGGCCTTGAATAACCGCGACTAAATGAGCACTTGTTCCACCAATGACCCAAAACTGCTCGTTCCTCCACCACTCCTCCAGGGCGATCCCCGACCACTTCACTTCGAGGAGAGAGAGTAGACAGAGACAAATAGTAATCGTCAAAAGATATATCAAAAAACCTATGTTGACGTTTTGTACAATGAACTGTCCTGAGAAGAGTGATAAGGCCGGGAGAAAACAATATACAACAAGAAAAAGAGAGGTAAAAGGGTAAACGCCGACGTTGAAATAAGCGACTCGTTGAAGAAATTTTAGACGACGTGTGCCTAGGATAGGGTTGTTTCGGGAGAAGAAAATTTCGACGGATCCCGTGGCCCAGCGGAGGACCTGCTCACATGGTAAATACTAATTTATCATTAACAGATGACTGAAAAAAGATTTATTTTTTATTTGTAATTTTTCTTTGTCAAAAGAAAGTACTCGTACTGTTGAAATTAATAAATTGTTTTGTTTTATTATTTGACTTTTATGATTTTTAAGTTATGAACCTTTTGAGATGCAATGTAATGAAAATAAGCATAACTTTCATTTTTATTTAGACTAGTATAAACATGTGCAACTTCTCGCTTTTAAAAACCATTTTGATTGGTTTTTCCGTCCTTTTACTTTGTGAGTTTTTATATTTGTCAGTTGTTTTTTACTTTGTGAGTTTTTATAAAAGGCTTGTTCCCTTTTTACTTTGTGGGTTTTATATTTATGAGTTGTTTTTTTCGTCCTTTTATTCACTACAGTGGTACCAGAGTCAACGGTTTCAAAATGGCTGATGGAATGACCCTTTTTATCCTCATGCTCAATAAGTGATTTTACAATAATTGTAGCATTAAAATGAAAGTGTTCCTTGGTTCCTAAGACATGTGGGAAACTATCGAAACTGGGTATAATGAACCCGTGGAAGGCGCCACTCTAACCCAAGCTCAATGGGATGCGGCGAAAGATTTGAAGAAAAAGGATCGGAAGGCTCTCACTATCATCCATCAAGTGTTGGATGAAAGTATGTTTCAAAATGTGTCATGTGCAACCACGAGTAAAAAAGCATGGGATATCTTGGAAAACTTTTTTAAAGGAGTTGACAAGATGAAAAAAGTTTGGCTCCAAATCTTGCGTGGTGATTTGAGACTTTACATATGAAAGTTTCCGAATTGATCGATGATTATGTTTCATGTGTTGAAACAGTTGCAAATCAAATGAACATGCGGTGCAAATTTAGATGACACTCGTATTGTCAACAAAATTCTACGATCTTTAGATTTCAAATGGGATTATATTGTTGTCGCTATAGAGTAATCTAAAAAGTAGAATCTATGACGGTGGATCAACTATTGAGATCGTTTCAAGCTCATGAAGACAAACTCAACAAAAGAGTTGTTAAAGAAGAGTTGTTAAAGAAGAGTCGCTCGAACAAGCTCTCCAAACAAAGTTTACAATGAACGAGAAGAATTTTGGCAAGCCGAAAAGACAACGAGGATGTTGAGGTCAAAATTATGGTCGTGGTGGTTACAACTCTTTCGAAAAAGAAGAGATGAGACAAAACTCTTATCCAACGAGAGGCCGTGGAAGATTGAGAAATTATAATGGAAACCCGATATTATGATAATTTCCAAATTAAATGTTATAATTGTTAAAATTTTGGGCATTACGATTTCGAGTGTAGATTGGGTAATAATAAAATCGAGGAAATGGCTAATTTTGCTAAACAAAAATGTAGAACGTTTTACACTTTTATTTGCGCATAGTGAAAATAAAAATGGAGAAAATACTACTTGGTATTTAGATACGGGGGCTAGCAACCATATGCGTTGTAATAAAAATATGTTTACCGAAATTGATGAAACGGTAAATTGAGATATTTATTTTGGTGATAAATCTAAAATTCCGGTGAAAAGAAAGGGAAAGGTTTAAATCCAATTGAAAATTGGAGAAAATGATTTTATCTCGAATGTTTATTATGTGCCAAATATAAAATATAATATCTTGAGTTTGGGACAACTTTTGAAAAAGTGATATGATATTCATTGGAAAAATCTTAATATTTTATTAAGTGATAAAAATGGAAATTTAGTTGCAAAAGTCCTGAAGTCGAAAAATATAATGTTTTTTTTGTATATTCAAAATGGTGGAGCTAAATGTTTGAAAAGGTAAAGAAAAATCGTGACTTTGGCGTTTGAGATTTGATCACCTTAATTTTGGTGGATTGAAATTGTTCAGTGGTAAAAATATGATGAAAGGTTTATCTCGATCATGTTGATGAAATTTGTGAGGCATGTTTATTTGGAAAACAACCGATGAAAATTTTTCCAAAAGAAGCAACTACAAGGGTTAAGAAACCATTGAAAATTGTTAATACGGATATTTGTGGTTCTATTAAACCAAGTTCTCTCGGAAAAATTAACTATTTTGCTCTTTTTATTGATGATTTATTCGAAATACTTGGGCTTATTTTTTGAAACAAAAATTCGATTTTTTGATGCTTTTCAAAAATTTAAAGCTCATGTTGAAAATGAAAGCAGCACAAAATAAATTCTATGAGATCGGATCGAGTAGGAGAATTTCTCTCAAATGATTTTGAAAAATATTGCGAAAAAAATGGAAATTTTCATCCTTTGACGGTTCCTTATACCCCACAACAAAACGGGGTTTTTGAAAAAAAAACCGATCTCTTTTAAATATGGCTCGTAACATGCTTAAAAGTAAAAATATTACAAAAGAGTTTTGGGTCGAGGCCGTGGATAGTGCGGTTTATTTATCGAACCGTTTTCCTTCCCGGAGTGTTTGGGGGTAAAACTCCCGAGGAAGCATGGAGCGAAAGAAAATCGGTTATTTATCACTTGTGAGTTTTTGAAAGTATTCAGTATGCTCATGTTCCGGATCAAAAAAGGTCCAAACTATACGGCAAAAGCGAATTTTTTTTATTTATCAGTTACGACTCGAGGGCGAAAGGCTATAAATTATATAATCCGAAAAATGAAAAATTTGTTGTTAATCAAGATGTTGAGCTCGATGAAGAGGAAACATGTGATTGACACAAAACGAAAGACGACTACGATTTTTCTTTTATTATAGCGACGAAAAAGAAGAGCAAGTCGAAATAGAAGAAAAACTCGCTACTCCACCTCTATCACAACAATCAGAAGGCCAACTACTATCACCGATTAACGAAAGTTCTAGTGAAAGAGCACCGCGTTCCCGCACTATGCAAGAGTTATATGATGTAACGGAAAATATTGATAATATTACTCTTTTTGTCTTTCTGCGGGGTGTGAACCGATAGGTTATAGAGAGGCGATGGAAAATAAAAATTGGAGAAATTTTATGGATGAGAAAATGGACTCGATAATAAAAAATCATACATGTGAGTTGACGGATTTACCGAAATGGCACAAAGCTATTAGCGATAAATGGGTTTATAAAGAAAAAAAGAATGCAAAAGGAGAAATCGAAAAATATAAAGCAAGGTTGGTCGCAAAAGGATACCACCAAATGGTCAGCATCGATTTTGATGAGGTATTTGCTCTCGTAGCTCGTCGATAAACTATTATATTTTTAATTTGTTTGGCCGCCCAAAATAATTGGAAAATAAACCAAATGGATGTGAAATCGACATTTTTAAATGGAAATTTAGAAGAAGAAGTTTATTTGCAACAACTACCGGGTTATGAAATCTAAGGGTTTGAAAATAAAGTTTTAAAATTGAAAAAAGTGATTTATGGTTTGAAACAAGTCTCGAGAGTTTGGAATACTATAATTGATAAGTATTTCCAAGTAAATAATTTTACAAGATGTCCCCATGAGCATTCTTTTTATGTGAAAATGGATAAAAATGGTAATGTGTTGATTGTTTGCCTATATGTTGATGATTTGATTTTTGTGGAAAATAATCCGGAGTTATTTGAGAATTTTAAAAGGGTAATGAGTGTGAATTTGAAATGATGTATATTGGGTTTATGTCGTATTATCTTGGTATTGAGGTTAAATAAAATGAAAACGAAATTTTTATTTCGTAAGAACGGTATGCAAAAAATATCCATAATAAGTTTAATATGGATGGGTGTAAGCCGATAAATACTCCGGTAGATTGTGCTACAAAGTTGTCGAAATATTTCGAAGATGAAAGTGTGGATCCAACATTTTTTAAGAGTCTTGTTGGAAGCTTGCGATATTTAACTATTACTCGACCGGATATTTTATATGGAGTTGGTCTTATTAGCCGTTATATGTAAGCTCCAATTTTGTCGTATTGGAAAGCCGTGAAATGTACGGTTGATTTTGGATTAAATTACTGATTGTCTAATAATTTGGAGTTGATTGGCTATAATGATAGCGACTGGGGGTGATATTGATGATCGTAAAAGTATAAGTGGCTTTGTTTTTTATATGAGAGATACGGTTTTTATTTGGACTTTGAAAAGACAACTAATTGTGACACTATCAACATGAGAAGTCGAATATGTTGACGCTAATTCTTGTATTTCTCATGTTATTTGACTAGAACGAATTGGTGATGCCACAAAATAAAGCGACGAAAATATATGTTGATAATAAGTCCGCAATTGCTCTAGCAAAAAAACCCGTGTTCCAAGACCGAATTAAGCATATCGATACGCGCTATCATTTTATTCGGGAGTGCATTGAAAGAAGGGATGTCGAAGTGAAGTAAACAAAATCACAAGATCAGGTTGCGGATACTTTCGAAGATTGAGGAGTTTGCTTGGAGTTTCCAAACAAGTTTAGGAGGGAGTGTTGAAATTAATAAATTGTTTTGTTTTATTATTTAACTTTTATGATTTTTAACTTTTTTAAGTTACGAACCTTTTGAGATGCATAAATTAAGACTTTTCATTTTTATCTAGAATACTATAAATATGTGCTACTTCTCCCTTCTCTCTTTTGAAAACTACCAAATAAGAGTGTGTGATAAAAAAACTTGTTCCCTTTTTAGTTTGTTAGTTTTTATATTTGTGAGTTGTTTTTTCCGTACTTTTATTCACTACACGTACAAGTTAGTGAACCAACTAGTTCACATATCGGAATTGGTTAAGGTTAAAAAAAGTGACTAAGAAATGAGTTATTACTCAAATGAACTTTTTCAGTGCGAGTTTCAAAAGCAAACAATTTTCCAAAGTGGAATAGTTAATTTTAGGCAAACGACTAAACAGATGATTTCTTCCTAAGTTTTGTAATCTTTTAGCAAGGAAAATCATCAGATAGTTATCTTGTGCAACTTTCGTATGAAAATGATTAATATTACAAACTAATGACAACACAAATGATTTTAGTTTCTTTATTTGAAAAGTTTTCTGAGCGAATGGAACTCATCAAAAGAGATCTCCCTCTACAAGTTCCAGAAGCAGATACTTTTTGAATCTGAAATGGTTTTTCTAGAAAACGTGTTTCCTGGTAACTTGAGTTTGTTTGGTGGCAAATTTATAGCAAATAAGCTGGAACTTTTTGGAATCAGAGGAAAATTAGATTCACCACTTCATCCAGATTAAAGCTTCTAGCTGTTTAGGCCAGAAGTTTCAAAGAAGCTCAGACTTAAGCTGGTCAAGCAAATGTCGTTAAGTTTCAAGCTTTTAAAAAGAAAACATAGCTTAAAAGCCACAGCCAAACAAGGCCTACATGACAGTTCGGCTTTTTAGACAAGTAACTAAAACTCGACCTGATGGAGACGGTCAGTCAGGTTGATTGGGGCAGTGCCTCGGAAAGCATCTCTTTTTGTGATGCAGTACACGGATCGCCACCCACGGTTGTGCATTCTGTAGCCTGTGACCACATCTTCAGTAACAGACCCATAAATCCAACCAACTCTGCCACCCCATTCGGTCTTGTCCTCATACCTAAACATATACAGATTAGTCATTTTGGGGTGAATCGAAAGCATACTAGTAAAAATGATAATTTATTACTTAGCATTTTAGGTTTTCTTGTAGTACGGATATTTAGAAGAAACCATCTTACTGTACTTAGTTTTGGAAGAGATGGTTTTATGGAAAATATTTCCCAAGTGAGAGGGTTTCCTGATAACCATGTCACGGTCTAGCTAATAACTTAGTACTCAAAAATCATAGTATTTGCAGATGGTTTTGCAATTCAGTATCATTGTATCAAACTATCATATAAAGCTACATGTTGAAGATTTGTTTATGATGCTGCTTGTAATCACAGTAGCCTCCTTTTACTATATAACACCATTTAGCTTTAGCTTTTTTATTCTTTTTTCACCTCTTTCTAAAAGAGATGGAGCCTCGTAACAAATTGAGCCAAAATTTCTTTATAAACAAGTTTGTTTCCTAAGCTCCTGGAAACCATTGCTCGTTTTAAAATCAGATTTTTGTTTATCTTATGTATAAGTCAGACGTATCACTTTTTTTTTTGGTCATCAGACGTATCACTTGACCAGCTAAATAAAGCTAGTTTTCAATTTCCTGGGCTGGAAAAACTAGAAGAACAAGCTGTGTACCCATATTTTGTCTCGAACTCACATAACCCAAGTAGCTATCTTAAAACTAGCAGTCCATTAAATCTAACATATGACAGATAACCGGCCTCAAATTCTTTGTGTAAATTTGTTGTTATGGCCTCAAAAAGGTAAAAGATCTAAGTGGAACAAACCCAAATTTTGCTATCAGGCTCTAAAATACTATTCTCTTTGTTCCATATTAAGTACTTGTCAACTCTGAAAATACGAATTTCTTACGATGGAACCGAAATGACAATTTGGAAAGGATAATCATGTACCCAATTGGTTTCTCTAGTTTGTCATTTGGGCAATTTAAGAGTAGTTACTTCCAATCTTCTCATCAAATAAGCCTTATTATATGCAACCCTATAATATAAGAAAATAACTAACATACCAGCAAGAGATAACAGCAATAGCCTCCGCAACCGTAGGAGCATCAAGTGGGGCACGTGGAATGAGCAGAGCCCCAGGCGGCCTTCCATTCTTAACCGAAACATGATCAGCCAAAGGCCGACCTTGAAATTCAGCAACTGCTATAGACTCAACAAACAAAGCCGAGTTTCCAAACCGCTTAGGCATAGCCAGGTCAGAGTGAGCTCTCAGTGGCTGCGTATCGGATTCTTCATCAGTTCGTATGTTAACATGAGTTTCTCGGATCATAGATTTGCTTTGACCAAAAATGCCTAAATACTCGCGTGGACGTGGCGGGTTGAATCCATAGAGGGCGTATCTACGGAACATGCAACCAGTTCCTACGTATACCGGACCTTGTAGACCGTCAAGGGCTCTCATGTTCCCTGTTTGTGCATTAAAAAAAGACAGAAACTTTGTTTAGGAAAAGGAGAAAAAGGAGTTGGTTACTGTTTTACGGATTTTCTGTTTCAACTTCTAAATTCAGCCTTTTTTTCTTAACAGTTGTAGATTAAGTTGCAGCTATTAAGCTTATTTTCTTTCTTTCAGCTTAAAAGTGAGTTTCTATGTTTTATGGCCTGAAAAAAACAATAATTTTGGAGCTTGATGAACCCATGTTTTCTCAAACTCAAAAATTGAAGCTTATTTGCTTAAATTTGAAACTAAACAAGACATATATTTAGTTGGCCAGCTTGAAAGATGGGTTTTTTCAGTTTCGTGATTTGAAAAAGCTAGCAGTTTAAGCTGAACGAATCAAGCTACTTTTATAATCTCAGATAAGCAAACTTATCTGATTACAAGCTCTGAACAGAAAAGTCTGTACTGTGCTGGGTGCTTATAAGTTATAAACTACTTTTAAGAGTTAAGATATTTCGAATCCTTGCTTTAGGCAAACCTTGCCATTAATTTCAACAACAACAACATACCTTTGATCAGTAAATGGAAAAGAGAAGCACTAGATAGCTTTCTGCTTGTTTTGTGGCGAATTTTAAGCTTTTTTTGCTTATAAGTTGTACATCATTTAAATGCCCAGCTTAAAAGCGGATCTTATTATTTTTGGCTATCTGCCATGAAAGCAAGAAACTCAAACTAAAACATTACAAAAAAAACAAAAAATCTTAAATCGAATAAATCTGCATATTTTCATAGTAGTTATAGCCGGGAAAAACGTTAGCGATGGGTGATTATCAGCAACTTCTTAAGAAAATTCAAATCCTCACGACAGTACCAAAAATAAAATGAGCTTTTACACTTTACAAATAAACTTACCATCAAAAAAGACGGTATTGTGATTAGCATATCTATCTGAGGGATCGATCCCTTCGAATCTTTGCGGGAACTGTATATAGCAAATACGGTCACCACCTCGGTCCATCATAAAGCACATTCCTTCTAATAAGGCCTTAGAATTATAAATATAATGGTCACAGTCCAAGTTCAGTATAAAAGGACCATTCGACAACACCGCCGAAGCTCTCACCAGTGCGTTCATAGCGCCCGCCTTCTTGTTGTGGTCATAGCCGGGACGCTTCTCTCGTGATACATATGCAAACATTGGAACTCTTATGTCGATACCGCTAAAATCTAGTTTTTTCTCATCTGGTTGACCCATTACAGGGTCGTTTTCGGGAACCTTACTCATCACCTGGGTACGAGAATGATTAAAATAATTGAATTCAAGCATACAAATTACAAACACTAAAGAGATACTCATATGAGGTCTCTTTCTGTTACTTGTACAAAGACCTCATACGAGTATCCTCGAGACTAATTTTATAATAAATGAAAAGAGAACTTGTAGAGATAATCTATTGCCTTAAACCTTCTCGGCTATTTTAAATTTTCTGAAGAATATGATAAAAAATGAAAAGCAAACTTGTAGAGATGGCTATTGCATTAAACTTTCTACAAACACTGAACTTATAAATTTTTCAGTAAAAAATAAGAAAAATGAGCTGGCAGAGATAGTTTACCGACTTAAATCTTCTCCAAACGCTAAAATCATAGTTTTCCCCTAATCATTTTCAAAAATATAAAAAATGTAATGATAGAGATAATATAACCCAGTTGACCTTACTGCAAATGCTTGAATTATCAAGTTCTTGACGAGCTTTATGATTAATGAAAAATCGAACTTGAACAGATAGTTTATAACATTAGACCTTCTCCACAAGCAACAAACATCATTTCCAATGACTTTTAAATTCAGTGCCTGTTCTTGAGGCAGGCCTGAAAGCCTTGAGTAATAATATACAACACATAACTAACATCGTATACCTGAAGAATACCAGCATGATCTCCCTTGGAATGATCGGCTGTCGAAGAGAACCAAGTACCCGTCCAGTGAGTCCCATCAGCCATCCAAGTTGCCTTAGCGGCCTTTATTTCCTGATCATCTGGCGGTGGCACACCACCGTTTCTCTCTCTAGCCTCCCTTTTTGCTTGCAAGTCCTCCTTGGAGTTATACGACTCAGAACGCTTACGTATAACATCTGGCAACCCGTTAATCCTGACCTTGAACTCGTCATACTCTCTCTTGATCCAACGCCTGTCCTTTACGAAATCGTGACGCTTCTTGTTCTTGGTTTTGTCTGTTTTTGTATTGAAGTAACTGTCAGGGTTTCTAGGCTCGATATTGTGTTTCCGACAAAAAGGCACCCAAACCTGTTACATGATCAGTGGAAGAACAACAAAATTTTGCTCATGCTTAATAAACACTTTCAAAGTCCATTATTCTAGACTATATGTAGATATGGTACCATGAGTTCTTTTACAAGTATGTGCAATAAAATCCAGTGATTTGGGCCAGTGGCGGAGCCAGAAATTCTACTCAGCGGGGGCGGAGTACAATGAAACTTAAAAAATTAAGGGCGACATAAAACATATATTATTTTCACAAGTTTCCATTTCAATTGACGAAATTCATCGACTTTTTAAACTAAACATTGATATCATCATTCGATATAATGCTTTGTAAAAGAAAATTGTATACAACCAAGCTGGGAAAATAAGCTTTTGAAAAAGATTTCTCCGTTGCTAGAAGATATAATCATCTGTAGTAGTAGTGAAATCAAAATTATGTGACAATTCAAAGGAAAAAAAGACAGTAGAAAAGGTTTTTGCGTCCACAGGCGTGATGTATGTATGAAAATAGGCAAATTTCAATCCTTTTAGGAACAATAACCCCTTGTTTGATTATTAGAAAAAAAAACTTGTTAAAACCATTTACACTGTCAGCTTTATAAATTTGATCATAGTATGGCTATAACATATATAACTATAACTATTCCATTTTATATAATATTGGACTAATGACATTTCAGATTATAAGGACGTAAAACATATGGGCTAGATCAATTATTAACTTATAAAAAAAAAGGTGCAAATAGTAGTGCTTTTTATTTCACTATTGTTCAGTTGTTCATGTTAAGAGATTTGATGGAAATCATCCATTTACAACTTTAACCATAAAAATACATCAAGGAAAACAACTAGTATTTACTTATAACAGGAGTAAAATAGTAATTGCAAGTAAAAGTTGAGGGGGGTCAAGTGACCCTCCTAGACCTATACTGCCTCCGCCTCTGATTTGGGCACTGCTTGTTGATTATATTATGGATACCTATTTTCTGATGATGACACAACTAGCAATCAGTACCCAAATATACTAAAGTTGGGGGTATCCAAGACCACGAATAATAACCCTCATAGAAAACAGTATCATAATTTGTAAAAATAATCATCGAAACGGTGTTTTTTGTTTCGAGATCATGATTGAACTGTACCAGATTATTAGTCCTTTCAAGTTACTGGTCTAGTTCCTTTTCATATCTTTCCGTAACTAATTTTTTCCTACATTATCCCATCACTGGTTAATCCAGGATTCCAGAGTTTAATCCTGCATTTTTTAGAAAATATTTTGGACAACAAAATAGTCTAGGATAAGTATTTAAGGCCTCCTCTTGCAGCTTTTAACCTCAGTTTCCCCTCCATTAAATTTTAAATTAGATTTGTTTGATCAGTTTAAAAGTTCGTTTATTCATGGTCTTTAGCCTGAAAAAAAGATTTAAAAATATAAGCCAGATGGTCCCAGTTTATCCGGTCAAAAGTCAAAACCTGCAGCCAAACAATCCCATCACGAATATCACAAGAAAAGGATAAACCTAATTCTCGACGAACCTCAGCAAACTTAACAGCCTCAGCCATGGCCTCAAACGTAAGAATCGCTCCACCATCATCCGATATGTAAACAGACACTTTCTCAACAGGATAATCAACCGCCAAGATCGACAAAATGGTATTAGCAGTCACCAAGGGAGGCTCTTTCTCAGGATCAGCAGTGGAGATGAATACGTCCATACCTGGCAGATCCGACCGTCCATGTGGATTCCCTGGTGAAGGGGCCTCAAACTTGTCACGTAGTGCAGCGAGGTCTGTTTGGCGGTTTATTGGGTTTAGTTTCGGGAGTATGTCTAGGAGCCACGAGAAGGCGAACCAGGATTCACATACTATGGACATTCCCCATAGCCACATTGCGTCCGTGTTTGGATTAGTTATACGCCATCGGAGGAAGAGGACTAGTACGATTAGCCGGATTACCACCAGTATCCTGCCGAAATATGTTGGTAACTTTTCATTTAAATTGTAGAATTAGTTTACGGAGTAATATTCTACTTCTTGATAACGAAGGCTTTTGTTTGGTGGCATCTTTGAAGCAAAGAAGCTTGTTTTTTTCTGAGTTACAGAAGGGAGATGATCTAGGTTCATTAGCTTAACGGTCTAGATTTCTCAGGAAAAAAGTCTATAAATGCTAAGCTTTTAAGTAGGTCTACCAAATAGTTTGCTCAAAAGCTGCAACCGAACAAGGTTTATTCGGGTATTTTGGACGTCATTTGTCCACATAACCACATGATAGTCGGAAAACACACTATTAGGGTAATTTATATCAACCCTAAAAGCACGCCTTAGTAACAGCGGATATGAAATAAGAAGGTTCCCTTCAATGGAACTTTGTTGTTCAAGCGTAAATACAAGTGGTCTCCTTTCTGCTTTAACCTTGAATACGAAAGGTGATGCAAGACTAAGGTAAAACGGGCTAGTCTTATTGCGGCTTTGAAGCTCAAATTTGTAACTTTCTGTTTAAATGCTTGCTTACGTTTACGTCTTTTGGATAAATTTTAGTGAAGTTGATTGCAGGCTTAGAAGCCGGGTTTTATCTTTTGCATGAAATGTCTATTAAATTTAATAAATTAAACCAGTTTTTTTGTGAACCTAATATGCCTACTCATTACCTTAAAAGCTACACCCTCGCAAGGCCATAGTATATTATTAGTGTATCGAGTGTAAGACAAAATGTGTGCACCTGTAAGGTGTTAGAGATTTAGGGTATGATAATCCTGAATAACTTCGAAGAATCATGTTCGTACACTTTCCGAACAAAGTATTTCGACCCTATTATTGCCTGGGTTCACGAAATCTTTGTGGGGATAATTCTTGAAGAACAATCTGTTTCTGGCAAGGAGAATAGATTAGGAATGTAGAGAGAATTTTCTTATATGTTTCTGTCACCAAAACCGAGGCCAAATGACTTCTTATATAGGAGATCAATAACCGAAACTGAAAGCAAACAACTGTTCCGGAAAGGAAGCAACTGTTCCGGAAAGGAAGCAACTGTTCCGGAAAGGAAGCAACTGTTGGGAAAGGGTCCAACTATTCAAAATTTTCCGGAAAGGAAGCAACTGTTCCGGAAAGGAAGCAACTGTTGGGAAAGGGTCCAACTATTCAAAATTTTCCGGAAAGGAAGCAACTGTTCGGAAAAAATTTCGCTCGGGGCGCTGCCCCGCACCCCGCCCGCTGTCCTGGCAGCGGGACCCCAGCCAGGGACTCTCGCCCCTTGGACCCCGCCAGGGGCTCTGCCCCTAGGACCCCGCCAGGGGCTCTGCCCCTTGGAACCCCGTTTCAATTATTCATATTCAGTTATACGTTGGCTCGACGAGCGTGCACTCCGCACTTCCCTAACTCGTTTCCGAGTTTAACGCATTATTGCATCGCCCTATAATAAATCACATTACTACTAAAATACATTGATGATACTAAAATCACCAACATAAGGGCTAAGAATTCCTCCGGGAATCTTAACCTTCCTCGTAAGAGGTTTCCAAGGCTTAACCATCAAATCCGACATGCTCATCCCACTCGGATCATACGACTTCTCGTCCTCTTGCCAAAACGCGTTCCCAATCCCATACTTACCCTTCGTCTCAAACAACCACCGGTTATGATCAAAATCCCCCGTATGGCTCCTCAACAACATGGACGATTTATTATGATTCATGATGGATACCCTCCGGTCCATCTTACTCTGTCCAGTGCCAGACGGGCCTTTCTCAGGCCCGTCTGGCTTCCCTGGGTCAGACGAGTCATCTGGCCCGCCTGGCTGATTGTCTGGGGTAGGGGGCATCATAACCGTATAATTTATGAAATCACTTGAGCCACCTGACAAGCCCACATCATCGTCTCGGGACAGACTGGCGGTACGGCCGCTAGATGTCCGCCTAGCAAATTTCACTCCATGTGGTGGCCGGTCCGAGGATGAGGAGTTTGTATTTGAGGTAGACATACTAAATTACTAATATTTACTTGCACCTTTGTCCTTTTTAAGGGGGATTCAGGTGATTGTTACTATAATCTATATAATGATCATTACACAATCTCTCTTTTTAAGATTGTGCTTTTTAGGATTTTACAAATCGAGTGTGTAAATTTGTAAAATCTTTCAAATGAGGAAAACGGAGACAACAAAAATGAGATCGTTATAACGGTTGGTTGGAAATTTATTCGTGTTACAATAGAATAAAGCCCAAAAACTCTTAAGCCGGTCAACCAAAACTTGTAGAGCTTACTAGCCAAAAGAAAAAACACCACCAAGCAGGAACCAAACAGTTTTTTTTTTCTTTTAATAAATGAAAGGCAACTATAACTTGCCAGACCTACAAGCTAACGTCTGGTCTTCACTTTGCTACTGAAGTCTGTTTTATTACTATTATAGCTACGCACTAGAAATTTGGGTTGGAACTCGATGCCTTCGATAAGGAGCCCACATATTGAACTTCCGGTTGCTCTTTATTCAATCGAATTTACACTTGCGTAATATTACTCAGGGGAAATTAATTACTTGGATCAACAATAATTGACAAGTGTATGTCTTTACATAGCCAATTCTACAGTCAATTAAGCACCCTGCGACTAAGAAAATAGGTTGCAAAGAAAAAATAGGTTGACAATCTCCCCGTCGTCTTAGAGGTGCATCGTACTACACCTAGAAGAAGAATCTATGGAACTCCTTTTTAGCCTACCTTTTAGCATGAAGGCTGAAAACCCATTGAACTACAACAGCTCAATACAACACAGATACTTTTGGGGTGACGGAGAAATGACATGCTTCTTCGCCAAGATCCCCATGGCTTTGGAGTCGAAGCAAACCAAAGTAGTAATGATCTTCAGTAATCGTTTGAACTATCAAGTCCACAACACTTTTGAATTGATGCAAGATAAGTCATTTTAAACAAGGCAAGTATCGAACACTAGACAAGTCCTTTAAATAGGAAACGATCTCCAACCCAAAGAACTGTTTTTAATACCGATACATTCTCGGTAACCTCCTTAGAGCAACCGGATCAGGGTCCTTACACTCCTCCTCATATTTAATGTAAATCACTCATTTTTTTAACTTTAACATTACATTTTACTTAGATACAAAAATTCAGCTTTCTTATCATTTTTCTCATATTTTATTTTTACTAATTTAATATTATTTATCAATATTTATATCATCACTTTTAACCAACACATTTACCAAAAACCAATTAAGTAAGAGAGGCAAGGAGAAAAAAGTATATAAAATTTTTCAGGAAATAATTTGATTCCTTATAAACACGGATTATAAATACGGATAAAGAACTCATTACTTAGATTTAAGGTGTATCATGAGTAAACTGATTGCAACTCATTTTTTTACTAAATCTTTCTTATATTTGATGAATATGCACTTGCTCTTAGAGCAGTCACTGCTACTGCCTCATTACACTTCTTAGTGTATATTGTCAGAATACATATCAACTTTAAATGAAAATTGGTGTCCATCAGGTTCCCTTAACACAATCTCAAATAATATATATGATTTCTGAAAAGAAGAGAATCCAACACTGGCCTTATTCTCCTTCAATAATATATTTAGGTGGAAATTCCCAAACTTTGTGAATGGAAATGTTAGTATAAATCAAAACTCACAACTTGTTGGATGTAGAAGGAAAGACAACAAAAAATAGGGGGAATGTCAAAAAAAAAAAAAGTTTCAAACAAGCTCAAATATTTCAAAAAAATGTCACTCCAACTTCCATTTAACTGCTAATTTCTCTCCCCATAACTCTCTCCGCTTGTTTAAAAATCACCACAGTCACTCCAATTCTCTAGATTGTTCATACCATTTTTTTTTTTGGTATGTTTATGCATTTTCTTGTC
Source organism: Primula veris (assembly GCA_963682055.1). Classification (NCBI taxonomy): domain Eukaryota; kingdom Viridiplantae; phylum Streptophyta; class Magnoliopsida; order Ericales; family Primulaceae; genus Primula; species Primula veris. The sequence continues at coordinate 23,532,240 of OY821743.1, read as the reverse complement.
CTGTATATGCACGTATTTGGATTGTTTATACACTTTTTTTGATTGTATATATATTTTTCTACATTGTTTATCCACTTTTATGAATTGTGTTTAATTGCGTATGTATTTTTCGGGATTGTGTATGCACTTTTCTCGATTGAGTTTTTAAATTTTTTTAGAAAATAATTTTTTGTATGTTTTTAGAAAAAATATTTTTTCAATTTTTTTTTTTAATGATTTTAAGTTGAATTTGAGTAGGGATTGGCGGCGGTGGCGACAGGTCGTCGGAGCTCCAACGATTTCTCTGGAGTTTCGACGGACCACCACTCTCGCCGCCATAGATAAGTGGTGTGTTGAATTATAAACTCAAACTATATTTTTAATTTGAAATCGGGTGAAGTTAGAGTATGCAGGTTTTTAGATGATGAGAGAGAAAGTAACAACTAAATAAAATAAAATGTTTGGAGTATTGTTTTTTGGAATAATATTTGAAAATTAAGAGTTATTTGACATTTTCTTTACAAAATAAATAAAAATAAGGAAGTTTATACGGTAACTGTTTTTTTTTAATATAAAAATGTAAAGAGTGTTGCATAGAATTGACAGAAGACTCGTTTTTTCTTTAAGTAAATTGAAAAGAAAGCACAATGCTTGGTCATACAGTACACATTCACCAGATAGCAAATTCTTTATACATGATTGAAAATGGGTGGGTGGGATTAGGGCTGGGTTCGGTCCGATTCGGATCGATTGTTGGAAAAACTGAAACCGAAACCGAGCATAAATTTCGGTTCGGTTTTCGGTCTTTTTATTTTTTGGACCGAACCGAACCGGTTTGTTTCGGTCCGGTTTCGGTCTTTCGGTTTTTCTTCGGGTCTTTTCGGTTATTTTTCGGTTTTTCGGTATTATTCAGTCTTTTTCGAGTTTTTTCTGGTTTTTCGATTTTTTTGGGTCCGGTTTTATTATAAACCGAAACGAAAAAAATTCGATTTTTCGGTTTCGGTCTTTTTTGGTTCGGTTATCGGTTTGGTTTTTTCGGATTTTTGCCCGGCTCTGCGTGGGATTATGCACTTTGAGTGCTACAGAGTTTGAGGGCAAAGAGTATTACACCAACCAAATGATTGAAAATGGCTTGTCCCTCTTTTCACCAAGCAAAAATACAAAGAAACAAACAATGAAGCAAAGAAACATAGACATGCAATCTTTATCTTCCAAAATGAATTGACTGGAAATAAATAATACAACAAAAACTTGTTTTCAAACAAATTTTGAACTAAGAAAGGTTCAAAGAAACAACTGAAATCACTGGCAAAACTCGCCCACTGTAGCAATGCAAACACGAGCCAAGCTCACATGCTGACATATCCAGATAAACATTCTCATACCTATATAAGTCTCTGTAATGAGTTTTCAAACACAATTCATTTAAAGAAAAAAGCAACAATAGTCAATAGTTTACCCCAATTACAGGGTACTGTTCTCAATTTGCCTCGTCATTTTAAATTTATTTTGTATAACTGCAGGTGCACTACGCAATAGCTTTGGGGCGGAGCTCAAAGCCTTCAATAATGAGACCACACTTCCAATTGCCTCTATCCACTTCAAACAATCGAATCTCCACCAGGCGGTTATCATCTGGATTGACAAAAAACTCTCCTAGTTCCACCTCCGACCACTCCTCATTTCTCTGAACTGGAATTTTACAATCTTCTGGAAATGGCTCTGTTGGGTCCACGTCCAAGACAACAGTGGCGGTCATAATCTCATATCTGTTTTCATCTCCCATTTCATCGAGATATTTGATTGATACATTTATGGGTAGTGAATCGAAATCATAGCTCTCCGTTAACTTAAACACAAGAAATGCTACATACGCAGTTTTGTGAGATAAAATTCGGGTTTCTATCTTGCAATTAATCTCAAACCAACACACATTCAGAAGAATAGCAACTTCAGGAAATCTGCCCATTAGAAGAAAAAGTGTCGGCTCAATCTTTAATTAAAATAATGTTAAACCAAGGGTTCACGTCTAAAAGATCCAAAATATGTTTGTGCTATCAAAACCTCTTAATTTTAATTCCTTGAATTAGAATGACATTGTAGATCATACACTCAATTCTCATTGTGTACGAATCAAGAGTTCACAAGCATTACTGTATCCAACAATCTAGTTCTCTTTCTCTTTTTAAAAGGGGATCTCGTGCTTTCAGAATTCAGACCTACGTAACAAGACCAACGACAAACTAATTTCAGTAATTAGAGCAGAATTAGTGGCTACAGCTAGCAGTTATATTTATTTAAAACATAATAGTATTTATATTATTTTTGAAATAGTTTCCCCGTTTGGAAGTAGTAGTCGGTAGTGTTTCTGTTTTTGAGTATAAATAAATGTAGAAGGTTATTAGGATAGGATCCAAAAAATTATTGTATTTAACTTTCTCTTCCGAGAGTAGTTTCGGAGATTAGGCATCTCGAATCGGCTACCTTTGTACTTTATTAAAATATAATAATTCTGAGAACCAGTCCTCTAATTGTCTCATTACTTGAATAGATTACAATTTCGGTTCTGTTTTGTTCCATAAATTCAGTAATTGTGTTTGTTCATATGCAGTATCGTTACAATCTACCTCCATAAGCGACTCAAACCTGAAACCAGGTTATGGGTGCTTTTACCACTTACCTAACCCATTTCGTCTTAAAATACTAAATATTTATCTAGAATCTCTTTTGCAATGTAAAGTGAGAAAATAACTATAGTAACTCAAAATTTCTCCCAAGTCAGTTTATATCAGCCTATTTATACAAACACAAAATGAGCAAGTGTTATCTATGTGCGCATGTGAGTGAGAGAGTCAAACCTTGAGCCATCGATGGATGTCCATTGCCAGTACTCTGGAGAAGTTCCCCATGTGATTGTAAGTTCTCTGGCTCCGAGCATATAACACTTTTTCCCGCTCTCTCGGTCTATAGCAAGGCTCTGACACAAAGGTTTGTGAAACAAGAAAAACTAAGTACAAGATAAAATAAAGTCATAAATCATGGAAAGAGAGGTTTGTAATAATCAACAGATACAGGAAAACAAACATTTTAAGTTGTTAAAGCACGAAAGCAAAATCAGGGCATCTATTACACGTCAATACCGATTCCAAAAACAGCCAACTGTTAAAACTTGTCCCACCGTAAGGACCAGTTTTATTATTCTTCTTAAAAGACATCAATTGAAGTCTTACAACAATTGAGCTACTCATGATGAGAACCAGTTTGTTATGAATCCTGAAATAATAAGCCTTGATAGCACCTGTTATAATAATTGAACAACTGGAATTTAAAGGGACGGAACCCAGTTGTTTACAAGCGTGAGCGTATCATGAACCAAAAAGAGAAGACAACCTAAAGGTTAATAAAATTAAAGTACCTGAAAAATAACAATTCATTAAATAAAAAGGGAGGTCCCAGTGTCCCCAGCTTGAACCTTATTTGTACATTTGTTTTAGGGAAAACTGTACTTTAGTAACCCACTTTTCAGCTGTTCTGTTATATCAACTTTGCTTGTACACTTGTTTAGTTAAGTACCATAGTGAATCAAGTCCCTGGTCATTAATATGAAAAAAAAAATGATTTTTTTTTTTTGTGTTTGAACTCATACGTCTTGTGCTGAGTTCCAACCTCTCAGATTTTTCAAAAGGAAAAATCCGAATTCCCCGTGAACAACATACTATCTGAAAATAATTTATGGTAACAAACTCTTGTTTTCTTCATCTGATAATTAATCCTGCTCTTTTGTCCTACCAACTTTGAGCGAGTGACAAGACTGACCTTGATCCTAATTAATTTAAACGAAATAATTTACGACACACTCACTTCAGACATCAATTTATACAGAATATCCAGCAATTAGTACACTGTATGCCATACAATAATAGAATAAAAGTTCACAGGTTTGTCACCAATCTACACAAATTAAAAACAATTAGTAAACCAACGCACAATATAGTAGTATAAACAAGTGCTTAAGAATTTTAAATTTTATAGCCTGGGTACATATTGTTCAATCAAACATATTTTTGGTGCTTATTACATTAACAATATAACTACTGTTTTTTAGTCGAAATCTTAACAATGATGTACAAATTGTTCAATTTCCTGCATATTGGCTAGTAAAGTACCATTTGTTTTTGTAACTAACAATATAACTACTGTTTTTCAGTTGAAATCTTAGCATTGGCTAGAAATAGCTCAATTTTCTGTCTATTAGTATCTAACTTGAATGTTTTTTTTTAAAGTTGATGGGATAATGAGACAAATTATGTAAATTGGCTAATACAAACACATACCCATTTTGTCTAGTCACCGTGTTGGACGGGACAATGTCCCGTTAATTCCCTAACCATTAGATTAGTGGATTTAATTAATGGAGGGTTAGATGGTTCCTTTCTTATAACTAAATTATTTTTTCTATTGTTATTATACAGAAGACAAATTATGATTTGATATATTAAAAAGTAACTATACAACACAATAAAAAAATCAAATAAATTATAAAACGCTAGTTGAGACTACCCTAAAACTTAATTATTAATTTAAATAATCATAAAATTATTGATTCTAATATATTTGATGTGACGGAAAAAACCCATGGACATGACTAGATGTAGACAGGGAGAATGTTTTGGAAAAAATCTCTAAAAAAGAATTATTTCTGATATAAACTGATTAAAATATCTAAAAACTCACGTTTCAGCGAAATCATCCCATTTTCTTATAGTGATCCATCTTTAAATGCAAAACTCTTTTTATCATAAAGTGAAATGACATGTTGGGATAACAAAACACATAGTAGTATCGGTGACGGAACGTAAAGTGGAGGGACCGATATACTATACTCCCTATATGAGTTTTATTTCACAACATGGGGGGACACTAACTTTTGAAAGTTTTGAGTACATAAAAACTTTTTACTTTTCCTCAATGTTTATCAAAATGGGAGGGCCGCATGCCTCGACTGTATCTACTTAATTTTTTCCGTGAGTAGTATTATGCAATCACTACAAAGAAAGTTCAGATACCAATAGTTTGCTTTTTGAAAATTGTTGGTAAAGTAAGTGTCGCTAAATTTTAGCAACAGAACAACAACTAGTTGCTAAACTGTTGCTAAAATTTAGCAACACTCACTTTATCAACAGTTTTCTTTCTGTTGGTATCTAAATTTTTTCTTTGTAGTAAATGAGTATCGATGGAGTACAAAGGAAAGAAAAGAAGAAGGATGAATGAAGTAAACAAAGAAAAGGAGGCATGGGCCAAGTGGTGAAAAATTAAGGATGCATAGGTTTAAGTGCAAATAATAGAAAATCGATGACCATTTTGTAATTATCAGAAAACAGCTATAATAGTATATCAGTATTAAGCAGTAGTATCATATCTGAGCCCGTTAATTAGAAGGAGAGAGAAAATATGCTGCTTATTAGTTTTTATCTAAATTCTATATTTTACTTTATAAATCTAATTACATTTAGATTTATTAATATTACTATCTTATAAATTACAAAAACAAACAATAAATACTAAAAAATATATATATATAAATAGTCAAATTTTACATATTTTTTTGAACAAACACTTTGAAAAAAATTGAAAAAAATTTACAAATGCATATAAAAAAAAAAAAGCGATAACATGACCATCCAAAACATAACGTTACAACCGTGACCGAATGTACCCTATCCAACAAAGTTGGTTACAGATTATAAAGAAAACACGTAGAAGACTAGTAGTAGTAATATAAACAAAATAAAAAATAGTAGAAAATAAAGAAAATAAAAAAAAAACGAATTTACATACGAGGTTGGCAGGGGAAAGTAAGAGGGGTTGACGAGATAGGAGAAAATAGAGGCTCTTTTTGTTGTTAGGGTAAACCAAAGGATCGGCGATTTTTGATAGTATATCTTCCATATCTGATGGTAGTAATTCATTCCAAACGGCATCTGAATCGGCGATTTGTTTCATTCCTCGTGATATTGCTGACGAACGGCTCACGTCACGCGGTGTTGTTCTTTTTAATATCTCGCACACGCATTCCTCTGGCAGTCTCTCCATTTCTTTCTCCCTCTCCTCTTTTTTTTTTTACTTTTCTGTTTCCCTACCAGTACTGCTCATTTTTTATTTATTTTTTATTTTATTTTTTTACATTTTTTTTTTTGTGAAAATATGTTTTTTTTTTTTTTTAACGTATTTATATTTCAAATTTTTCGATTTGGGTATCACACTGTAATAAAGTTTCCAATTTATCTACCGTACTATAATACATTTTACTATTTAGTTACCAATTAATCATATCACGTGACAGCACGTGCTTGACAAACGTTAACGTGATAGGGTGCTAGAAAAATAATTTTCCCAATTTCACACATAACATAAATCATACGGGGGTAAACGTTATTCTGTTATGATATATTTTTATACAGAATGACAAAATTACTCTCTCACGTTCAAGTTTATCAAGCACGTGTTGTCATGTGAAATGATTCCGTGATTAATTTAGACAGTGATATCTAAATTGGACAGTTTATTATAGTGTGGTACCCAAATTGAGAAAGTTCAAACATGGTTACACAAATCGTTAACAGCGACATAGTTTGGTGTAATAACCGTATTTTTTTGCATATACATAAAATACAAAAAAAAAAAAATACCCAATTTATATATATATATATATATATAACGTTTTATAAAAGAAAACTTTCTTTTAATAAAAAATATTTTTTTCTTAAAAATGTAACTTTTTTTAAAAATAATTAATCTACCATTAATCTACCACCACAACCAATAATAAATAAACAAGTTAAACAAATAGTTCAAAATGAAGACGGAACATTAGAAGTATCTTTTGCTCTCAGATCCCGTCAACAAATTTCGAGAAGTTTTTCCTCCGAAAATGAAAGATTTCCTTATAGGGTAGATATACCACAATCGAGTGGTGCATCCACGACTCAAATGGTATTAGATTTTGAAAAAACACTAAGGAATAAACATTTTTTAAAATCACATTACACATGGAATCTACCAAATAAATAATGAAGAGTGACCTGAAATTTCAAGTTTAAAAATATTAGAAACATTTATATATGGATTTCAATCCAAACAGTATAGTAAAAAAAATTATTAATAAGGAATTTCAAGATATAAAAAGCCAATATTTTAGAGATTGGTATTTTAAAAAATATAACAAGAAAGAAATTGAATATTTCAAGACTCTATAGAGTCTATACTATAATGATTTAGATTCTCAAAATAAAATAGAATATTTTATTCCTTAGTTTACAATAAAATATTTACAAAAATGCAGTATTACTGTAAATATTTTAGAAAGTAGTTGGAAGATTTTCATGGATAGAATTGTTAAATCGGTACATCCTGGAACCAATGATAATATCTTTGGATAAAGAAAATAAAGAAAAGTTAGAAATAAATGTTTTTCAAAAACAGAATGATCTTACAGACATGAAAGACTCTGTAACAGAATTACATAAATTTGTCAAACAAGTTAATTAAACTAACTTATGTATGAAAACTATGTGTTCACACTTAATTTCTATTGAATACAAAATTGATAAATTGTCGAATAAAGACAAACAGGAAACTCCGAATAAAGTCTTAATGGACAAGATATTGAATTTATGAAGATGAAACTGAAGATTCTGATGAAATTTATAACATTGAAAAATAATTTTTAAATCTAGATTTGGATCTAAACAAAATTGAACATAGACCAAGACAATTTGAAAGATACTATTATAAAAGACATGCTCCACAACATGTATTATTGGAAGAAAATGATGTTAATGATGTTGTTTCAAACAATTTTCATGCAAAAACTATTTATGAATGGAACATAGATGGTCTATATGATGAATAAATTCACGACCAATTATATCGAATAATGATGTATGCTAGAGTATGTAGACAAACACAAAATAATGATAGATCAATAGCAAATATTGTCACTTACGAATTTACTGGTGTCCTTAAAGGTTGGTGGGACCACTGTCTCAACTTTGCTCAAAGAGAAGAAATCATGGGTGAAGTAAAACAAGATTAAGGACCAAATACACTAAAAGAAGATGTTGTTTATACTTTAGTTCTTACTATATTCGAATATTTTACATGAGCAGTTACAGATAATACTGAACAAGCTAGTACATTATTACAAAACCTTAAATGTCCAACTTTAACTCATTTTAGATGGTGTAAAGATGTTTTTTTTAGCTAGAGTAATGCAACTCCCGGATGCAAATCATGAACACTGGAAGTCAAATTTTATTGATGGTATTCCATACATATTTGCTGAAAAAATAAGAAAAAGTCTTAGAGATAAAAATGATGGGGTTACAATTCCATACAATAGTTATACTTATAGTTATCTTATTAATGCATGCATACATGAAGGATTAGCCTTATGCAATGACCTAAAGATTAAAAATTATACAATAGAAAAACATCAATTATGAGAGTTTTGTGATCAATTTGCTTGTGGAACAAACTTTACTCCAAAAGAGAAAATTAATAAATTCAACAAAAAGAGGACATTCCCTAAATATTCTAAAAAAAACTTATAAAATGACAAATTTCAATAATTACCCAAGGAAATATTTTCCAAAAAATAGGTACTATCAAGGTAATAATAATAATAAAAATAGAAGAAAGCTTTACAATGCTAAAGCAGAAGGTGATAAAAGAAATAATAATGCTAATGAGCCAGATAGCTAGACTTAACCAAACTATCAACACACTAGTACTTAATGTAAATTTAGAATTTCATTTTCACTCCGAAATTTAAGAGTCTGCTATTCGGCCATATATTTAATATTTTTAATTAATATTTAAGTTTAGGATAGTCTTAAATAGGATTTTATAATATTATATTTGAGTTTTTATTTTGTTGAATCATCAAATAAAATATATTAAAATCATTAAAATTTTAAATATTTTTAATTAATATTTAAGTTTAGGGTAGTCTCAACTAGGGTTCCATAAATATTATATTTGGGGTTTTATTTTTTTTGATTGGGTGTCAAAAGAATTTTAAAAATTACATATAAGACTGTATGATAATCAGTCTGGTTGAGTCAATCTGGTTTTATAGCATTACTGTAAAAGAAAATATATATCTTGTTATAAATATGGAAAAACAGGTCATGATGCTAATAAGTGTAGAACTAAAAAAAAAATCCACAGTTTAGACATAAGAAAATCTTAAAAATCAATTTTGTAAAAATTTTACTAAATATTAGTTATTCTGAAAAAGAAGAACTAGAGGATGAACTTTTGAAAATTACCGACTCAGAATCATCTGAAACTAGTCTATTAAAAAGAAAGTTTTTATAAGGCAATTGTAGACATGCATGGACTTAGCATAAGCATGCTTAGTCAAGATCAAAATAATCTATTAACTATGATAGATCAAATTCATGATACTCACTTTACACGCCAATTTCTAGAAAAGTTTCTCAAAAATAAGAAGAAACTAAGTAAAATGAAACTCTGTCCACAACAGATAGTTACATGTTAAGTGAAGTCAAAGCTAGGTTTTTAGCAAAACAATATGAAAATCTGGCAAAATTACAAGATTTTCGAAGAGAAATTAATTAGTTAAAAACTGAAATAAAAATTCTAAAAAATGAAAATATCATATTCAATCAGAGATTAAATTCTATTGAACAAATAGAAGAAATCATTGATAAAAATAAAGCATCAACTTCAAAAGAAATTCAACAAAATAATGATTACCTTAATATACTACATATCAAGTTACTTCTCAAAAATGTCTTATCAAAGTAATACTCATTATTAGAAATAATTTCACAAAAAAGCTAATTGCTTTAGTTGATAGTGGTGCAGATAAAAACTGTACTAATGAGGAGATAATTCCAACTAGTTATTTTAAAAAAACTGCGCAATCTCTGATTTCTGCAACTGGTAATAAAATATCAATAAAATACAAATGAACCAATGTACTGAAGATATTTGTATACATGCGCCATTCTTACTAGTGAATAATCTTTCTTAACATGTTATATTATGAACACATTTTTACATTCGTTAATACCTATTATAACGGTTAACTCTTAAGCTGCATTGCTCTTTTACAAATTTCCTGCTCATCTATTTGCATGTCTCCCTATCATGTAGATTTTCAGACAACAGATGTGTAACCCTGTTTATATATGTTTGACTAACCGTATCTGAATTATAAGACTTATAGTTTATATAAAATTATTTTTGAAATGATAATTTGTTTTTCTATCAAGAAATATCCTACAAATAGATGAGTAGTTTAGTTTTTGAGATTTTCTTTCATACGTATATATAATAATATAGATATGATAACTAGTGAGTAACGTCGAAGGTAGGAAAGAGAGAGAATTAGAAAAGAGAGAAAAACATGCTTATTGTACATTTGTTGAAGGTTGTAGACAGTAATTTATATCTATCCGTGGGATTAAAGCTAAATTTATTAACCGGTCCACGATTAACCCAGTTTTTCTGACGGTTTAGAAAAGACAGTTAGAAGTCCCTCTTCCAAATTATTGGCCACCGTATCAAAAAATTTATTGCATAGAGACTCCAAGACTAAAACTGAAACACTACTACTTCGACAATCAGATACAGACTTTACAACTTTGAATCTTTCCCGTCTTTAGTTATCCCAACTTGACTTGTTTCGTTTATGAATATGAATGTTCATTTGAGCCAGACTTAGTTTCAGGAATGTTCATTTGAGCCAGACTTAGTTTCAGGAATGTTCATTTGAGCCAGACTTACTAACATTCCTATGCTAAAGAATCTTTCTTGAAGCCCTGTTTATAGAAAAATACTATGCATGCCGTTAATTGAGGGTCGTTGCTTATAAGCTGAGTATTTATATTAAATATGTATGGAATTTAAATTTTAAAGAACTTCGTTAATTATTTTAACGAAGTGGGATTTAATTTTTATTAAGATTTCGTCAATTCAATTAACGAAGATAAAAAAGATATATCATATTAGAAATTTTAAAAAGATATAGGTCATTCCTGTATTTATTAGGCCCATTACGCCATTTTGGCAAAAAAAACTCATTAATAACATTATAAGTTGATTTGGCCTTTTCTTGGCTGTATTAGTTTTGGTTTGTTTGAGTGAAATCAATTTCGCCCAACTCAGAAACAAATTTAGGGTTTCTTTTAATTCGAACTACTAATTTGAAATTCTGTTTGTTTGGCTTCATCAATGCAGCTGCATACCATTTAATGAGCAACAAACCTAAATTAATATTTTGTTCATGAAATTGGTATAACTGGTAAAAAAAAAAAAAAAAACTAATATCATTTGCACTGGCGTCTCCAGCATTTTAGAGTCTCAAATCAAACTCGAAAAAAAGGTCTTAATTTTTTTAATATTCTTTGGAATTAATAGATATTTTTCATTATAACTTTTTTAATTAGACCGTGTTTACATTAAGCTATTTTAATTGGATTTTGTGCCTTAAGTTTAATAAAATCAATATTGTTATTTTTTCGCTTCACGTCTATGTAGACTTGGTCCAAATACTAGAAGAGTTCATAAAACATGGGATCATTCCTTTCATTTATTTCATAAACTACGTAGCTTAGTAAATTCTTAAAAAAACTATATGGCCAATGGTGTAATTTTGTATACCATTGGACTTAGTAAATTATTAAAAAAACTGCATGACCAGTGGTGTAATTTTATACAGCATTTCTTCGCATTCCAATTACAGAATACGGTCCTAGTACGTGTTTTTAACCTTGTAGTCCTATTATTTTTGGTAATATAATTATAATTTCATATATATATATATATATATATATATATATATATATATAAAAAAAAAATGGAGGTCATTTAAAATTTGAGGCCCAAATCCAATGCTTCATGGATTGGGTACTCCAGCCGTTACAAATCATTTTGTAAATTTTTTCTATTTTCGTACAATTGTCTACACTTATTTTAATTAATTCGATGAATAATACAATGGTTTTGCATTTTTAGAAAGAGCTACATGCACAACTTGTTAAACTTTAATATCCATGTAATATTTTGATTGGTTGAAAAAAACATATATATTTTCAAATGGTTTAATAAAAATAGAAATGATATATGACAGGTTGAACCATTTTCAATATTTTCAAGTTTCAACTAGTAGTGGTAATAACTATGACCAAAAAAAAAAGGGTCAAAAAAGTCTTTTCTAATGTAGAATATGGTAATGTGCTTTTGAAAAAGAGTACGTGTGTGCTTGTGGGTGACACGTGGCAACACCAAAGTCTAACAAGAGCATTATTAAACTAAAATAATATAAACAGTCGGCTATATACCCTGTCACATAATAATAAATAAATTAAAATAAAATACCTCCTTTTTCTTTTTCTTTTTCTTTTTCTTTTTCATCATATATTAACTAATTTAACTCTCTCTCTCTTTTTCTCCATATAAATCCAAATAGTACCTAGATACAAATTCTTGTTTTTTACCCTTTTTTTTGCCATCCTTTTTCAACTATTGTTACTCCTGAGACTCTTTTTTTTTGGAAATTAAATAGACAGTAATAAAAATATTTAATTTTTTTTTTATTTCAGTTCAAAAGTTTTTTTCCTTTTTTCTGTTTAATCATTTACTCTCTTCCCTCTCTCTCTTTTTCTTATTTAAAACAAATACCCAGATACAAATTCTTGGTTTTTACCCACTTTTTGCCATTTTTTTCAACTTACTGTTACAAGTTGGGACTCTTTTTCTTAGAATTTAATAAGATAGAGATAAAAAGATTTAGTTTTTTTTTTTTTGTGGTAATTCTAGCTCAAAAGCTTTTCTTTTTCTTTATCTCCACATGAGTGGGATATATATAGATAGATAGATAGATAGATACATATTGGGTATTTTTTTGTCATTGTGATTTGAGCTAATTTAGTACTTGATCTTCCCATATGATTTGGGATCTTACTAGTTAGTCAATGGGATTTATACAGATGAATAGATACATCTAAATAGATATATATAAATTAATCAGTAGATATGGTTGGCAACAATATATTCCATTGTAGGAAGAATTCATGGCCTCCAGAAGAATATATCAGCAGAGCCACTTTGCAGTTGGTATGTTTATTTTTTTATTTTAAATTAATTAATAAATATAAAGCACAATTTGATCATTTTTGCAGCTTGTGAGTGGTCTAGATGTAAACAGATTAAATTTGTACTTTGTTACTTGCAGTTGGTATGGATTTTACTTCATGTATGCATAATTTGGTTGAATTGTTATACATTTATTAAGCTTCTGATTTAGCTACTTGAAAACAATTTTGAATCTTTTTAGAGTTTTATTCAATCTAATTAAGAGAAAGTTCCATTTTTTTGGGGGGTTTAATTTGATTGCAGTGTTTAAGCTTATGGCTTATTTTCTTTTGTTATTTGAGCTTTGGTTCTTTCTGCTTGTGTTTGCATAAATTTGGATGTCTTCTTTGATGGTGCAATATGGTCATGTTTCATGGATTGAAGAACTTGGGTAATTGAGCAGTCAAGTTTTTGAATATGTATCTAGTAAGTGTTGAAATAGCTGAAAGGAATCTCGGTACCTGTATGGTGAACTCCAAGGATCCTATTCCTAATTCTACAAAAGCTAATGTTCTCTAATTCTACGAAAGCGGTAGAAAAGCTCACTAGCCTTTTCTTCTCAACTAGTAGGCATATAAAGGTTTAGAAAGCTTAGGCTGACGTTGAGCTTGTTTTGTACGTAGTGTTTTTGGTGATCACATAAGTCGTAACCTTTTAGTTTTGTCATTAGAATGGACACAATTTCCATGTTCCTGATCTTATGTGAAAAAAGATAATGTTTAAAGTTCGTTAATGACAAAAGTTGGATTTCCGAAACTGGATTGCCACTGTATTATTTTTGGTGGTTGTATAGTTTACCCGTTGTTCAAAATGGAGCAGAATATCTTATTATTTTTCATGATGCCTTTCCCGTTAAGTTTCCAATGAAGCCCATTTGTTAGGCTGTGAGTTTGAGGTTCTGCAAAAGTATTTTCAGTGGTATCATAGCTTTTTCCTCTTGTAACTTGATTGCATACGTGTATCAACTTCCTGATCTTATAAGAAAGAACATTATTTTACGAGTTTGTTATCCTGATCTTTTTGTGTTGAAGGCTTTAGACTTTTAAATTTTGTAATGCCAAAGTGTTATTCTTTGTGGCTGTATGCATAGTTCAATCAACTTTTCATATGGCTACTGTTTAATTATATTATTATTTTTAACTGTTTTTCCTTTTCTTGAACGTCAAATGAAGCTCGATTTTGATAGTGCTGCACCACCAAAAGAGGCTTGGAGAAGGAAATTAAACAGCCATGCTACTATTCTTAAAGAATTTAGCGTTACATTTACGGAGGCGATTAAAATGGTACACACTTTTAACCATGAAATGCTCTCCCTGAAATTCGGCATAGTTGTTGGATGTTTCATGTAAATCTCTTTTGAGTCAGCTTTGTTGTTAATTTCTGAACTTTTTTAATTTAGATGCGACTTGGCATACGTATGTGGTCATATGTGAGAGAAGAGGCCTCTCAAGGAAGGGTAATTAATACTCCTTGGTTCAGTTATCTATTTCTGTAAAATTTATATTTATTCTGACGAGTTGTTTTCTTTTTCTGTACAGACGGCACCAATTAATCCTTTCAAGCGAGAAAGTTGTAAGCCGTCAGCATCTCAAGGTGTCCCACTTGGAGGAATGGGGTAAGTGTAGGTGAATTGTAAATAGCTGTGTGTTGATATATTATACTTAAAATGATTAGATCTCAATTTTTTTTTTTTGCCACAGGAGCGGTAGCATAACTAGAGGCTATAGAGGTGAGTTTAGACATTGGCAAATTCTTCCTGGTACATGTGAGACATCTCCTATGATGGCCAATCAATTCTCTGTAAGCTATCTGTTATTACATTGGTCATATATAAAGTAATAACTCTTTTTATTCATGTGAGAAGATGGGTTTGTTACATGATGTTACACTTAACAGTAATTCTAGGTGATTAGCATGTCGGGGTACTAGTTTCTAACGACAACAAAAATTATCATACATAATTTTATTATGTTCATAATGTTAGTTTAGTATACAAAACTGTAATCAACCGGGCTTTCAGCATTTTTGTACCATGAAATTGTTGCTGTTTTCTCGATTTGTACCCTGATTTTAAACTATTCCGCTCAATTTGGTACCCTAAATTCTCAATTATTTTCTTAATTAGTACCCTGAGTTCTCAATTATTTTCTTTATTAGTACCCTGAATTGATTATTCATGTGCCACCTGTCACATAATAGGACGGAATAGTTTAAAAAAAACTTGAATTAGGGTACTAATTAAATAAAAATTTAGGGTAGTAATGGAGAAAACAGCAACAATTCATGGTACAAAACCATAAACACCCTAATCAACCCTTCTTAAGTTACTTGCAGATGTTTGTTAAACGCCTGTTTTTAAGTCACCACCTTTCTCTATTAATTTCTTTTTCCCTCTTTACTTGTTCGGGAGAGTGATGTGAGTGTATCAGCTGACTGAGAACTACCTGTGGATGCCGAGTTTTCACTTAATGAGACACAGAACTATTTTCTTTTAGTATCTCCAAGCGTAGTATACTTATCTATTAAGAAACCATTATCTATTTTTAGATTGTGATTGTTAGTGGTGAGAATATTAGATGGATTATGAACTCGCACCTCCAGTTCTATGTTACTTTATAGAGCACATCAATTATATTTTTACGTAAATTCCATGGTAATTTTTCTTAGTGACTGCATTATATTTCTTATTTAATTGATCATTTCTCTATTGCAGATCTTTGTAACTCGAGATGGAGGAAATAAAAAATTTGCATCAGTTTTAGCACCAGGCCAGCATGCAGCATTAGGGTAAGGAGTTTCAGTTGTATTATAGAACAGTTAATCTTTTAGGCCATATATTCATGGGGATGTAAAGTTATTTCTTTGGTATACCTTTGTGGGATAACTGAAATGGCTTGATATTCAAGTGGAATTGTGATCAGCCATCTGACTATCTCATGTTTGTGTAGTATATTTGTGTAATTCCTTTGTATGATGTAGTTTGAGTTCGTTATTTATGCAAGTTGATAAATTAAAAAAAGATTATACGGGATATGCAAAATAACTGTGAAATTTGTTGGATTTTTCTGAATCTTGTTATATCAGGAAAGGTGATGAGGGTATTTCATCATGGGGATGGAATTTGAGTGGCCAAAATTCTACTTATCATGCACTATATCCAAGGGCTTGGACAATATATGATGGTGATCTTTATGCTCCATTTCCTGCTATACATAAAATATGTACTTATGCTTGTTCACTTTGAAACTATTGTACATTTCCTCCAGGTGAACCTGATCCGGAGCTGAAAGTTTCTTGTCGTCAAATATCACCTTTTATACCAGATAATTATCGAGATAGCAGCCTTCCTACTGCTGTTTTTGTATACACGGCATGTGACTCTTTTGCTGTTATTTCTAAGTTGCGTTTGTTTGAACTATTACTCATTTTATAAAAGAGCAAGTGAGCCTGCTGAGGAAATTTTCGTTTTTAATTGCAGTTGGTAAATACTGGGAAGGAAAGGGCTAAAGTCAGCCTTTTGTTTACTTGGGCGGTAAGATATTCTTCTGCTGAAATCAGTTTTAAACTGCCTCTAGATTGTATTCTTTGGCTCTTCTAGGGTTTCGTGTCTTGAAGGTGCTGTTTCATTTCTTTCCAAATCCACTTTTGAATTGTTGGCTTCACAATAAACAAATATTAAGATTAAGAATGTGATGAACGTATGAGTGACTACACAGAAAGACCAACTTTGCTCTTCAAGTTTTAAATAATCCTCATCTCTGAAAGATAGTCAATATTTCAGTTTTGGCATTCCCCATTTGTAGTCTTTCTTTTATCTAGAGTAGAGTTGAATGTGGAATTCAATATTGTCTAAATTAATTAGTTTTTTTTATCTCTCTGTGTGAGATATAAACGTGGACTTTCTTCAAGGGACATAAACTATGTGATAAGAAAGCGGAAGTAGCGATTAACTGGCACTAAGCAGCCCTTTAGTTATCATTGTTATTTATTATTGATTTTCTTTATTGGGTGCAGAATGCAATTGGTGGAACATCTCATCTATCAGGTGATCATGTGAATGAACCATTCATGTTAGTTACCTAGCTTGCATATTCTGTTCTTTATATATCCTCTTATACTATGCAAAACCTGATATATGCTTTTATTTAATTTGACAGTGGCGAAGATGGAGTCTCTGGTGTCCTTCTACATCACAAGCAAGTCTCTAAACATAACTTTTTTTGTTTTTTATGGTTATATTTAGAAGTAAACTTTTCGTATTGATACCAAAATTCTTGAAGTAAAGGTAAAACAATTGATGTAAGAAAAATGATTTTGCCCCTGACTTTTGCACTGGATTATGACAGAAGTGACCAGTTGGAAATGTAGAAATTTCATTTCACCAAGTTAAGGAATGACTGAAATGCAATCTTAAAACTAGCATTATTATCTTTTCGGATGCAATTTTGCATCTTGCAAAATAGTCTTTTATGTATTCAACTCTGTACACAATGGTATCACCGCGCTTGATGTAGACCGCCTTAAATATTTTTGTTCTGATTGATCTTGGGTCATCATATATTCGAGACTTTGTTTTATAATATAGAACAAAAATTGTTACTTAGGTCATCCCTTCTATACTTTTTCATCCGAAAGTTAAATTACAAAGACTGTCCTTTCCCCCCCTTAAGTTTTATAACTATAAACTCTTCATGCTGGTGCTGTTTCTAATGAATGTTTCTTATTTGCACGTTTTTCAGAACTTCGAAAGGCAACCCTCCAGTTACATTTGCTATAGCTGCTTGCGAAACTCAGAACGTGAATGTGACCGTGTTGCCTCGTTTTGGTCTTTCGGAAGAAAGCTGTATTACTGCAAAAGATATGTGGGCTAAAATGGCGCAGGTTGCATTTTTTCCATCTAGAACACTTTATGCTTTAGAATTCAAAGATGCTCTTGAAAAATTGAATTAGAGATTTCCGTTCAGAAATAAGTTGCCTTGTAGATACATTACATGCATATAGAGAGAGTACATTTATATACTTGGGTAAGTCCATTTCCTAATGTTCTTTATTAGTGTTTACTTTCTGTTTATAGAACATAGTCGCAAATAATTTTATGGTTTTGCCCTTGGCGTAACGGTAAAGTTGCTTCCATGTGACGTAGAGGTCACCGGTTCCAGTCGTGAAGCAGCCTCTTCCAGAAATTAAAAGGGAGCTATATATAATAGGCCCCATAGTTTCACGAAGCGCGAGGGGGGAAGCGGATGGTTATAAAAGGGAAGAGCCTTCCCTAAGAATCTATTAAATTTTTTATAAAATATATAATATAGTTGGGTATGATTTTTAAGTTTCTTGATTTTAGGATTATTAATCTTTTGTGAGTTTTTGTGACCATTAAATGTAAAAAAGTCAGTTTTTTGAATGATTAAAACTTACTATAGACCCGCTCCAATATCATTGGGATCATGTATGCTACTTTATAAAGATATTATTTGAACATTTTAGACATTGGATTGAGTTTACGATAGCTTAAAAAATTGTAGTCCCAGTCTCTCTTTTCTTTATTTTATTCACCGGGAGGAGATTCCGAAAGTTTCCGCTGACGGAAGCGTGGAATCGAGCTTTCGACAGGGAAGCACCTAAGGTTTCGGAGATTCTTGCAATTATGATAGGCCCATAGTGGCTGACCCCTCCCAGGCCCCCGCACATAGCGGGAGCTTCTTGCACCGGGTTTTCCCTCTTTCCCAATGAAACTTTATCAGTACCTGAATCAAAATTACAAGGGAACTCTTGGAAAGTAGATACAAAAATGTGCTGTCATTGTGTCACCTTATATTGAAGGATTTCTTGTGGTGGACATTTATATCGGAATGAAAGGACTAGTTTTAGGCCAAAACAACTGATATTCAACCTCTTTGAGTTTTGATGAAATATTGAAAATAGCATTTGTAATTTTATCTGGCCAGTTGACCTTCTTTCTGAATTACTACTGAGAGCTTAGTTGATAGATATATGCAAATATCTTTTGGCATGTTTTGTGGACAATATCTTGATGTCTCGCTCTTGTTAACCTTTAACTTAAGGTTTGAGATGTGTTAAAGTTTTACAATCGTATCTGAATACTCGATTTAGTTTTTATTAACGACACCGACTCTGTTTTTCAAACTGTGTTAAAGTATGTATTAATTGATCTTTCCTCATATGTATGGAAGGCTACCTGTTTTCTATATATATACATATAAATTATCTTTTTCAAATTGTTATCACGTTCATAATTACTTGTTTTGAGCTAATTTTTGGCCTTTATAATGTGGGTTTAGGAAGGGGAGTTTGAAAGGGATAACTTTAGTTCTGGTCCTAGCATTGCTTCATCGTTTGGAGAAACGGTATGTGCAGCTGTTTCTGCTTCTGCTTGGGTTGAGCCTCATGGAAAATGCACCATCTCATTTGCACTTGCATGGTCCTCTCCAAAAGTTAAATTTATGAAAGGAAAATCATACAACAGGTAACCTTTTAAATTAGAAAATGTCACTGCTATGGTTTTGTTGTCATGGGAAATAGAGTTCGGGAAAGCTGGGGACAATTTTGTTTAGCTTACAATGTCGGATAAAGTTATGGATTCCCCGTGTTTTTGGAGAGTAGTTTCCTGCACAAGAGCTTCAACTATTTCAAAATTAGATTTGTGGTGATTGCATATCATATAGAAACAAATAAAGATAGTCTATTATCATTTTTTTTCTGTTATCATTTTTTATTCACAGCTCTTGGTGCACTTTTCCTTTTCTTTTATACTTCACTTCGTTTCTGAAATTCCTCCGAGACAACTCTTTATCAGAAAACAATCCATTGTATATCTTCGAAGGATAAGTAGTTCAACGACAGTACAGTTTGAAGAGAGAAAATAGTTTTTATGACTTACTGCTGTTTTTTTTTTGTGGTAGGCGGTACACTAAATTCTACGGCACGTCAGAAAGAGCAGCTTTGAATCTGGTTCATGATGCACTGAAGAGTATGTATTCAGCTGTTATTTCTTATAGTAGTTTGAAAGTTTCGTGTTCAATTTTTAAACATAGGAGTTAGGATTACCTATTAATATTAATTTCCATGAAGAAAAAGGTTTACCTCCGCCTAGTGGGCGCTTATTATGATTATTTCCGTTCTCAAACCGGATACTCTCCGATTTTATTTTATTTTCAGATTACAAGTGCTGGGAAGAAGAAATCGAGAAATGGCAAGCTCCTATTCTTAAAGATGACAGGTTACCTGAATGGTAAGTTTAGCACTGCATCCGAAGCAAGGACAATTTATACATATTGCTACTTTAAGACAGCCTAGGAAAACCAAAAAACTAAATGAAAAAATTCTGAGTTATTATTCTTAAATGCATCATTCCCCAAGTATTTCTCTTCACTTGATATTGTATACACATAAACATATATGACAACAGATGTCTAATTAGCTCATTTCTGCAGGTATAAATTTACACTGTTTAACGAGCTTTACTTTCTAAATGCTGGCGGGACTGTGTGGATAGGTAATTTTGTCGACCATGTTGTCCGGTTATTCCACATCTTCATCTATTGTTATTCAGTAATATTACTGTTGGTAGTTGGTTTATATGATTATATCAGGCTAGTGCTTATAGCTGAGCATAACTTGAAAATGGTTGATTTTCCATCTAAACTGAAAATTTGTTATTGAGTTTTGAGTTTGCAGCTTTCGAATATTTTATAGAACAAAAAAAAAATCAACTCAGAAAAGATTAAAATCATCTTTTGTGTCTATTGGATAATTGGATTATCAATAAACTCAGATTTTTCAATTGTGTAACTCAGACCACACCACCAACCGTGGGCTGAAAACAAAAAATATATATATATTTATAGCAAGCTCAGACGGCTTACGCAAATTTGTGAACATAGCTTCTTTTATTGGCTTATCCTTATTAAGTAAAATAGAAAAAAAAGTCATTCAGAATATTCTTGCTCCCACCCAAAATTCTGATGCAAAAACACTGATGTGGCAGCATGTGGACCAGTTTTGCGATTAATGATCTTTTGAAAATTGATAACAGTGAATAAAGGATTAATCGTCATTTGACGCCATGTCAGCTGATTAGATTTATAGGTAGAAAATTTTGGTGATTTAGAAACACTTTTTTCCTGAAAGAAATCCGTAACTTACGCTCTGCTTTGATTGATACCTACAGACACTGACCTGGCTGCTGAAGGTGAGGGTAGGCACCAGCACCGTAAAGCTGTAAAGAAACGGGATGTGAAAGTCACCGAAGCAAAAGTCGATTCTGAAGAAAGTGCAGTTGTCCAGCATTCTACTTTCGACGTTTGTGATACAAGTGCTGAAAGTAGCGGAAATGGCGATGACGAAGGTGAAGATGATGACGAATCAAGTCGTAAGAGTAATTCTTGTGAAGAAGACGAACCTGTAGTTCCTCTAAAGAGAACTGAGGGGTATACTTGTCCAGAAAAAGATAGCAACCATGATGACGATGATGTGGGCGGGTTTTTATACTTGGAAGGAATCGAGTATATCATGTGGTGTACATACGATGTTCACTTTTACGCCTCGTTTGCTCTTCTTATGCTTTTTCCGAAAATCGAGCTTAGTATTCAAAGAGACTTTGCGAAGGCAGTTTTGTGCGAAGATAGGAGAAAAGTGAAGTATTTGGCTCAGGGTAACGGTGGAATTCGCAAAGTTAAAGGAGCAGTACCTCATGACTTAGGAACTCATGACCCTTGGCACGAAATGAACGCGTATAATATACACGATACGAGCAAGTGGAAGGATTTGAACCCCAAGTTTGTCCTTCAGGTAATGTAGTTCCACACGGAAACAAGAGTGGGAGAGATCAGAGTGAGAAGGAACCAATTTTAGATCCGAGCGTTTTGTTCATCAATCTTAACCTGTGTTTTCCCTATATATGCCTATTTATAGGCAGTCGTTACACCCTTTCACTTCTCGGTTGCATCTTTTGAAAATTTTTAAGTTAAATCTTTCAAATCTCAAGAAAATCAGCAAATATTACTTGAAATAGCTGATCATTCCCAACGCTGACTTATAAGAATCAAACGAAATATGCAGATAATAAAGTAAAATTAGTAACAGGAATTATTATTTTCCCAAATTTGTTCGCCAGGTGTACAGGGACTTTGCTGCTACCCAAGACTTGTCGTTTGGTGCTGATGTTTGGCCTTCCGTTTGTGCTGCTATCGAATATATGGATCAATTTGATAGAGATAACGATTGTCTCATAGAAAACGACGGTTTTCCCGACCAAACGTACGATACGTGGACTGTGCACGGGGTGAGCGCGTACTGTGGGGGCATATGGATCGCAGCTCTTGAGGCAGCCACCTCGATGGCCCTTCAACTTGGTGATGAGGCATTCGCCGAGAAATGCAAAAAAAAATTCATCAAGGCGAAAATGGTTTACGAAGAAAAGCTTTGGAATGGTTCCTACTTTAATTACGATAGCGGATCGAGTAGTAATAGCAAGTCGATACAAGCGGATCAGCTTGCCGGGCACTGGTATTAATTAAGTTTTGTTTTTACTTTATTTATTAAAAATTGTGCCTTTTTTATTTTGGAAGTTTTAACTTTTTGGAATGGTTTTATCCTTTTAAAGAGGTTGAATCTTTTCCGAAGGTTGTATTTTATTAATGCTGTTGTCCTTTTAAAATCAGTTTTGGGAATGGGATGTATTTGGGGAGATTTTGGGCCTTTTTTGTTATGAGTTTGGGTAAAAAAGGAGTTCCCCTTTTCCGGTAAGGGGTATTTTTCTATTGTATCAATAGGCAAAGTTTTGATTTTGAACATCTGTATCAGATTTGTGACTACTGACTAGGTCTTGTTATCCTACACCAGGTACACAGCTTCGTCAGGTTTGCCCGACCTTTTCGACAAGGCAAAAATACGGAGTACTTTAGAGAAGATTTTCGAGTTTAATGTGATGAAAGTGAAAGGTGGAAAAATAGGTGCAGTTAATGGGATGCATCCAAACGGTAAGGTGGATGAGACTTGTATGCAATCGAGGGAGATATGGACTGGTGTCACTTACGGTGTCGCTTCAACTATGATACTTGCGGGAATGGAGGAAGAGGCTTTTACAACTGCGGAGGGGATTTTCTTAGCAGGCTGGTCGGAGGATGGATATGGGTAAGTGACTTTTTTAATTACACCATGATATTGCCTAGAAAACATTTCATCAGCCACTAGTAAAGTACATTTTTTGTCATCTTTTCTACCAATATTACTATTTTTAGGTTTTCATTTTCTTTTGGCACACTTGGTAAGCATAGCAGTGGCTGACTGATTAGTAGACTATTAAAACTGTGCTTTGCTGTACTCTTCTAACCTTGCCCCATAAGCCACTATGTTGCCCGCTACATGTGGAAGAGAAGATGATGGGGACGAGAAAAGAAATGATATTCATCCATCTTGGCTGATATAATGGCTTAAGTACTGAGCATGTACTTAATGCACTTGGAACCTGTCGAGGTGCCTAGGTTCATGAATCATGATATAGTAATGAATTGTAATGCTCAGGATTGAAATTATTATGCCGTGCAAGTGCAATTACTTTAGTAATGAATTATAATTCAGAAAATGTTAACCAATATAGCAATAAATCAAAATATTTTGAGAGAGTTTCGTTTCACCGCGTGAAGAAAGCTGATTAAATCTTTAGAACTGCCACTATGATTGCTATTATGTGTATACATATAGGCCTTGTTTGGTTGCAGTCTTGCAGAAGTTGTCTAGCTTCCTTTTTTTGTGCTTTACTATTGGACTGCATATGATTTGATCAGCTCAAAAGTTTGATTTCGAAGTTTTCGTAGCTTGAAAAAGCTAGAATGTTCAAACTAGATGAACCCTGTTTTCCCCGCAAAACGGAAAAATCCTGCTTATTTCTTAGAAGCTGCTATGTCCTAGTTTTCTTAGAATAGCCAACTATGATGCCATTGTGTACATAGGGCCTTGTTTGGTTGCAGAATTTCACTAGCTTCCTTTTTTTGTGATTTACTATTGGACTGCATTTGGTTGATCAGCTCAAAAGTTTGCTTTCGTAGTATTCGTAGCTTGAAAAAGCTAAAAAGTTCAAACTAGATGAACCATGTTTTTCCCCGCAAAGCGGAAAAAGTACTGCTAATTTCTTAGAAATGCTATGTCCTAGTGTTACTTCTTTAGTGTATTATCAATTCTGGCAAGATAAATGTACATAAGCGATCTTACTCTGCATGGATTGTGTAGTAACGATCTTACTCTGCCTGCCATATGCAGGTATTCGTTCCAAACACCCGAGGCATGGACCATCGATGGGCACTTTCGATCTCTAATATACATGCGACCACTAGCGATTTGGAGTATGCAATGGGCGTTATCGCTGCCTAAGGCCATTTTAGATGCCCCAAAAATCAACATAATGGACAGATTTCGAGATTCTCCTCCAAGATCGTCCCACCACGAAAATGGCGTTAAAAAAATAGCTTCGAAAGCTAAGTGCTTTGGCGATTCCATCCTCCGCTGTACATGCTGATGTGTCCATTTTCTGTTTATTTTTCCGGAAAGCGAATTTACTCTTTTTTTTGTTAACCAAATAATGCAATTCTGTAACATTATTATTGGGGTCTAGCCTTTTGCTAGCAACCCTCTCGAGTCTCGGGATCTATTTGCCCGCTGTAACACTTGTACAGAGAATGAAGAGAAATTATGCACCAAATGTTGTGATGTGATAGTAGTTAAAAAGTAGTTTAAATAAAATGGCTTGTAGTACTGTTAATTAGGGATGGGCGAAAAACCGGAAAAACCGAACCGAAAAAAACCGAAAAAAATTCGGGTCGGTTTCAGTTTTCAATAAAACCGAACCGAAAAAGACCGAAACCGAAAAAAACTCGGTCCAAAAAATAAAAAAACCGAAACTGAAAAAAACATATCCGAAAAATATGCTCGGTTTCGATTTTGATTTTGCCAAAAACCGGACCGAACCCAGCCCTACTATTAATTATCAATTACATTAAATGTTTATATGTAATGTCTTGCACAGTCGTGTTTATCCTTTTTAATAATCTTTAATAAGATTTTAAAAAAAATGTCGGGGTGAGAACTGGTGGTCACTGATGAAGCATACCTCATGAATAATCCGCACAGGAGTAAAACAAAGTCAAGCATAAATAATATTTGGGGAAATTTGAGTTTAGTACGATGTTATGGTTTAAATATTAGAAAACACAAAATCCTGTTTTTGTTTAAAATTTAGTACAAATACTTGTTCTTATACAACAATGCCCTTTTTTCAAAAATCTATTCTCCTTAACTATCTCCTACATTGTCTCATTCCATCTCAAATCTTTAAATTGAAATTTAAATTATCCATTTTTAACTATATAATAATAATAATAAGAAGAAAAATAAACTAAACATGAGACAAAAATGATGTAAATAATAGAGCAACAAAAAAATAAATTCAGGCAAAAAAACTACAACATCATGTAGCATCAAACGAAACCTTAGAAGAACCGATAAGATACACATGGAGAAAAAAATAAAAGGCTATCATCAAGGAAAAAAATAAAGAAAGAAAACATGGAGAGCAATAATAAGAAATTAAAAGGGAGCAACAAAAATAACATAGCAAAGAAAAACAATTAGCATAATGAAGCATCAAACGAATCCAGAAAATAATAATAATAATATTTACATCGAAAAAAAAGAAGATAATAGCATCGAAAAAATATATAAAGCATCATGGAGCATCGAACGAATCAACAAAGAAAAACAATCAAATTTACACTGAAAAAAAATCAAACGGAGAATTAACCCTACGCCTATTATATTATCAAAAATATACACTTAAAAATTATATTATTAAAAACATATCTTCAATATTCAATAATTAATAAAAAATAAAAAAATTCATTCATCCCTCTCAATCTCTTTCTCATCTCTCTCCTCATTTTCTCAGATCTCTCCTCCTCATTCTTGCTCTCTCTCTCTCCTTCTTCCTTTCTCTTTTCAATCTTTTGCTCCCCCTCCCTCCTCTCTCCGATCTTTATCTTCGGTGAAGATTGAGACGGAAACATCCGTCGGAGTGAGCGGCGAGAGTATAGAGCGAGATTAAAAACTCAAGGTTGATACCGACGGAGATGCTGTCGTCGAAGGAGAGGCCAATGACGACGACGTGATAGTTTGAGATCGGAGGACGGATAAGCGTTGTATTTGTTAACTAATGTATAAGTTTGAAAAATAAGTTTACGAACTCCGTGAATTAAATGTATTTAGTTGAAAATTATTGATATGAATTATGTAAATAAAGATATGAATTCTGTAAATTGTGATATGAATTTTGAAAATAAGGATAGACTCTACGAATTAGTATATGCACTTAATGATAAAATTTTAAAATAAATCTATGAAAATATACAAATTTATGAACTTTTGAAATAAGGGTATGAAAATATACAAATTATGTTATAAACTTTTGAAATAAGTGTATAAACTTATAGAACAAGTGTATGAAATAGTATAAATTTTTGGAGTGAATTTGTATTGGATATCATTTGAAACTACGTATTTAAGAGCTAGTACCACTTACAATCTATTTATTATAAATTAGTACCCATGTCTAATATACATAAACTCAACACATTTGACCCAATAAAACTTTGACCAAGACTATTGACCGATCTCCGGCGTTACCAAAAAAAAATGTAAAAAAAAAAAAAGAAAAAAAGGAAAGATCCAGAAAAAAAATTTAAAAATTTAAAAATTGGAAAAAAAATTATTTCTAAAAAATAAATTTTTTACAAAAATCCAAAAAAAAACAAAAATAATTTTTTTAACAATTTAATAAAAAATTTATAAAAATTCCGGAAAAATGAAAAATACTCAAAAAAATATAAAAATTCCGCAAAAAATCCAAAAAATTCTTAAAAAATCCAAAAACTTATTTTTTTACACAAATACAAAAAAATGAATTTTTTTGACAATCTAATGGAATTTTTACAATAATCTAATACAATTTTTTTGGCAATCAAATACATTTTTTTTACAATCTAATACAATTTTTTTTACAATCTAATATAATTTATTTGACAATCTAATAGAAAATCTAATATAAATTTTTTGACAATATAATACAATTTTTTTGAAAATATAATGCAAATTCTCGACAATCTAATACAAATTTGTAAAAGTCAAATAGAAAATATATATAATTTTTTTTGACAATTTAATATAATTTTTTGACTATCTAATGATTTTTTTTGATAATCTAATACAAATTTTTGACAATCTAATTTTTTTTTGACAATCTAATATTTTTTTTTGAAAATCTAATGCAATTTTTGTTACAATCTAGTAAATTTTTTTTGACAATCTAATACAAAATCTTTAACAATATAATTTAATTTTTTCGGCAATTTAATACAAAAAGTTTGACAATCTAATATAATTTTTGACAATCTAATACAATTTTTTGACAATCTAATATAATTTTTTGGACCTTTTAATTGACACTTTTTTTAGATAAGGTAATAAATAGTCTGATGACCAATTTAATAGATTAATTACAATTTGATAGAATGTCTAGGGCTAAATTGATAAATTTTAAACCTCCCAAGTTATAACATTGATCACTTTATAATTTAACCAGCAAATCATGAATTACTAAAGAATTTAGAGACCAGAACGTAATTACAAAACCAATCTCTGTTTTTATACCGGCGCTAGGTTTAAAACCTAGACGCCGCTACCACCAGCCGTCGCCGCTAGAGACGGGCTTCACCGCCGTTCGTCAAAGACAGAGGGGAGAGATCGACACACACACACATATATATATATATAGAGAGAGAAAGAGAGATTACATATATGATATATACAAATCTGATATATATATATATATATATATATATATATATATATATATATATATATATATGTATAGATATATATGTATGTGTATAGATATATATTTATTTAACAATCAAACATTCTTTTAAATTTGAAACTATGTTTTTTTTTTGTATTATCCACATTTATATCATAATTATATCATATCCCTACACATTTATATTAATTACAATAATACCATAGTTCCATAAAAATACAAAAAGTAAAAAACTAATAAAACTATTTATCACTTTTTAACAACCAAACATTGTTTTAAATTTGAAACTATATTTTTTTTTTGTATTATCCATATTTATATTATAATTATACCTATTTTCTATATTTTTATTACATTAGGCGCCGTATACGTAATGCGTGGGACACGATTACTAGTATATATATATACCCCGCCGCCTTCACTTCTAAAGTCTCTTGGTTTCTCTATCTCTCTCTATTTATCTATCTATCTCTATATATATATATATATATATATATACTATTAATCGTGCCCCACGCGTTGTGTGTGCGGCGCATAATGCAATAAAAATATAGAAAATAGGTATAGTTATGATATAAATGTGGATAATACAAAAAAAAAAAAACATAGTTTCAAATTTAAAAGAATATTTGGTTGTTAAAGAGAGATAAATAGTTTTATTAGTTTTTACTTTTTATATTTTTATGGAACTATGGTATTATTGTAATTAATATAAAAGTGTAGGGGTATGGTATAGTTATGATATAAATGTGGATAATAAAAAAAAAACATAGTTTCAAATTTAAAAGAATGTTTGGTTGTTAAAAATGGATAAATAGTTTTATTAGTTTTTACTTTTTATATTTTTATGGAACTATGGTATTATTGTAATTAATATAAAGATGTAAGGGTATTTTTGGAAAAATTGGGCAAAATTGAACAGCCTCATTTCTTTTGGGTTGACTTATTATAATAGAATGATATACATATCTGATATATACTATATATGTATAATGCGTATGTATATATATACTAATAATTGTGCCCCACGAGGAGTTGCGTGTGCGATGCGTAATGCAATAAAAATATGAAAAATATGTATAGTTATGATATAAACATGTGAATATTACAAAAAAAAAAACATAGTTTAAAATTTAAAAGAATATTTGGTTGTTAAACAGAGATAAATAATTTTATTAGTTTTTACTTTTTATATTTTTATGAGAGTATGATATTATTGTAATTAATATAAAAGTGTAAGTATTTTTTAAAAAAAGTGGCTGAATAATTTTATTAGTTTTTAGTTTTTATATTTTTATGAGAGTATTGTATTATTGTTATTAATATAAAGGTGTATAAGTATTTTTTTAAAAAAAAAGTGGTTAAATTGGACAGACTCATTTGACTTGGGTTTGCTTATTATAATATTATATATATACATATATGATATATATGTATGTATATATATACCGGTAATAGTGTCCCACGCGTTGCGTGTGCGGTGCATAATATAATAAAAATATAGAAAATATGAATAATTATGATATAAATATGTGGATAATAATAATAAAAAAATAGTTGAAGATTTAAAAGAATTTTTGTTTGTTAAAGAGCGATAAATAGTTTTATTAATTTTTATTTTTTATATTTTTTATGAGAGTATTGTATTATTGTAATTAATGTAAGGAGAATTAACATAAGCATACTCTACACGGTTACATCTGTTATATTATCAAAAACATTCATAATTAATGATTAATAAAAAACAAAAAATATCATTCATTATTTCTATCTCTTTACTCTCATCCTCTTAATATCTCTCCAATGGTATTTTTGAAAAAAAAAATAGCTAAATTGGACAGACTCATTTGACTTGTTTTGATTTATTATAATGTGTATATATATATATATATATATATATATATATTTAATAAACAAATAAATACATATTATATAGTGTGATGTAATGAGATTTATATTATATACACATACATATTATACATATATATCAACTAGTAGCTCGATGTGTATCAGATTTAATATATACATATATATCATATCTATTTTAAAATATATTAAATCAACTATACATTTATTTATGCATAAATAAATATGTATGTATAGTGAGATACATAGAAGCAGATGGGAGGAGTGAGGAAGCGTAACAAAGAAGGAGTTGCAGCGGAGGCTGCAACCCAGGTGGCAGTGGTGTGGTATGGTCGGAGCTCCGGCGATGACGGAGATGGGTTTTCTCGGATTAATTGTTGATATTTTTTAAAGAGATAAACTATTATGAGTAAATGAGGGTAGTAGGGTAAAACAGAATTTGGACCCTTTTTATATTTAGAGTAAATGGTACAAAAAGCAAATTAAAACGTTTTAAAGAAGTATCTTATGCTAATAAATAATAGAATTGGTACTAAAACTTTATAACTATTTTAAATGGGTACCGCTCTCCAATTTAAACTGAACGTTTGTGTATGTTTTTGTTAATTTAGTTTCAAAAATAGTATATTTTGTTAATTTATTATAAAAATTATAGAGCAACAAAGAGCACCAATCGAAAATTAAAGTATTAACAAAATAATTGGAAAAACATTAATCATACTAACTTGTATGTTAAAAAGCATAAATGGAAGAATTAAATAAAAAAACAACAATTCAAAATAAATATCTAAATTACCAACCCAAAAGATACTTAATGACGCCATAGAAAATAGATCTACGTAGAGTGAAAATACAACAAATTAAAATAGGATAGAAATATACATGAAAAATAGAGAGAGAGAAAGTTCACGCATACAAAAAAGAAGAAGACAATTGACATATGGGACGGGTTAAGCACATGCATAACAAATTTAGTTTGAGATGGTGCTAAATCTTCAGAGTTAGTTAATAATTTTGAGATAATAACTCAAGGGTAATGTTGGTATATTATTGATACTATGTACTAAACATTAATAAAGGTTTTAAGCATGTTATTCGCATAAATAAGTTTATAGAGATGTGTACTAATCTATTATTTTTTATGAACAAGTCACTTTTATTATTAATATGAAGCTCAGTTGGTTTACAAAAGTTACAAGATTGTTCACCACAATGCTAATTTCTAAAACCTAGTCTAATATTCAGTATTCGAGTGAACTCGTTTGTCTTCGGGTCGAGATAGAGCTCGATGATGATCCATTGATGCACACGTCAGCACAATGTACTTCAATGTACTTGGCGAGCCTCTTATAGAAACTCAAAGGTCTATGTTGTAATGAACCCACTAGGAATTGCTTGCGTCATAGTTAGAACCCGTATTATCAAATAGCAGGTGCAGGGTTAAAGTATTATTGAAGGATTACGTGTGACAATAGTTGATTCTATCTAATAAGATTTTAAAAAAGAAAACAAGTGTGATGTAATGAGAAAAAAATCGATAGAGTCTACTAGTTGACTTTATTTGCATCGTAAAATGTAGATATGTGATAGAAGCAATACGATAAACTTAGAACTCGAACCCCTCCTCATTGTTTACAAGGCTAATTAAAGTATGTTAATTTTAACAGTTTTTAAGAAACCGTTTTACTTGTTTAATTTGTCAGTTTTCTGCCAATTTCCCAATCATGACCAATACTATCATGTAATATAAATTTAGTCTTCATTTAAATATTTTCTAACTTCCATGTGGGTCCTATTAGCATAACTTAAAAAGATTTTTTTTCATGATAATTTTTTAATATGAACATTATGAAATTTGTGTTTGGTACTAAACAGTAAAGAAAAATACCATAATCGCGATGGGATTAGTGACGGTATTTTTTGTTACGAGCTTATTAGCGACGGTTTTTGTGACGGCTTTGTGACAGTTTAGTCAATTTGCGACAGATTTGTGACAGATTTTTAAATTAGTGACAGGCCTGTAACAGCTTTTGACTCTCACTAAATCAAACATTATTTTATAGTAAAATATAGTTAATTGGACAGTGTCACTAAATGGTATTATATTTTACTGTTCGTAACGATATAGTTGGGTTTCTACTATCTCCGCTCCAACATATTTATTTTCGTTTAACAAACGGGTCATAGCAATTTATATTGGAAAAAAAGTTCTTATTTAATATCACTAGTCTTCTATTAAAACAAGATAATTTTATATAAATTACACTGCAATAAAAAGTTCATTTAATATCATAATTTTTTTCCGGTTATGTTGCTAAACTGGTTGTGGCTAAATTTAATTTGTTGCTAAACTGTTACTAAAATTTAGCCACAACCATTTCAGTAACATAACGGGAAAAAATTTATGATACTAAATAAAAATTTTCTTGTATGTTAGAAGTAGCAAATGAAAATTCTGGCGATAAAATTCAAGTAAGCAACGTGACATGGTTGTAACTATATTAAACCAATATGTAACAATTGAAGTATTTGGAACCAAAACCAAGTCGTTTGTATTTTCCATCCAAAAACCAAACCGACGGTTTGCGGATTAACAGTTTGGATGGGATTGACACTGAAGTCGGCTTTACAAAACGACACATGCAATAGCTAAGGAGAAAATTGTGGCTTAAAGTGTACCAGAATTAAAAGCGAAAAGCTGAAAAGAACAAGTCATTATTCATCATGCTAAATTTGGTTGATTTTTGGTTTATATATGACAATATACTTGTATTATTTTTTCTTTCAACTTGGTTTGGATCTGAGTATAAACGGATTATATTGGTTTAATTTAAGTTTAAAATAAAAGTCAGAGTATATATAGACCAGACCAAACAATTAGTTCGTAATCATGGATTATATCTTGGCGTGACACAAAAAAATTAAATGGAAATACAGTCTTTTGACTTGATTGAATTATTTTTTAGGGAAAAAATACGTTTTGTACATTCAATTACCAGACGCAAAACTATCACCATTAACATTTTAATTACTAAACTTTGTCTCTTTTTACAAACATAACTTTCCGGTCAAATCGATCTCAAAACCGTATCACATTCCATCAAAAGACCAAGTTAAAGTTTATTTTACATTTTCCCTCTCATTTTTTCCCTACCAAAACATAAAAAGATAGAAACATACAAATAAATTTTATCATTTAATTTTAAACAAAAAAATAAGGGCGAAAGTGATGACAAACAACACAATTTGAGATCAATTTGGTCGAAAATATTTATTTTTGAAAAAATACGTAATTTGACATTATTTGTTTGTTAACGTATGATTTGTTAGGACTTGCGTGTACTAATTTATTTTTTCCTTATTTTGTATGTAAGAAGTCACAAATATGACTAGAAACAGAAAAGTTCAAACTGGTTGACTGTAAGATTCAAATATAGTATTTGGAAATATTGAAAAGGTGGCAAGTGGAGAGACAAGCCATGTATTATGTAGTTTTAGTTTAAACTAATAATGAGTGGCAATATTCGTTTATTCGTGGCTTTGGATTTATCGCAAATTCTCCAGAAATACTACTCCCATTTTATGATAATCAAGTATCTACTATTCTCCTTTGTCGTTTCTCATGGAAACCTAGAAAATCTGTAATTTTCTAAATTATACTC
Organism: Primula veris; assembly: GCA_963682055.1. NCBI lineage: Eukaryota > Viridiplantae > Streptophyta > Magnoliopsida > Ericales > Primulaceae > Primula > Primula veris. Next base: position 23,498,685 of record OY821743.1, on the reverse strand, counting down.
AAGTCCATTCTGATTTAATATTAACTTGTATGGTTTAATTATACTTAAAACATGGAAAGTAATTTTTTTAAATTTTATTACGTGATTAAGGGTCTTTTTGGCAACACATTTTTTTTAATGGATTTTTGGATTTTTTTTATTTTAAAAATCTGTGCGTGTTTGGATATTCAGATTATTTAGTTTATGAAAATCTATTTTCTAGCCTAAAAAAGCTAAAAAATACATATTTTCAAAATATATATTTTCAATGAATTTATAAAATATGATTTTAGACCAAAAAAATTGTTATCAAAGGGACCCTAAATATCTTTACTATCTTTATAAATTTTGAAACTCATGTTATTTATACATTTTAAGTGAAATCACAAAGTTCAATAAAAATGGGACCAATAATTAATACATGACATAAGTATCTTTAATACGTGTCTCTTCTAAAAACACACCCAATTTTATGTGTTAGTTGAGTATTATTTTTTCGGTATAACTCAATTATATCGTCCACAAGTAATTTACTTAATGTACTCCAAAACGAAAGTGCTGCTAAAATAAAATATTAACGGGGTAAAGTGTAACAATCTCACAATTAGAAACCTTTTAATAATTTTTTATAACTTAGAAGGCTTTTTTATAATATTCCAAGCTTAAATTTAGAGAACAAAACTTTTTATTAATGATTACAAGTGTTTTTTTTTTTTTTTTATGAGATAAAAGTTTTCGGGAAAGTATTAACCACCACTTCTATTAAAATATTTATATTAATGATGACTTTTTAAAAAGCTACACACTTGTAAAAATAGTGTAATATTTATAAACGGGTGATAATACTTAGTAGAACATGAGCTATGTTTATTATATAATAATGTTAAACTAACTTGAAAATTAGAGAGTTTTATTACTAAGTACTAAATGTGGCAAAAGTAATTTTGTCGACAATTAGTCAAAACTTGATAAACTCACAATAACAACAAACTGTTATTAATGATAAATAACCATTATTGTTGATAGAATTTATTCTAATTAATGTGTAAATGAACAAAATATATAACGTTAAAAATCACTAATCATCATCGATACAAACGTTTTAACAAGAAAGGTGGCATTACCCCCTAAACATTTTATTAAAATCAAGCTAACATAATAATAAGGAACAATACACAATAATAAAATTGAAGCATATTAAATAAAGATGGATAGAATGGTGATACAAAATATTACAAATCCCGGACGGAGGAACCGTGTAGTAATGCAAATAATGGAATTAATACATTTCTACTACTTTTTAACTTGTCTTTTTTTATTTTATTTTCTTGTCCTATCTTCTTCCTTTGTTGTGATATCTATTTATATCCAAGTGTGGCATGAATAATTATGTACAAATCCACCAAAATTTCAATAAAACTATAGATCAATAGTTAGTAGCCTCTTTTTTTTTATCTTCTTCTTCTGCATGTGATAACGTAACAAAGAATGCTTTTAAACCTCCCGATAATTTTTTTGACATTTGAAGCTATGACATTTATGACTTTGGAAAGCTTGACATTTATGACTTTTGAGAGCCATTTTCTTTATTTATTTTTGTTATTTTTTGTTTTTTTTTTTCATTCATAGTCCGAATCTTTGTAGCTCAATTAACATTCTTAAGATGATAGAATTTTCGAAAACTTTATAATTAAAATTTGTAGGAAATTCTTCAAGCTTTCCGAAAATATAAAGATCGTAATTTTTCGACTTCCGTAGCTTCTTTAATCACAGAAATACTAAACTAATTTTTTTTTTGTCCGAATTTTTAACAGCTTGTTCAATATTATCTCATAGCGCCGGTCTCTTTATTTCTGCAATTATAATACAAAAACAAGTAAAATGGTACAAAACAATAATTTACATAATAATACTTAAATTGCACATATTATTGTAGATTTGTTCTTAAAACATTACACAATAATAGTAAAATATTACAATATTTACAATTAATCAATACGTATTAAGAAAAATATATTTAGCATTTAATATTTGATCAAGTTAAATGTTTGATCTAATACTCTTATTTTTTTTCTTAAAATAAAATTTGGACTATTTCTCGATTTGTGCGTGTCATCCTTGGGCATGGACAGCTAAGCTTATCGTTCTAATTTTATGGGAGGTTCCAAATGGGTAATTTACTACTCTACATATTTGTTGAGTTTATTAGTTATTATCAGATGCAAGATGCAGATTTGAGCACATTTATATGAGGTTGGATTTTTATACTACACTTTTTCTGAAAAAACGCACAAACCGTACATTTAATTTACGGTTTACAGAAATTACATGCAAACCGTACATTTAATGTACGGTTTGCAAAAATATATGTAAACCGTACATTTTAATGTACGGTTTACATATATTTTTGCAAACCGTACATTAAATGTACGGTTTGTATGTAATTTTTTTTTTTTTTTTTTTTTTTGTAATTTCAATTTGTAAAATAGGAAAAAATATATAAAATATGCAAATCTATAATTCACTTAGCTATATATAATTGTTTGTTGTTTGTTTATATTAATTATAGAAATTATAATAATTGTTGATATTTGTCCCATTTTTTGCAACTGTTCGGAAAGGAAGCAAGCAACTGTTCGGAAAGGAAGCAAGCAACTGTTCGGAAAGGAAGCAAGCAACTGTTCGGAAACGAAGCAAGCAACTGTTCGGAAAGGAAACAACTGTTCGGAAAAATTTTCGCTCCTTGGACCCCAGCCAGCGGGACCCCAGCCAGGGGCTCTCGCCCCTTGGACCCCGCCAGGGGCTCTGCCCCTAGGACCCCGCCAGGGGCTCTGCCCCTTGGACCCCGCCAGGGGCTCTGCCCCTTGGAACCCCGCCAGGGGCTCTGCCCCTTGGAACCCCGTTTCAATTATTCATATTCAATTATACGTTGGCTCGACGAGCGTGCACTCCGCACTTCCCTAACTCGTTTCCGAGTTTAACGCATTATTGTAAATTAGGGTTTAGGGTTTAGGGTTTGTAATTTAGGGTTTAGGGTTTAGGGTTTGTAATTTAGGGTTTAGGGTTTACGGTTTAGGATTTAGGGTTTAGTGTTTAGGATTTAGGGTTTAGGGTTTAGGGTTTGTAATTTAGGGTTTTTAATTTAGTGTTTAGGGTCTAGGGTTCAGGGTTTAGGGTTTGTAATTTCAGCAATATTGGTCCAAATCTTTCATCTGTAATATACACCTTAGTATCTGTATTAGGTGCGACAGTATCTGTATTAGTATCTACACCTTGTTCAGTCCTAATAGGATTCCTAACCATTTTTGTGGTTGTTAATATCGTGCGTTGGTGATCAAGGGTTAAAACATTATCCCACCAACCGCGTAATTGACCGGCAAAGCCAACAACAATGAATTCAGCAATTTGGTAATCGGTGTTATTAGCACCTAAACATACTGTAGAATACATAGTCATTCTATGTAACATAACCATAATTTGGTATTCTGTCATACCATCAATATTGCATTCATAAATGGTTGTAGCACTAAAACTAGTAAAAATATTACCACCTTCTTCTTCATAAAGAAGATCTTGTGGACTCGGTCGAGAATAATAATGCTTCATAGGGGCAGTTGGAACTGATTTTCTGCCAAAAGGAGTGGATTTTCCAAAGACATTTTGATTAACACTAGCATGTTGTTCTGGAGTATCCATAGCTAAAAGTTGTTTTTCAAAACTATTTATATGATCGATATCATCCGAGTTTTCTGATAAAACAGTTATATTTTTACCTTTCCCAATATTCAGGTTTTCTAGTTGCTGAGTTAGCAAATTAATTTAGGGTTTAGTGTTTAGTGTTTAGGATTTAGGGTTTAGGGTTTAGTGTTTAGTATTTAGGGTTTAGGGTTTGTAATTTAGGGTTTTTAATTTAGTGTTTAGGGTTTAGGGTTTAGGGTTTAGGGTTTAGGGTTTAGGGTTTGTATATTACAGATGAAAGATTTGGACCAATATTGCTGAAATTACAAACCCTAAACCCTGAACCCTAGACCCTAAACACTAAATTAAAAACCCTAAATTACAAACCCTAAACCCTAAACCCTAAATCCTAAACACTAAACCCTAAATCCTAAACCGTAAACCCTAAACCCTAAATTACAAACCCTAAACCCTAAACCCTAAATTACAAACCCTAAACCCTAAACCCTAATTTACAATAATGCGTTAAACTCGGAAACGAGTTAGGGAAGTGCGGAGTGCACGCTCGTCGAGCCAACGTATAATTGAATATGAATAATTGAAACGGGGTTCCAAGGGGCAGAGCCCCTGGCGGGGTTCCAAGGGACAGAGCCCCTGGCGGGGTCCAAGGGGCAGAGCCCCTGGCGGGGTCCTAGGGGCAGAGCCCCTGGCGGGGTCCAAGGGGCGAGAGCCCCTGGCTGGGGTCCCGCTGGCTGGGGTCCAAGGAGCGAAAATTTTTCCGAACAGTTGCTTCCTTTCCGAACAGTTGCTTGCTTCGTTTCCGAACAGTTGCTTGCTTCCTTTCCGAACAGTTGCTTGCTTCCTTTCCGAACAGTTGCTTGCTTCCTTTCCGAACAGTTGCAAAAAATGGGACAAATATCAACAATTATTATAATTTCTATAATTAATATAAACAAACAACAAACAATTATATATAGCTAAGTGAATTATAGATTTGCATATTTTATATATTTTTTCCTATTTTACAAATTGAAATTACAAAAAAAAAAAAAAAAAAAAAAAATTACATACAAACCGTACATTTAATGTACGGTTTGCAAAAATATATGCAAACCGTACATTAAATGTACGGTTTGCATGTATTTTTGCAAACCGTACATTAAATGTACGGTTTGTATGTAATTTCTGTAAACCGTAAATTAAATGTACGGTTTGTGCGTTTTTTCAGAAAAAATGTAGTATAAAAATCCAACCTCCATTTATATTCCCAATTACATTTTGTTTTATATGCTACTTTTCTATTTTCTGTCTTGTCATGTCAAATTTAGAATTACTCCTATTAACTAAACTTGATAAAAAAAAGTAAAGTAATTAACAATTTTTTTCCACCTAGGGAGTAAATGTAATACTTAGAATAAAGCTAAATATAACCCAAGTGGCAAAAATAATAAAAGCAAATTAGTACCAAGGAAGAAAAACAATAATTCCGGAAAACTTTCTTTTTCACATTTCTGTCCCCTATTTATACCTTCCCAAATTTCTCTATCTCTCTCTCTCTCATAAAAAAAACTATTTCCATATATATATTTATATATTTTATTTTATAAGTTAGAACAAACAAGGAACCCTCTTCAACATAGGTGCACTTCTCAATCTTTTTCATTTACTCTTTTTTTTTTTTCTTTTTTTTTTAAATAACAAAAATATTGTGCATTTTATCTTGGCTTAGTTGTTGTGTATCAAGATTTCATATAACTAAAGAGCAAGTATGTGGGTTGTACTTAATAGTTTTGTTTAAAAGGAGATGGTATCATTTGATGGTTTCTAAATTCTAAAAATTATGTCTTTCTGAGAAAGTTTATATCTTTTATTATCTTTTATTTTGGTTTTACATGTAACTGCATTGTGTTAGCTAAGTGACTAAGTTGACATTTTTTTTTTGTCAAGGGTTTGTTTGGAAATTATTAAAAAGCGGAAACTTAGCTAAAAACTTATTTTGCCAGAGCTACGGTAAAGGCGTAAGCTTTTTCTGCTTTTTTGTAAGCTTTGAGTTGAGCCTTTTGAAATAGTGTTTGAAAGTCTGTTCAGAGATCACAGTTTTGGTCCCATTTTTTTAACTATGCATCTAGTTTGTTATATATATATGTTGGTGTATGTGTATGTGTATGTGTGTGTGTGTGTGTGTGTGTGTGTTAGCTGAAAATTTTCATGAATTCATATGACTCTGTCAAGGATTGTATGTCAAATGGAAACTATAGAAAGTCCAAAAAAAATCTGTCTTGTCAAGTTTAACATGTAGCTATATTTGGAGTATAAAGCTATATTCTTGTTTTCCTTTTTGAACCAATTAATTATAAAACTAAGTCTATCTTCTAATAATTTGTTTGGTTAGTGGAATCTATAAAAAGCCTTCAACTTAAATCCTTCTTGTGTAGTTTTCCTTTTAATTACTACGTCTTATTTTTAATTTTCTTTTTGGGGTTTAGTTTGTAAACCATGTCTAGGAAGATGTTAATCAACGGGGAAGCGAATAGTAACCCCTCAGAAGAAGTCCAATATGAATTTGATTTGTTCGTGATTGGAGCTGGAAGTGGTGGTGTTCGAGCCGCTCGGTTTGCCGCTCAATTTGGAGCCAAGGTTTTTCACAATTTTTTTTAGTCTTTCTGGATTTTATCTCCTTTGTAATCTCAAGCTGCTTCGTTGCTAGTAGTGCTTATAAATACTAGATGTGTTTGGCATGTTAAAAAAATTAAATACTCATTTGAAAAGTATGCTAAGATATTTAAATCTATCTACATTTCTGCCTCAAAATATAAAATATGATTAGGGGTAATTTTACTTAAAAGTCAAAAGTACAGAAAACTTGTTCTTGGGTGGTTCAACCAAACAAACCCAATGTGTCTTCTATAGTTTGCAGCTATGTACATTGAAATATCACTCTTACCTATTTTTTGTAATTAATACGATATTCATGCAAGGTTGGAATATGCGAGCTTCCATTTCATCCGATCAGTTCTGAGGTCATTGGAGGAGTTGGTGGAACGTAAGTTTGAGAACGCTCTAGCTAGATTCTTTGCTATGTATATTCACCAACTTCTTATATGTTCCGGTTCTTTCTTTTGTTTCCCGACACCGTATTTTAAGCTTGTTATTTTCATAATAATTTTTTTTACCTGATAACAAGCTTAGATCAATCCTGAAAAAGAGAAACACAATTGTTGACGTTACACAAAGGGCCCTCGTTTTAAACGTGTCAAGGAAGTTTCATATGCTATTTTCTTTTAATTCTGTGTTCAGATGCGTTATTCGTGGTTGTGTTCCTAAGAAGATCTTGGTTTATGGAGCAAATTACGGTCCAGAACTTGAGGTGAGATTTCATTATATTTTCTTCTTGAAATCATTTGACCCAAAATTGTGTTCGTTCTTTTATGTCCTGAATCCTTAGCAAATAAAAAATGAAGAATTAATAGTAAGGAGCATTGTTAATAAATTGACAAAGGTGGCTGCTTAGGCACTAGCCAGGTTACGTCCACCTGACATTAACGGCATTTGCTATTTCAGTATTTTCGTTGTCAGACATGCCAGTCTACTGTACTTAAGCATGTGTGACTGAGGCCTTGTTTGGTAACTTGGTTGCAGGTTTAAGGCTCAATTCCTTCTTTTTTTCCTTAAAAGGTGGACTGTTTTGGTTGACCAAGTTAAAGCATAAGTTTCTATCGACTTCGTTCTAAAAAGTTAGAGCTTCTAGCTGGACGAAGGTTTTTATGAACCTCAAAAATTCCAACCTAGTATCTTAAAAGCTGCAACTGAACAAGACCTAAGTATACACAACTCAGTAAATTTCAGGTGTCTGAAATGTCTCCATAACCCAGGATATAATGGGAACCTTATACCTACAGTACCTTCATATGCTCCGAAGTTGTTCTTGTTAGTACACGTTCACAAAATGAAGTGCTTACGTTAAATTCTTGAACATAAAAAATTAATTCGTGTATGAAAATTGGTGCCATTTGATAGAAAAATAGGACATTTGTATAATATGTTTCCCATTGCAATGATTAGTCGGAAATTGGGATTATTTAGAAGAATGAACGCAGGATTGTGCTGCCCCTACTGCCCTATATTGGACCTGAATTTTTTTCTGTTATATATCTCTGTACTTTCTTATCAGATTATGCAACTGCATTGTTACTTTGTTAGTAGCTGATGTTTCTTCAGACGATGCTTTCTTTTTGTTTAAATATATAATATCTGGATATATTTACATAAATTGGTTCTACAGGATGCCAAGAGTTATGGGTGGGAAGTGAATGATAACGTTAACTTCAACTGGAAAAAGCTTTTGGAAAGAAAGGTTATGCTTGATTCTATTTTGTTTTTCCGTATTATATGACAGACGCAGTAACTATTTAAAATTCACTTAACTTTCACTTATATGTTTATGAACATTATTTATGACCAGAAGGTTGTATGAAACGTTTTTTTCTCTTATTGGTTTTTCTGATATTGTAGACAAATGAAATACTGAGGTTAAATGGGATTTATAAAAAGTTACTGTCAAATGCCGGAGTAAAATTGTATGAAGGAGAGGGAAAAATTGCTGGTCCCAACGAAGTTGAGTTGACACAACTTGATGGAACAAAAATTTGTTATTCAGCAAAACATATACTAATTGCAACAGGTAGTAGAGCCTCTCGCCCCAATATTCCTGGCCAAGTAAGTTTCGTCTTTCTCGTCTCAATGAAGAAATAAGAATTTCTCATCTTATTTTTGATAAGTTGCAGTTTTATAAACCAATATCACACTTTTTTCGACATGGTTCCCTAATCTAGATAGCCCTCCCTTGCAAATGGTTCATTATTCTTGCACATACTCACTTTGATTGATGGTACATTGCTACTATAAGAAGACAGAATTGTGCATTCTTTTATTTGAATATTCCTCTTTTTTTGTGTATTAATTTAATAGGAGTTAGCGATTACATCAGATGAAGCCTTGAGCCTAGATGAACTACCAAAGCGTGCCGTGGTTCTTGGTGGAGGGTTCGTCTAATTCTGTTATATACTACTTTTCCTAAGTATGCTTGCTTTATAGCTTTTGCGTGATTCTTTTTTCTTTTCAATATTTGTTGCCTAGATATATTGCTGTTGAATTTGCTTCAATATGGCGTGGGATGGGTGCTGCAGTGCATCTATGCTTTAGAAAGGAACTCCCTCTAAGGTTATACCTGAAACATAATTGATATAGATTTCTGTATGTTTTTAGTTTCTGTTTTTTTCTTAACACTAAATTTCCAAATGATTTGGAATTTTCCCATTTAAGGTTTATGAGGACATGAATGTTAATCTTTTGTTGTGTAGACTGCATGGTAATGTACATATATTGATTTATGATTGACGTGGTTTCACATTGCCATAATTTAAAGTTTTCTTCATATGAAGTGTTTATCAAGTTAAGTGCATTCCAGTTGAATAAAGAGTTGGTTCTCTTCTCGTAGAAGATTAAGAAAGGAGACCTCCCTTTCGTTGGTTTAATTTATTTCTTTTTTAATGTTATTCTCTTGGAATTTTGGATACAGAGGTTTTGACGATGAAATGAGAGAAGTAGTTGCAAGAAATCTAAAAGGAAGAGGCATTAATTTGCATCCAGGAACAAATTTGGCAGAGGTACAACTATAATTGTTGCACTTACCTTGGGCAACGTGTTGCTTAGTTTACGTGATTATGGCTCTTTCTTTACTAATCGATGATACTTTGCTATTCGTCTAGTTGGTTAAAACAGACAGTGGGATAAAAGTTACGACAGACCATGGTAAAGAGATAATGGCAGATGTTGTACTGTTTGCCACAGGTATATTTATATCCTACCTGTTGCCAGAGTATAGAAGTGCTAATGAGTATATAAAGTGATAATTTTCTCTGAGTATTATTATAAGCGAGTTTTTATTGAGCTGCATGTACTAGAGATGTAAATATTTGTGCTCAGTGAATTTTTACATTGAAAAAAGAGCATCTTTTGTTAGAGGTTTCTTGTTTATGTCTTCAAAGTAAATTTTCAAATCGAAAATAAAGTATCTTTTGTTAGAGGTTTCTTGTTTATGTCTTCACTTCATAAATATTTAATGAACTGTCACTTCTCTTCTGGAATTTTTATCATGATTATGTAATGAACATTATGTTTTTCTGCAGGCCGAGTTCCTAACTCGAAGAGGTTAAATCTTGAAGCTACAGGCATCGAGACTGACAAAACTGGAGCCATAAAGGTACTAACCCTCTTCCCCAAAACTTGCCTTTTTTTCTTTGTATAAATAATATGTGAACTTGAGTATCTGCTAGTTTGAATCTAGCGCTTTTATTGCTTAGTGTAGAAGCAATTTTTTTCTAGTCTCCTTTTATAAGAGATTAATCCTCTACAGCTTCCCCAGCAAGTTCCTTTTTTCGTTTTTCTGGTTAAGTTATACCGTTTTCAGTTTTGGATAACCATGTTTTTTTTTGGGTAACCATTTCACAGTTAAACAAAACAACTATTCCCCATTAACCTTCCGCTTTTTTAATCTCTATAATTTTGTCTCTCATATCAACGATTTTTGGCATTGGTTTTTTCTCTACATATTTAACCATTTCGGTTTCCGTGTGAATAAAATATAGTATTACTTATACGGAATTTAAGGAACTGTAAGTGTAATGCATAATTACGGAACCTTTGCTGATGGTGAATTTCTTTCTTCTTTTAAAATCTATTGTTATCTATAAAGTTTTCGTAAAATAAACTAAATAGGGAATCTGCTGTAGAGGGTGCTCTAATACAGCAAATCTGTGATGTGCAACCTCAATTTCTGATGAGGCTTCAGATAACAATCTGCGTAATATTCCAACTTGTTTTAAAACTAAGGTCATAAGAAAGTTCAGAAAACATTTAATGAACCAGCAGGTTGGTACCTCAGTTGGAACAAATGCGAGGTTGTGTACAGAATTGAAAAAGTGATAGGTTAACGTATAAAAAAGAAAAAGAAAAACAATTAGGTGGAAAGCTCTTAGGTGCATCACCATTTTTATCAATTTTCAGGTAGATGAATATTCACGCACGAGCGTGCCAAGTATATGGGCAGTTGGTGATGTTACAAACCGAATGAACCTTACTCCAGTGGCTTTAATGGAAGGAACCTGTTTTGCGGTATGTACTCTCTCTGTCTCAATAGTCGGGGAATAAAACTGGAAATTACAGCCATCTATCATGTAAAATTCCACTTTAGATGATATGGGTTTGTGTTCTTAAGTTTTCTATGGAAACCTTTAATGTCTTTTACATATGTTCTAATTGTATTATTTGCTTACATCATGATTTATCATTTTGTATCGCTAGAGTTGAAAAACATTAGTTAGTATATTTATTGAAACGTAGATGACGTTTTTATATGTTTCCTGCAGCAAACTGTCTTTGGAGGGAAACCTAGCAAACCTGATCACAGTATCATACCCTGTGCCGTTTTTTGGTATGTTTTTATGCTGATTCTCTTGTGGTTTTCATTTTTAATTATTCTCTACTATCTGTGAAACTGTATAATTTAACAATTATGGCTGTAGTACCCATGATTTGTGTTAGTATTCTGAAATTCAAGAAAGTGTCTACTCATATGAGTTGCCTATGTCTTCTCTATTGTTTTCACAGCATACCACCTCTTTCCGTAGTTGGACTTAGTGAAGATGAGGCCAAAGAACAAGCAAAGGGTGATATTACAGTTTTCACTTCCACATTTAATCCTATGAAAAACACTATCTCAGGGTAAACCATGTATTTATGCTTTTCTATAAAATGTATCAAAATTATGGACTATGATATAAAGAACCATGCTATCCCTCCATATAATATCCACCTCGTTAATAAACAATTCTTTATCTCTCTGTGTGTATAGGCGACAGGAGAAGTCGGTGATGAAGCTTATAGTTGATGTTGAGACAGACAAAGTTCTCGGAGCATCTATGTGTGGCCCAGATGCACCTGAGATTATGCAGGTATGTTATGTACACAAATTATATGTTTGTATATTTATGTTATTTCATGTATCTTATTATTAAATTTAGTTTTCCTACAAAGAGAAGTCTATTTCATCAGTAGGAATGTAGGATAGTAGATATAACATGTGATGGCAGTCTTTTGTTCTTAGGCGGTCATTGATTCATTTTGCCTCCTTGTTGAGCCGTTAAACAAGTTCAATCATTTTACAGACGGAATTTTGTTTTTGTTTTGTCTTCCAATAGTATAGTTAAGTATAAAAGATATATTTTGGTAGCTCTAATCTATACTTTTAACTTAGTTTTCCTATAATTTGGTTGACTTTAAAGGATAACAACTTTGTTTCAATATTTATGTATAAATCGTGCCCCCTTCGTCTTTTAACTGTCTAATTTAGTATTAACTATATGTTATACCACTGTAACTAAAGTGTATTGTTCAGAAAAAAAAGAAAAAAAAAGTGTATTGTTCAGTTCTCTAAATTTCTTTGAGTTTACATTATAACGAGGTTTTAATATTTTTTTGTGTGGAAATTGTGCCCCTTTGTCTTTCAGCTGTCTTATTTAGTATTAAAAAAATGTTTTGGTATGTAACTAAATTCATGGGATTTTGTTAGTGTTTATCAAAATCTTGAGTATACCTGGCCTTTCTTTTCCTCTAGCCTTTCTAAAGTTCTCTGACCATTTTTTCCATGTCACTGAAAAATTTCTGATGACTTTTTTAATTCATATTTATAGGGCATTGCTATTGCGCTCAAGTGTGGTGCAACTAAGGAACAATTTGACAGCACGGTAAGCCAAAATTTAACTTGATCTTAACGCCATTAAATTTCAACTTTGCGCATGACTTAATTTTATTTTTTGTTCTTTTTTTGCGTCGGTTGACAGGTCGGAATACATCCATCTGCTGCTGAAGAATTTGTCACAATGCGATCCGTGACTAGGCGTATTGCTAAAGCAAGTATCTCAATATAGTAAGCATTTCGGTAAAAGTATTGGTACTTTAGAAGATACTCTTTTGTATTCTGCTATTTATCGATTCGAAGTAGATCAAAAGGATATTGTGGAAGGTTACACGTTTGAGATTCAGCTGTACTGTTGTACATTTTTTAATTGTCATTATTAGTATTATGGCCTGATTTTTTATATTGGCAGAATCTGGAAAGCATGTATTATTACCATGGTTGCATCACACACTGCTCTGATTCTTTTAATTCTCGTGTAGTTTCTATGGTTATTCTTAAGTTTAGCCCCATTCATAAGATGGCATGCATTTCTTTTGCGATCGTAGACCTGGGTGTTTTGATTTTCCGACAAGAGAAGCCTATAGCTAAATTCAGTTTTTTTTCCTGGATTAAACAAGCTTTAAAGTTGCGCCAAGCTAACAAGAAATGTTGGCTATGTTCGTACTTGATATCACTTGGGCTATTATTTCTGTTCTTTCTCCTCCTGGTCTTGTTGCACAATGTGTACTTTTGCTTGAAAACTGGAAATAAGGAAAACCAACATCCCATTTGAAAAAAGTAAAAACCCTTGGAATTATTTATCTCAAAAGTTTTGTGCTTCACTTGTTCTTAAATCGGCTATAAATTTGTGCCAGATAAACCAGAAATGTCTTCACTGCTACAAGTTGTTTTAAGTTAATTTACTTCATTCTCAATTCTTGATTTCTTTCTTCCCTAGAAGAAGTAAAGTTCGTAGTGTTGCTTGTTTTTCTTGGGTCAATGTTGTTTGTTTTATCAAAGATTTTGTCGTGGCTTCAGAGCCATTCTTAGATCTTGTTTCATCTCTGTTTACAAAACCTAATGCTGTTTCATTCACAATTTTGCTTCAATTGAATGGGATTTATCTTAAGAAAAATAAAAAAATTATTTCTTCCCTGGTCTAGTTGCGTCTGTGTATACTTTAGCTTTAAAACTGAAACACTGAGAACCAAAAAAACATTCGGAAAAACACTTTGAATAAGCCATATCAAAAGAATTTAGCAGAGAGGCAGATGTGCCATGTTTCTTCTTTGCAAAATAACAATTTTATTGTAACATCGTTTTATTTACATACGCATGGCGGGTTGATAATGCGTAACTCTCAAATTACATGTAATAATTCTACCGATATACCTAAACTAGCGCTTCTCCTTCCCCATTGCAAACATCACAGGTTGTAAATCCATGGCCTTCGCAATAGGGACACTTCATTCCTTCATCTACCCACTCCAAAAACTGCAATTGAAGTTTTTTTTAAGCTTAAAAGTAACATCATTAGCGAAAAGAACGTAAACAAGCGGAATATTTGAAAATCACAAAATATTGTAAAAAAACTCCTTCTGACCTGTTCTTCAATGTTTGGGTCACCTGATCCATCACATTCTGTAAAAGCAACAAATGTCATGTGAAGTTGGTTTCATTACGTTGATCGTTCTTATAGTGTTCTAAACAACTCTAATAATACTATGATAACTTAAAATTATTTATTTGACTATTTTATTATTTGTTTATTCGCACTTTCGGTCGTTTTGAGGCCTATTTGTAGAGAAGTTTTGTTATCAGTTTGCATTATGTTTTATGAGAATAATAAAATGGGGTAACCCTAACTCTGTTTCTTCTCTCAATTCCCTGTTTATCTCTTCTATATTTTTCTGTTTCTCATCTAAATTTCCCTAAGCCCTACGGGTTTTATCATTGATATCAAGAGCATGTCATTTATGGATTCATTTTTGAAACCTATTTATCCTTTTTTTCTTCTTTTTTTTACACAAAAAAGAACCCAAAAAAATATGTATTTATTATCTATGGGAAACATAGATAGTGCTATGTTCGTAAGGCGTGAATCCACAGATAGGCAGATCCGGAAAGTACTTTCAGATACTTTAATGGAGGTTGATTTCAATACGGCTATACGTCTGGTTGTTATAAAAAAACTTAGTATCTAAATTGGTGCGGATTTTATGCATGAGAAACAAAAGGTGAAAAATATCATTAGTGATATTATTAATGACATGAGTGAAGATGAGATCGAGAAGGAAGACGTGTCGAAGGAAAATTGAATTGGGTCGGAGCTTGTACACAGCATGGGAGAACCTGTACCCGGCCGAAGTCTAGTTACGGCTCTCCAAGCCATAATCATGTGTTCCAGTGAGTATGTTTGGCTTGAAATGATCAAGCTTAATTTGGAGCTAGTTCTAAACTTACCGTTTTACTACTCGTCGAACCCATATTTTGAGGTATACCCGTATAATTTTTTGTGCGATACAAAATTAGGGTTTAATGGTTCTGATTATACAAAAATATTGGGTGCGGAAAAGAAGAAAATATTTAGAGAATTTAAAGATTTTTATTATGCATCAAATGTGTTTAAAAAAATTATTGAAGGTTGGTGTTTAGCTAATGTTATTGGTGCGGCGGAGTCAACAATTTTTAAAAACGATTATAATATGCGCATGAAAATTATCATTTTCTATAACAAACAATTTAATCTTTTAAAACGTCTTGGTGAGTTTTTAGGCAGGACATTAAGGAATAATCTGGAATTTGAATCGCTGCATTTGGTTTAAACGGTTCGTTACTTATGAATTTTTAAAGTTGAGCATCTGTCCAGTTTTTTCTGTTTGGACAGCTAGACTGCTATGTAGAAAAATAAACGTTTACCATAGAAAAAGGTACTCAATGCGGCTGATATTTGGTGAGTTGGTAGAGTACTTTATACGGACGTGTGAACACTGAAATTTCTGCGTTTGGACCACCGAGCAGTGAGATCTGATATTTCGAAGTTCAGCTTTTGGTACTGCCCAGATTTGACATGTCTCACGGAAACCGCTTTTACGCTATCTAAAAGTTGTCAGAATTTTACGAAATTTAGTGCGAATATATCCAAAACAGGTAGAAAGATTTTGCGACTCCATTTGTTCTATTCGGAGAAAAGGTTAGTGAGTTATGGTTATCTTAACATGACTCAATTTTTAAGTTTGAATCGTGATTATAATTGGGGCATTGCGGTTCACCTATGTATAAGACCGCTTATTAAGCGATGTTTATTTAATTGTCCATGTTTTACAATTGCTACTTGTAAGGGTCGTATGGATTGTTCGAATTTAGTTGAAAATTTACGTCGCGATTCAGACGATGTTATGAGTTTTATGGGCGAGTTGGCTTTTATATTTAGGAGGTCCAATCTGATGGGAATTATTTGAGTACACTCTTATATTATTGCGAGATGGTGTTATTCGTTGGTTATCTTATAATTTGGGTAAACCACCAAGCGATTACATCTATCCGTATTTGGAGTCTTTTTAGTTTGAAGATTTAAATGTATTTGATAATCGAGCTGAGTATCTGAATGTCGTTTTTAGTATTCATGGTGCATTCATTGCTTAAATTCGTTGTGACGAGATCCTATATGAGATATTTCGAGACGATATTTGGTTCTTTTAGGGATGTTGGTTCGGTCGGGTGCGCAAGATACGGAGAGACAATCATTTGATACGTTGGAGGAGCTTGATCGACGTCACAACTGACCGTAGTAGGATTCGCTTGAAGGGATGGAGGAGTGTGTTTGGACTTCCGACAGACCGTGGAAAACAAGACGCACATGTGATATGATTTGCCGGACGTCGCACTTGAGAGTAACCTTGAGGCCAAGGTTATTGTTAAAGGGGATAGAATGACAAGATCGGTTATTTTTGTCATTTAACATTATTTATTGTACTATTTTGTTATTTATTTTTTTCGCACTTTCGGTCCTTTTGAGGCTTTTTTGCTTTCAGTTTGGATTATATTTTATGAGATTAGTAAAATGAGGTAAAAATAACTCCGTTTCTTCCTTCAATTCTCTGTTTATCTCTTCTATATTTCTCATCTAAATTCCCCCTACGAGTTTTATCATACTATTACAATTTTCATGTTCATTTTTCTTTATAGGAGAACGAACAACTGTATGGAAGATTTTCTGGTTCCGTGATGCGAACAGCAAATATATATATTGGGAATACAAATCTTGTTCGGTCGAGCTTTTAAGCTGGGTCTTTTAGATTCATAAAAAATCTAGGTTGATCCAAAATAGAAATTCTAGCTTATGAAACCAAGAAAATAAAAAATGGCAGTTCGAAGCTGGTCGACCAAATGTGGTCCAGGTTGGCCTTGTTTATTTGCAGCTTTCGCTTTTTCGCCTAAAACCTGGACCACATTTTATTTTATTATTTTTTATTTTTATTTTTTTCAAAAAAAAATATGGTCCAGGTTTTAGGCGAAAAAGCGAAAGCTGCAAACAAACAAGGTCATCGTCTCAGATTAAGAGAATTCAGTAAAATCGAAAGAAAAAAAAGTACCAGCACATAATACGCGACCTACTCCTCGACAAGAAAGACAAGTTGTAGCGGACCCTTTGGCCTTGGCTCCTCCATTGGCCTTGTTTTTTACAATAAGTCTTGAAGGTTCTTCCCACCTATTCTCTCCAAGGAGAAACACTCTATGATTAGTTACGTCAGATTCACTAATTAATTTATCTTCCACAACTTTTTTTCGAACTTCAGAAATGTCTGTTACAGATACAACTGCGGCTCCGTTTACATCCTCCTATATAAGCCAATTTCAAACATACATATAGCTTTCTTAGTACAAAAATCAAGAGTTAGAACGATTTGATATTGACTCAATGACATTCCAAGTACTGTTTCAATATTTTTACAAAAGTCCAAAGAGCTCATAATATTAGATATCATCAACATGCATGATTTTCAGAAGGGCAGTTAATATGCGCATGATTACTAATTTATTAATAAGATTTACAGTAGCGATAGAAGTGAGGAAAAACCTTCGGAAATTCAATTACTGTTTCTTTCGGTACCAAGCTAGAATACTGAACTTGACATTCTGTGTATAACCTCTCTTGTAGCTCAGCTGTCATAATTCCATCTTCAGGTACACCTAATGAAGCCTGTCATCAAAACCAAACTAGAATAAACTTACACAAATGTCTTATCCTAAACAATTTGCAAATAGAAACATTGTTAAGTTTTTGTACTACATTTGTAAGTTGTAACCGCCTTGCAACTTCTCCCTTTGAGTCAGAGGATTTTAAGAGACCAACTATCCGATACATTCAGAGATGCAAAACTTGTATCTTCATCAATAATTGACATTTGTTGATTGAAATATAAATTAGAACATACTTCATTAACCTTTAGAGTTAGAGCCTTTTTCATTTAGAAAGAAATCTAAGACATACTTGCCATGTTTTTACAGCGCGTTCTGTCCCGCTTGAGAAGCAGCAAAATTCTTCATCTTCTTCCCCGCAATAAAACCCAACTTTCTGCAGTGCCTCCTGTGAAAAGTACATAAAAAAACAAATAACATGCTACTATCTCAAGAGTCAAGACCGATAATCTAAATACATGGACAGCGCAACTCATTTTGATGAAAAGCAGATGTGCACAGGGGCAGACCCAGGGGGTGGCCGTGGCCACCCCGGCGGCAATTTATGAGTTCAAATCATGTTAGAGGCTTTTTTCTAAAAATTTATGTTCTTTACCTTGAAATTATCAAATTTCGTTGATGACCATTGTATTTTCCCAAACAAGATTACTAAAAAAAATATTTTGTTGCCCAATACTCTTTGTCTTAGTTTCATATTTATTTATAATATGTTAAACATAGAAAAAATTCTTTATTTTTATATTAGACCCTATTTATTTTATCTTCTATGCGACGTATTTTTTACACCCCCTGGATGTGCATAAACGCGTATACAAATACATTCATTTATAGCTGTAACCCTAAAACCTTCACCTGAAGCTACAAACTCAGTATGTTTTTAGCAATTCGTAAAACCTTTTCCCGAGACTAAAATTCATACTAAGGTTACAAATGTTCTTCTCCTTTCGATATGTAAACAGGGGAGTCAACAAGAGTGCATCAATTAAGTCAAGACAGTACATTTTCGAATCTGTTTTGATGTTGATTTTAAATGGAAATAGGCCCTTCAATGATTTCTAAAACAAAGGGTTTCCCCCTATTTGTATTTTCTGCTCCTAGTCCCACTCCCAAATCCGATTTGCCTTGATATCACCACATTTATGAAATGGACTCTCCAACCAAATTCTCAATGAAATTAAAGTGTTTAAGTGCACAAGCCCAGAAATTACGAATCCATAATTACCGTTGATGATGGTCTGCAGCTGTAATTATTTGATGCTGAAACAACAAGTAAGAAAATAAATCATCCAGTAGTCTATTTAACACTCAGGCGTGCTTTATTTCTATCACAAACTTATCAAGTGTCCATTCAGATTAGGCCTTGTTTGGTTGTAGTGTAATCGTGCTTTTTTCTACTTATAAGCTTAATAGTAAAGTTGTTTGTTTGGTTGACACTGTACAAAGTACACTTATTCGCATTTTTGAGACAGAAAAACATACTTATTTTTATGTAAAGATTTTGCTACCAACTATTTTTAACTAATTTAAATATACTCCTTTTGATACTTTTACAAAAACGACCTACAAATACTTATTAAAATATCAATAAAAATACTAATTGAGCTCCATCAAATAAGTATACTATTGTACTCATAAAGACACAACCAAGAAGATGATCTACACTCGAGCGGCGCAGCTTGTTGCTCGATTGACTTTCATCTCCATTTAATCATTTCACAGATAATCCACAAATACAATTATGCTTCTATGCTTTAAAAAAAGTGAAAATAAAAATATCACAAGTAAATTATAGGCATGGCTTATGCTAAATTCCGACAAAAAGCAAGCAAGCAAACCTGCAGTTCTCTGACATCTTCGCCCTCGGAACCACTCCTTAGAGTTCCCCTCTTCTTCACTTCCTCCATGTCATTAGCCACCTCAGCTCTCTCTCTCTCCTCCTCCTCGGCCTCCTCCAACATGAGCGGCACCGCTCCAGACCCAACCTCCGTAATTTGACTTAAACCAGACATCAATATTGCGGAATGCACCTCCTCATCTTTTCCTCCCTCGGGTTTTAATTCTTTAATTTGAAGTTTCAAAGCAGAGATAGTTCGGAGTAAGGCATCTCTTTCGTTGTGCCACCTGGATTCCTCTCGGAGCCATCTTTGTTCTTCTCTCAACCACCGTTGCTCTTCTCGTAGCCACCGCTCCTCCTCTCTCTCGTGGTTGGAGCAGCGGAGGAGCATTGGTCTTGAGATAGATTGGCGGTTCGTGTTAGAGAATGGAGATTGTGAGTAGAAGGGAGGTTTGGATATAAGAAAGGGTTTGATACTGAGATAAAAAACATTGTAAGTAGACATGAGAGAGAGAGAGAGAGGATTTGTGTTATGATATTTATGATGTTTAAACTTTAAACCACACAATGGAAGATATATATATATATGCACACACTATATGGATAGGTGGCGGGAAATTAACTGTTAGTTAAAGCTGTTAATTAACTGAACTAACAATTTTACTCTCTGGTTGAGAAAAAAAGTTACTTTGGAAACAAAAGAGTCAATAGTCCTCTCTAGCTTCATGACATACTTTACACCTTTTAAAGCATAAAACTAAAAGTACAAATTGTTGCAAAAATCGATTTTTGTTTGTTAATTTCTAGCCTGTTATACCAATCCCCGAATAAAATATCCAACAGAAATGAAGCTTAATATTACAAACACTTTTACATAAATAAATTTTAGAAATGCTAGCGCTAGCTGATAGGACAAAAAGATCCAAGTCCTCAAGCTCTAGAGGCTAACAAGTTGTCCGGGCAATTTATTTTAGATTAATTTGTAAGGATGGAATTTTATACCGAAATCTACCAATTAACCGCAATTACCATTCATACCGTACCGTTCATAACGCATTTGCGGTAGTTGACTGCCCTTAAATATGTAATTTTTACGCACAAAAAGGTCTCAAAAGAGTACGGGTGCAATCGTAATATAAATATTGAAAGTACAAGTTCGTTCCATGGAGAACTAAACAAGTTTAATATCAGTTAGTATAGATCTTAGAATTGGGTTTTTTACTTTCATTTTTCTCAAATAATCCACAAATATATTATTTACTAACTAAACCAATTTACTACGTCTAATCATGCAAGAGTTGTCAATCATAACATTTTTAATCTAGCAAATTCTAGTTATTTGTTCAATTAACAATGTTTTCCTAACAATACAAATCATGCAATTTAGAAGTCGTCAATTCCTAAACATGCAATAATTGACAAAGTAGTACTTGCTAAAACAAAGATCAAAACAAACGATATAAACCAACAATAAGTACTGAAAACGATAATAAGTATCATAAAAAGCACTTATCTTGCAAGCGTTGAAGGTGAAAATCGAGTTTGAACAATCATATCTAAAAAATATATGTAAAAGTGGAAATATTTAGAGAGAAAGAGAGGTGTTATGAGCCTAAGCAGGCTCTGAAAAAATGAAATACAGAATGATGGATGTGAAATTCGGAGTTTAGGGGTGAATATATATCCGAACCGTAACAAACTCTATATTATCCAAAATTTAAATTCTAAACTGATTTGACCGGTCAGGTGAGCTTCTCGAATGTTCATTTAGTTCAATTTTGCAACTTTTTGGGGTTGATTTTGAGCTCCTTCAACTTTGGGTTCTCCTCTTTTGGTCATTTCTTTGGTCTTCTTGCGTCATTGTCTCGTTTTTGTGCTAATTCCATGATTTAATCTACAAAAATACAAAACAATGCAAATAAACCGGGAAAATACAGAAAAACATAAAACATGATTTAAACAAGCCGAAAAATCAACAAAACTACGCTAATCCATATAATTTTTACACATAAAAAGGACCATTTCGTGGTCTAATCATATCCCCAACTAGCTCAATGCCCGTCTCGAGCGTTGGAAGCGATAACAAAAAAGACAAGTTCATTTAATTTTATTTTTTTTTAATTCTTCCCCCTTTTTTTTCCTTTTTGAGTTTGATGCACTAACTAGCCTATAGCTACTAATATACATGATAAACCACTGTTGTAGGGAGCACGATTGCATTTAGCGTATGCAACAAGCCGTTAAACCTTCAAAGTGTAAAATGATGAGTTTTGTCTTGTGAGGGTTTACTATAACGACGCCAACAAACATATTAGTTCCTAAGTTCTTAGTTTCTCCTTATATGAGCTAAACATTAAACAAACAAGGCATACGACACAAATAGTACAATCACTGAAAGAAATAGAGGTGGGAAAACCAAGTATAAAAGTTAACTAGAAGAAGCACTTATGATCAACCGAATTTACTACTAACTAGCAATCAAATAGAGTACTCCTATTTGACTCGTACACATCTGTCACACCACTCAATCACTCAAAAAATGTCCTTCGGTTTCTTAATGTTCGCCAGGGGTTGATATGGCTTATTGAATCTACCTAAACATTCGCTAGACTACTAATGGTCAAACCTTCTATGTCGGTGAAGAATCAGCCAAGTGGTGGCTCATGTTGATGTCGAAAATATGCCTTGAACTTATATGCTTGGTGTCGGCGTCATCTCCAAATAGCGAAAATAAAACTTCATAGAAATGGAAGTATTCAATGTAATAATACACTTTTCAAAGAATAAAAGTGTCTAAGTGGTCTAATAATCATGACTCCCTTTGGGAGTATCTCATACGTGTAACGAAATGAATTCGAGGTTATAAACATGTTCGGTAAATACAACCCATCTCAATGTGAGAAGAATAAAAAGAAACTAATAATTGTAATAACAGATGAATTAGCCTAATAAACAAAACTACTTGCCTATCAAGTCATTTCGATTTTTTTTTCTTTCTTCGTATCACCTTTTTTTTTGGAGATGGGGTATAGTTTCATTTTCTTTTTTCTTTGAAATGACAGATATGATGAAAATGACCTAAAGAAACAGTGTATAACTCAAAAAATATCTATCGAGCCTTTGCCTCAATTTCTAATCAATATGGTACTACAGTCTATACCAAATAATATGACAAAAATGATCACGTGTACTCTCCATAAATCTTTGTTGGAACCTCAAAAGAAATGTCGTCTCGTAGAACTTCTCCCAATTGAATAAGTGTGTCAAAGTCGAGATCAGGGACAACTATAAGTCGTCGAAAATGCAATAATATCGATGTTGCGCAAACTCCTACTTGACCATTTTGGTAGCCGTCTTAGTTTAGGCAAACTCGCCTGTATTTAGTGGGGACTTTTAAATCTCTCATTACCCTGATGTAACCCATGGTAGTAATTTCTAAAAGTAGGTCATATATATAGTGCCCTCCATCCACATTCATTTCTACGAAGGTCCTAAAGAGTGTCTTACGTAATTCTAACTTTTGATAACTCAAGATTTAATCATAAAGTTGCGCTTAGTTTAACGTTTATATATGCTTTTCCACTTCATTTTAAACTTTATTTCAGTTCGTATCTAATTATACTTACAACTTTGTTTGCTAAGAGTTTAATACTCATATTGATAGAACTTTCGAAAAATAAAACTACTATAGTGAGTGTGTCAGTCAATGTAAACTCTAAGATATAAACGTGCATTGACTCCCCCAACAAGTACCAAACAATTTTTTTTCATATTTTTTTTTCATACAATTCTAATACAAATATTCACAATGCAACAAGATAAACTAAATACGAAAAATATTTACAAAATTAATAACAAGCGGAGTTATAGAGTAGATAAACATTTTGTTCAGTAATGAGGCGAAGTGAACGGTTGAATTTTGAGAAAACCAGCTCCAATCCAAAAATCTGCAGTGCTCCACTGGTCAGGTTGACCGGTTATGTCCGAGAAACCTAAATTCTAATGAATTCTTCCAAAAATCCTTGCGTCTGTCTAACAACACAATCGAGAAAACATATAAAACACAAGGGTGGCAGAAAATCTCTTATAAAGCTCTAAAACTCCTAAAATTTCTCCAAAATAGGAGATAAAAAGAAATACTCAAAATATTTTTGTATTTTTTCGGTTATTCTATTTTTTTTTTCAGTGTTTAGGCCTTGGATTCCGGAGCAAGTACCCACATGAGTGGTAATAAAAGTATGTTCAAAGAAATCAAGTAATCCAAATGAAAATTTGCCTTTTGAGATGTTTCCACGGTGCCGGTTGAAGGAAAAAGTAATATATATTTGAATTCGTCTAAAAGATGGAAGCAATAAAACTATTTCCGATGTTTATTATGTGCCTAACTTAAAAAATAATATTTTAAGTTAGGGGCAACTTCTAGAAAAAAGATACAAAATTCATCTAAAAGATTATCGTCTTTTTCTAAGAAATCAAGGAAGGCTAGTAGCAAAATTGCCAATGACGAAAAATAGAATGTTTTTTGTTGGATATTGAAAATGTTCAAGCAAACTTGAATGCTTTCTTAAAAAAAACGATTCTTGGTTGGGGCACTTGCGATTTGGGCATCGAAATTTTGGTAGCTTAATCTTGTTATCCAAAAAAAAATGGTGAACGGTTTACCTTTGATAAATGATCCGGACCAATTGTGCGAAGGGTGTGTTCTTGGAAAATATTCAAGAAGAGGTTTTTCAAAAGAATCCACATTTAGAGCTAAAGAGCCTCTAGAACTAGTTCATGCGGATGTGTGTGGACTCATTAAACCAAGTTCGTACGGAAAGAGTAATTATTTTCTTCTTTTTATTGATGACTACTCTACAAAAACTGGGGTCTATTTTTTAAAATAAAATTTGAAAGTGTTTGGTGATTTTAAAAGGTTTTAAGGCTCTTGTGGAAAAAGAAACTAAATATGAAATAAAAGCCATGAGAAAAGATAGAGGGTGCCATTCAAAGAATTTTGTGAAAATAATGGTATTCGTCATCCTTTAACAGTTCCGTATTTGCCACAACAAAATGGTGTGATGGAGAGAAAAAAATAAAGTAATTTTTGAAATTGCTAGAAGTATGCTAAAAAGCAGAAACATGCTGAAATAATCTTGGACCGAAGCGGTTTATATTTCAAATCGTTGTCCCACTAAAAGTTTTGTTGGGTTTTTGCACTATTTCGAAAACAATAAATGAAAGGACAATAAATTAAAAGACATGAACGCAATGGAAATAACACTTTATTTCTCACAATTGGAATATAAATTACAATTCCTGACTCGTTACAGAATTAAATTACACTAATTAAATTCCAGACAGATTAATATAAATTATTAAACTGCTGGACTGAATTGTAATTGTTTGAAACTGCCAGACAGAATATTATAATTACTAACTGCTGGACTGTTTTGACAATTATAGAAACTGGCAGACAGAATAGTATAATTACTAAACTGCTGGACTATTTCTGTAAATACAGAAAAGTAAATTACAGAATTGGAAATTACAGAATAGGAAAGGATTGAATTGAAATTACAGAAACTAAAGGTACTATTTAGTAAAGACAGAATGAAAACAGTACAGAAAAAATAAAATACAGAATGTAAAACAATACTGAATGTAAATACAGAATTTAAAAGGACTGAATGGAAAAGGAGAGGCAACTGCGGGCAGTTTCCCTTAAACAATATTTCCCGAACAACCTTTAAAGGTTTCTGGTTTCGGGACTTTGTTCCCAAGGTACAACTCCTGTCACTGAGTGGCTCGTATGGAAACCGGCACCGAACCACATGTCGAGCTGTTGGTGGTGCGGTTCTCTCTCTCTAATGTTTATGCTATGCTGTGAGTTGTGTATTTGTTGTGTCTGAAATGAGAGGGGGAGGGCTGCCTTTTATAGTCTCTATAGAAACCGCAGCCATAATGGTGGTAATTAATTCTGGGAGTTACATCCCCAGAATCCGCTCAATCAAATTCTGAAACCGCAGCAATTAATCTCATTTATTGCTGGCGTTTCTGTTGCTGGAAACTCTAGGGACTGTTTTTGTATTTTATACAAAACTCCCTTTTCGGATTTGGACCCAAGACCCGAGACATTCCCCAAATCCCAAATCCCAAATCACAAGCCCGCGCCCGCGTCCGCGACCCGCTCCCGCGACACGAGACACGAGACACGAGCGAGCGTGCGTGTGTGGTACACACTAATACTCTTAGGTGTATGTGGACATGTTAGTTTAACAACTACATGGGTTTGTATTCTATATATATTGTGAAATTGACCCTCAATCTTCCAATATGGGATTATACTAAATGGTTTTCCATTACCATTTCGTTTTTTTCACAATTAAGCTTTCGAGAGCCCAACTTTGAAGCCGATTTGTATTCACACCCATTCTACGAATAGATCATGCAATATACCGTTACGAATCTCGTCACACGGACTACTCAATCATGTTGAGTACGGTATAAGAAACTCAGCACTGTCACATGAAAAAATGACTCGAAGTTGGTCCAGTGACCATTCGGAAACACCCATGTTTTTTACATGTTTTTCCAACAAGTTTCGACAACAAGACTCCACAAGAAGTATGGAGAAAAAATAAACCAAACGTTTCTCACTTTCGAGATTTTGGGACTATCGCATATTATCAAAATAAAAAGCTTGTGTAGCTATGATAAACACTCGAAAGGGTATAAGTTATACAATCCGATCACAAAGAAAATCGTTGTGAGTCGAAATGTTATTTTCGATGAAGAATCGTCATGAGATTGGAAGGTTAAAGAAGATGAAAACTACAACATTTTCCCGGTGTCTTTAGAAGATGAAGAAGAGGAAGATCATGAAGGCCAAGAAATTCAAGCGAGCGCTTCTCCAAATGATGAACATTCAAACGAGAGACTTTTCCGCTTCTGGAGTTTGCAAGAAATATATGAGGTTACACAAAAGTTGGATTAAACGACTCTTTTTTGTGTCAAAGCTATTTGTGAACCAATGGATTGTGGAAAAAGGCGAGTTGAAATGATGAAGAATCCAATGCTAGTAAAAGAGCAAAAGGCGAGTGGACAAAAATGATTCCACAAAGAAAGAAAGAAAGAAAGAAAGAAAGAAAGAAAGAAAAGTTTGAAAATCAAGTTTAAGGGAGGATGTTGGAAAGTAAACTCTATTAGTCCAATTTGATTATTTGGGTTAGTTAAGTTTTGAGCTGTTTTTGTACAAGTGTTTGTTATGATCAATAAAGTGTTTCTTGAAGAATTATCTAGAATAGTTCATATGTAGAATGTTATGAAATGTATCTAGAATGTGTCTAGAATAAGTTTAGAATGTGCGTTGAACTCTCTTAAGAAATAATCTTGATATCTTTATGGAGAATGTGAGAATTCTCTAGGTGTATTTTGCTAGTATAAATAGAGGAGGTACTCAGCATTTTGTATCTAACCAAAAGCTTGAGAATCTAAATAATATTACCGTTTGTCTCACTTTTCAAGTAAAATTTTTTCCTTCACATATAAAAACATTGCCTACTTTGATATATACTCTCTTCCTCGTTGTAGTATACACATACCCAAAGCCTATTTTCCAACATCCTCTAGATTATAACTGAGATCACATTTCGATTCTAAATCTAGCTTTATGGCCTTCTATTACTGTGCACACTAAAAAGCCATGAACTGAAGTGACAACATAAAATATTTATACAAGTTTTAAGTTTCAAAACTCAGTAGAGTCTCACAATCACTGACGCGAGCAACCGCAGCTGTTTGCTTACACTTTTCCTCATATTTAAGTTAATTAACATCACTTTTATATTTTTAGGATAACAGTTTAACATTTTTCAGCTTTTCTATCAAATTTGTTATCGTAACTAAATATTACTATATTTTAATATACTTCTATCCATTTTTTTCAACCCAAGTTAATTTAATAGAGCAACCACGTTAAATAACTTACAAGTTTTCTCGTATTTAAAGTAAAAAAAGTACACTTTTATAACTTATAAGTAAACGTTTTGGTTTATACAAATTATAAGTTTTTTTTATCAATTTTTCTATCAAAACTATACAACTCATATTTGTTATTTTATTAATTTATATATGAAAAGTACAAATAAATAAGAGAGAATAAGAGAAAAATAAGAGAGAGAAATTATTATTTTAATTATAAGAGAACATCTTGATCCCTTATATTTGAAAGATATTTGAGTTCATGTAAATTTAAGATAATGGATAAGAAAATTATGCGTGTACAATTTTAGAACAATCTACTCATATTTAAGATAAATGAGTTATATAAGAAAACTGATGCGCTTGCTCTTAAAAATTAATGCTTCCATTCCATATTTGTTAACAAAATTTTCTGGCAACAACCTAACTTAAAGGGAAAAAAATACAGTTTTTATACATCCTAAAAGCTACTGCTTACGCATCTCTATGCTTTGTTACCGCTCATGACCGGTATATGGATCTCTCTATGTAGTGGTCGGCCTTCTAGAAGCTTTGCCAGAAACTACTAGTCGCTCCCCAAATGCCTCCTTACTTGCCGCCAACATACGATACTGTTAGAAATATATTAAAATGCATGTTTGTTTTTGGATTCTGTTCAATAATGTTTTGAATTAATTTATTAAATGATAATATTATGAGCAATTGTTATTTAGCATTATAATTGAATGACTAAATAAGTGTATTTTATTCCATTAAGTAGATGGTTTAGTGTGTACAGTATAGATTACACACAAAATATTAGACTGTCGGTTCTAATGAAATATAAGTTATATGTTTACAATTTTAAATGGAAATGGACACACCATCGGTAGAGTTGTAGTACGTGGTTTAATATATCTGTTTTGACTACAGAGAACGGTATAGTTCCAACTCTATTTACTAGTACACTTTGAGTGTATTAAACAGGACTGATACGAGATAATCCTTTTAGTGACTGACTAGATAAAATAATTTATAACTCGAGTTCATTGTCATTTTTTATGCCTTAATTCCTATATTGCTATTTAGACATGCGTGGATGTGTTTGTCATTTTGATTCATACTTGGTAAAATTCTTTATGAGTCAATATTATTTATAACAATGTTTATTAATAATAAAAGAAATTCATGTCCCGTGAGTGATTGATTATACTCTCTTAAGTAAACTTATAAGTTTTGTGTGTGTAAACTCTGCATGTGAATTTATAATCCGATGTGACAAATAAGTTAAACGGACAAGCTTGATGATAACACATTTATTAAATAAGAAATCAGTCCGTAATTAAATTTTATAAACGAGTATCTGTTTAATCTTAACGTGTGGAGATTATAGACATTTTTGATAATTGGAGCGAATAATATATTCGGATTATGGTAGAGACCAGTCATGATTTTTAGTGGAATAAATCACAATTTAAAATATTGTGCATATCTCAGATTGATAGATATATGATAGCACGAAATATTTTTAGGAGCTTTATGCTAATCAGCCATCAAATTACTACCTTAATTTATATATATCATGCCCCTTCCTGGCAGAAAGTTAAGTTTTTTCACAAACATATTTTCAAATCTGCCTATACAGAGAGTGCCACACTATTTAAATGAGCAATGTGATAGGTCAGGAATAATGTATAAGATTTGAGGCGATGTGTTGCATCTCACAGCCGTCATATGTTGCCTTCTATTATTCGGTATGATCTAAACCTATATGGTAAAACAGGATTAAATATTGATAATATGTGTACATACTAAACCTTACATATGTACCAGCTACTGGGAGAGTAAGGAAGCTAACTTTCTTGCATTCTATAAACAGTATCCTCTGTGCCCTTCTTACATGTTTGAAATTTATTGTAATTACCTCAACGAATAATGATTTTGATTCCATTCTATAAGCGGCCGTTCGAAAATAAACCACGAAAAGTAAAATAATGATGGAAATATATTTCCATTTGATTTGTACGCCGACGTCAACATGGAGTTCTTTAGTGATTTGGTGGGTCAAAATATCTTTCAACTAACTTAACCAAGCTTCACATTTGGGTACAGAAGGGTTTGGTTATTGGCACGTACAGAAGGATTTAAATCTGCACATAAACTAGAAAGAAAACCATCAGTTGCAGAATTATGTGAAATTTTAAATTTCGAATGTCTAATTTCTGAAAACAATTGCATAGTTTTAGTTGCAAAACGATCGTAACAGTCAGCTGCAACTGAGATAGTATATGAAGTTATAATTGACAAAGTAACTAATACAATGTAGTCGTTGTTGAACATTGACCTAATCTATGTCTGCATTGTCGGGATCCTCACTAAGTCTTAATTGATATTGTTTAAGTGTACTACAATTGACTTGAGTATTACGTACAATAATTAATGACTCACTCATTAGTATTCGTCTATCAATGTACCGCTTCAACCTAATCAACATCAATCTCTTAATGATATCCCATTATGAATTCACTCAAGAATAATTTCTATCTCAAATATTTCATGCATCTATCTCTCTCTTTTCTCTATAATAATTTAGTAACAGAACGCTCAAGAATATTATGATTGTTTAGATTTATGTGTATGATATTGTGTTTGTATCTGTGAGTCAACTGGATGAGTTAGCTGTTGATACGAAGAGTGAGTTTAAGATGGACGAAGGTGATGAATTCAATTTTCTTCATACGCTTGCAGGTTAAACAAACTGATAAAGGAAAATGTTTATGTCAAATCAGGAGTGGACTTTAGTCCAAATGAAGGAGGGCCACAATTAACAAACCTTCAAAGTACTTATTTTAATGTGTTTTGTGTATTATTTATACAGTAAAAAAATCAATTAGAGTAAAAGTAATGGATGAGTAAAGTGGTAATACCCTAATATACCACTGCCCACAAACCGGTGTAACTGTAAAAAGAGGGTTATTAATTATTAAAAAAAGAAGTAAAAGTAATGGATATCATTTTGTATTAGCGGAATAATATTTTAAAAGAAAATAAATATGAGGTAGATTTGAACTCTTAACCTTTAACATTTGAAACCATAACTTATCCACTAGACTTTTACTATAAGTTTGAATATATTTAGATTAGATACTTATTATATATCTAAAGAGTTACATGTATAAACATAAAAAAAAGCCAAAAAGATTTATCTCATTTTTTGTTCCGGGGCCAGTGGGCACTTCACCCCCTGCACACACAAGGGTCCGCCCCTGTGTCAAAGTAATCATGAAGTAAATCTAATCATACACTACCAAATACAAATGGATTGGGTGTGATTTGGATTGAAAATCCTTTTGTTGCAAAAAGTTCAAATGTATCGAGGTTTATCAAAAAAAAAAACATAGTTTCAAGTAATATTTAGTTACGAACCAGATGCAAAATTGAATAATCTGTTCTCAGTTGCAACAGTATATCTCTTTGTACTTACAAAGGGTTGTGGTGTGACTTTAAATGTTTTGTTTGTTTTAGCCTTTATAAACATAGTCTTTCATTTTTCATTAGATTCAGGATATCCAGTCCAGTGTTATCCATTGCATCAGTAATGCTGCTGTGTGTACAATTTTCTACCCATAGCTACAGACAGATATGATAGTTATTGGGGAGAGAAAGAGAGATTTATGAATAATATGAAATCCATTAAAATCTTTAAGACTTATGTTATTTGTGTGTGGGTATGTGTAGAGAGTTGTACACATATTATTTGCATACCTTTTATAGGGAAACACTTGATCTAAAGTATGTATCCTATCGTTGATAAGTCTACTCCTTCTTTTGAGTCTTTTATAATATGGAAAAAATATGTTTGGTATACTATATTATTATTGGTTAACAATTTAGGTACTGTATTATCACTTTTAACAATTAAGATCTACAAATTTATCATAATTGAGAAGTTAATCGTTGGAAACACGTTTGATTTTACAGCGAAAAAACTGGTCTTAGATCCTGATTATAGTGCATATGAATTAAATAAAAACGATTTAGAAATATCTCGCGGCAGTGCTCGATCACACATGATTTTCTACCGTATTCTAATTATACTTTTTGCTCCTTAGAGAGAGATGCGATCTCAAATAGAAATTTTAGAAACTGTATCACTTTTTCAAAGCATAGGAGTGCATTTATAGTGTAGGGACATAATGCACAAAAAGAATAAGACTTCTACTTAAAGTAGATATCTAACCCTACTTAAATTATAACTTAATTATTAATAAATATTATATAGTCATAATTAAAAATAATAATATAATATTATCTAATTAATACTTTTATAATGATAGGATAATCTATCAGTAAATTATATTCATTTTCAGTAGAGAATATAATTACACTCTTATTCATTCTCAAATTAATATTTGAAAGCATATTATTAAATATTTAAATATATCCTCACGTTAATATTACAGATACCGCCGAGTAAATAATTCACTGACAATTAATTTACTTGTCATATTATTTCCTCGACCTTACAACTTAACTTATTTCTTGTGTCGGATATAAAATCCACTTGCATGATTTGACACAAACAAAACTTATAAGATTCTCGAACGGATATCATCAATACTTATTCAAGGACGTGAATTCATTCGATTATAGACACACACCATATAAATAATATTACTGCACAACGTACTAGTTTGTTGACAACAACAAATTCACTCATTACAAATCAAAGCAGTATACATTATAAATACGTAAGAGTATAAGTAATCATAATAATTCCTTAGGTTTAATTATTTTATTCCGGTCAGTATCATAGAATAATATCACTTTCTCCTGTTCCATATACTCTAAGTATACTAGCATAAAAACTCGGAACTCAAGCATTCCATGTAGTCAAGACAGGTCTACTAAAACTCTGTGCTACAATTATACCGATGGTTATCCAGCCCATCTAAATTTGTGAACGATAAAATATATTCTGTAAGAACCAGTATTTGATCTTCCGTGTGAAAGTTGTACTCTACACATCAAATTATTTACTATACAAAATAAAGACACATGTACATATAAATAATGTGTACAACATTGCTCAAAATTATTGTCAAATAAATCATTTATTGTTAATAAATAAATACTAAAACCGACAACATATCATGTATTTTAGTATACCATTCTAACAACCAGGACTTAAATTTGATATTTTATGGTTGGATTTAGTTGAACTAATGAGTCTTGTGAGTTATGATTTATGTCATATATATAGGAAACAGAATCAGGTGACAGATACTTTAGCAAAACAAGGAGCGCACGGCTCCAACAAGACCTTTTTCTCATCCATAGAGTTCACAAAGCTCACTCATGCTGCATATGTTTTGGACCAGAACGAAACCGCTTGTGTTAGAGGAATTACATACAAAATTCAAGATGTAGCAGTATGAAATATTTCTTTAACAAGTTTGTCTAAGTGAGATGAGAGTTTTTTTTTTTTAGCTTTCTCCTTAACTCGTACTAAACTGATGTTTGAGTTGATATTGCATACTTTGAACTGATTTTTTACACTAAATTAACATGGCTAATCTCATTTTTAAGCAAAAAATTTGCTCTTGAACTTGTTGTTTAGATCACTTTGATCACGGCGATATATAGGAGATATAAGGATAGGGGATATAAGGAGTAAATAACAAGTCATCGTAGAATTATTTTTTTGCTTTGAAAAATGGAGATTAAAAATGTTAATTTTATTGTTTTTTGCCATGTTATTAGTAAAATAGGTTCATTAGCACTAGTTGCCTTTTGATTGTAGGTCGTAATGCTATAATTTCCCGTTAATGTTTTTTGATTGAAAACGCTATCATGGGGGCGTGGCTTATGAAAGAATATTTTTACGATTTTATTAATAAAATGGACCGGATATTGAATAAAAAAAACAAAAAAAAAACATACCATTCTAACACTAACGTTAAATAAAATAATCGAATTGTGTTCTTAATGGATGTGGCTGATAGAGATTTTGTGTTGTTTTTCCATGTAGTGATATTTACTGCCTTGTGTTTTATTAGTATTTATTAACGCTTATTTTGAATTTATAACTCTCATTTATAGCATAATTATTTAATATTTTGTTTAGTATATAATTTTATACCGTTATATATAATAAGGATTAATTTATAAGATATTGTTCGTAGGGGATTAGAGTAAACCCAATATCTGCATCTAGCTGAAATATATATTCTGATAGCTAAAAACTTGAAATCTCATAAATGCAAACCGCCTCTGTGCATATTATTTGTTATACGTACATAATGTAAAAAAAAAAAAAAGAGGAATTATTGATGTTATTGTTGGGAAAGAAATGTTTGGTGGCTGCATTAAGGAGAGCACAAGGCCAGCTATTATTTTGGGCCCATCAATTAACAGATAATTAGTAGACATATTAAAGCACACTAGAGCACGTAGGCCAATACAACTCCACTTTACAGGAAAAGTTAATATTTATGCAGCATGTGAACGTTATCAGGATTTTAGATATGAAAATTTGCGTTGCTATTCTCACACATATTCAAGAGGGGACACTATTTAAATCAACAGGCACATCAAGTGCCTTATACATTCAAAGTTATTTATATTTAGAAAATCGGTTTTGTAATTTAGAAACGATTAGCGACACAGCTTATTTCTCGTTTAACTTCTATCTCTGTGTAATCATTTCATTGTTTTAATAAAACAAAATAAAAAAGGAATGAAACTAATGTTTGCATCAATTATCCAAGAGTTATCTTAAAAATAAATTAATGCAAGATATATCTTATATATATATAGAAGACAACCACTTCCCTTAAAAGTAAAAGTAAAAGTATTTTATTAACTTAAATTCTATTTCTTCTCACTCAATAATAATTTATACTTTTTCACTTATGGGATTATAACTAAATATTAATAAAAATAGTTTTCCAGTTCTGAATAAGGAAGATTAGAGAAACTGGTAAATGTGAAAATGTCAAATAATTGATTAAATTTAAAAAAAGTGTCAGTTTTCCCCTAGTTATTGTAACTGTGTTTTTTTAGCTATTAGATTTTGAAGGAAAGATCTAAAGGTTGCATTAAAAGTTCCACATGATGCTTAATGTGGTTGAGCGCCGAGTATAACACGCTTACCATCAGGATTCAATCACTGACAGTTACAAAACAGTTACCAGAGAGGGTTATTATAAAAAAAACGACAACTATTAAAATACAAAGTAGTTATAAAAATATTGTGCTTTCTTTCATTTTTCTCTCTACATTCACTTTTACCTCCTTCCCATTTTTATATCTATAAACAAAAAGGATCATACTATTCACATAACTGGGACACTCCAGACCACACTCCTTTAGATGGGTCCCTCTATAAAAGGTGATGCTAGATACATAATTTGCACACAACTCCCACATTCCTTAGTTAATGAAATATATATGTATCCCTTCAAATGTAAATAAAACACAATTTATAATTTGATAAACCAAAATATAAATATTCAACATAATAAAAACCCAACCTACTAAAAACCCAAATAAAAATATAGTAGAACCCTAGTTGAGACCACCCTAAATTTAAATATTAATTAAAAATAAGAAAAATTATTAAATCTGGTATTACTAATATATATATCCAACCTACTAAAAATCAAAATAAAAATATAGTAGAACTCTAATTAAAACTACCCTAAATTTAAATATTAATTAAAAATAAGAAAAATGATTAAATATGGTATTACTAATATATATATATATATATATATATATATATATATATATATATATATATATAAACCCAACCTACTAAAAAGCCAAATAAAAATATAGTAGAACCCTAGTTGAGACTACCCTAAATTTAAATATTAATTAAAAATAAGAAAAATTATTAAATCTGGTATTACTAATATATATATATATATATATATATATATATATATATATATATATATAAACCCAACCTACTAAAAACCCAAATAAAAATATAGTAGAACTCTAGTTGAGACTACCCTAAATTTAAATATTAATTAAAAATAAGAAAAATTATTAAATCTGATATTACTAATATATATATATATATAACTCACACTCACCTAAAGAAGTGTGGTCTGGAATGCACTCCAATTTATTCCCACCATTTTCTCTCCTTCAATTTATTCCCACCATTTTTTCTAATTTAATAAAATTGCCACATCACTTGCCACCCACTTGACAGCTAAGAGAGTGTGGTCTGAAGTGCAGGAGTTGTGTGAGTATCATTTTCCAAACAAAAAAGGTAAATTTTCTCTTATATTTAGTCTCATATTTCAAATTTGACGAACCCCACTAAAATTTAATAATCAGCTACTACAAAAAAATTCTTACTTATGTAGGGGTGGGTAAAAACCCGGACCAAACCGCAACCCAAGTCAACCCGTCAAACAGCAAAAAATATAAATTAGTTAAATATACATATAAACAATCAAATATACATATAAATAATCAAATATACATAATTAACTATTTAACCCTAATAGCTTATGATCAATCAAGCACATAGGGTTATGGTTTACAGAATCTTTTAGTTTACAACTTTAATTTGTTTAGATATTTTATGGTTTTATGACGCGCGTTTAAATTTTTATTGATCGTTTCTATCTTGTTATACTACTATGCTTTGTTTTATGAATAGAAATGTTATGTCAAACTATTAGTGACGTGCATTTAACATGCAATTATACTTTGTTTTATTAACGTTTAATTTGAAATTTTTTACTTTTATTTTTTCGACTTTCTTTTTTCTAGTTTTGGAGTTAAAATTGCATCTTTTATAAGTTTAAAAACTAAAATGAATAAACCGTGAACTCAACCTGAACCCTAACCGCTTAAAATGTATTGGGTTGAATTGAGTTGAAATTTGAAAATTCACCAACCCGCACCAAAACAAACCGCTCATTTTTTTACGTGGATTGGTTTGGGTTGCCCTCAAACCGCACCCACCCTAACTTATAGGATGGAAAAATATTAAATTGGTACCCAACTTATCGTCTTTTAGCAATTTAGTATCCATGCTACCTAATTTTCTAAATTGCTACTCATGTCCAATTAAGCATTATAAATTGGTAGATGTTGGTAAATATTGGTACTAGTTTGCTCACGTGTATCGTAAGTTGAGTATCAAATTCATAAAAGATGATAGTATATGGTATTAAACGGCGTTTTTTCAAATATAAAAAAGAGGCAACAAGCCAGAGTACTTTATATTCATAGTTAGTACGTATTGCTATAAAAATTGTGCCTGATATTGAATTTGCCTATCCATGAATAGCAATGGCACCTAAAAGTCAAACCAAGCATAAAATATGCATGTATATGCAGCAAATGGTGAGCTGCAATGCAATTTTTACAAACTGTTATGCAGATGAGGGCAGTTGAGAGCATAAATGTTTGCTTGCTCAGTAAGAGGCCACCATTCATTTAATTCTCAACAATGTAGGTTAGCTGTGATACCTCTAAACATTACTTATATATCCGAGATATACATTCTCATAACTAAGAACCACACACCAACATAGCCACTTATTATATTTAAAAATAAGCTGCGATGACAGTGGTAGGAATTTTGTTAGTTGTTTTAGTAGTAGTTGTTAGTGGTGGAGTTGTTGGAGATCATGTTACTGGAGTAAAAGAGGAGAAACACTTGTATTTTAGGCCCAAGTTTGGGTTAGGTCGTGGAATTTACAAGAAGGGTTTTCGCCATGGATTTGGTCGACCAGGTTTAGGCGGTGGTATAGGAGGTGGTGTTGGTGGTGGAATAGGCGGAGGAGGAGGTATAGGTGGTGGGATAGGAGGCGAAGGTGGCTTGGGTCATAAAGGCGGTCTAGGAGGCGGTGTTGGTGGTGGTTTAGGTCACAAAGGTGGTTTAGGAGGAGGGATCGGTGGTGGTGGTGGTCTAGGTCACAAGGGTGGTCTAGGAGGAGGTATTGGTTTAGGTGGTGGTGGTAGTGGTGATTTAGGTCATAAAGGTGGTCTAGGAGGCGGTATCGGTCCTGGTGGTTTGGGTCATAAAGGTGGTTTAGGAGGCGGTATTGGTGGTGGAGGTGGTCTAGGTGGTGGCAATGGTTTAGGTCATAAAGGTGGTCTAGGAGGCGGTATCAGTCCTGGTGGTTTGGGTCATAAAGGTGGTTTAGGAGGCGGTATCGGTCCTGGTGGTTTGGGTCATAAAGGTGGTTTAGAAGGCGGTATTGGTGGTGGAGGTGGTCTAGGTGGTGGTGGTGGTTTAGGCCATGAAGGTGGTCTAGGAGGTGGTGGTGGTTTGGGTCACAAAGGGGGCTTAGGAGGCGGTATCGGTGGTGGTTTGGGTCATAAAGGTGGTTTAGGGGGAGGTATAGGTGGTGGTGGTGGTGGTGGTTTAGGTGGCGGTGGTGGTGGAGGTTTAGGCGGTGATGGTGGTGACGGTTTAGGTGGTGGTGGTTTTGGTAGTGGTGGCGGTTTAGGTGGTGGTAGTGGTGGTTTAGGCGGTTTGGGTGGCGGCGGTGGTGGTGGATTCGGTGGTGGAGCTGGAGGGGGCTTAGGTGGTGGATCGGGTGGTGGTCTTGGCGGAGGATATGGAGCTGGTGGAGGTGTGGGTGGTGGTTTAGGAGGCGGTGGCGGCTTCGGAGGTGGTGGTGGAGGTGGTCGTTAAGCGACAATATTAAATAGTCATTTGCAATGTTAAGATTTATGGTCTTTTTTTTTTATATTCTGTTTTTTCAAATATTGTGGAAGGCTAGTATATGAGTTGTGTGCATGGCAATTATGCCCTTTGTTTTTGTAAGTGAAATATCTTCCTTTATTCAGGCAACTTATTTGATGAATGTAAGTAGTATAATAATTGTGGATGATCTTAATTAATTATAGTAGTGATTGATGTATGTTCAATAAACTTATGAACCAGTTTATTTCACATCTAGTACTATGAGTCGATGACTACACACTTCTTTTAAAACTGTATATGAGATTTCGACATTTAGGCAATAAAGATACTTACACGGAGGTTAGAAAAACGCATCAGTGCTAGTTGCAATAATACTAAATCGGATGCCTTTTTTTTTTTAAGAAGATTAAATCGATCGAATATTTTAAGAATGGGGCAAATACCTCTGCTTGAGAAGAAGGCAAACGAGCTACATGAAAGGGAGCAAGAAAATATAAAACATAAAGATTAGTCACCAACATTTTTTGTCAAAAAACTCATCTAATCTAAAAACTTGGCCGCGACTCGAAATTTTTCTTTCAGACGCTCGAAAGTTTCTTTCTCTTTCATAACCAATAATCCGTCGATGCAAATAATAATTTTGCTAAACTAGTCCATTGCCCATTCTAAGCATTGTGCCCATGAGTAGCACGACCCAATAAAACCGGAATTCACTCGATCTATAGTCCAAACTTTCCTTGAAAACTTGCATTCAAAAAGCAAGTGATTAACATTCTCGCATTTTTTAGACAAGTGGACAACCATTGACGCCTACAATACTCATCTTTTGTAGTCTGTCTATTGTCGGTAGCCGGTCCAAAATAGCTATCCAAAGAATAAAACTACATTTCGGTAGTATAAGTACTCTTTTCCAAACAATACGATTCCAATCTACAACAATACTTAACGCCCTCCAAGTAGAGCTTACAAAAAATCCGTGTACCCGGTCGGGAGTCCACACAGTAGATGGAACTAACGAGGGACAAATAAAAGTGACAGGGGGTAGATTTATAGGGAAAGGTGATGGTTCTGCCGAAGTCAAATTTTGTGATTGGACGGAAGATGGTCGGGGTAGAGATCTTTCCGAAGAAAGGGCTGTTGAATCAGTTATTAAGGCTAATAGATGTGATTAAGGTATGGGGAAAAGGCAGCGGTATAGGTGGCGGTGGTGGGATCGGATGTGGTCTTTGGTTGGGAAGGTGAGAGAAGAATGGTGGCATGTCGGAATGAGGGGAGAGGAAAACTTTATGCTGTGGCTGAGGTTCCAAATTTTGGTTAAGGCACATATATCATCATAGTGTATTGTTTTTTTTTTTTTTGATAAGCAATAATAGTGTATTGCTTATGGGTAGAACGAAACGCTGAATGTTTGAAGGTCACTAGCCCGGCCCTCGGATCTATTCGCCTCAAAGTTATTTACCCTTTAATAGTTCATAATATGAATTACTTCGTAACTATAGGAATTGATTCATGAAAAGTGGGCAGAAGCTATATATATATGCTGAAGAGATTTATTTAGTGTTGGCTGGTATATTATATCACGTTTCCAGTTTCTCAAGTAAGGGCATCAAAAGGCCAATTTACACAATAATAGATGACAATTAGAGCCAGCCCTAGTGTATGTAATTAAGATATAATATCACAGGCGCTTAATATCAACGTCATTTTCATAAGTTAAATAGGGCTCATTCCATTGAATTTGGTTTTGCACTGTGCTTAAAGAAAATATCTTTTATATCAATGTTACATTTTTATTATTTTGGCTTATGCAATTTTCTATGTTTAAAGTAGGGGTGGCAAAATAGACCGAGATCCAAAACCCGACCATAAGTCCGTCCGAAACTGAAAATCGATAACCGCTATAAGCCCGAATGAAGTTTTGGCCGAACCGAGACCGATGGCTGCGGTTTGGGTTTGGGTTTTGAAACGATAACCGTCAAACCGACCGAAAAACCGTGACGGAAAACCGAATCGTTAAACCCGAATAATATCCAAAAAATAACCAATGTGTGTATATATGTATGTGTATATATATATATAACATACATAAATAGTACTACAAACACTACAAAATAATGTTTGATTTAGTGAGAGTCAAAACTGTCACAAGCCTGTCGTTAATTTAAAAAGCTGTCACAAATCTGTCACAAATTGACTAAATCGTCACAAAGCCGTCACAAAAATCGTCGCTAATAAGCTCGTAACAAAAAATACCGTCACTAATGCCGTCGCTATTTGAGTATTTTTTTGTAGTGAAACATAGGCTTTTGAGACGATTATTTCTGGAACGGTAACCAAACCGTTTTAAAAAATCACGTTTAACCCGATTTTATATTACCTTTTCAAAAGCTTAATTTTAGACCCGGTTAATAATTAGTATCTTAAAAGCTTAAATTTAGGGCTGGTTTAATAATTACCATATTAAAAATTACTTTTAGACCAGGTTTTTTAAACCGTATCTCAAATAGAATTTAGATTTATTATATAAGGAGAAACACTATGGTGAACCGGGTGTACCACGTGTGTGGTGCGTTATTCCATATATTTTTGACACATCACTTGTTAATTCATCATGCACAGTTATTAATTCCCCATATTCCTCGCTACCCTTCTTACGGATTCTTTTATTCTCTCTCTTAAAAATAATTAATTGCTACCGTTATTTTTATATTATTTTCCTTTAAAAATACTTACAATTTTTTAATTATTTAAAAGGTAAAGGTGAATATTGGTAAATATGTGAACTGAAAATTTCACTTCTCATCCCAATAAAAAAAAAAAAAAACATTTGTGGAGACTAGCCTAAATACAAATATTAATTAAAATTTAAAAATATTAATCAAAATATATTTTTAATCAAAACAGGACTTTGTACCGTCTGCTAATTTTTTAACCTTTTAAAAATCTATAAAAATGGGGAATTTGAAAATATATTTTAATTAGTTTTTTTTCAAATTTTAATTAGTTTTATTATTGGGTTCAAAAATGAAATTTACTAAGTATTTATTACCTTTTAAATAATTCAAAAAAAATCTAAATTTTGTAAAGTGAAAGAATATATATATAAAAAAAAGGTTAGATTTTTAGGAGAAAGATGAAAATGTTTAACGTTGGTTAGTGGGAAGTAGTGCATTAACTGTCATTAATGAGTGAATTAACTGTCCTTAATGAGTGGGTTTAATTTTGAATTTGTTTCTATACATTCAGGTATATTATTAAATGACAGGTGTTTTAAATACATTGGATGGCGCACGGTACACGTGGTAAACCCGGTTTACTTTAGTGTTTCTAACATTAATATGAACCGATGCACTATAATTAAGGGTATGTCAACCAATAAAATCTTTTAGTTTTAATTTTAAATTAATTTTAGAATAATTATTTTTGAATTTATTAATATGTATTGAGTTTTTAGTGGATGTCGCATACTAAATTACAGTGCACCGGTTTACGTTAGTGTTACTAGAAGGGATAAACCAAAAAAATTCCCACGTATTCCAATACTTCGGCGATAACTCCTATTAGAAGCACGTATCTTTCTCTGTACTAGGGCTCAAAGGCTTTTGTTGCACTTATATTACCATCTTCATAGTTATTACTCACCAATTTTAATTGAAGGTTACATCTGTTGTGAGTTTTATTAGCTCAGTATATATGTTATATAGGAGATATAGAGAGAACATAGAGAGAGGGAACAGTATGTCTTTATTAATCAGAATGTGTATGAATAAATGTAAAATATAAGACCCCTAACCCTCTTTATATAGATAGAGGGGTAGGGTTATAAGCCCACTTGGACCCAAAAAGTACAAGCACAATAGTCCAATATATATCTTACAACACTCCCCTTTGGACGTCTTGAATTCTTCGTCTTCATACAGTCGATCTGAGTCGAGTTCATTCGCAGTGCTAAACACATAAAAACCTTAGGGACGGAAAATTCAGTGTGGGACAAAACCGGTACCTAGGAGAAACTGTGTAGCCGAATGATATAGGCCGAAATTTTATGTAATTAACTAACCACAAAACAGTGTGCCTCATCAAAACCTTGCCGGAGCAAACCCAATGGGAAAATCTCTGATCGAAGAAAAAAGAGTGCAACAGTGGTAGTAGTAGGGAATCAACCACAAAACAGGTGTCTCATCAAAACCTTGCTAGAGTAAACCCAGTGGGAAAAACCTCTAGTCGAAGGACAAAAGAGTACACAGTGGTAAGAAGTATACAACATGATACTCC
Organism: Primula veris; assembly: GCA_963682055.1. Classification (NCBI taxonomy): domain Eukaryota; kingdom Viridiplantae; phylum Streptophyta; class Magnoliopsida; order Ericales; family Primulaceae; genus Primula; species Primula veris. The sequence goes on along the minus strand of OY821743.1, from coordinate 23,456,352 downwards.
CCCTAATTTTAGCAATCTTAAATGAGATAAGATGGGAATGTGTCTCGCTAAAAACCTTGCCAAGGAAAACCCAGTGGGAAAAAACCTTAGTCTAAGGACAAAAAGAGTACACGAGCATGCGACTGGATACTCCCCCTCACTTGCACACGACAGGGTGCGAGGATTTCGACTAAGTAGTAATTAGTGCAATAAGCATTCACCTGGATGCTCCACCTCACTTGCACACGACGGGGTGCAAGGATTTCATATTTCATGAAAGAGTACGAGCATTCGACTGGATGATTCATTTACTTGCACACGACTGTAGGTAAGAAAATATAACGTGAAATAAAATGAGCATTCGACAGGATGCTCTTAAACTTCATATGTGAAGATTTATTTCGACGAGAAATGCTAAATAGTATAATGTAGTCATGTCTCTCTTGATCGATAACAACAAGTTGCCTTCTATGACAAGTGTTTTATCTGAATCGTGAGACAAAGCATATGTAATTCAAATATGCCTAATACGAGCTCGAAACCATATAAACTTTCTAGTCGTCTCATAGAGCACGAGTAGACCAGAGTGATTCGTTTGGAGTCATTCCAAGACCTCCAAGATATTGCCTTATTCCTAATGGTAAAGACAGACCATGTTAGGAATATCCCTTATGCGGGTCTGATAAGTAACCAGCATCGGTATAACCAAAAAAAGGTTGCGTTAATTCGAGTACCGAAGGGGGTAGGTACACTCGATGACGCAAAATAGGATAAGACAAGCCCTCATCCACAGTTACCTTAAGGTAATGGAAAAATGTCTTTTATGCCATTTCGATGGCAGCGTGTTAGTGCAATGTTGTGTCGAGCTATACCATTCACAACATACAAGATGTTCGTCCTAGTACATTAGACCAAGTACAATGATGCGCTTATTGTACTTAGATATGAACATGATGGTTCAATATCTCTTCATCGTCTCACCAGGGACGGACTGGGTCTATATCAATGTCTAGTGATCGAACGATCATGGGAGAATCTGACGACTTAGCGTCATGATGACTAAAACGTCATAACACCTTCTTGGTGTAGTCTGAATCATGAACTTAGATTCAATCTTTACGGGACTCGATCATCAGGCCGAGTCACTACCGTTTCTTCCCAAGATCCTTCATCTAGAAGGCAAATCCAAAAGTGGATCGCATAATAAAACACGCAAGGGCATAATACTTGTTCAAGTATCCCAAGCTGATCAAGTACTCACTTAGGCGGTATACCACATCCCTCGGATTATATTAATCCATATAGTGAACATCTCAGTCAATTGAGATCGTGTTCCGTGGTCAGGAACTGTTTGATTCAAGGACATGAAGTCACACAGGGACCTTTATTTATATCTCTTTGTCTAAATCATCATAGAGATAAAATCGTGACCACATTCATGGCTGCATACTCAGTTTATCGAAAACTACTAAACTGGTAAAGTAGGGGACTGTTATAATGTCCATTACGAAGAAATCAACCATCTCGTAATCAATTCCAAGGTGTGAGAGAAGCCTTGCGCTACTAGGCGAGTATTCTACAATCTCATTATTCTCATCACTCTTCCTTACGAATAACCAAATAAACGAACTCGTTTAACATTGGTGGTGTTAGAGCTACAGGTCTGAACACACTTTCGCTAAGGAGCCTACTTGGAATACAAGTTTCCATTAGTCTAGTCTATTATCCGTTAACTTCAGGCAACAGTACATGGTTCTCTGTCATAATTTGCTCATATTATCAGTCGTCACCAAATATATGAACAAGTAATCAATGACAATCTCGTTTCGCTTCAATATCGTCTAAGATATCATGATCGACAGATATTTCGAGATTCTTAGGATGAGGAGGAATCACACATCTCCTAGATCCTTTATAATCTCGTGCGACAAACGAGTTTCAGTTCACCACCTCTGGGGCCGAACGAATTAAGAACCGGTCAACTTCCTCATATCTTAGGAAGGATGACAGACTGACGGCCGACGGCAGCGTTCTTTGCTTGGCGGGTTCGGCCAAAACAACGTGTTACGACAGGAACACGGCATCCGACAGGGACGTCTATCCTTGCAAGCATTTTGCAGCAGGTATAAATGATCTCGTGACATCTCATAAAGTCATTAAATGCGTCTGGCATTTAGTTAGACTTGAGGGAGTCTATGCACTTACTTATCACTAAGTACAGTTTTGGGGATCAAGTTAAAACTGAGTGGGTTATGCCATGTTACTTCACGTCATTTCTTATCAACGGTAACGTGCAAATCTCCCCTTAACGACGGGGAGAACAGTCTTAGCGATGTCACTTTCGCATATCATGCGGTAAAGAGATCGCTTGCCAAGGTTACTCTATCAAATGATAGGTAGGGGATTCATAATCGACTTATGTCCCCTTCAGAGGTCCATATTTTGAACGCTATAGCGGCTCAATCAAAATATTAAGCACTCAAACACGCATTCATATGAGGCGTCTGGCTCATAACCAGTAACCAACTGGTGCGCATTTAGTGTTTTGAGTGACTATGGGCCTCAGACGAACCAATGCAGCAAAATAGCATGACCCCACACGGAAATATAAATCTTGGTACGCAAGACCAAGAAGTGCGTGCAACTATTTGCAGTCGCATCATCAAACTTTCCGTGAGTCCATTTGGGTCTGAACATAATCGACAGGATATTCAATTTCAATTTCCAAACTCAAGTAATTCAAATCGAAATTTCGATTATTACTCTTCGGAATTATCAAGTCGACTAGACTTTTCAGGATAATCCGGATCATGAGCCATCAACTTAATGATATGGCTAAAAGTTTGGAAAGTGCTGCATTTATATGGACAACATTAAAATGTGACCATATTGTCGATGCATCAACCATAACCATTTATATTTATGGTCCGTCTTATGGTTGGATAAGTCCACAATAACTCCTTCAATTCTTTACAAGAATTCTACGAGTTCATTTCGTGATCTTTACACATACTAGTCTTTCAAAGTGAGCATTAATGGCATGAATTTCGGATTAATCGCTAAATATATTCTCAGAGAGAATCCAAATGCGATGTGATTATAAATCAAGCATCGTCTTTTGACCCGGGAATATCTTATCCGGTCAATGCCACAATATCAAAATGCTCAAATCAATCGACGACAGGCGAATGATAGTATAGACAATCATGTCTTACCATCTAAATCATTTATCATTTCGACGACAGGCGAAATGATAAGCTAACTTTAAATGCTTTAAAGAATGTGGTAGCAACCATTTGAAAGACATTTCAACTCCTCTAAAATACGTTTTTGGTCGTATTGAATGGAGGCTATGTAAAGAAATTTTAATTCTTTCATGAGCTATTACCAGATAACACTGGTTTTCTCGAATATTTTATAACTCAACAAGGTACGGCAGGACCTACATGAGTATAAGACCTCATATTTGACAAATCAATTTGGTTTTACCAAAGATTTTCGATTTTGGAACTACAGGTCCAGAATCATTGTCACTGAGTACTCTTTTAGGCAAATAGTTGGTGAAATTATGTGGTACACTGTTACCCACTATTTCCAAAAAAGATCAACTACCCCACAAGTATTGCCTAAAATTTCATAATTTAAAGTTTGGTCACATTTGTCAAAGGAATTCGCTCAAAACACTTTAAATTATTTCGAGAAATTTTGTAAACAGGCAAACCATAATCCAAAAGTATGGTCCAAATGGAAAAATCATAATCCAAATGGAAAACATAATCCAGATGAGCGAAAAAATGGCTCAATGATTTATTAAAATCAATAAAGAAAGGTATCAAACTTATTTGAGCCACAAAATCGGGGGTCTCAAAAGTTTCCTTTCAGTTAGCTTTAACCACATTAGCATCGGTTTTTCCACCTTTATAATAGTTGTGAACTATTTAAGGAGTAACCGTGCATGACCTTTGTCTTTATAGCATAGAGTTGGCTCCTTGAGCATTATCTCTTGCTTTGTAACAACGGACCATATTGTTCCTTTCAATTACTGTCTTGGAGCCATATGTTTTCGATTTTGACGATTGTCTAAAATCTCGCTTGGCTAGGCGATTCATCGGGATCGCGACAGTTCGAGACAAATAACACTTGTCTCGGTTCTCGATTCGTGGAAAAAAAAAATGTACACGAAGAGCATTAATATCAGGCAAACAATTCGCCATTGACCCAATAGGATTAAAACTACTCACCGGGGTAATTTTCTTATCCAATAAGAGATGGGTGATAAAGGAACATGGTGAATATAAATTCACGATGCTGCTTATGGAATACAATTTCCAAGCTAGTATTTTGGTGAATGATTGCTCTAATATGTCAATTTCAGACATTTGTTCACCATAGACGTCATCACGTCTCAAATGTGGCGGCGGAATGAAATCAACGCCTTAGCATTCATCCTTACATACGGTATGTTGGTGAAGGTCGATATACCAAAACCCTAAAAAATCCGGATAAACCTCAAGGTTTATAGATACCCAATATTCGTGCGTTTACCCAAAATCTTCAATATCCGCGAGCGTATATCCTATTTTCCTGCGAGCAAAGTGCTGATAACGTGTTATGTGACATATTGCTCAGTATATATGTTATATAGGAGATATAGAGAGAACATAGAGAGAGGGAACGGTATGTCTTTATTAATCAGAATGTGTATGAATAAATGAAAATACAAGACCCCTAACCCTGTTTATATAGATAGAGGGGTAGGGTTATAAGCTCAATTGGGCCCATAAAGTACAAGCCCAATAGCCCAATATATATCCTACAACAACATCTTTATTTTTATCACTATAATCATTAATCTTTGCATATTGTATGTAGGATTCGTAACTATTTATCTAAGATTTTCGTGGTCTCTCCCTCTATATATGTATATATGCACATGTATTTTCAAATTACGTTTGTTATTGTTGTTTCTTTAGAAATATTGAAACTTTCAGTTTCTAATTGTTTTAATGTATATCTTTTCTAGGTTGGTGAGATTATAAGCCGATTTGTGAATAAGAGTTTTGCTTTTTAAGGTAAATTCAGTTAGCTATCAGTTAACTATCATTTAATATCTGGTTTTTTGTGAAAGATAAAATTTATTTTTAATCACACTTGTTCATGTTGCTTTCCTTATTCCAGTAATCTAACTTAAATTAGATGAAAGATTTTTATTGTGATTTAGTTAGCTTCTTATCAGATTCTAATAGAAAGTTGGTGTTTTTGCCTAAGCTTGGGACAAAATATTAATGAAAACGAACTGTTATTTGTAAGACTTCCGTTTACTAATGTGGTTGGCTAATTTTCTCTAATCTATCATATGTAGGGTTTGTAACTTTTCGGATATGGTTCAATTTATCTACACAATGATTTGAGTATTAAATTTGCAATTATATGCTTAGAAAATTGTTTTATCGTATGACCTGTACTAAAATTATAGTTTTGCCTAAAACTTAACTATGTTTTGCAATTGAAAATTGCAAAACATAGTTAAGTTTCTTTAGAAACTGATCAAAAAGTGTGAGATATAACGACTGCAATTTCGTCGGTTTATGTTGTTAGTCTCTTAATTAGATGAAATTTCGTAGTTCGTTACCTCAATTGTTAAAAGTGATAGTTCAGTTTGTAAATCGTTAAACACTGGTAGTACAATACACTAAACATATTTTTTTCCCATTTAATTAATTAATTTTAAAGATAGTCCTAGCTAAAGCTGAAATGAATTTCTTTTAAAAGGTTAGTAAGTAAAGTGGAGTAGTATGATTTATGGGGAAAAAAATATGTTTATATTCCATAATTTTACCATTTTGATACATAATTTTAAAAAAATAATAATTTTGGTGTCCGACTACCTATTTTAGTTTAGTTAGGGCCTTAGGGAAGTGGTACTAAAAAAATATGGAATTGCAATCACGTATTCTCGCGCCTAACAAATTAACGAGTGTAATCACGTCAATATTCGTCTAAAATAAAGTGACCCCAATTCACTATATTTAATATTGTGTGATATTAATTGAATGAAAATAGTTAGGTGATGACACAACTCTAGTGTGCATTGTTGGTAGAAAGATTACTTTTGTTCCCTCGGAAATTGAAGTTATTCTGGCCGATGTTCATAGAACTAAACGAAGGACAAAGCGTGTAATGGAGCAGTAAAGCATCATGTTGCGCCACTCGACATGGGGATGGGGGCTCTGTATTTGTTAACTGTGCATGTGATACCTCTTCCTTAAGGACCTTAACAAGTCCCTTTGGCGTGTTAGTAATATTTTAAGACCGAAGAAGATGGAGAGTAATACTGTGATATACTAAAATCATATCTTAAGTAGAATTACTATAATATTTAGTTTAACAATTAGTATATGACAAACTTTCATTCTTCAAACATATATTAACCACACCGGCAATAGGGAATTGTAGTGTACGTTTCTTTTTCATGTAAATTAGTAGGATGTTTGGATACTAATATCTCTGTCCTATTTGGCTTTGTAGTTGCTGATTTATTATTTAACTAGCAAAGGCTTGTCTTTGTTAGTCATCTTATGAGTCATTAATTACATGGTTCCTGATTGAAAAAAATAAACTAGAAAAGCAATATGTATGGGACAAAGTTTAATTCCTCTAAGAAAAATTTACCTCACCGGCACACAAAGAAAGGTTGCTCTCAAATTCTGTTCATTTTACCCAACTTTTTACTACTTACAATATGTTGTCTTTTCCATATAAATGCACGTTTATAACATCTACATTTCTTCATCACAATCACAAGTTTAACTGTTTAACCACAATGGAGTTCTCCAAGCTCTTAATCACTTTAATTCTACTTATCCAATCCCTCTCAACCATGGGCGCCAATACAAACCTATTCCGAGAGTATATCGGCGCTGATTCCAACAATGTTAAGTTCTCGGATGTGCCCATAAATTCCGACGTCGAATTCCATTTCATTCTTGCATTTACAATCGACTACACCACCGATTCGTCACCATCGCCTACAAATGGAAAGTTCAATGTCTTTTGGGACACTGACAATCTCACTCCTTCTCAAGTCTCTTCTATCAAAAACCAACACTCGAACGTCAAAGTTGCCCTTAGCTTAGGTGGCGACAGTGTTGGAGACGGATCTGCCTACTTTAATCCATCCTCTGTTGATTCTTGGGTCTCTAATGCTGTATCATCCCTTACAAAAATCATTCAAAAATATAATCTCGATGGAATAGACATTGATTACGAGCATTTTAAGTCCGACCCAAATACCTTTGCAGAATGTATTGGACGCTTAATAACAACTTTAAAACAAAACGGTGTTATCTCATTCGCATCCATTGCTCCTTTTGATGACGACGAGGTTCAGAGCCATTACATGGCCCTTTGGAAAAAATACGGCAATGCCATCGATTATGTGAACTTCCAATTTTATGCTTACGATGAGGGGACGAGTGTTGATCAATTTATTAACTACTTTGAGACTCAAACATCGAATTATGAGGGTGGAAAGATTATAGCTAGCTTTTCTACGGACAATAGTGGTGGGTTGAAGCCTAACGACGGTTTTTTTACTGCTTGTGTGAGGCTTAAGAGTAGGCAAGAGCTACATGGTATATTCGTATGGTCGGCTGATGATTCTATGAATGCGGGATTTCGTTACGAGAAGCAAGCACAGTCATTATTGTCTATATCCCATTAATTAAGACCGAAATGTTTGGGTGTTTGTTTATATTATCGTGTGCATATAAGTGCCCGGGTGTGTGTAAGTTGTATAATTATGCGTTTCGTGTTATGTAATTAAGTCAAACAAATTACGTGAAATCACAAAATTCTTATATATTGATGCTTTGTTTCCACTAATATCATTTAAATGTAGAGGTAAAAGTCATTTACTTCCTCTTTTTTTGCAGTAACAAACTTACTTCCTTAAGAGCATCGGTATCAATTTATCTAAATGATACATTTTCTCTATTTTATGGAATGTTAACAAAATTTTGACACTGCGTCATGGTTAGTTAAGATAGATACGTTATTATAGAAAACTGGAAATGGTATAAAGTTAAAGGTTTATCCTAAAAATGTATTAATTTGAGGAATATTTTAAGGAAATTGGTGTGGTTGCTCTAACCGTTAGTACATGTGGATTTGTCTGAAACTATAGAATATCGATTGCACGTTCTAACACTGTAGAAGTTTTGCAGGTAAGATTGAAATTTTGAAATATTCGTATGAATAATGTACTTATGTTTTGGTTATTTTGTTTATGAGCCAAACTGACTTCCGTTCATTCGTCAACTTAAACACTGTTCCAAACTTCCAACACATTCTGAAAGCAAATCAAAGAAGATCCAATTGATCCATGGTAAAATAAATTAAAAGGTCTCGTGACATATTTTTCCAATGCAGGTATTGACATCTCTTCCTGATTATAAAAAAAATTAGATAGGACAATTGAAACATGGTGAAATTATGTACTTGTATGTCCTGGTTTTTTACAGTTTAATTATAAGTTTTATCAATTACAATTTCTTTTTCTGAAGAAAGTTTTTAATTCATTAGAAATTGATATAAATCCGAGAATGTAAGACAAGAAAGTACAAGTTGTGGGCCAGATGAGGAAACCAATAAAATTTTCAAACTTTTAGGAGATGCATAACGTGAACTGTATGCAGGATGCGATTCATTCACAACATTGTCATTCATGGTTCATCTTATGCATATAAAAGTACTAAATGGATGGAGTGATAAATCGTTTGACATGCTAGTTGAATTGTTGAAAAAAGCATTTCCTATAGGTGAAACCTTGCCTAAGTCATACTATGATGCAAACAAGTTTAACGAGGCCCTAGGTTTTACTTATCAAAAGATCGACGCATGTCCACGGGATTGTATGCTATACTGGAAAGATAAGCAACACATTGATAAATGTGACTATTGTCACGGGTCAAGATTCAAAATACGGAAAGGAAACTCAAATAATGAACCTCCGATTATAACCAATGTCCCTGCTAAGCAAGTTAGGTACTTTCCTATAAAACCGCGTTTGCAGAAATTGTTCATGTCACGTAAAACGGCATCACTAATGAGTTGGCACGAAAAAGAACGTAACAAAAATGGAAAGATACGACATCATGTTGATTCACTTGCTTGGAAGGATTTAGATGTTCGACTTGGTTCAGCTTCTGATGGTTTTAGCCCCTTCAAGCCATTGACTAATTCTCATAGCACATATCATGTTGTTCTAATGCCTTATAATTTGCCGGCTTGTTTATGTATGAAACAACCATTTTTGTAGTGATGACGATGATGATGATGCTGATCACTATGAAGACTATCTTTATAGGGAAGATGATGACTCCGTTGATAGTGTTCGTGACGATGAAGAGATCATTAATAGTTCTAGTGATGATATGAATGAGGATGATTAGTGATAGTTTACTTTAGCTTTTAATAATTTTGCTTAGAAGTAGAGAGTATTTAAGGTGAACGTTTTTAATTTATTACTTTTACTGGAATGATTCTTTTGTTTCACAAATTGTTTATAGTTTAATTTTAATTTTTTGCGTACATATTTTTTTCACTGTCGATGAATATTTGTATAAGTTTAATGTTTTGTGTACATGTAAGCAATGACAAGACCATGTTCTGGTCGACCTAATGGTTCAATGGCTGATCAGATTCAAAATAACGACATTGCAGCAGGTTCATTAGATTTACAATATCTTTTATATTTGTTGTAGCTTTTCTTTCTTTTTTTTTTCTCAAAGATCCATTAAAAATAAAATTATGACTATATATAAATTATGCAGGTTAAAATTATTAAAGAAGAAACAGGATTCTTGTACTTTGCATTTAGAGATTAGGCTAGATTTATGACAAAAGTAGACTATCTTTTGTTTATCATCTGAGTTTCTGGATTTTTAGTGTGAAAATATAAAAGCTTTATGATGGGGTTTGCTTGGTAAAGAGCTTTTGCATGTATAATCTTTCGTAAAATTTGCGAAGGATTTGGTCTGATTCGGACCCATATTATAAAAAAGAGCTTCTGCTTGATTCTTAGCAAAGTACAATACATTAGCACTTGTTCTGGTGTTCTTTATTTTATGTTTCAATCCTTATGTAGGTTTCAAGATTTTGTAGTTCTTTGTTATTAGTGGCCAACTCATTCATGGTTAATGTATAAAAACAAGGTCTAGCTTACAAAACCATATAATAATCCTACATGAAACAAGGTCTGGTAACATGAATTTCCACTTGTCAACCTCAGGACTGTAGAAAACAAAATAGATTATCACAGCCAAAACCTACTCAAAATAAAAAGTGAGCAGAATATTTAAAAACAAGGTCTAGCTAGAAACAAAACATTAATTTCGCCTTACAAAACAGAATTCTTACAATTAATCTAAAACAGCTAGCTCCTCGACAAAGCTGTAATCACGCTAATAAGCTTCCAACAAATTCATCTTGAATAATGTTCAACCTAACTTTCTTTAACTGGTTCTTCAAGAAAACAATTTGGTCTAAATCATAACACTCGTCAACTTGTATATTTTCCAACCAAGCCCTCATCTCCGCTTCCTTATAGTCACCCTGATCACAACAATGCTGATTTTCTTCTTATGCTTCTTTTTCTTGAATGCGACGAAAGTGTTGTTCGATGATGGATTCGAAGGACGGGTTTCCATGGGTAAAGGGGCGGCCTGATTGGGAAAACGCGAGGACCGCAGTAGTCGCACCGGTGAGGCAATGTAGTCCGTCTCCTTTCTTGAATAGCTCTTTTCTCCTCTTAGAAAACGTCACTGTTCTTTGTGCCATTGTATCTCTCTTCTTCATCTCAATGTTTCTTTTTGCACCCAATCTTCTCTATTTTTACGTAGTCTTTATTTCTCTGTGTTCAACAATATAATGTTTCTTATAATTTTATTTTATATTTATTACAGAAAACTATATATGAATCATGTTCTGTTATTGGCTATTGCATATGTTTTTTTATAATTTCGATATACGCGTGTAGCACTGAACACCTGCGCAAGGATCGGAGTAGTCCACAATCTGCATAGTAAACCCTAAATCTATTTTACTATATTAATTTTAATCCACAGAGTTTGAAGTTAATGATACATTTTGTAATTTTAAGACTTCACAGATTTAATCCTTAGTTTCTTAAATTCATATGTACAGTTCCTTGTCTTATCTGAATAAAACTTTCCTTAGTACTTCATTTTTAAGTTTATTTTAATTTTTCTATAAATTAGGGGGGTTTACTTTAAACCACCATAATTTCTGGGTTTTTTTAATTAATTTATCGAAACTTAAGGAACCGCTCAATTGAGTCTGAATTGGGTCTCTAAAGTAAGACAACAAATTGGTGTTAGTTAAGTAATTTTAAACGTATGGTTAATTATATATATTTTGAGCTTATATTGAAAAAAATTGGTGTTTCACTACAAACTTAGCCTTTTACAGAAAGTAATATCTATTTAAACAAAAGTTGACATATGAATAAATTGGTGCTCATGCTCTAATTTGAAGGTTAAATTTAAGTTACGCATGTGTCATTTAACATGTAATTATATCATTTAATATGCAATTAAATGATAATTTGCTAAACTTAATCATGTTAAAATTAACACAACTACTGTGAATTAATAAGTAATAATGAGATTTATCTAGTTTTGCTATCAATTTACTAAAACTAAATACCCCTGTATCCCAAAGTAATCGCCCATTGAAATTAGTGTATACTCTTTGCATTCCTAAATTATACTAGTCCATCTGAAGCACGTTATAAGTTTTATACAAAATCATGTGTAACTTTAACCGGTTTTGAATATGTAACTAAATTGCCGAAATAAATAAAAAATTAAAAAAAAATTCTACATAATTCAAATGTTAAACTATATGATACAATTTTTTTAAAAATTATTTCGATAATTTAAATACGAGTTATTTAACCGTCAAATTTGCGTGTATAACAACACAATATGACACAGATGAGTTGTTGATTTCCCCATTCTAATTATTATACAGTCTTTGCATCCCTTAATTAGATAATACAATATGACACAGAGTGAGTTGTTGATTTCCCCATTCTAATTATTATAGTCTTTCCATCCCTAAATTACATTTGATTCGTAAGTGTATATTGTTCTTCAAATTTTTTAAAGTATACAATGCACTCAAATACTTTAGAGTTCAATCTAACGGATAAAATGAAAACAATCAAATGGTCTAAATTTAGGCGTGAGTTTTATAATTTTTCTTTTTATATAATTTTAATATATAAAATAAGATATATTAAAATTATTGAATTATTATTATTATTTTTAATTGATACTTAATTTTATGGCTAGGTTTCTATAATTTTATTTGAGTTTTTATTTTGTTGTAAAGTTAATTTTTAATTTACAAAATCATAATTTTTATTTTATATATTAAAATTATATAATTCTTTTTTATAAAATACACACCTAATTCTAGACCATTGAATTGTGTTTATTTCATCTATTAGATTGAACTTTAAAAAATGTGGATGCATTACATACTATAGAGAATTTGAATCTCATAAAACGCGCTCATTTTTTGTGTGAAATCACAAATATGTTGTTTTTTGTACACGTATTAAAAGGGAAGGTGTACGATATTACCAAAGGGCAATTCCCTTTTAGTACATAAAATGAAACTTAATTCTCTTTTATTGCTAGTCCAAAAAAGTAATTCTCTTTCGGTGTAACTTTTATCTCATTCACTTTGCTATTATCTCATTCAGGAAAAAATCAAAAAAAAATTAAAATAAAAATTCATTCACTTCAAGATTATGAAGTAATGGACAAACAAATTTCATTCACTTATAAAAATATTAAAAAAAACTCATTCACTTCAAAAAATACATTAATAAAAATTATTCACTTCAAAATTTTGAAATGAATGACCAAACAAACAAAATAACGTCCATTCACTTCAAGATTTTGAAGTGAATGGACCAAACAATAAAAAAAAATCATTCACTTAAAAAGCATAAATTTGAAGTGAATGACCAAACAAAGAAAAAAACATCCATTCACTTCAATATTTTGAAGTGAATGAACCAAACAAATTTCATTCAATTTAAGAAAAACATTTAAAAAAACTCATTCACTTAAAAAATTGAAGTGAATGATCTAAAAAAAAAAATCCATTCACTTCAAGATTTTGAAGGATTTCATTCACTAAAAAAAGAAAACTAATTCACTTCAAAATTTTGAAATGAAAAAAATATCCATTCATTTCAAGATTTTGAAGTAAATGGACTAAACAATTTTATTCACTTAAAAAAAAATTAAAAAAAGTTCATTCATTTCAAAAATTTGAAGTGTGTGACTGAACAAAAGTTCATTCATTTAAAAGAAATTGGATTTTTGTAAAAAAATTATGTAATTTTTTCAAAAATAATTTTTAATTTTTTCTTATTTTTTTTTGTTTTTATAAAATAAATTTTTATTTTTTTCTGACTTGTTTTTTTATGCCGTCGGTCAATGGGTGGTCAACACCGATCTGACGGTAGCAAGGCGACGGTCCAGCGATGGTAGGGGAGGGGGAGGAGGAGGAGGTCCGATGGTGGGGGTGGTGTGGTTGGAGAGGAGGTTTTACTGAGACTGAAGGAATTTGGAAACAAGAAAAGTTAAAACAAAAGGAAAGGAAATGATTTAGTATGACTTTTCAAAAATTATTTTTTTGAAAAGACACATACAAACTACAAACAGAATTTACTCTATTACGAATTCATCGGTTACTTGTTACTAACTGAGAAATGAACAATCTGTTAGAGGTGATTTAGTTTGAAAAAGCCATTAATTATGAGTGGGAAGAGTTGAAAATAACATGACAAAATTTGGAAATTGCAAAAAAACCACTTGTCTTAAATTTAAATAAAGAACCTGCATTTTTCGACTGCATAAAATATGTTCACGTCTAAGACGTAAATTCAAATTACAAGCCCTAATTCTGATTTACCGTTTATCTTTTTATTTTTATTTAAAAAAAATAAATTGAAATTACAGTTTTTGGGTGAAAAATATTTTTAGCAGTACAAAAATCCAGCATCTAAAATATGAGGAGATTGTTTTAAAATTGTACACGCATCAGTTTTATTATCCATTATATTAAATTTACATGAACTCAAATATATGTCAAATATAAGAGATCAAAATGTTAATTTATAATTAAAATAATAATTTATCTTTCTTATTTTTCTCTTATTCTCTCTTATTTATTTGTATTTTTCATATATAAATTAATAAAATAACAAAAAGATGAGTTGTATAGTTTTGATAGAGAAATTGATAAAAAAAAAACTAATAATTTGTATAAAGCAAAACGTTTACTTATAAGTTATAAAAGTTTACTTTTTACATTAAATACGAAAAAACTTGTACGTTATTTAATGTGGTTATTCTATTAAATTAATTTGTGTTAAAAAAAATTGATAATAGTATATTAAAATATAATAATAGTTAGTTATGATAATAAATTTGATATATAATTTAAAAAAACGTATAAAATGAAAACTGTTAAATTAAAAATTATAAAAATGATGATAAAATGAAAACTGTTACTAAAAAGGTTGCGGTTGCTCTTATTCTAAATAAACTCACCTCTTTTCTCTCTCTCTCTCTCTTTCCTAACCAACAACAACTAGAAACTGCTCCTATCTCTCACTCTCTCTCTCTCTAGCTCCACTAAACACCCATCTCTCTCTATATACATACATATATATATATATATATATATATCTGTCTCTAAATATATATGGCGAGGCACAAGGCAGGGTCAAGCGACGTGGCACTAGGAGTCAGAACACGAGCCAAAACCCTAGCCCTAAACAAGAATTTACCCGAACCCGAAAATAACAACTCATACCTACAGCTCCGTAGCCGCCGTCTTCCTAAGCCGATACGTGGCACCGAGAAGAAGGTTAAGAAGAGGGTTAATAAGAGGAATTACCCAAATGAACCTGTTGATGATCAGAATAAGAACAAGGGCTGTCAATTGTCTGATATTCAAATTGTAAATGCACCCGACTTCGTTGCTGCTGCACAAGAAGAAGGCTGTTTTGGGGATAATTTTGGTGATTCTCAACCCAAAGACAGGTCGGTTTATTTTCTTATTTTTTTTTTTTAATTGTGTTTTTGGATTTTTTACCTATACATACTGCATAAAAAACCTACTTTTTTTTTTGGGTTTTGTTTGTTTCTATCTTTTTACCTACTTTTTTGGCTTTTAAATTGTATTGTAAAGTTTTTGTTTTTTTTTCCACTGTCATTTAGGCCAAAGAGGGGGTTTTTATTTATTTATTTTTATTTGAAAATTCAGGGTTTGTTTTTTATTTTTATTTCTGTTTTGGATTTTAACCTATATATACTGCATAAACTAACCACCTTTTTTCTCTCCACAATTAGCCATTTTCCCCCTTCATTTGTCTTTAACTTTTAGGATTTGTTTGTTTCTATCTTTTAACCTACCTTTTTTGTGGCTTTTAAGTTCTATTGTAAACCTACCTTTTTTGGTTTTTAAGTTCTATTGTAAACCTACCTTCTTTTTCCTTCACAATTAGCCATTTTTCCCTTCATTTGTTTTAAACTTTTGGGATTTGTTTGTTTCTATCTTTTAACCTACCTTTTTTTGGCTTTTAAGTTCTATTGTAAAGCTACTCTCTTTTTCCACCCTCATTTAGGAAATAGGCCAACCCTTTTTTATTTTATTCTGGGATTGTTTATTGGCATCTTTAAAGTCCAGTTTTTATTTTTTATTTTTTATTTTTTCAGGGATTGATTAGAAAGGTGGATTTGTTAATTTATCCCAACTTTTTGGCTTATTTGTTTGATTTTTTGAGGTGTTTTCTGACTTTTAAGCTACACTGCAAAAATGAACCTTTTTTTTCCATCCCCCTTTAGGCCTGTTTTGTCTGTTTTAGGCCTGGTTTATTTGCATTTTCAAAATTCAGTTTTTGTGTGTGTGTGTGTGTGTTAAGCTATACTATACTACATAAAAGCTACTACCTTTATACTTGTTTTTTTCAACCTCATATAAGCCAATTTATTTAATTGAGCTCTGGCCGTCTCGTTTATCTGCATCTTTTAAGCTCTTTTTTGGGTTTTAAGCTATACCCATAAATCCCAGCCTCTACCCCTACCTCTAAGAAGCTAATTGATGATTTTAATGATAATTTGCACACAAAAAAAACACTGTTTTCTTTTGGCTTTTAAATTATACTAAAGATGAGTTCTTTTTCTGTTCTCTCGCCGTAAATAGGAGTTTTAAGGTTTATTAACACAATTTTGGGCTTATTAATTTGTTTGTTTGTATCTTTTAAGCTTTTTTTTCCTGGTTAAGCTGTACCTATTGCTCTTTGCGTGTTCTGAAATAATGTGGAAAGTGATGTGTAAGGAGTACTTTTTAACGTTTTTTTTACCTTGTAAAACTATTTTTTTCCTTTTCAATTGACTAGTTTTGATGTAAAAGAAGTCCTTTTGTTACTGTATTTGCGTTATGCTTTAATAAAAACGTGTTCTTGGTACTGATCTTTTTTGAGAATTCTTTTTGGATAAAAATACAGTAACAAATTCAACTTTTGCCTGAATTAGTTTTAGCTTAAATTGAGGTGCTGGTTACTGCCTAAATTGCAAAAAGAGCACTTTAACGATTTCTTTTACGCCTGTAAAACTATTGGTAATTTGGTAGTTCAAAAGTTTTCTCTATGCTCCAAATCCAAGTATAAATAAGGACATTTACTTTTAAGGCATGTTTGGAACCTGTTGTTTCATACAGAAATGTAAACATTTTCTTGATAAATAGTAGATTCATATGGGTGTAACAGAAAAGTTAGAAAAAGTAGACTAGGGGGAAAATGTCTGATGATACACATAAGTAGCCACATCCCATAGAAAATTTCCTATCATTCCTTGGAACATAGGTTTCAATTTACTGGGGGAAAAAAACTTAGGTGCTAAAGAAGAGTGTTTAAGTCCCCTCTGCTGTAAAATTTAGGTTCTAATTTGACAAGCTTATAATTCTGTGTATTATTAAGCGTACGCGGCATTACATAATTTCTGCAACATGGATGTACCAATTGTTGTTTTGTTAGTTTGTTAAATTGTTTGACACATTGGAGGCCAGAGAGCTTTCTCTTCGTGATGTTTGGTATAATTCTACAATTTTCCTCCATTGAACCGTCTAATTAAGTCTTTTAGAAAGACTTTAGTTTAAACTAGCTTTCTCATGATAACCCCTTAAGTTATACTGTGTTATCTCTTCTTTGAAGAGCACAAATGTGTAATGAACCGAATTCAATACTTTTTCACTTGTTTTCTTTTCTAGGTAATAGGGACTGGTTTCCAGAAGAGCATTATAATATGCTAGTTGTAGTTTGTTATTAACCCTCCAACGTGTAATCAATTTGCTTCATATATATGTATGATGTATCTATCACTCATTATAATGAGTTGCGGCGTAACTTGTAATGTTGCTAACATGTTTCTAGTATTCTTGATTGGTTATGGTACTTCACTTATACTGTGGTATGTTTTAATCACTCCTTACAAGGGGTCTTGTGTGCTTCATCTAGTGATGAAGTTCAATACAGGTATTGTGTGCTTTTGGCAAAGTGGCTATATGAAGTGGTTGATCATTATTTGATTATTGTAGGGGCCCTTCTTCTTATTTTGACTCGAGATCAGGGTCCCTGACTCACTTGCAAAAGTGATGAAATGAAATCATGACAAGATAGTATTATCCTTAGTAAAAAAAAAGTGTTCAGCTTTAAATATTGATTGCAAGCTGATAAAGGTTATGGATGTTTTCTTTATGGCTGTTAGTTAAGAGGTACTCTACTGTCAGTTCTTTGATATATCATTTATAGGAAAAGAAATTTAACTGATATTTTCTCATTTTTTCTTTTGTTTATCATATGGTTCTTAAATGAAATTGGCATTTCTTATGTGACAGGAGCACCAGGGAAAGCACACCAATCAGTTTGGTAAGAGACCCAGAGATAATCAGAACACCTGGTTCTAGCACTAGGCCCACTCGCTCAGGCCAGGCCCATATACAGACCCATAATCCCATGCTGAGACATATACCTTCGGCCCATGACATGGACGAGTTCTTTGCTGGCGGAGAAGTGCTTCAACAGCAACAATTCATTGAGAAGTACGTTAACGTTCCCTTTCGTTACAAACATTATAACCATCTTACTCCATTTTTTTTAGAGTTTTAAGTATGTTAAGCAGAGGGCCAACTTGGGACCGTTTGGAAATAAAAATTAGTATATCTTATTGACCAATGCTATGCATCCTAAAATGACTTGAAAATTACACTTGCTTATTTTTTTTTAATCATAATTTGGAGCATTTTTATTGTTTATTACTTTATTATGGGGAAAAGACATCAAAGTTTTATGGTTAAATGTTAAAACTTCGCTGAGATACGACATTCCCTCAAATTACATTTTTTTTTTAACTTCATACTTAAAAGCATTTTAATTTTGAGTATGGGTACAAACATTTAATGTTTTGTTAGATATAAAATTTATGTACCTTGGATCTTATGGCTTTTTGATGGATGAGTGGGTATTTTTCTGATTTTGTTATATAATGAGAGCAAATACAATTAGTTTTCCAGAAATGGTATTCTGAAAATTCAGTTTTGGAAGCAGTCCTAATCTTAATTATCTGTAATAACATGGTCATCTTATGCTTTCTGTAATCTCTCCAAACTGTTTTATCTGGGACTTTTATAGCAGATCATCTTTCTTGAGTGTAGCTGATGAGGAAAATCATAACTAATTTGTACGTTTACGTCTCTTAACTTGTTTCTTTTTTCAGGTACAACTTTGATCCTGTGAACGACAAGCCCCTGCCTGGACGCTACAAATGGGTGAAATTGGAACCGAAATCGTAAAAAGGAAAAAGGAAAAAGAAAAAAGAAACTACAGATAGCTGGTTTGTAGTTAGTTTAGTGCAGTTAGGAAAATAGTTGCAGGAATAGTTTCAACTTGTCATGTGATGGTGGTAATTTCCATTGCCCATCACATTGTCCTGTAAAGGAACTAGGGGGTGTTGATGCTTAATTAAGATTAGGCTAGTGATCTGTATATTAGCAAAGCTTGTGAGTATAATTTACCATACACTCAAGTTCTTTTGGCTAATAGATCATTGTAAGTTAGGGTTAGATCTCAATGATAATTTAGGTCAGGGTCCTAGCTGGTACATAAGTTTAACACCCCTTATTTCTATTTCCTTTGTAACTTTTATGTTTTGGTGATTTGTCACCCTCCTCCTTGTCTATACTTGTACTTGATGGAACCTTTTAGGAAACCCTTGGAATAATAATACAATGATCATTTTCCCCAACTTCATGTTTTTTTGGCTCTTATATTTCTTGTTTATGCCAGTGTCAACAACTTTGCTGCTATATTCGTGTATGTACTTTGACATGATATATGTTGGGTTAAATTATGTGTTTGTAATGAATAATGATCATATCTACCCTTGTCTTCATGAATTGGGGCGAGGAGCGTTATGACGCCTCCTTTGTTTAAAATTATCTTTTTCTATGTATAGGTTTTTTTTAAAATAATTATGTATTTTGACAAGCCTGCAACAAAATTACCCCTTTTTGTAGCACCAGAATTTAACCGTTGCTCCTCTCATGCTTGTATATAGTACCTGGTGAAACTTTTTGAACCCTTTTTGGAAGAAAGTATGGCTTACCTCAACTCTATATTAATTTTCCTTTTTCACAATAAACTTTGTATACCATCTTTATTCCTGGTTTTGACATGTAATTTTCCTTTTTCACAATAAACTTTGTATACCATCTTTATTCCTGTTTTTGCCCATGTCAAAACAAATGAACCTTATCATATGGTTCAGCCTTTCGAGTGGGGGGATGAGATCATATAATGTTCATTCACCTACTTGTTTGTTAGCCCTTTGTGAGAATGATTGGTGATGCTAACAATAGTTTGTGGTGGGGTTAATGCATTGGAAAGAATCTTGTCTACTCCATTATTTTTTGTCTAGATAGACAGAGAATAATGTAATTATGTGTGTATGTATGTATATGCATGTGCACATGCATATGTTATATGTATATAGACTATAGTATAATAAATTATCTGCCACTAACCATTGAATATTGAGACAGCTGATGGTCTAGGCCTGTGAAAATTGCTTGGAAGGTTAGATAAGGTTGGTTTGGCATGAAGTGTTGTTTTCAACATCTTCTTTGAGCTTGATGCAAAGAAGACAACGATCTATACAGTGTATACAAAAAATATTACTAATAAGGATTGAAAACTAAGTAGAATGTTTTGGTAATGGATGCGAGCCTAATTTTCTATTTCCTCGTTATTTTGAAGTGTTTTTCCCAAGACGGTTGTAAATTTCATTTGTGCTGCAACTTAGATTTGCAAATTCATCTTTTTGTGGATTTGAAATTTACTGTTTGATTTCTATATAAGTATCAAAACAGTACCGAAATGTGTTTTCTTATAGGGTTGAGAGTGAGAACAAAGTGTGGTAAATTTCATCTAGTAAACCCAATTCTCTTATGCTTGGTAAATCATGTAGATCAGTCTTTTTCTGTTTCCAATTTTCCATGATGGTTGAGCTCAGGGCCGGTCCGGCACCTTTCCACGCCTAAGCCGCACTATATTTCAGGCGCCTTTTCAATCCCATAGAGAGAAAAAATCATAACATAAAAAAGTCTAATATTTATTTGAACCGAACAAAATTCCAAATAATTATTTATAGTTCAATATTTCAGAGGCGTTGTGTGCCTAGTGTTTTTTTGTTTGTATTAAGTTTTAAAATTTCTATTATGTAATGTCACTTTTAAGGTTTTGGGGTATAATTTGTATTCAGTTGAAACTATATTTAGAAACTAGTTAAAACCAAGGGGTAATGTACATAGTTTTTAAAAAGGTTAGAAACATATTTCGGTAGAGTTATTAAAAAAACAGATCCTACGTCTTCTCTTCTTCCCTGTCTATTTCTCTCACTTCTATACATTTTTAAAACCCAAATTGAATTTAGGGGTTTCGTTCTCCAGCAATTCCTGTTATAGTAATCCAATTAAATCCTCTAGTTTTGTCGTATATAGTGGGGGTGGGTTAGGGTCGGAACCCGACCCGTAAACATTCGACCCGTATCTCGATCCGATTACTTTTGAAACTGAAAAAAAATATTCCGATCCCAACTTTTTCGGGATCCCGTAGAGTCGGGATATATTTATCTCAAATCTCCCGACATATCTTTTTTATTTTACGACAAATGTCATTTTTTATTAACAATTTTTATTTGAGAAGTTTAAATATATTATTAACACGAAACATAATCCTAATTTGAAAATAACACGGTTAATAAATGCCAAAAAAAATTAACATGTAATAGAATAAATAGTGTGAAATTAAAAATAATTGAGTAAATAAAAAAATTGATACGTGTTTTATCAGATTTTTTTAGTATTTTGTTTTATTCATACAATCAACAATTATCATACTAAATGAGATACATTATCATTATAATTTTTATAATCGAAAACTAATGATCACTTATATTTTTTAAGTAACAATAAAACTTTTTAATTTAAGTATATTTTTTATTTTTATTTTAATAGTTTCATATATTTAAAATTAAAAATCTATATTATATTTATCTAATTATAAATAATATATGAAACAAAAAGGGTTGTATCTCATATGCTAGACTGGTTACATACATGCTACATATATAAAGTTCGATTATCATCACTTCCATTTTATATACATTAACTTATATTTTGTTGTTAATAAAAAAATCATATTATATAATATAAAATAAAATAAATTAACTATAAATTCGGGTCAGGTCGGGTCGGAACATCCGACGAAATCAAAACTGTTATTCGATTCCGAAATTTGTCGGGTCGGGACGTCTCGTAACTCTTCTCGGGTCAAGACACGGGTCGGGACACCCGACGAAATCAAAACTGCCACCCGATCCCGAAGTTTGTCGGGTCGGGTGTGGACACGGATCGGTCGGGATTTCGGGATTTTTTACGGCACTGGTATATACCATCAATTCCACAAGTTAAACCCAAAACCGCAGCTTTTTTTTGGCTTTTTTGCTCCTACTCGGTGGTCGGCGCCTTTCCGGTGGACGGCGCCTAAGGTGGCTGGCTGGCTGCTTTGGCTGCTGATAAAATCAACAATTAAATCACGATCAAATGATTAGAAAATATAAAGAGAATAAAAAGAGGGAAAATAGAGAGAAAGTGAACTGAGATATTAATTATTCTCGTTATTTAATTCTGTTACAACAGTTGAATATATATACAACTTATTTACAATGTGATCCTCCTAGTTACGGCTTACTGATAAATCAGTACACATGTATCTAAAAGGAACAGAAAAGTATTACAAACAAGCCTCAAAGTTCTATTATATATTCAACACACTTTATTACTCCCCTTCAAGATGGAGAGTGAATATAACACACTCCCATCTTGCGCATTAATACACATGAAGTACATGAATAATTACTTTTTAAATCAATTCTCTGATAAAATATTGACAATCTATTTCAATATGCTTTATACTTTTATGGTGAACTGGATTCAAAACTAAGGTCAATGCAGAGTTACTATCACTGTACAAACTAACAGGTGCAGAAGAAACAATCCCAAAATCCTTTAATAAAGCAATAAGCCACAAGATTTCACTTGATGCCACGGACATGGCTCGATATTCTGTTTCTGCACTACTTCTAGAAACTACACTATATTTCTTACTTTTCCATGATATAGCAGAATCACCTAGAAACATACCGTAAAATCCCGTATTATTCTATATATTGTTCTTAATAGTTTTACACATTGCTAGTAATTTGAACTTTAGGAGTAACCTTATAATTCATGTTCAAAATACAATATGACAACCATGCTATAATAACATTTAATGTGTAGGAACTATCTAACGTTTTGTTTTCTAAATTTAGTTTAATACTCATTACTACATTAAATTAAAATGCATTAGGCCACATATGATCTATACTACGTGTTAATTCTAGATGTTACATATTCATTAATTAGCAACATTCACTCATAGAGAGTTACATACATATGGTATTAGAATGAAAATGTTACGTGTGATACTATAGAGTTTTGTAATCAGAAGAGTATTAGTAACATAAATTTTAATTTTAATGATGCATTAACTATTGTATTAAACTTGTCCGTTCACTTTTCCATAACCGTTTAAATGGCCGTATATAATACAAAACCTTTTACATATTCATATGTCTACACTATATATTATATAATAAACATACACATATAAGTGTCATATGGAAATTTACATCAGTATCACTTATGAGTAGTTCATTTGTTTGATATATATATATATATATATATATATACACACACTGTAGATAGAGTAGAAATACAAAAGGAATTTTTCTTTTTACAACACAGAGAGAGGAGGCACGGGTTACTAATATCGGTATAGATACAGAAATAATTTTGGTCCTGGTACTATACATGGTGGTTAAGAAATATTTCGGTTTTTCCGGTTCCGTATATACGTGAGTGGTTTTCTTACTTGCTATTATAAAATCTCATTGCATTTTCTAACATGTGTTGCAAGATCAATTTATATTTTGAAAAGTATCAAAATTATATATGTATATATCATTGCAAAGTTGCAGGTTTCAAAAAAGGAAAGTTATTTGTGTATGTTGATGAACGTAAGGAAAGTAAAATGTTTATATGCGTTGATAAACGTATGAGATTTTCAAGAATGTTTATTTTATTTTGGTGATCTCTATGATTTATATTTGACATTAATTTTATAGAATAAAAGAGATTTGGGAAGTCCAAATCCAACGAATAAAAGAGATTCAGGAAATCTGAATCCAACGAATAAAAGAGAACCAGGAAGTCTGGATCCAACGAATAAAAGAGGAACAGAAAGTCTGAACCCACCTAGGAGATTGGGAAGGCCAATCGAGCTTAATTTCTCATTTATATTATCGCATTGATCACACCACCAAAACGTTTGAAAGAGAGTTATTTGTTCGATTTTATTAAAGTATGCTTTGGGAATTTTATGTAAAATAAAGTATTGTTGTTTTTGAAGGAAAATGATAAGATGATAACCTATTTCCGACCCTATATTATATTACAAGATTTATCACTCATTAAACTCGTTTAGCTTATCCCTCGTTTTTATAACCTTTTCAGGTACTTAGAGTTGAAATCAAGTTAGTCGGGACCAGACAGACTTCATAAAAGTTTAAGTTAGTTTTTCGCTGCAATGTAATTTTGGTCTAGCTTGTAAGAGATTAAGTTTATTTGTAATGAATATAATTTTTGATGTTACAATTAATGTAGTTTTTGATAGAAATTTGAGTTGATAAATGAGCTATTTATGTATTGTTTTATAATTATTCTTTTAGGCTTTGTTTAGCACGTGATGTCTCACGTGCTATTCGGCCGTGTGACTCCCAAATTAGGTCAGAGATGTTACACATACAATAACCAGAAGTAGATCTACGTGTATCAACACAAGAAGCCTAGTCTGAGACTGTAAATCCAGTCAAAGTAAGAGAGGAAGAACTAGGGTAAAATAATCCATGAGCAGGAGTGCCTTTAAGATACTTAAGCACTCTCAAAGCTGCATCATAATGAGACTGGGCTGGAGATGATATGAACTGGCTAAGCATATTTACAGAGTAACAAATGTCTGGTCTTGTAATGGTAACATAGAGAATTTTACCAATAAGTCTTCTATAGAGAAAGGGATCTTGCAACAATACTGGATCATTAATACTAAGCTGTATATTTGTTTCCATAGGAGTAGAAACAGATTTAGCTCCTAATTGCCATGTCTCTTTTAGAAGTTATAGAATATATTTTCTTTAACAAAGAAAAATAGCTGCATCATTTCTTGCAGTTTCTAGCCCAAGAAAGTACTTTAGCAAACCCTAATCCTTGATGTGAAAAGTTTTGTCTAGATAAGATTTGACTGGATTAATCAAACAAGTATTATCACTGACCAAAATGATGTCATCTACATATACTAATAAGTAGAGGGTTGCACCTTTGTTTTGCAGTACGAACAAGGAATGATTAGAAAAAGGACTGAACAAAACCATAAGAGAGCAAAGAAGTGGTGGGCTTAGAGAACCATTGCCTGCTTGCTTGTCTTAACCCATAAAGTGACTTTAACAATTTACAAACTTGAGAATTACCTTGCTCTAAGAAGCCAGGTGGAGGGACCATATAAACTTCCTCAAGTAAGTCACCATGCAAAAATGCATTATTCACATCAAGTTGAGCTAGATTCCAACCTTTAGATGCTGTTATTGAGAGTAAACATCTTACTGTAGCGAGCTTAGCTACAGGGTAAAAATTTGGTTTCAAAGTCTATACCTTCTAGTTGAGTATACCCTTTTGCCACTAATCTTGCTTTATATCTCTCAATAGTCCCATCAGCCTTATATTTAACTCTGAAAACCTATTTGCAACATATACAGTAGAAACTCTATAAAATAATACACTTGGGACCACCAAAATTTATTAATTAAAAGAGTTATTAATTAATCGATAAATTAATAATTAATAATTTATATATTAATTAATATTTTATTAATTTATAGTAAAATACTTAGTTTACAAACACCTTTCAAGCTTCCACTTAATTATTGAAAGCGTTATTGGAATTAATAAAGATGATATTGATGAAGAAGATGATGAAAGTTCTACAATGGAGCCCCCTTCGCGAAACGAAGCTATTAAAGCGGCAATCACATTGAACAATTTCTTGTTGAGCTATGAGAAAACAACACCAGAAGTTCTTACCATGCTAAGGAAAATTAGAGACGAGATTAAAGGGGAAATTGATTTCAACAAAAAACAAAAAGACAATTGAGTCATTTTTCAAGAAACCTTCGTAAATCATTCATGTAATATGCTATATATAAGGAATTATTAATTTATATTTTATATGGGGTCTAAAGAAATTATCAAAAATGTCTTATAATTTTAGCGAATTATTAATTTAGCACCCTATACCCGAGTCGGGACCGGCCAAAAATATTATCTTAGAGAGTTTATTAAATAATCGAGTATTAATTTATCGAGTTTCTACTGTATGTTGCTTGTGAAGAGACAAATTAGTTAAAACTCATGTGTGATTTTGTTCTAGAGCCTGAATATCTGCTTTCACAGCATTCATCCAATTAGGATCTTTTAAGGCTTCTTTGTATGATTTAGGCTCAGGGGAAGAAGAAATAGATATACATAAATTATAATGTGGAATTTTAAGTTTAGAATAAGAGAGGTAATTAAAGATTGAGTGTTTGGTTGGTGGAACAATATTGGAAGTAAGATTACAATGGTAGTTTTGAAGGTAAGAAGGTGATTTTCGTATTCTTTTAGGTGCGGAACAAGAAATTTGTGAGTTGTCAACTGTATCTGTAACCGGTGTATAAGTAGGTGAAGGAACAATATTTTGAGAAGCTGTATCTGAGAAGTATCTTTAGAATGTAGAACAAAAAGAAATATTGTTTCATAAAACACATCACTGGAAAGAAAAGTTTGTTGAGTATCTAAATTATACATTTTATAGCCTTTAACCCCAAACACACCCAATGAAGGCACACTTTCTAGATATGGAGTCAAACTTTGTTGTATAAGATATCAAAATGCTTTCATAAGAGAGGCACCCAAAGATTTAAGCCATTTATAATAGGTGAAAGGACATTTATTATTTAGCAATGGAGAGGAAAGTTTATTTATCAGATAAGCAACTGTCATCACACTTTCTCCCCAAAAACTCAAACGTAAACCTGAGTGAAATCTTAAAAAACTAGCAACATTCAACAAATGTTGATGGTTTCTCTCAATTATGCAATTTTGTTGTGGTGTTCCCACAGAGCTAGTTTGATGAATATAATACCATTCATAGCATAAAATTGATATAGGAGAAACTCAATCTCATTATCACTTCTAAGAAGTTTAATATTTTTATTAAACCGAGTTTGTAGCATTTTATGAAAATCCATCAAGATTTTACTAGATCTAACTTGTTCTTTAATAATAGAAAAACCCATATAGTTTTCGTGTAATCATCCACCACGGTGAGAAAATATTGTTCCTATTCATAGTAATTTACAAGATACAATACTATCATGACAGGAATGCAAGGAAGTTTGTCATATTTATTTCCATGTATTTATGTTTAAACTACAGTAAAATTCTTTAAATTCATAATGCACTCACATATTCTATAATTTTATCTAACGGTAACGGATGAAATTAAAATAATATAATGCTCTAGATTTATGCATGAGTTTTGTAATTTTCTTTTTATATAATTTTAAGGATAAATTAACAAAACATACTACTTTTTAAACTAAATTACAAAAAACATAACCTTACAACTTTTCATTATAAAAAAAATACCAAACAAATTTAAATTTAATGTTATTTATTCTTTTCTTTATCTCTCTCTCTCATCTTACTCTCTCTCCTTCATTCTTCTTTCTCACAAATTCTTCTATGTATCTCTTCATTCTTCTCTCTCACTAATTTTTCTCTTTTATCTCTCTCTGATCTTACTATTTCTCTCCTCCATTCTTTTATGTATCTTTCTTTAATATCCCACTCTATCTCTCTCCATTCCTCCACCACGAAAACTCATCAGTAACTACCGAACACCATCTAGATTATATAGATATTAGCATTGTGAGTTTCAAGTTGAAAGAGAAGAATCCATATGTACAATATTTGAGAGAAATTCATATGTAGGGTATGAAGTTTTAAAATTAGGGTATGAAGTTTTAAAATTAGGGTATGAAGTTTTAAAATTAAGGTATGAAGTTTTGAAATTAGGATATGAAGTTTTAAAATTAGAGTATGAAGTTTTGAAATTAGGATATGAAGTTTTTGAAATCAGGGTATGAAGTTTTGAAATCAGGGTATGAAGTTTTAAAATTAGGGTATGACGTTTTATAATTAGAATATGCATATTTTATGAGTTTTTAATCATTTTTAGAGAGAGATGAGTGATTAGCACGTGTTAGAAAGAGGTGCGATTATCGTGTGCTAGAGAGATATGTTAGGTTAGAGAGAGATGTTAGATTAGAGAGAGATGTTAGGTGAGAGAGATATATGTTAAGTTAGAGAGATAGATTAGATTAAGAAATAATAAGTATTAATTTAAATTATTAGGGTATGTTTTTTGTAATATAATAGGGGTAGGGTATGTTTTTGTTAATTGCCCCTAATTTTAATATATAAAATACAAATTATGATTTTGTAAATTAAAAACTAACTTTACGACACAATAAAAACCCAAACAAAACTATAGAATTCTACTTGAGACTAACATAAATTTAAGTATTATTTAAAAATAGTAAAAATAATCAATGATTTTAATATATCTTATTTTATATATTAAAATTATATAAAAATAAAATTACAAAACCCACACTTTTAAGGATAAATTAACAAAACATACTAGTTTTGAAACTAAATTAACAAAAACATACCCAAAAAATTTCTAATTAACAAAAATATACCCAAAAGTTCATACCGTAATTTGTATATTTCATACCCTTATTCCAAAAGTTTATATCCTTATTTCAAAAGTTCATACCCTATTTTATATATTTTCATACAGTTATTCCAAAAGTTCATATTCTTATTTTAAAAGTTGATACACTACTTCGTAAAGTTCATACCTCGATTTACAGAATTCATATACTTATTTACATAATTCATATCCATAATTTTCAACTCCATACCATTAATTCATGGAGTTCGTACACTTATTTTTCAATCTTATACACTAGTTAACAAATTCAACTCTTACCCGTCCTTCGATTTTGATCTTTCATGTCGCCGTCATGGGCCTCTTATTCGACGACCGCATCTCCGTCGGTATCAATCTCGATTTTTCGATCTCGCTCTACACCTCACCGCCCACTCCGACGGATGTCTCCGTCTTAATCTTCACCAAACAGACAGATCAGAGAGAGAGGGAGGAGGAGAGAAAGATCGGAAAAAAAAAGATAAGAGAGAGATCAGAAAGAGAGATGGATGAGGATGAGGAGGGATGAAGGATGAGAAGAGAGATCGGAGAGAGAGAAAATGGGAAGGAGAGAGATCGGAGAGATAGAGGAAAGAGATATGAGCAATGAATGATATTTTTTGTTTTTTTATTAATTATTAATTTAAGCTATGTTTTTGATAATTTAATTTTTGAGTGTATGTTTTTATTAATATAATAGGTACATTTATGTTAATTGCACCTAAACTAGGTACTGAATTTCAGTTTCCTACTAATCGATTAATTATCATACATACGGTTACATTTGTAAAACAAATGTTTTTGATCACCACTAGTGTATATAGACGAGCATGCTAGTATGTTTTTGATCACCACTGGTAATATAGGTGAGCATGCTACTATGGTTGAGTTATACTATTAAACTACTATATGTTTAAGATCCAGTCATGTAGCAGAGGTTGTGAAATTCAATCAAATAAGGTCACAAGTAATTTCCAGATTTAATATGACGGGGTTTAGTTTGATCACACCCATTTCTAGATTTATACATCATGCTAAACCTAACACGGTTTATAAAATAAAGATAAATTCCAATCACTGTTAACCTATTCTGTAGGATAGTTTTCACCCGCACATGCTGATGCATTTTCGGTACATACATGTCACACCCATTTCTAGATTTATACATCATGCTAAACCTAACACGGTTTATAAAATAAAGATAAATTCCAATCACTGTTAACCTATTCTATAGGATAGTTTTCACCCGCACATGCTGATGCATTTTTGGTATCCTAAAAAATTCAAGGCAGTTTTTGAATTTTTCAGGCAGCAAAATGTGTATTTTTGTATGTTTTTTTTTTAAAAAAAAATAATGTAATTTTGTTGTTATATTTTTTTTAATGTTTTGGAATCAACATCAAACGATTAACACTACCGTGAATCTAGTTCTTTATTATTTAGAGTGCGTCACATACTAAAAACCTAACACATATTAATGAACCAAAAAATATATATCATAAAATTAATTCTGTTGTGTGACATATTAGCTCATATATGTATATAAATATAGGGAGAGAATATAGAGAGAGACAACAAATGAGTATTTATTAATCAAAATGTATATGAATGAATGTGAAATACAAGACCCCTAACCCTCTTTATATAGATAGAAGGTTAGGGTTACAAGCCCACTTGGGCCCATAAAGTACAAGCCCAAGAGTCCAATAATATCCTACAACACTTCCCCTTTGGACGTCTTGAATTCTTCGTCTTCATGCAGTCGATCTGAGTCGAGTTCATTCGCAGTGCTAAACACATAAAAGCCTTAGGGACGAAAAACCCAGTATGGGACAAAACCGGTACCTAGAAGAAACTGTGTAGCCGAATAATATAGGCCGAAATATCATGTAAGTAACTAACCACAAAACACTGTGCCTCATCAAAACCTTGCCAGAGCAAACCCAATGGAAAAATCTCTGATCGAATGAAAAAGAGTGCAACAATGGTAGTAGTAGGGATCAACCACAAAACATGTGCCTCATCAAAACCTTACTAAAGTAAACCCAGTGGGAAAAAACCTCTAGTCAAAGGACAAAAGAGTACACAGTGATAAGAAGTATATAACAGGATACTCCCCCTAATTTCGGCAATCTTAAGTGAGATATGATGGGAACGTGTCTCGCTAAAAACCTTGCTAAGGAAAACCCAGTAGGAAAAAACCTTGGTCTAAGGACAAAAAGAGTACACGAGCATGCAACTGGATGCTCCCCCTCATTTGTACACGACAGGGTGCGAGGATTTCGACTAAGTAGTAATTAGTGCAATAAGCATTCACCTGGATGCTCCCCCTCACTTGCACACGACTGGGTGCAATGATTTCATATTCGAATAAAGAGTACGAGCATTCGACTGGATGCCTCATTTACTTACACACGACTGTATGAAAGAAAATATAACGTGGAATAAAACGAGCATTCGACAGGATGCTCTTAAACTTCATATGTGAAGATTTATTTCGGCAAGAAATGCTAAATAGCATAATCTAGTCATGTCTCTCTTGATCGATAACAACAAGTTGTCCTCAAATAAGACAAATGTTTTATCTGGATCGTGAGACAGAGCATATGTAATTCAAATATGGCTAATACGAGCTCGAAGCCATATACACTCTCTAGTCGTCTCATAGAGCACGAGTAGATCAGAGTGATTCGTTTGGAGTCATTTCAAGACCTCCAAGATATTGCCTTATTCCTAATGGTAAAGACAGACCATGTTAGGAATATCCCGTATGCGGGTCTGATAAGTAACCGGCATCGATATAACCGAAAAAGGGTTGCGTTAATTCGAGTACCGAAGGGGGTAGGTACACTCGATGATGCAAATGGGATAAGACAAGCCCTCATCCACAGTTACTTTAAGGTAATGGGAAAATGTCTTTTATGCCATTTCGATGGCAACGTGTTAGCGTGATGCTGTGTCGAGCTATACCATTCACAGCAGACGAGATGTTCGTCCTAGCACATTAGACCAAGTACAATGATGCGCTTATTGTACTTAGATATGAACATCATGGTTCAATATCTCTTCATCGTCTCATCAGGGACGGACTGGGTCTATATCAATGTCTAGTGATCGAACGATCATGGGAGAATCTGACGACTTAGCGTCATGATGACTAAAACGTCATAACACCTTCTGGGTGTAGTGTGAATCATGGACTTAGATTCAATCTTTACGGGACTCGATCATCAGGCCGAGTCACTACCGTGTCTTCCCAAGATCCTTCATCTCGAAGGCAAATCCAAAAATGGATCGCGTAATAAAACACGCAAGGGCATAATACTTGTTCAAGTATCCCAAGCTAATCAAGTACTCACTTAGGCGGTATACCACATTCGCTCGGATTATATTAATCCATATAGTGAACGTCTCAGTCAATTGAGATCATGTTCCATGGTTAGGAACTACTTGATTTAAGCACATGAAGTCACACAGGGACCTTCATTTATATCTCTTGTCTAAATCCTCTCAGAGATAAGATCGTGACCACAATCACATGCTGCATAATCAGTTTTTCGGAAAATACTAAACTGATAAAGTAGAGGACCGTTATAATGTCCATTAAGAGTAAATAAACCATCTCGTAATCAATTTCAAGGTGAGAGAGAAACATTGCACTACTAGGTGAGCATTCTACAATCTCATTATTCTCATCACTCTTCCTTACGAATAACCAAATAAACGAACTCGTTTAACATTGGTGGTGTTGGAGCTACAGGTCCGAACACACTTTCGCTAAGGAGTTTACTTGGATTGCAAGTTTCCATTAGTCCAGTCTATTTTACGTTGACTTCAGGCAACGGTACATGGTTCCCTGTCATAATTTGCTCATATTATTAGTCATCACCGAATATATGAACAAACAATCAATGACAGTCTTGGTTCGCTTCAATATCGTCTAAGATATCATGATCGACAGATATTTCGAGATTCTTAGGATGAAGAGGAAATCACACATCTCCTTGCTCCTTTATAATCTCGTGCGACAAACGAGTTTCAGTTCACCACCTCTGGGGCTGAACGAATTTGGAACCGGTCAACTTCCTTGTATCTTGGGAAGGACGACAGACTGACGGCCGACGGCAGCGTCCTTTGCTTGGCGGGTTCGGCCAAAGCAACGTGTTACTACAGGAACACGGCGTCCGACGGGAACGTCTATCCTTGCAAGCATTTTACAGCAGGTATAAATGATCTCGTGACATCTCATAAAGTCACTAAATGCGTTTGACATTTAGTTAGACTTGAGAGAGTCTATGCACTTACTTATCACTAAGTGCAGTTTTTGGGGATCAAGCTAAGACCGAGTGGGTTATGCCACGTTACTTCACGTCGTTTCTTATCAACGGTAACGTGCAAATCTCCCCCTAACGATGGGGAGAACAGTCTTAGCGATGTGACTTTCGCATATCATGCGGTAAAGAAATCGCTTGCCAAGGTTACTCTATCAAATGATCGGCAGGAGATTCATAATCGACTTATGTCCCCTTCAGAGTCCATATTTTGAATGCTATAGCGGCTCAATCAAAATATTAATTAATCACTCTAAACACGCGTTAATATAAGACTTTTGGCTCATAACCAGTAACCAGCTGGTACACATATGGTGTTTGAGTGTCTATGGGCCTCATAACGGACCAATGCAGCAAAATAGCATAACCCCATACGGAAATATAAATCTTGGTGCGCAAGACCAAGAAGTGCGTGCAATCATTTGCAGTCGCATCATCAAACTTTCCGTGAGTCCATTTGGATCTGAACATAATCAACAGGATGTTCAATTTCCAAACTCAAGTAATTCAAATCGAAATTTCGATTCTTACTCTTCGTTATTATCAAGTCGACTAGACTTTTCAGGATAATCCGGATCATGAGCCATCAACTTAATGATAAGGCTAAAAGTTTGGAAAGTGCTGCATTTATGTGGACAACAATAATCATGTGACCTATTGTCGATGCATCAACCATAACCATTTATATTTATCGTCCGTCTTATGGTTGGATAAGTCCACAATAACTCTTTCAATTCTTTACAAGAATTCTACGAGTTCATTTCATGATCTTTACACATACTGGTCTTTCAAAGTGAGCATTAGTGACATGAATTTCGGATTAATCACGAAATATATTCTCAGAGAGAATCCAAATGCGATGCGATTATAAATCAAACATCGTCTTTTCACCCGAAAATATCTCATCCGGTCAATGCCACAATATCTAAATGCTCTTATCAATCGACGACAAGCGAATGATAGTACAGACAATCATGTCTTAGCATCTAAATCATTTATCATTTCGACGACAGGCGAAATGATAAGATAACTTTAAATGCTTTAAAGAATGTGGTAGCAACCACTTGAAAGACATTTAAACTCCTCTAAAATACGTTTTTGGTTGTATTGAATGGAGGTTATGTAAAGAAATTTCAATTATTTCATGAGCTATTACCAGATAACACTGGTTTTCTCGAATATTTTATAACTCAACAAGGTACGGCAGGACCTACATGAGTATAAGACCTCATATTTTACAAATCAATTTGGTTTTACCAAAGATTTTGATTTGGAACGACAGGTCCAGAATCGTTATCAATGAGTATTCTTTTAGGCAAGTAGTTGGTGAAATTATATGGTACACTGTTACCCACTATTTCCAAAAAAATCAACTACCCCACAAGTATTGTCTAAAATTTCATAATTTAAAGTTTGGTCACATTTGTCAAAGGAATTTGCTCAAATTACTTTAAATTATTTCGAGAAATTTCGTAAACAGGCAAACCATAATCCAAAAGTATGGTCCAAATGGAAAAATAATAATTCAAATGGAAAAACATAATCCAGATGAGCGAAAAAAAATGGCTCAATGATTTATCAAAATCAATAAAGAAAGGTAACAAACTTATTTGAGCCACAAAACCGGGGGTCTCAAGAGTTTCCTTTCAGTTATCTTTAACCACATTAGTGTCGGGTTTTTTCACCTTTATAATAGTTTTGAACTATTTAAGGAGTAACCATGCATGACCTTTGTATTTATAGCATAGATTTGCCTCCTTGAGCATTATCTCTTGCTTTGTGACAACGGGCCATATTGTTCCTTTTAATTACTGTCTTGGAGCCACAGGTTTTCGATTTTGACAATTGTCTAAAATCTCGCTTGGCTAGGCGATTCATCGGGATCGCGACAGTTCGAGACAAATAACACTTGTCTCGGTTCTCGATTCGTGGAAAAAAAATGTACACGAAGAGCATTAATATCAGGCAAACAATTCGCCATTGTGGTAATTCATCCTGATGGTAACAACAAACTCGTGTTTTACTCATCAAGGATGACATCCAAAAAAAAATTTGGGCAGCACATTTTCACACATCAGGGTGAGTAACATGTGGTGACGGATTAAAATCAACGTTTAAACAGTCATTTCGCAAGTATGTTTTACGATTTTTCTCATCATAAATGGCATCCAACATGCGTTGGGAGTTCTGGATTATTTATCATATAAAACGACTGGTTTATATATTTATGGTTTGTACAAGCACAAACTTTTTTTTTCGAAACGACAGTTTCGAAAACATTAGTTTTGCTTCTCATGTGAATCGGTTCTCATTGATCGAACGACGGGTCGATACTGAAACACCAATTCGGTGAAACATACATCACTATATAAACACACTCGGGGAAATTATTATCTAGTCAACCCCTTTCGGTAGCTCTACTTGAACACGACCAGGAAAGACGGTGAGGGTGGAGGGCACGAATGCCACTTTAAACCCGACCTCATTAGGATATCGACTTCCGCCTATATCTTTCCTAGACATCGTATCCAAATAGGTGAGCCTATTTAGGGAAGATTCATAATTTTTCCAACTTAAATGTGAATATATATGATTTCGCAATTCTACCATTCATGACAATAAATAACAGATATATCTATTCTAGATAACCACATATATATACAAGGCAGTATAAAATATATTCATGATATATATCTAATCATGCAGTAGATTTGGTGATAAACTAAATCAATTCATGATTATCAATCACACAAATTATATCATACCAAATCAAATCAAATCAATTAGATCAAATCAAACAATTAACTGCCATATGCGATATTTATATCTATGGTAATATCAAAAGATATGTTGATTATACTAACAAGATATCAATCAATTATCTACGGTTTATTGCCATATACGTAATTCTATACATGATAGTTTAAAACATGCAAGCAATATATTTTTAATTACCAATTAATTCTATATATGGTAATTTTTAACATGCAAAGTGGTTAAATATACATGAAAACATATCAATTTATTCAATTAACATGTTATTTTTATTCACTAGCCTTTTTAATAAATATATATATGCATGTGGGGGAATATTTAGACCGAATATTGACTTTTATAACACATATATACTGTTTTTATACATGTAATATACTGCAGGGACTATCCGTGTAATTTCAGCAAACTATATATCTATTTACAGCATTATTACAGCTTCAGTCCCTAATTTCAGACAAGTTTCAGTTTAGTCCTTTAGTAATTAACATGCACAGTCAATAGTTTCAGCGAATTACAAAACAGTCCTACTGTTTTCAGTTTTTTTACAGATTTAATCCCACAGATTAATACATGTTTTATAATTACACGATTTCCGATTTATAACCCGATTATATGTCTTTTACTGATTTTGTTTGTATAAAAATACAATTTTACAGTACACGATAAATATTACATATCAATAGGTTTTTATAGACAGGTTGATCATGTTAGACAGTAAAAAAAATATCACGCATAGTTTTTTTTTTCCCAACAAATACATGCAATTTGGGTTAGTTTGTATGATCTTATCAACAAATATGATTTTATAATCAACAATATGTGTGTTACGATCATATATAGTTATCCATACAAGTAACAAACTCTAATACACATGAATTATATATTACGGGATATTTATCATGTTTTAGTTATCCATAAAATAATACGTGCAATCACATATATGAAATAAATTAAGTTTTGAATTCGGTACCTTACGCACGGTATGTTGGTGAAGGTCGATATAGCAAAACCCTAAAAAAACCAGGATAAACCTCAAGGTTTATAGATACCCAATATCTGTGCGTTTACCAAAAATCTCCAATATCCGCGAGTGTATATCTTAGTCTCCGCGAGCAAATTGCTGATAACGTGTTGTGTGACATATTAGCTCACATATATATGTATATAGATATAGAGAGAGAATATAGAGAGAGACAACAATTGGGTATTTATTAATCAGAATGTATATGAATGTGAAATACAATACCCTTAACCCTCTTTATATAGATAGAGGGGTAGGGTTACAAGATCATTTGGGCCCATAAAGTACAAGCCCAAGAGTCCAATAATATACTTACAACAAATTCAAAATTAAAATTAAAAAATACTAAAAATGTAACACATGTTAATGAACCCAAAAATATCATCCTAAAATTAATTTAAAAATAAAACTAAAAAATAATATTGATTGGCACACCCTAAATAATAGTGCATTTTGGAATGAATATTGAACGATTAACACTATCGTGAATCTAGTACACTATTATTTTGGTTATGTCACATACTAAAAATCTAATATTTATTAATAAAACAAAAAATATACTAAATGAATAAAATTGTTATAATATTTTGCTACCTTTAAAATCAAATTGTGTTGAATTTGTAAAGAGAGCCAAATACCATCCCACACATTCACATAAATTAATCAAAGTGCTCCCATGTGTAACTTTATACCCGGTTAACATGCAATTCGTACATGTAGAATTTATCAATTACTATCAGCTATTAGGCATTTAATTCAATATTCTATTCTGACTTTTCAAAGTCATAACAAGCATATATATGGCAGTTTATATCTGGTAAACAATATCAGTTTCTTTTCAACTGTTATCAACATGCAATTGATAGGTGTATATTAACAAAACATATATGTACCGTACTTTTGCTATATCGGTGAAGATCGATAGAACAAAAACTTCAAAATTTGGCCGTTTATTTATAACCCAATCTTCGAGTGTATACTTTCATCGAATTTTTATTACTCAATATCCGTGGGTTTACCCAAAATCTTCAAGCAAATACGTTAATCTGCTCGAGTAAAGTACTAATAACGTGTTGTGTGACATATTAACTCAATATAGATATATAGGAGATCTGTATAGATATAGAGATAGAAGTATGATGCAACATAAAAGCGAGTCTTTATTCATATCATGTGTGTCTATTACATAGAACCCTAACATTTTTTATATAATAGACGTTATGATGATTACAGGAACGAAACCCTAATCTTGAGGTCTAAGGCAAAGCCTTGAAGTGGCGACAAAGTCTAACCATAAATAACATACAACAAAAGCAATGATAATACAGAGAAAATCACAGAACTGTAGTAACACTACAGGATTTCTGACCTATGGTGGCCAAAATTGTTGTTACTAAATACAATATTTCGCCACTATAGATGCCAAATGTGGCCACATTTTGTCGTCACAAGGTCGCCACTATTTACCTGATGCTAAGGGTATTTTGCAGTTGCAAAAGTTCTCACCACTATAGGATATCTTTAGTGGCGACATAATTATTGCCACAATCGATACCTATATTAACCACAAAATTTTGTCACAATCGAATACATATGTGGTCGCTATTGTTGGCCCATTTAGCAGCGGGAAAAGTACCAGGCATTATCAAATACACCGAATGTCATCGTTCATATATATATATATACAGACTACAAAAAAGTATCACCAAAATTTGATACGCTTTATACCCTCATCAACATCGATCATATGATATAATTATGCATTTTAACAACAACAATAGTAATCTAATAAAATCAACGTTGAGCAAATGCTCAGGTACACATGCTTCACATAAACCATTATATTCAACATTCATAAAAAATACCTCACAACACGCTTCTACCATCAACAAAATGACCATTAACTTATAAACATATTTGCCAACAATAGTCTTAAAGTCGAAGGTGAACTCGAAATCCACGATAGCAAACCTGGCCAAAAAAATATATTGATGTATCAATATATATTCTAAATCAGAAATACCAAAGAAAATGACTAACTGGATTAAATTCTATCATCTTTGTATCCTTTAAATTTTATCAACAAGGCATCTCCGGCTATTTATTCAAGGGCAAAGAAAATAAATTATAAACATAAGTGTATCAAAAGCTACCGGACCGAATACTCGAATCTGGGGTATTTTAGAGACATGTATGGCGTATTGTTCTCTTCTTCTTTTTTTATCAAAGTAATTTGAACTAGTATGTGCACAGCTCTTTGGGAATCAATTTTGTTTACTGGCCGTGCTTATACTACTGCAGCTAGATAAACTTGATTAGTATGTGTTGGTGTACAAGTTTACTTGTACTTGTAATAATGCAAACATCAAGATTTAGCAAAGTTACCTCATGGTTAAACATATGGAGGCCCATTATCAAAACTGAAGCATAAGTCTATGTTCCTCGTCATGTTCAACATCTTCTCCATTTGCAGCGTTTCTAAAAACACAAATACATAATAACCAAATTCAATATAGCCTGTAGATGCGAAGCCTATAAATTAAAAATCAGGCTTTGGATTAGCACTACCAAATGCAGTCCAAGCTTTACAGCAGAATTCATCTGAAAAATGTAACAGTCTGATTGGATTTTTTTAGTCTGAACATGATGTTAACGGCTTGTTTGTTGTAGAACTAACAAAATACTCTGACTATATTCAAATTTTTATATCATTAATTAAGAAAAAAAAGGTTTCAGCATAAAAAATACAGCCAAACAAGGCTATACAATGTAATGCAACTGCAGTGATAGGAAAACTAGAACGGAATTTGAAGAATGGAATATATATAGGCTTATTAAATTGCCACTTTTAAGCAAGAAACGGAACTTTTCCAGAAAGTGGCACAATCCGCTGAAGGTGTAAAACCAATGAGAAGTAGCCGACAAGATAAAAAGCCTGGTCTAATGCAAATCTATTTATGTACATATAGTAATAATCAAGAGTACTTCTATACATTAAACTCTGGTTAACAATTATGCAGTCTAGTGGAGCAAGCTTTTTTGAAATAGCTTCTTAAAAGTATAGTCACACTATCTATTCAAGTATATAATTGAACCTTTGGAATTACCTACCAGTAGAGTTTAGCAATGTGAAGCACTTAAAGTGAAGTCGAAATCTTTGTTCTCCGCCCCATTCGCGATATCTTCTCTCTGTGGCATTTGATCAAACTCAAAATTAGTACCGAGTAAAAGAACTACCAGATTAAACAAGTAGTCAATGAGTTATAGACTTATAGCTAGTTCACTACACCTAGCTCGAGGTCATTTTCGATCCTACTGTTAGAAATTATAGAGAGAGGAAAGTTTCCATAACATGTTGCCGTTTTGAAACCTGCAAAAAATGCATAATTAGTCATTGCTAAGAAGTTAGTACCCCAGTAAATCGAATTGATTACGTGGACGTTTGTTGGACCCGTTCAACATTGACAAGCTTTTGTTCGATTACCCTCCCAAACCATTGTAAACCTATGGGAGAGAAAATGCCACAACTATCAAGCAATAAGATGGAACATGAAAATGGAAATTTTATGAGTAAGTTGCTTTAGTTTTTAAGTACCGGAAACAGCCATAACTCACCATCACAAGTTGTTGAGATTACAGACACCGCAGCAAATGAGCAGCAAATCTAATAACATTTTTATAGTTAGTAAGGCTTACACTTTGTCTATTGAAATAAAGCATTAAACAAAAGGAGTTGAACATAATCATTGCATGAAAGACTCAACAATAAATTGCAAACTAAGCAGCTATAACATCGTGTGTTAAAATTAGTGTCAACTACTACTAAGCAGCGAAACTCTCACCAACAAAATGTCATTTTGATGTGTATCTCACGCAGTACCTATGTTGTCGCGTAATACATGGAAGGTAATTTAAAACGCTAACTCTTAAATAATAAAATACTTAAAGTGACCAATAGATATTGTCAGATAAATTTGCAAGCAGCTATATTAATTTGAAGCATTGCGCACGCTTAGTAGAAAAATCGTGTGAGGGATTTGTAATGTCGTTGAGCTAATCAAGATAAAGAAAAGCTACAAAATTGTTTTCTAATTGTTGCAAAACAATTTATATTTTTCTTCATTCCTACTTTATGAGACAATTATTCTTTAATTTCTTCGGCTAATAAGTCAAGTCGTTAAAAAAGATCAAATAACAAGAATAAAATTTACTATGATAAGAGCAACTGAAGGGTACCTCTGAACAAAGAATTCTAGCAAGTTTTGTGATCAGTGCTTATCAGAAACCAATTCGTGAAAAGATTTTCTAGACCATGATAGTGATTATTAATATTCAATCTATTTGGTACACAATAAATAGTAAAGAGTTGTGACAGATTATACAAATTACCTCCTACTAAGACTTAGAGAAGTGTGGCACCTAAGGCAAAGCTGAAATCTCCCTTCTCCATCACATTCAATGACGTCTTCTCCTCACTGTAGCATTTCATCAAAAACAACTACATGTGAGCACTGGGCACTACTTTACCGTTGTATTGCCTTGCTATAGGCTTAATACAAATACCTTATTTGGCTGCAACCTTTAAGGTAGGCTTTTTTGCTCAGATCTTAGATTTCACTTGAACTAGGTTAAAAACTTTTTAAAGTTTTTGGCCTGAACAATCTTGAAGCTTTAACATGAATAATTCAGCTATTTTGAAAAATACAAAACTGTCAACATGGACATAGGGTTCTTAAAACTATAAAAATTACTGTATTTTTACTCCATATTTTGTATCATGTTAGGTTCTAAAATAGAGATTTAAGAAATCCAGACTAAAACTTAACCAAATTAGAAGACATACATACACAAAGGAGTTCCATCAATCCGGATCTATTTGAGATCATACATAACCTCGAACACATAATGAGTTTTTAAGTTTTTGTTTGAAAAAGTTTTAAAATTAAGCTGGATGAACAAGCCTTTTTTTTAATCTCAAATAAGCTTAACAACAACAACAGTGTTTAGTAACATATTCTTGTTAGAAACGGAGGAATAAACAATAATAAAAGAACAAAGTTAAAATTTAAAAAAATCAAGAACCGAAGAATAATGTTTCACCAATTATATTGGCACCTGGATTCGAAGAAGTTTGAGTGTTTGTGTCCTTCGGCTCATTCAATGGCATTGCTGATGTAGAAGCGCCTGTAAAATGAAGAGGTTAAATTTACTGGGGTATGTACCTAACCATCATGATCTCGGGTTAACTAACGTCAAAAGAAAAACTCATCTTATGAACTGCACAATCAAATGCGCTGCAGAAAAACAATAAAAAGATCTTGAAAGCTACAGCCAAAGAAGTCCTAGACAACCCATTTTAAGTAATGGGAAAGTAAACATAAGATTTAGAGAAGGAAGAATAAAAATAAAGCAACTTACTAATGTTACGATTGGAAAAACAGCCACACACAGCAAAACCCTAATAATCAGTTTCATATGCATTGGGGTTACAAACCAAACCAAACCCCAATCCCCAATCCAAAAGTATAGTGCTATACATACAACTAGGCAATCTT
The DNA here is from genome assembly GCA_963682055.1 of Primula veris. Classification (NCBI taxonomy): domain Eukaryota; kingdom Viridiplantae; phylum Streptophyta; class Magnoliopsida; order Ericales; family Primulaceae; genus Primula; species Primula veris. Next base: position 23,414,055 of record OY821743.1, on the reverse strand, counting down.
TTCTTCGCCTGTAGCTTTTAAGAAAATAAGTTGAGTATCTTTTCTTGCTAAAGTCGCATACCTCGTAGTCATTCCTCGTCTTAGTATCATGCCTGTTGACTTTTGATATAATTTTCTTGACTTCAACTTTGTTCGCCTTCCGAGTAACTGTCGGAGATACCATGTTTAACACCTATAAGTTGAAATACATAAACAAAAAGCATAAACATCTAAGCGTGTGAACAAAGAGTTAACAAAAATAAAGGTAAATGAACACAGTCAGATCCAAAATACAAATCTAAGTAAGAAATGCAACTTAACAGTATGATGTGAACAAAACGTGTACATGATGATGTTCATAAGTGATATTGTATTGCAAAAATTCACAATATTTCAGCAAAATTCAGCACACTATTTAATTTCCATAATGCAAATCTTCTATTTGTTGAAATTCAAAAATTTCTCAACACACTACATGAAAAAGGAAAAAAACAGCTACAATATAGCCTTTTTCGAAGCTACTGACATTAATCCCATAACAATTACCCTGATCTAAATTCTAATATTTCACTTTTGAAACTTCATAACCATTTCTTAAATGTCAAAAATGTAACGGTATCTTAGGCCTATTTATTTTTCACTGTAAAAGGTTTGAGACTCAAAATTCTTGCTGCACATGAATACATGCCTATTGTTACACATGAATAAATAAGTCTGTAAATAATCCGAAACAAGTCGCAATTCGAAATTTCTGAACAATAGTCGAACAACAAAGATCTGAAAATTAGTTATTGCAAACTCATATACTGTACATGAGAAATTACGTGAACGTAAAAATACATGACAATCATATAACCTTGAGCCAAAGGATGAGTCGCATTAAATTAACATACTCAAATTAAGACTGAGCAAAATTTCATACCGTTCCAATTCTGAAATTTTTTACCTACTCTTCACGGTTTGCTAAATATAAAAAATTCAGCAAAAAAGGTGTGAAGGGAGAATCGACAAAGAAATCCTACAATTATTCTTATTCTGGAATTTCTTACCTACTCTTCACAGTTTGCTAAACATGTGAATTTCAATCCTGCAGATGAGAAATTCATGGTTCCTCCTTTACACATACATAATCCGTGTTCCTATCATTTTCCCTAAACTATATCGCAACTAAACATTGAATTAATAAAAACTAAAGCACAACTATTATGACTGACTGCCGATATATACATACATTATACATATAAATTTCAGCTAAAACTCTTCACATTTGATCTAACCACACAATTTACTAAATGTCACAAGAAACAAATAAATCCTACGATTATTCCTCCAATTTACATTTACATACAAATTGTATTTTACTAACTTCTTGAAATTTAATTTTCAGCTAATCCAAACCTACTCGAAATGAATATTTAAAAACCTACAGCATTCCCCCAATTTACATTTAAGTGTGATCTCAATTAAATCCTAATAAACCAAGTGCAATATATATAAAATTAATGAGAAAACAAAACAAATCTACAACTGAGAATAAAGCGTAACTTTATAACTAAATTATAATGTGTTTAACACCAAATTTACGCAATCACAGTTTAATTATATACATTTATATGTATGAATCTACACAAAAACATGCATGTGAAATAAATTATCGAAGATAACTTTTCTAAAATTAAGTTTACAAACTTCAATTTGATCATTATTATTTTGAGCTAGGGAACGATATCGGAGAGAGATAAGAGAACGAACAATTCGACAATTCGCTAATTCGTCAATCATCAATTCGTAGTATAATAAACAAACGCAGATAATATATAACTTTACAGCTAAATTATAATTGATTTGTCACCAAATTTTCGCAATAATAGCTCAATTATATACATATGATATTGTGTGTATATATATAATAGTGAATAAACTTACAGAAAATAAGCTAGGGCACAATTTGAAAGAGATAGAAAAGGAAAAATTCTTCAATTCGTAAGGAGATAGAGAGAGAAATGAGAAGTGAGCTTTGGACCCGTAATTTTATTTTATTTTGTTATTTTTTAATTCTACTTACTTAAATACTAGCATTTTCACCTTAGTGGCCAAAAAATTGGTTTATAAATAGATTGGTCCAATAAGTTTATATTGGAGGGGGCTATAATTTTGATTTATTATTAGAATGATCCTCTATGTTGTGATTCAATACCTTTAAGTAGCCATATAAGTGTTTCACCACTAAAGGTACATATCTTAAGTGAGAAAATGAAATATGTTGGTCCCAATTGGCAGTTGTTCATGTGGTGTAATCTAAATTATTGCTTAAGAGTTGTATAAAATGGGAGAACCCCTCTCATTTGTGTATTCCAAGTTTGATCTTGATTATGACCTTCAAAATTGAAAATTTGAAAGACAAAAATTTGAATTATAGTCATTTCCTAGAAGATTATTTTAAATCCTTGGTTGCTGTTTTAAAAAATATAATTTAAAATTTTCACTTTTCTAAATTTTCAATAAATTTAATTTTATATGTTTTTTTTTTAATTCAATGGCCCACACCCCTTTTACACATCTAGGTTGAGATTTATCTCCTTTACATTTTATTGATTTAGGCTGGGCATGTTATTCTTCCACTATACTCATGCAACATAGAAGAGATTTACTTCCAATAGCTTTAATAAAAACATGTAGACAATGAGCAAATTATGACTTATGAGTGTTATCACGGAGGATTAAATTCTTCTAATTAGTAATTAGCTTATAAGAAGTACAATCCTCACAATTCAAGTCATAGCCTACACTATAGGGCATGGGGTCACAAATTGAAACTTTTTCGCACAATAGAGAATTTGAATTGAAACTTAAACCCCTGTAATTATTTGCACATCTCTCTTACACAATTACACTATTTGCTAAAGTACTTCTAAGAGTTGTGTGGATATCATTATACGACCCGAAACAAAAGAAAAAGAAAATACTCTAATCCAAGTTTAACAACACAAAAACAATATAAAATAAAGGAAAGAAATGAGTACACTGTAAAATATTTATTTGGAATGATGAATGTCACTTATGAAACTGGAAATTCTTATAATATAGATTGATGGGGTGGTTTTATAGGAGCACAAATTCAAGTGATGATGTGAACTATGAGATGTAACTTGATTCAAAAAATATTTAGTACCAGACAGAATCTAAGTTGAAACTAGGACCACCATAACATAAAATTAACCCAAAAAACAAAAGGAACAAAGGAAATTCTGGAACAAAAGAAGGGAAAAAGAAAAGAAAGCAGTCCACACTCTCACTTTACCAGCTCACACTCCAAACTCATCTTTACCCTTTACTCTCATGGCGTTTGCCAACTCACTTCTCATCTTCATATTCATAGCTACTTTCTCAACCTCTGGTACTGCCACATGGTGTGTGGCTCGTAGCGACGCAGGTGAGCAAGAGCTGAAGACTGCCCTCGACTATGCATGCGGCTCCGGAGCAGACTGTGCGCCTATACAGCCTGAAAGCCTGTGTTATTTGCCGAATACAATGCCGGCTCATGCTTCGTACGCTTATAATAGCTATTATCAGCGTAAGGGTAATGCCCCCGGTAGCTGCGACTTCTCTGGTACCGCTACCGTTGCCAAAACTGATCCCAGTAAGACAATTCCTTTTATCTTTTTTATCTTTTTTATTTTTTAGAAGCCACTAAAAGATAACTTCAAACGAGTAAGAAATCCGTCGCTAAACATCTCGTACAACATCTTGTTTATTCTTTAGGATTAAGTTTGATACGTTAATTATTGATTAGGGTAAATGGTTGGTATACATATATATATATATATGATTCATTCTGGTAAAAATGTTATTTTACTGTATTTTAAGTACTCCATTTGATGAACTTTGTAGGCTGCATGTGTGACTCTGTGGTCATATAAACTGCACAAGTCATTGTTACTATGAAATCAATTTATTCATGTACCAAAAAAAATAAAATGAATTTTATTCATTTTTTCTAATATGTTTTATTTTGTTTTGAAGGTTACGGATCTTGTGTTTATCCAGCCTCGTCCAGGTATGTCATAAAAGTTTTTTTTTTTTTCTGGTAATAATGTTGAAATTAAAGAATATTGATTAATTGTTTGAAAGTACTTGTGCTTACGGACTAAGGAATTTGTTGATGGTTTCTTTTGAAGTTCATATTTTAAGTCTTATACTTATCGATCTAATAGGATTTGGCTAAGACCGGCATCCCAAAATATATATCCATAGGTTAAAATACATTAGATTTGTTATTAATTTGTTGTTTTTATTCATCAAACATTCCATTTGTCCATAACTTGTGGTTCATTTACACATGAATGGTAGTTTTAGCCCTTTCTATCTAGTTTTTTGTTTACATATTTAACAACTTATTAAAACCTCAATTTGTTCATAATTAAGTGATATGTACCAAATTAATTCACTAGGCATGTACGTGTACATAATTGTATAGATGAATAAAATACCTGTAAATTAAAAACAGACCATTAGAAATAAAAGAAATTATTTAGTGAAATGTCTTTACTCCATGCTGAGATAGTTCGTAGGTCCATTTGACTAAAATCGAGTATTTTGTCGATATTCACAAACGTGTCCCAAGGCAAATGTTCCTAGCTTAGGTGATCGTGTGCTATTTAAATGGTTTCTCTAATCCATACAATCAATCCTGGCCGTTGATGAGTATTATGATCTAGGACCATATTGGTTGTTTGTAGTTCAGATCAGGGACGAGTTAGGGTCGGTACCCGACTCGTAAACACTCAATCTGTATTTCAATCCGATTATTTTTTAAAGGGAAAAAAAAATCTCGATCCCGACCTGACAAAAGTCGGGACGATTATTTTTTAAAGGGAAAAAAAAATTCCGATTCCGACCTGACAAAAGTCGGGACCCGACTTTTTTGGGATTCCGTAGGGTCGGGATAGGTTTATCCCGAATCTCTCGACATATTTTTTTTATTTTACAACAACGTCATTTTTTATTTACAATTTTCATTTCAGAAGTCTAAACATGTTATTATCACGAAACATAAGTTTAAAAATAACATTTCTAATAAATGAAAAAAGAAATTAACATGTAGTAGAAAAAATAATGTGAAACTATAAATAATGGAGTAGATAAAAAATTTGATACGATTTTTATCAGATTCTTTTAGTATTTAGTTTTATTTACACAAGCAACAATTATCATACTAAATGAGATACATTATCATTATAATTTTTATAATCGGAAATAATAATCATTTATCTTTCTTGAAAATAACAATATAATTTTTTAATTTAAGTATATTTTTTAATTTTAATAGTTTCATATATTCAAAACTACAATTCTATATTATACTTATATAATTATAATTAATATATGAAACAAAAAGTATTATAGCTCTTATCGTAGATTGCTTACATTATATGCTAGATGTATAAGGTTTGATGATCATCACTTGCGTTTGATATAAATTAATTTATATTTTTATATAAAATATAAATTAATTAAAAAATCGAGTCGGGTCGGAACACCCGACGAAATCAAAATTGTCACTCGATCCTGATCCCGAAATTTGTCGAGCCGAGACTATTTTCGGGTCGGAAAATTTCGGATCAAATGCGGGTCGGAACACGGATTGGATCGGAATTTCGGAATTTTTTATCGGCCCTAGTTCTGATATCGAAGTGATACGCCATTGTCAATTAGGCATTGTTTTGTCGGTACACGTGCAATTTTTGCATCAAATAGTATTGTTTCAACCTAATATCAAGATGGTGCGATTTCAATGCCATTTTGGTTTAAGACGGGGAGCTAGGAATCGGGTTAAGGTCGGTACCCGACCCGTAAATATTCAACTCGTATCCCGACCCGATTACTTTTAGAAGTGAAAAAAAAATCCCGACTCCGATCCGACTTTTTCGGGACCCGTAGGGTCGGGATAAGTTTATCCCGAATCTTTCGACATATTTTTTTATTTTACAACAACGTCATTTTTTATTAACAATTTTCATTTGAGAAGTCTAAACATGTTATTAACACGAAACATAATCCTATTTTGAAAATAGCATTCCTAATAAATGAAAAAAGAAATTAACATAAAGTAGAAAAAATAGTGTGAAACTAAAAATAATGTAATAGATAAAAAAATTGATACGTTTTTTATCAGATTCTTTTAGTATTTAGTTTTATTCATACAAGCAACAATTATCATACTAAATGTGATACATTATCATTATAATTTTTATAATCGAAAAATAATAATCATTTATCTTTTTTGAAGTAACAATATAACTTTTTAATTTAAGTATATTTTTTATTTTAATAGTTTCGTATATTCAAAACTACAAATCTCTATTATATTTATGTAATTATAACTAATATATGAAACAAAAAGGATTGTAGCTCATATGGTAGAGTACATACATTGTAACGTATAAGTTTCGATTCTCATTACTTACATTTAATATAAATTAATTTATATTTTAGTATTGAAAAAAAAAAATTATATAATATAAATTATAAATAATTAACGGAACGCATGTGGTTTGTCTGGTCGGGTCCCGATCCCGATCTGAAGTTTGTCGGAACGCCTGTATTGAAACAAACTTGCCCCCGACGAAATCAAAATTGCCATCTGATCCCGAATTCTGTCGGGTCGGGACAAAACCCGACTTCTTGGGTCGGGTCGGGATTTCGGGAACAACTTAATACCAAATAAACCAAATTTTATGAACAACTTACTAACTTTGATCTAAGAAAAGAAAACGAATTTAATATTTCGAGCAACAAATATTAAATAAATAGTAATTTGAATGAATTGTCATGTATTAAATTATAGGTTAAAAATGGAATTTACTGACTAAAACTAAAACTAAAACTAAATAATATATCATAATTGAATACAAAAGAGAAACTTATAGAATATTAAACAAACAATAAAAAGTAGCACAAGAGTTTGAACTCCTGCCTATATGTTGACAGAAGTGTGTGTTAACCAACTAAAATAGAAACATATTTGTGTAAAAATATACAATATATAGTAAATATATTAAATCCAGCGGGGCTGGAACCCCCACTAAGCCTATATTGGCTCCGTCTCTGCCCGAGCAATCCGAAAAGTAGCAAAAACCAAATCGGATTATAACCAAAAACCCCGATACTACTTGCGCCTCGCCGGAGTTAGGTCGACGGAGTAGACTTGCCACCAACATATCATCTCTCTCGGGTGAAGTCTCTCTCTCTTTTCAAGTGTGGCGGCTATGCATGTATGTATATAACTTATATGTGAGTATGTATATGTTCAATAAATTTTAGGTCTTAGGTTTAATTAAATCACTAGTTTATCCCACCAAGTCACTAATTATTACAACTACCATCCAATGATATTATACACTTATAACTTAATATAATTAATAGTTACACACATAAACACACCATAAACTAAAATTACTAATAAAATTATAATTACAAACACTGAAATTTTCGAGTCGTTACAACATTCATCGAAATCAACCAAAAATGATAGGCTATATTGCAACTGGTTTTCCTCATTTATCTGAAAACCACTGTGACGGAAACAACATTTGAATGGCAGCTCTAGCAAAGTAAACCACAGTTTGTCCATTCGCATTCTTCGGTAAATCTGAAAAATTATGTGTCATTTATGATAATTTAACAGACAACACACCATGATCTGTATCTCCTGGACCTAGGCCAGCAACGGATCAATCATATCTAATCTCAGCATTTTTCGACATTCCCACCTTAGAATGGATAACGGAACGCATGTCAACCCTAATAACAATCAATAACTCTACGTCTTATAGACTTGTAATTTAACCACCACTAAAGTGAAAATTATGGGTCTCATGATGCCATCTATCCAATAAAATTGTAACCACCGGTCTATCTAAACAATAAAATAGTATAATGTGCAATCCAAAAAAATCAGCCCTACTAAAATAAGGAAAAATTCTAGGGTTACACGAACTAGAAATTTTATAATTATATGTTCTAATTACACTCTTACACTACAAGAATTTAGGTGTATAGTGACGAAGGCTTTCGTCATTAAAGACCCCATTTCGTCACAACAGACCTCGATAGTGATGATACGTCGTCGTCACTAGGTCGTCACTACAGGTCCGACACTAAAAGGTAATTTGTGACGGAAAAATAGTTCGTCATTGATGTTATCTTTAGTGACAAGAAATTTCGTCACTGAATGTATACCTTTAATGACGAGAGGGTTCGTCGGGTTCGCCAGTACAATGGAAAACTATGTTGACCAAAAGGTTGCTGAATAAACATTTGCTTGAACATGTTCATAATTAAATACAGGTTTAATACAATATATTTCACAAAGGTTTAATACAGGGTTAATACAGGTTCATAATTAAATACAGGTTGTTTTTGATGAGAATGAACAATTTATTTCACAATATATAAACCTGTATTTTGTTTGACAGGTTTGACAAACTTTAATTATACATACCAATAATGTCAATGAGTCAACAATTACCATTAATCCAATATATTTAAGCAATTTTGATCAATGTTTCCAGTTACGAATGTCAGACTTTCCAGGAACAAATTTGTCAACAACAAACATCGAAATCAAGATTATTACAAGCTTAAAAAGTCACATACAAACTGTTAATAGAGATAACCGAAAGTAATTTCACTATCGAACACAAGTTGTTCAGTTTTCTCCTGCTATTGACAAAGATTCTTCAATCACTTTCATCACCCACGACTACCTCCTTGCTAGTTAACTTGATCCTATCAAACAAAAACGTTTACTCACCGTATCAACAGGTTTTCCCAAAGAGTAAAATAATCGAAGATAACTTAGATGACTTGGGAAAAGAGATGGGCTTTTCTATCTTAACTCTTCATCCTTAATTTTCAAACTACGAGAACCAAAAAGGCTAAATTATCGGACCAATCAAATTAAACACCAATTTAAAATAGTACAATTTATGAGCGAAAAGCTTGGTTTAAAGTTGTTGGAGAACAAACCCTTTCAAAATAGTTGTTTAGAGAACTAATTCAAGAATTACGAATTAGAACTTTTTGTAGCAACTGACCAATGGATGACTAAATGATCTTTATTAGACATAGCTGTTATTATGTATAAATGAAAAATATATCTCATGAATCATTACTTACCGAAGAATTGCTGAAAATATGTTCTCGGAATAAAGCAAACTGCATGTTCATATCTTCTCGCAACTGTTCTTGTTGATCCTCTACTATCTTCAGCTTTTCAGCCAACACAAAAGCCGATTTTTCAGCAAAATCAGCGCGTTTATTTGCTTCATAGGCCTCTCGTACGAGTTCTGCATGCGTGCGTTTCCCTGTGACAGAGGATGTAGCAAAAAATAACAAAAATTTATTCGAAAAAAATGCTAAGGGCTTGACCACTTTCATGGAGAAATAACAAAATTGAGCTAAATTAATTACAAAAACTAACAAATTCAGAGAACAACTAACAAAAATATAAATGAATAAAAACTACAATCAACTAATCTAATAAAAATTTAACAAATTTCATCAGATGATAATAATTTTATAGACCGGTAATACATAAGCTATATCGTTTTTTACAAATAACCAAATTCTAATTAATTAACCACAATTTGAGCTCATAAAATTATGAATATATGAGCACCAATAAACAACCAACTTGATTACAGATGATCGAGTTAAATTACATACCGATTAGAGATAATTAACTTTGATTACGAATATATAAGCATGTCTTTGAACCAACTTATTAACTATTTATGGAGTTAATAATCAAAGTTATAGTTAAATTACAAATTCAGATTTATAGTTAATAATCCAGATTTATAATAACGATGATATTATAGTTCACTTGATTTTAAGTTAGGGTTTGAATTACATACCGATTAGAGATGATTGAGCGGGTGATCTTCTTTGAGCGGGTGATCTTCTTTGAGTATGGTGATCTTCTTTGAGCGGGTGATCTTCTTTGAGCTGTGAGATTCTCGATTGAGTTCGGAGGAGAGAGAATGAGTGAGAAACAGTAATATTCTGTGAAAAAATGATTTAAAATAACTATGGGTAATATGTCAATACCTAAGAGGTATTTAAAATAACTATTTGCAAATGTAGTTTTTATTCTTAGTGAATACGGCAGTGAGCATATAATATTTTCCTCCCACGTCGTGCTGGTCCAAATGTACAATAGTGACAACAAATATTTTAATTTAAAATATTATAATAAAATATGGTATTTATATTTCATGTTATTCATTTTTTATTAAATTAAACAAACTGTTGTATTAAAAGGTGAGAAAGTTAATCTTCTACGCAAAATCGTACATAAAGACCAATAAAACTATACGCGGCTGGTCACCAACAATTATGGCTTAGCCGTCAAACATCTATTAAAAACCTATCTTTATGACAATTAACAATTAAATATACTGATAATTAATGACGAAAATAAATTTCTCAATTTCTCGTCACTATCTCGATTATTTTTTAACTAGTGACGTTTAGTATTTTTTTCGTCACTAAAAATAGATACATTTAGTGAGAATATAAAAAAAATCGTCACTAAACACCATAATTCTTGTAGTGTTATCATTTGTATTGAAAACTTTTGTCGAGCGGTGATTAGCTTGGTCATATAACACAACAATTTTAATCAGGCCACGCGCTAGATCTAGAGGATTCATCATAAAAAATTGTATTAAAACAATAAATGATCAAACAATCGTAATTTGTCCATATCAACATGTTAATTGCCTTCATCCGCCAAAATCAAACGATTAAACAATTATCATAATGAAAAATAATCAAACAATTTACCTTTACCTAAAAATTAAACAAATCAAATAATTGAGCAAAAATATAATGTATCTAAGAATTTTAGCTAAAAATATAACCAAAAAAAAATAAAGTTAAAGAATTTGCCCAAACATTCATCATTACCTAAAAATTTATCCCAATTTATGAATTTTTCTTAATCAAATATACAGGTTAAGAGTTTGCACAACAATTCAACATTGTCTAAGAATTTGAATTTAACCAACGCTTCATCATTATCTAAGAATTTATCCTAAATTATGATAGGATTAAAATTTAAATAAAAAGTTAGAAATACAAACATTTTTAAGGTATTGGAGTGTTGATTCCGGTGAATATGGGCACGAAGTTGACGTTTATAGAGGCCTTACAATTAGAGAGGGTGTTTTTTGGCCAAAAAATGGTTTTTTTTAAGAGATATGTTGTTTTTGTGTGTTTCTTGGTTTTTGTTTGGGCCGCTATATGCAAATCGTATTTATAGAGGAAATCGCACGTATTAATACATATCTATTGTGAGTCTTATTAGCTCAGTATATATATTATATATGAGATATAGAGAGAACATAGAGAGAGGGAACAGTAGGTCTTTATTAATTAGAATGTATATATATAAGGGGACCCTAACCTTCTTTATATACTAGAGGTTAGGGTTATACAAGATAGAAAGACCAACTTAGGTCCACTATGAGTAAGGCCCAATAGTCCAATAATATCTTACAACACTCCCCCTTTGGACGTCTTGAATTCTTCGTCTTCATACAGTCAATCTGAGTCGAGTTCATTCGCAGTGCTAAACACATAAAAACCTTAGGGCCGGAAAACCCAGTGTGGGACAAAACCGGTACCTAGGAGAAACTGTGTAGCCGAATGATATAGGCCGAAATTCCATGTAATTAACTAACCACAAAACAGTGTGCCTCATCAAAACCTTGTCGGAGCAAACCCAATGGGAAAATCTCTGATCGAAGGAAAAAGAGTGCAACAGTGGTAGTAGTAGGGGATCAACCACAAAATAGGTGCCTTATCAAAACCTTGCTAGAGTAAACCCAATGGGAAAAACTTCTAGTCGAAGGACAAAAGAGTACATAGTGGTAAGAAGTATACAACAAGATACTCCCCCTAATTTCGGCAATCTTAAGTGAGCTATGATGGGAACGTGTCTCGCTAAAAACCTTGCCAAGGAAAACCCAGTGGGAAAAAAAACCTTGGTCTAAGGACAAAGAGAGTACACGAACATGCGACTGGATGCTCTCCCTCACTTGCACACGACATAGTGCGAGGATTTCGACTAAGTAGTAATTAGTGCAATAAGCATTCACATGGATGCTCCCCCTCACTTGCACATGACAGGGTGCAATGATTTCATATTTCAATAAAGAGTACAAGCATTCGACTGGATGCTTCATTTACTTACACACGACTGGATGCAAGAAAATCTAACATAGAATAGAACGAGCATTCAACTAGATGCTCTTAAACTTCATATGTGAAGATTTATTTCGGCAAGAAATGCTAAATAGCATAATCTAGTCATGTCTCTCTTGATCGATAACAACAAGTTGTCCTCAAATAAGACAAGTGTTTTATCTGGATCGTGAGACAGAGCATATGTAATTCAAATATGGCTAATACGAGCTCGAAGCCATATACACTCTATAGTCGTCTCATAGAGCACGAGTAGATCAGAGTGATTCATTTGGAGTCATTCCAAGACCTCCAAGATATTGCCTTATTCCTAATGGTAAAGACAGGCCATGTTAGGGATATCCCTTATGCGGGTCTGATAAGTAATCGGCATCGGTACAACCGAAAAAGGGTTGCGTTAATTCGAGTACCGAAGGGGGTAGGTACACTCGATGACGCAAATGGGATAAACTAGCCCACTTCCAAAATTACCATAAGGTAAGGAAATGTGTCTTTAGTGCCATTTCGATGGCAGCGTGTTAGTGCGATGCTGTGTCGAGCTATACCATTCACAGCAGACAAGATGTTCGTCCTAGTACATTAGACCAAGTACAATGATGCGCTTATTGTACTTAGATATGAACATCATGGTTCAATATCTCTTTGTCATCTCATCAGGGACGGACCGGGTCTATATCAATGTCTAGTGATCGAACGATCATGGGAGAATCTGACGACTTAGCGTCATAATGACTAAAACGTCATAACACCTTCTGGGTGTAGTCTGAATCATGGACTTAGATTCAATCTTTACGGGACTCGATCATCAGGCCGAGTCACTACCGTGTCTTCCCAAGATCCTTCATCTCGTAGGCAAATCCAAAAATGGATCGCGTAATAAAACACGCAAGGGCATAATACTTGTTCAAGTATCCCAAGCTAAACAAGTACTCACTTAGGCGGTATACCACATCCGCTCGGATTATATTAATCCATATAGTGAACGTCTCATTTAATTGAGATCGTGTTCCGTGGTCAGGAACTACTTGATTCAAGCATTATGAAGTCACACGGGGACTTTCATCATATCTCTTTGTCTAAATTCTCATAGAGATAAAACAGTGACCACCATCACATGCTGCATAATCAGTTTTTCGGAAACTACTAAACTGATAAAGTAGGGGACCGTTATAACGTCCATTACGAGGTAATCAACCATCTCGTAATCAATTTCAAGATGTGTGAGAAGCCTTGCGCTACTAGGCGAGCATTCTACAATCTCATTATTCTCATCACTTTTCCTTACGAATAACCAAATAAACGAACTCGTTTAATATTGGTGGTGTTGGAGCTACAGGTCTGAACACACTTTCGCTAAGGAGTCTACTTGGATTACAAGTTTCCATTAGTCAAGTCTATTCTCCGTTGACTTCAGGCAACGGTACATGGTTCCCTGTCATAATTTTCTCATATTATCAGTCGTCACCGAATATATAAACAAGTAATCAATGACAGTCTCGCTTCGCTTCAATATCGTCTAAGATATCATGATCGACGGATATTTCGAGATTCTTAGGAGGAGGATCACACATCTCCTTGATCCTTTATAATCTCGTGCAATAAACGAGTTTCAGTTCACCACCTCTGGGGCTGAACGAATTAAGAACCGATCAACTTCCTCGTATCTTGGGAAGGACGACAGACTGACGGCCGACGGCAGCGTCCTTTGCTTGGCGGGTTCGGCCAAAGCAACGTGTTACGACAGGAACATGGCGTCCGACAGGGACGTCTATCCTTGCAAGCATTTTGCAGCAGGTATAAATGATCTCGTGACATCTCATAAAGTCATTAAATGCGTCTGACATTTAGTTAGACTTGAGGGAGTCTATGCACTTACTTATCACTAAGTGCATTTTTGGGGATCAAGCTAAGACTGAGTGGGTTATGCCACGTTACTTCACGTCGTTCCTTATTAACGGTAACGTGCAAACTCCCCCTAACGACGGGGAGAACAGTCTTAGCGATGTCACTTTCGCATATCATGCGGTAAAGAGATCGCTTGCCAAGGTTACTCTATCAAATGATAGGCATGGGATTCATAATCGACTATGTCCCATTCAGAGGTCCATATTTTGAACGCTATAGCGGCTCAATCAAAATATTAATTAAGCACTCCAAACACGCGTTAATATGAGACTTCTGGCTCATAACCAGTAACCAGCTGGTACGCATATGATGTTTGAGTGTCTATGGGCCTCATGACGGACCAATGCAGCAAAATAGCATAACCCCACACGGAAATATAAATCTTGGTGCGCAAGACCAAGAAATGCGTGCAATCATTTGCAGTCGCATCAGTCCATTTGGGTCTGAACATAATCGACAGGATGTTCAATTTCCAAACTCAAGTAATTCACATCGAAATTTCGATTCTTACTCTTCGGTATTATCAAGTCGACTAGACTTTTCAGGATAATCCGGATCATGAGCCATCAACTTAATGATAGGGCTAAGAGTTTGGTAAATGCTGCATTTATGTGGACAACAGTAAAATGTGACCATATTGTCGATGCATCAACCATAACCATTTATATTTATGGTCCGTCTTATGGTTGGATAAGTCCACAATAACTCCTTCAATTCTTTACAAGAATTCTACGAGTTCATTTCGTCATCTTTACACATACTAGTCTTTGAAAGTGAGCATTAGTGGCAAGAATTTCGGATTAATCACGAAATATATTCTCAGAAAGAATCCAAATACGATGCGATTATAAATCAAGCATCGTCTTTTGACCCGGGAATATCTCATCCGGTCAATGCCACAATATCAAAATGCTCTTATCAATCGACGACAGGTGAATGATAATACAGACAATCATGTCTTAGCATCTAAATCATTTATCATTTCGACGACAGGCGAAATGATAAGGTAACTTTAAATGCTTTAAAGAATGTGGTAGCAACCACTTGAAAGACATTTCAACTCCTCTAAAATACGCTTTTGATCGTATTGAATAGAGGCTATGTAAAGAAATTTTAATTCTTTCATGAGCTATTACCAGATAACACTGGTTTTCTCGAATATTTTATAACTTAACAAGGTACGACAGGACCTATAGGAGTATAACGCCTCATATTTGACAAATCAATTTGGCTTTACCAAAGATTTCGATTTGGAACGATAGGTCCAGAATCGCTGTCACTGAGTACACTTTTAGGCAAGTAGTTGGTGAAATTATGTGGTACACTGTTACCCACTATTTCTAGAAAACCAACTACACCACAAGTATTGCCTAAAATTTCATAATTTAAAGTTTGGTCACATTTGTCAAAAGAATTTGCTCAAAAAACACTTTAAATTATTTCGAGAAATTTCGTAAACAGGCAAACCATAATCCAAAAGTATGGTCCAAATGGAAAAATAATAATCCAAATGGAAAACATAATCCAGATGAGCGAAAAAATGGCTCAATAATTTATCAAAATCAATAAAGAAAGGTATCAAACTCATTTGAGCCACAAAATCGGGGGTCTCAATAGTTTCCTTTCAATTAACTTTAACCACATTAGCATCGGTTTTTCCACCTTTATAATAGTTGTGAACTATTTAAGGAGTAACCGTGCATGACCTTTGTCTTTATAGCATAGAGTTGCCTCATTGAGAATTATCTCTTGCTTTGTGACAACGGGCCATATTGTTCCTTTCAATTACTGTCTTGGAGCCATAGGTTTTCGATTTTGACGATTGTCTAAAATCTCGCTTAGCTAGGCGATTCATCGGGATCGCGACAGTTCGAGACAAATAACACTTGTCTCGGTTCTCGATTCGTGGAAAAAAAATGTACACGAAGAGCATTAATATCAGGCAAACAATTCGCCATTGACCCAATAGGATTAAAACTACTCACCGGGGTAATTTTCTTATCCAATAACAGATAGGCGATAAAGAAACATGGTGAATATAAATTCACGATACTGCTTATGGAATACAATTTCCAAAATAGTATTTTGGTGAAGGATAGCTCCAATATGTCAATTTCAGACATTTGTTCACCATAGACGTCATCACGTCTCAAATGTGGCGGCGGAATAAAATCAACGCCTAAGCATTCATCCTGATGGTAACAACAAACTCGTGTTTTACTCATCAAGGATGACATCCAAAAAAAAATTTTGGGCATCACATTTTCACACATCAGGGTGACTAACATGTGGTGACGGAATTAAAATCAACGTTTAAACAGTCATTTCGCAAGTATGTTTTACGATTTTTCTCATCATAGATGACATCCAACATATGTTGGGAGTTCTGGATTATTTATCATATAAAACAACTGGTTTATATGTTTATGGTTTGCACAAGCATAAACGTTTTTTCGAAACGACAGGTTCGAAAACATTAGTTTTCTTCTCATGTGAATCGGTTCTCATTGATCGAACGACGGGTCGATACAGAGACACCAATTCGGCGAAACATACATCACTATATAAACACACTCGGGGAAATTATTATTTAGTCAACCCCTTTCGGTAGCTCTACTTGAAAAACGACCAGGAAAGACGGTGAGGGTGGAGGGAACGAATGCCACTTAAAACCCGACCTCATTAGGATATCGACTTCCGCCTATATCTTTCCTAGACATCGTATCTAAATAGGTGAGCCTATTTAGGGAAGGTTCATAATTTTTTCAACTTAAATGTGAAAATATATGATTTCGCAAATTACCATATTTTACACAAGTGTATGTACATGGCAGTAGATAAATATATAAATCGTACCTGCTTGCATGATTAAATAATATAGCAATAGCATGGTAGTACATATTAGCACAATCTAAATTTACCAATTTACACTAAGCAAGATATTACTAAATATTATTTATTCTATTGCTATATGTGTAATTTCTATACATGGTAACTAAATCATTCATGTACGTAATATATTTTATTTACCAGTTTACAATATACACGCAAGTTACATACATGGTAATTCACAAGATTCATTATATCATGAAAGGAATCAAATATTAACGCATGGTAATTTGTCTAATTACATAATCAAGTTCCAAGTTTGCATGTATTGACCAGATTCTACGTGAATTCAAACAAATGTACTGTTTTATATACAAGGGTAAACTCCAGAACTTACAGGTGTAAATTCAGTAAACTACATATCTATTTACAGAGTTATTACAGTTTCAGTCCAGAATTTCAGATGAGTTTTTGTTTAGTCCTTGAGTAATTAACATAACAGTTTACAACTTTCAGCGAATTACAAATCAGTACTATACGTTTCAGTTTGTTACAACTTTAATATGTATTTCCCCATATGTTACTGCCTATAGAATTGGTTTCTTGATTTTACATCTTGTCACTATGTACACGTGGATAGCAAATTTACATGCAATATATATGAGACAATCTTCAGTTACATAATTCATGGGTAATCATAAGGTATCTAGCAATTTTTTAGACAAGATTGTTATATATCCACAAACAAATTTAAACCCAATTCAATTTCACATGTTGATACATATTGTAGGTCAATTTTATTTCTCCAGAGTCTAAACATATACGACACAGTGCCAAATCAAAAGCCCAATGTTTTGCTGAAAAAAGATAAATTCAATTATTGTAGCATTCTAATATCAGTAGCGTATCCTTCGTAGTAGTTGTACTATCACGTGCTAAGCAAAATTCATGGTATATCCATGGCATTAGTAATCTAGTGTATTCGTTTGACATGCAGGACAATACAATTTTATGGACTATGCATAACATACAGATTACGTCTGGCAAAACAAGGTAAGGGTTAAAATATATATACCTTTCTCACGTATGTTGGTGAAAGTCGATATAGTAAAAGCCTAAAACCCCGGATAAACCTCAAGGTTTATAAATACCCAATATTTGTGCGTTTACCAAAAATCTCCAATATCCTCGATCGTATATCCTATTCTCCGCGAGCAAAGTGCCGATAACGTGTTGTGAGTCTTATTAGCTCAATATATATATTATATAGGAGATATAGAGAGAACATAGAGAGAGGGAATAATAAGTCTTTATTAATCAGAATGTATATATATATAAGGGGACCCTAACCTTATTTATATACTAGAGGTTAGGGTTATACAAGATAGAAAGGCCAACTTAGGTCCACTATGAGTAAGGCCCAATAGTGCAATAATATCTTACAACAATATCGTAATTAATATGTGCAATCTTTGACTGAAATTTAAAAAGTCAAAATCGTACATTATAGTTACGATATATAATAATATGTTCAATTTCACACTAGATTCAGAAAAGTTGCACTAGAGAAAGACCCTCCCTATATTAAATTTGTCGAAAATGATTTTTTTTTAAGTTAATCCTAGAATTGAAATGTTAAATTATTTTGACAATATCATTTCAATAATTTAGATAAAAAAATTTGGCGCATACATTTCTACATAATTTAGCGTTTAATGGAAACGGAGGAGTACGTTAAGTATTGTACGACTTTATTTTATTGCTGCATCACGGTTATATCCACTGCACATTAGTCTAATTGAACTTTATATTAGTTGTATTCTTCGGTTCATATTATATCCTTATCATGATTTTTAGTGGATAAAAAAGTACAAAAGATCCATGAATGTATAATTGTAAAGATACAATGATTTATCTCATGAAGGTGGACCGAAATACACTCAAAGATGGATAAATGAGAAACAAAAATTACATGAAGTAGACTTTAATATTATTAACTATATGAGTGAAATATCTCAAAACTTAGAAGCTATTGAAGTTGAATGATCATTATTAATCATCATTACTGCAAAATGACTAGTAGGAGTGTTCTTTTCTCGAGTATAAGCAACATGTTTAATTTTTCGAGACAATACGCCTACATTATTTTCACAGGAAAAATGATACCACATTGCCTCGCCCATAGCAGCCTTTTTGTGTTGGGTAGTTGCTTATTTTGAAGGTTCTTAACTGGCTAATCATGTGTCGTTACTTGCAGATGGCTTACATTAGTCTCAATGTATAGTGGTTTATGGAAAATATGCATGTTTAATTGAAATGAGATTATTGCATTATAATCAATGTTATTATTGCATACCACTTGTACCATGTTTCCTTTCAAGTATGTTGGTATAGTCTTAATTCTGAAACTCCGTGTTGCATAGGGCATAGGGCGGACGGAATTACATTATAAACAAAGAGTAAATTTGATTACTGTTTGACTTTGTGTACTATTGACATTGCAAGTGTCAATTTCTTCAAGTTGGATGACTTCTCCTTCCAATTTATAGTGGATATATCATCAAATGTTATGGATAATTGCAGGATTAATTCGTCGCTTGAACAAATTCCATTCTAATTGTAGCAGTTGGCATAAAATTGTCTTGTTACGAGTAAAATGCTCAAAATCCAAATTAGTTTGGGCTAATGAATGGAAAACAAAGATCGGAATTCACTTAATAGACAAATTGGTTTTGGTGATATACAAGAAAGTTCAAGGGTACATTTTTGCCTAATAAAAGCTAATGGGCAAAAACTTATGCATTCTTATTAGCATACAATGATAAATTGATTTTAATTCATTACTTACATGTCTGCCCACACTGGTGTTGATTTGAACATTACTCCTACAAACAAATGTCAGCTGTGCGCTATTATTTTGTTGACTGAAATTGCCCACTTTCTTCAAATTTTCAATGTTTTAGCCAAGCGGGAGGTACGGGAGGCACCGGCACAAGCACTGGCACCGGAACTGGTAGCGGTACTGGAACTACAACCCCTTCATTAAGCATACCACCGCCACCTGGCACAACCTTGCCTCTATATGGAAATGGTGGAATGACTTCAGGTTTCACGCCAGGAATACCTATGACAAGCAACTCTAGAAAGATTCAAGAGTTCTCTCGTACAACGGTCGCGTTGGTTTACATCTTTTTGCGACTTATTTTCTCGTTTGTGTTGTAAGTTTCCATCCATCGGTTGTATGTGGAAAATATGGAAAAACTAGAGTTCTACGATTTTTGTTAGATGTTGACAGAGGTATCACTTTGCACAAAGTGTTTCGTTTAAGTAGTTTAGATTGATAGGTTTAATTGAAGCTTTTGAAATTGGTGTAGAATTCAGTCAGGAATTATGTTTGGAATTTAAGCATTACTAGTATCTTTGTTGGTCCATTTCGGTTAGAGATTATTGGTCATGTTCGTAGAAAAAAAAATGAACTAAAATCTTTTATCGGCTGTTTATGAGAATCGTTTTATACTTGGTTATTTTTCTGCTCTGTTATTGTTGGCTTTGGTACTATTTCGAACAAACAATAAAGTAAGGACAATAAATTAAAAGACAGGAACGTAATGGAAATAACACTTTATTTCTCACAATTGAAATATGAATTACAATTCCTGACTCGTACAGAATTAAAAATAAACTGCTGGACTGGTTTGGAAAAAAAAAAAAAACTGCCGGACTGTTTTGACAATAAAACAAACTGCCGGACTGTTTTAACAATAAAACAAACTGCCGGACTGGTTTTGTAAATAAAACAAACTGCCGGATTGTTTATAAAAACTGCCGGACTGGTTTTGTAAATACTGGAAATTACATAACTGAAAAATAAATTACATAAAGTAAAGACTGAAAGTAAGCAGTACAGAAAAGTAAATTATAGAAAAGAAACAGTACAGAAAGTAAATTACAGAAAAGAAATGGTACTGAAATGAAATGGACAGAATGTAAATGACTGAAAAATAAATAACAGAAAATATAAAAGAAGAGACAACTGCTGAGCAGTTTTCCTTAAACAATATTTCCCGAACCACCTTTAAAGGTTTCTGGTTTCGGGACTTTGTTCCCAAGGTACAACTTCTATCTCAAAGTGGCTCGTATGGAAACCGGCACCGAACCACAGGTCGAGCTGTTGGTGGTGCGGTTCTCTCTCTCTATATGATGCTAATGTTGTGAGGTTGTGTGTATTCTGGTGTGTTGAAATGAGAGGAGGAGGGCTGCATTTTATAGCCTCTAATGAAACCGCAGCCATAAATGTTGGTCATCAATTCTGGGAGTTACACCCCCAGAATCCGCTCAATTAATTCTGAAACCGCAACATTTAATCTCATTCATTGCTGGAGCGTTTCTGTTGCTGGAAACTCTAGGGACTGCTTTGTATTTTATACAAAACTCCCTATTCGGGTTTGGACCCAAGACCCAAGACCTAAGACCTAAGACCCAAGACCCGAGACCCGAGACATTCCCCAAATCTCAAATCCCAAATCCCAAATCCCAAGCCCAAGCCCAAGCCCACGCCCACGCCCACGCCCACGCCCACGCCCACACCCGCGCCCGTGCCCGAGTCCGAGCCCGAGCCCGAGACCCGAGACACGAGACACGAGCGAGCGCGCGTGTGTGGTACACACTAATACTCTTAGGTGTATGTGGACATGTTAGTTTAATAATACATGGGTTGGTATGGTATATATATTGTAAAATTAACTCTTAATCTTCCAATATGAGATTATACTAAATGGTTTTCCTTTACCATTTCGGTTTTCCAGATTTGAGCTTTCGAGACACCAACTTTGAAATCACTTTGTATTCACACCCATTCTCCGAATAGGTCATGTGATATACCGTTACGAAGCTCGTCACACGGGCTACTCAACCACGTTGAGTACAGTATAAACAACTCAACGCTGTTACACGAAATAATGACTCGAAGTTGGTCCAGTGACCATTCGGAAACACCTATGTTTTCACATGTTTTTCCAACAATCCCCCCACATGAATGCAATTGGCTGAAAATAAAAATGCTCCTAAATGCATACGAGAGAACCGCAAGAGTTCACTGCATAAGGACAGGTAGCGCACGCCTTGAACCTGCCGTAGTGACGTAAAATCTGATATGCTACTATTGGGTAGCCTTTAAGCCTTGAACCCTTTAGCGTTTGTGCATACCAGGGTAATGCGCACACAGTGTCATCTCTACACCACTTACTAAGCCCTTTGGTTGTTGTCCATATTTGGCCGTGGACTGCCTTGGCAAAATTCAACCGAGTGCTCTAGCGATTTAGCCCATGGCTCATCACATAGTATCGGCCATACACACTCGTCATAGGTGATTTCAAGTCAAGGGTGTCCTGACTCACCCCTCTCGACCTTCGAGATACTTGTTTTCATTAAGAGCCTCATGCTCACCCTTAAGATGGTCTAGGTCTATCACTCTTTCATCCTAGAAATGGGCTGGGAACTTAAGTTCCCGAGTGTTTTGTTCGGTCACCCCCACAGTTCGGTTTTCCCGTTGAACCCGGGGCTGGAGAATCCAGTTCGGGTTGGGTTGCCTCTGAGGAGGTTTCCAGTTTGATGGGCTTCAACCCCATTCCCCTCGATGAAACTTCAACTCCTACCTGAGTTAAGCCTTTTGTAAATGGATCCGCTATATTATCTTTAGATCTCACAAAATCTAATGACACCACACCGTTAGCTAACAATTCTCTTACGGATTTATGTCTCCGACGAATATGTCGGGACTTTCCATTATACATATGATCATGCGCCCGCCCAATAGCCGACTGACTATCGCAGTGCATGTTTATTGCAGGGAGAGGTTTCGGCCACATTGGAATTCCTTCCAGAAAGCTACTCAGCCAGTCAGCCTCTTCTGTTGCTAGATCCAAAGCTATGAACTCGGATTCCATAGTTGATCTAGCTATGCAGGTCTGCTTGGATGATCTCCATGACACAGCTGCTCCTCCCATCACGAACACATATCCGCTAGTGGATCGTGTACTGTTGGAATCCGAGATCTAGTTCACATCAGAATACCCTTCTAGTACAGCTGGATATCTGGTATAATGCAACCCTCGGTCGGCTGTGTATCTCATGTATCTGAGAAGTCTCATGATGGCCTTCCAGTGTTCCTCATTGGGATTACTGGTATACCTACTCAGTCTACTCACTGAGTTGGCTATGTCTGGTCTAGTACAGTTCATGACGTACATAAGACTGCCTATTATTCGAGAGTATTCCAATTGTCTCACACTCTCCCCAAAATTCTTTTTCAGGGTGGTTGAGATCTCTATCGGAGTTCTGGATGTAGCTCTACTATCTTTATCAAATTTGTCAAGCATCTGCTTGACATAGTGAGTTTGAGATAGCGCATATCCGTCTGATGTCTTGGTAATTTTCATACCAAGTATAACATCAGCGACACCCAAGTCTTTCATCTCGAATTTTTGTGACAACATTTTCTTAGTGGAGTTGATGTTATCAATACTCCCTATTATTATCATGTCATCTACGTAGAGGCAGACTACCACGTAGTCCTTTCCATTACCTTTCACGTAGACGCATTTGTCACATTCGTTTATTCGAAAACCGTTTGATAGCATCACTCTATCAAATTTTTCGTGCCATTGTTTAGGTGCTTGTTTAAGTCCATACAAGGACTTCACAAGTTTACACACCTTGTGAGTTTTACCTGGAACCACAAACCCTTCCGGTTGTTCCATGTAAATTTCCTCTTCCAACTCACCATTCAAGAACGCCGTTTTAACATCCATTTGATGTATTTCCAAATCGAACAGTGCTGCGAGAGCAATGACTATCCGGATTGACGTCTTCCTGGAGACAGGAGCATAGGTGTCGAAGTAGTCGACACCTTCGGTTTGTCTAAATCCTTTTACTACAAGTCTCGCCTTGTATTTCTCGATCGTTCCATCGAGCTTTCTCTTCCTCTTGAAGATCCACTTGTGTCCTAGTGGCTTACACCCGGGGTGGTAAATCCACTAGTTCCCAAGTGTGATTTTGTAATATTGATTCAACCTCATTGTTGATCGCCTCCTCCCAATATTGGGCTTCTGGGGATGACATTGCTTGTTTGAATGTCGTCGGTTCGCCTTCTATCATGAAGGTTACAAAATCTGGACCGAAAGTCGTTCCCTTTCTATCCCTTTTACTACGTCGAGGCTCTTCTTCTTCTTCCTCCAACGGTTCACTTGCCCCCACATTTTCCTCACTGTTTGACTCCTCAGTCTCTACAGTTATGGAAGACTTGCGGGGAAAGATCTCCTCGAAGAAGGAAGCTTCTCGAGCTTCGATGATAGTATCTACATGCACATCGGGATTATCCGACTTGTGCACGAGAAAACGATAAACACTACTGTTTTGTGCATATCCTATGAACACACAGTCTACCGTCTTTGGCCATATTCTCGTTCTTTTCGGAAGCGAGACAAGGACATTTGCTAGACAACCCCAAACCCTTAAGAATTTATAGCTCGGTCGATGGCCTTTCCATAGTTCATAAGGTGGTTTATCACGCTTCTTATGCGGTAGCTTGTTCAATACATAGTTGGCGGAAAGCAGCGCTTCCCCCCACATGTTCTGGGGTAACCCAGAACTTATTAACATGGCATTCATCATTTCCTTGAGTGTCCTATTCTTACGCTCGGCAACTCCATTCTGCTCCGG
Organism: Primula veris; assembly: GCA_963682055.1. Taxonomy (NCBI): domain Eukaryota; kingdom Viridiplantae; phylum Streptophyta; class Magnoliopsida; order Ericales; family Primulaceae; genus Primula; species Primula veris. The sequence continues at coordinate 23,389,350 of OY821743.1, read as the reverse complement.
ATAGTATGGGGCTGTGGTTTGATGTACAATGCCACTTTCTGCGCATATCTGCACAAACGGTGCCTCGTATTCACCGCCTCTATCACTCCTCAACATTTTAATCTTTTTATTGAGTTGATTTTCTACTTCGGTCTTATAAAGAGCGAATTTCTCTACCGCTTCGTCTTTACTTCTCATTAAGTAGACGTAGCAGTATCTCGTACAGTCATCTATAAACGTGATGAAATACTTTTTCCCTCCTCGTGTTTGTACAAACTTTAAGTCGCATACATCCGTGTGTATTAGACCGAGAGGTTCAATACTTCATTCAATATGTTGATACGAAGACTTGGTTAATTTTGCTTCAACACAAACCTCACATTTATGTTGTTTATCAAATACAAAATTAGGTAGTAGATTCAGTAATATTAATTTCTTTATAGAATTAGCATTCACATGACCTAATCTACGATGCCATAAATTAAATGAATCGCAAGAATAAGCAAATGAAGTTTTATTGGCCACTTGGGCAACATTAACGGTTACATTATTCTTGGTATTGGCCTCAGCCTTAGTACCCACAATAGCAGACTCGACTTTAGAAGCCGGAGTACCAACATTTAATTTAAACATGTCGTTGGTCATATAGCCACGGCCTACATACATTCCATTTAAGGTGATTACAATTTTAGCAGATTCAAATACAAGTTTAAATCTTTTGTTCACCATAACAGACCCGAAAACCAAATTCTTGCGAATTTCCGGCACATGGAGCACGCCGTTCAGGTCTCATTCTCCACGGCCGTATAGGTCTTGAACATCCATTTGCTGGCACAGATGTGACTGGTGGCGCCTGTGTCCAGCCACCATTCCTTTGGGTTGCTCCCCACCAGGTTCACTTCCGAGACCACAGCACTCAGGTGCATATAGTCCTGTCCAGCATCATCTCCTCCCTCAGCTACATTTGCCTGAGCAGGTGCCCTTTTCCTCCCTTTCCCTTGGAACTTCCTCTTTGGGGGGGGGGGGGGGGGGGGGGTTGGGGCTTGTCGATGCGCATTTTACAATCCGCGGCACGATGGCCCGGTTTGTTGCACACAAAGCAATCTCCCACGAATTTCTTCTAGAGAGAAGCACCGACTACGCTGTCAAAGCGTTTCCGCTTAGACATAGCGTTCTCAACCACATGGGCCTTGGCAACCGCGTTGCCTGCTCCGCCACCGCCTTTCCTTCCGGATCGGCGGTTGCTTTGCTCAACGTTGAGCCTCTCAATGAGTCCCTCCAAGGTCATAGCCTTTCACTTGTGTTTCAAGTAGTTTTGAAACTCTTTCCAATAAGGTGGCAGTTTCTCAATCATTAATGCCACTTGGAAAGGTTCGTTGATAACTAGCCCCTCAACCTCAAGCCTATGGTATATGAGTTGGAGTTCCTCAACCTGCTCGATAACACTCTTCCCATCAGTCATCATGTACTCATGAAAGTCTGTGACGACAAATTTCTTTGCGCCAGCGTTATTCACTTTGTACTTTCTTTCGAGAGACTCCCAAAGCTCCTTTGCAGAAGCCTTGGGCTCGAATACACTGAAGAGAGTGTCATACAGAGCACACAGGATGTAGTTCCGGCATAGGTAGTCGCCATGTTTCCACGCTTCCACCGCCGAAACCGTCTGCACGTCCTCATCGTCCTCGCTTAGGACGGGTGCAGTCTCCTTGAGAAAGCGGGTCAGATTAAGGGCAGTTAAGTAAAACAACATCTTTTGCTGCCAACGTTTGAAGTTGTTGCCCGTAAACTTTTTCGGCTTCTCTAAATGAGAGGTTGGCAACATTGGCATAGACGGCGTTGCCAGAGCCTTGCCCTTTGCCCTGGCCGCAGCCACAAGCGCTGCCTTGGCCGCAGCCTTAGCAGCAGCCTGTGCTGCGGCCGCAGCCGCAGCCATAGCATCAGCCTCTGCCACAACGGCGTCGGCCGCAGCCTTTGCCGCAACAGCTTTGGCCTCAGCCTCAGCCTGATCCCCCCACTCACAGCGCTCGCATTGTTATGGCTACTGCCAATCACAAGTGCGCCCTGCACGTCTCCCGAAGGAATGATGGGTGTTTGATCCTCATTAGTCATCTGAAATGACAAAATTATCCCGTTTAGTTTCTCGCAAGAAAACTAAATTCTTAATCGCAAATACTAATTATAACTTAATTAGTTTGCTTCAAAAGAATAAAACCAATAAAAGATATTCTAGCGTGAAAATCAAATCAATTTTGATTTCACTAAGAATTCTTTATAGTATTCTAGAATAAAAGATTAAAACCAATTCGGATTTATTCTATGTGTAAATTTCAATTTCTAGTAAACTAGCAATGATTTTGCGAGAATAAAAACCGAGACGTGAACAAAACAAAATAAAATAAAAAGTCCTTTTCTTTTCGAAATTAGTAAAACCAAAAAAAATATTGTTTAAGATTGTTGGCTTTGGTACTATTTCGAACAAACAATAAAGTAAAGGACAATAAATTAAAAGACAGGAACGCAATGAAAATAACACTTTATTTCTCACAATTGGAATATGAATTACAATTCCTGACTCGTACAGAATTAAAAATAAACTGCTGGACTGGTTTGGAAAAAAAAAAGCAAACTGCCGGACTGTTTTGACAATAAAACAAACTGCCGGACTGTTTATAAAAAACTGCCGGACTGGTTTATAAAAAAACTGCCGGACTGGTTTTGTAAATAAAACAAACTGCCGGACTGTTTATAAAAACTGCCGGACTGGTTTTGTAAATACTGGAAATTACAGAACTGAAAAATAAATTACATAAAGTAAAGACTGAAAGTAAACAGTACAGAAAATTAAATTACAGAAAATATAAAAGAAGAGGCAACTGCTGAGCAGTTTTCCTTAAACAATATTTCCCGAACCACCTTTAAAGGTTTCTGGTTTCGGGACTTTGTTCCCAAGGTACAACTTCTATCTCAGAGTGGCTCGTATGGAAACCGGCACTGAACCACAGGTCGAGCTGTTGGTGGTGCGGTTCTCTCTCTCTATATGATGTTAATGCTGTGAGGTTGTGTGTATTCTGGTGTGTTGAAATGAGAGGAGGAGGGCTGCCTTTTATAGCCTCTAATGAAACCGCAGTCATAAATGTTGGTTATCAATTCTGGGAGTTACACCCCCAGAATCCGCTCAATTAATTCTAAAACCGCAGCATTTAATCTCATTCATTGCCGGAGCGTTTCTGTTGCTGAAAACTCTAGGGACTGCTTTGTATTTTATACAAAACTCCCTATTCGGGTTTGGACCCAAGACCCGAGACCCGAGACATTCCCCAAATCCCAAGCCCACACCCGAGACCCGAGACCCGAGACACGAACGAGCGCGCGTGTGGTACACACTAATACTCTTAGGTATATGTGGACATGTTAGTTTAATAATTATATGAGTTGGTATGGTATATATATTGTAAAATTAACTCTTAATCTTCCAATATGGGATTATACTAAATGGTTTTCCTTTACCATTTCGGTTTTTCAGATTTGAGCTTTCGAGGCACCAATTTTGAAGCCACTTTGTATTCACACCCATTCTCCGAATAGGTCATGTGATATACCGTTACGAAGCTCGTCACACGGGCTACTCAACCACGTTGAGTACGGTATAAAAAACTCAGCGCTGTTACACGAAATAATGACTCGAAGTTGGTCCAGTGACCATTCGGAAACACCCCTATTTTCACATGTTTTTCCAACAGTTATAGGTGGTAAGCTATTTATATATACTATTTAGTTGACCAACTTGAAGTTGAAGTTTTAACTTTTTATTCTATGGCTTGAAAAACAAATGGAAATCTGGGTGAATATCGACATTCTATTCTCCCTGTGAACAAACTTCTTTAGTTACTAACCTGCTGATCAATAAAATCTTACCCCAAAAATATTAACCAAACCAATTTTAAAATAATCGATTTTGTTTTGATTCGGCTTGAACCAAATTAATTATACAAATCAAGTCAAACAAAACAAATAATAGTGGTTTGGTTTTTCTCATTAGTGGACTTCTACTCAGGAAAAGAACACAAATTCAAAACTAGTCTAGCTTGAAAAGATTTCAGACTTATATTTCAATTAGAACCCTAAACCAAACATTCAATAATAATAAGTAACTAACAATAATTTGGACAAAAGTTGTACTACCTTCATTCCGAATTGTTATTCCCTATTTATCCTTAATAGTGTATATTGCGCTCATAAGTCCAACAAACTGGAACGAGGGAACATTTATATATACTAGTGAGAATGCCCTGTGCCCTAGGTTTATTTCATATTTTTTCCTTCAAAATTTATGTGGTACTAAATCGTTTATTAATTCTTACCTTCAAACATGTTAAATAAGTAGTTTGTTCGTTTGTGACAAAAATGGTAAACTAAAATGTTACTATTTATTTTCGTGAAAGACTAATATACACCATTAGATATTAATTAGTTGTACTTGACTCAAGTTCATATCTTCGATTTTGTTAATGATACTCTTGTTTCGTTATCGTGTACTTATCTTTTAAATCTAAAATATATGAACAAGTTAAGAGCCCAATGTAAGCAGCGGCGGGGACAAGATTAATATTTTTGGGCTGCACACATCAAATTATTATTTTACGGGGTTGTGATATTCATTTTTTATTATTATTTTTAAATTTTCTTTAGGAAAAATGACATATTCGTAAATCGTGGGGATACGAGTGCACCCCTTTGTCACATTATACATAAGCCGATGCATGTATGGAAAAATATACCAAAAATTTGAAGATAGCTTAATGTTTGTTTACTTGTTATTCAGATAGTCTTTACTCAATAAAGGAAGAGCTAGACCTTTAATTTCATAATAATATATAGTATATTTAGGTTTTTCATGAAGATTAATACTTGTATTCCATAATAAATAATATTTCATTTGGGTTTTCTCATGTGTTTAAAAAAAATAGTTATTGTAGATAACGATACTTGTTCTACCACATTTGCTCCTATATATCTTAATTACTCTATGAAATATATTGGTGCTATAATCCATGAAATATGATAAAATCTTATTTTGATTACAGAACTAATAACCTAGGAAGCACCTAAACAGATACGAGTACGGGAATAAGTTGGTTTTAAATTACAGTGGATAGTTAATGTATTTTATACAATCTTCAACTGTAATAGAAAGAGAATATTAGGGAAATTTACTCAAAACATTATCAAAATGTCGCGCACATATAGCTCATGATATCCCATTGTCGTACCTAATTAATTTATATTATTGTCAAATATGTAAGTAGAGCGGTGTATCCAAAGCATCGCCTATGCGATTAGTGCCAGTCCGGTATGTCCGAATGTCTAAGATTTGATTTTTTTTTTTCTCGATAAATACAAATCAAAATTAAATTGTAATTTAAAAGTTTCGAACCCATAATCTCATGGGTTAAAAAAACAAATCACTCTACCATTTAAGCTATTGCAACATATTATAAATGAATAGATATTTAATATTTTTATTTTAACTATCAATTATATTAAAAATATATTCGGATGTTGTCCGTAATTTTTTTTTCCGGATGAATGTGTATTCTGTAGGGATACTTCGCTGCCTTCGAAGTACCAGTGCTTCATAGCTATTACTCCAACTAATAACTAAGTAGATACCTTTCAAATTCAATTTACTTCTTATATACAGTATAAGTAGGATTACTAATTTTTTCCAAAACCATTTTTGTGAACGTGCTTTTAATTTTTTTAAATATGCATCAACATTTTCATATAATTTGTATAAACCAACAAAGTTTTATTACTTAAATCATGATTGGACTATATTGCCATATTTGAAATAATGTGGATCAGTATTAAGCTTTTCTAAAATTACAAGTAATATCACTCAATCACGGTATTGTTTGCAAATTAATGTAGAGAAAATTACCAAAATATAGAACTATTCAAATCTAATTATCAAAAAATACAAATCAAAACTTTTTTTTCCAAAATTTACAACTCCGAAATAAAATAAACATATCTACGACTACCACCACCACCACTCTCTCCATGTTTCTCTCTTTAGAACTCTCACTCACTTCGCTTATCTCTCATCTCTCTTATTTTCTCTATGTTCACCTCACTTTCCGCTTCTCTCTTTAACCTTGTTTCTCTCTCTTGGTTTTTCTCCGAATTTATTGAAAATTTGGAAGAAAATGGGTTTTGAAAAAATAGGTCAATAGAGTCGAATTTTATATCAAAATGGGTTTCTAGTGTCTATGAGTTGATATACAAGATCAGGTTATTCATTAGAGTTTTCAAACTCATTGAATCAAAACTCAGCACTTTTGAATTTTTGAAAAATTTCATTTTCCCACTCACATGGTGAGTTTTTTTTAGTATTTTTGACTAATATATTCGAGTTATATATGAAAATGGGGGTATTTTGGGCTTTTGAGTTGATTGATGAGGTTTATTGAGTGATCGGAGGTTGGGAAATCAACGGATATGTAATTTCAGTGAGATCTAGCTTTGTTTTTTTCAATTTTTTTTTCAATTTTGTTATATATGATGTGTTTGGAGTTTTTTTTGTATTTTTTACCCATATATTCAAATTATATATGAAAATGGGGTATTTGGGCCTTTTAAGTTGATTGGTTAGGTCTATTAGCTCATCGGAGGTTAGAAAATCATTGGATCTGAAATTTCATCCGTGTTTAGCCTTTATAAAACCCGATTTGGTTTTTATTTACTTTTTTAATTATCCGTAAAAGCACTTTTCTGGATTATGTATGAACTTTTTCTGGTTTGTGTATGCGTTTTTCTGATTTTGTATACACTTTTTCGGATTATGTATTCACTTTTATGGATTATATATGCATTTTTCTAATCGTGTATGCACTTTTTCAGATTATATATGCATTTTTTCTTCAATTGTGTATTCACTTTTATGTATCGTGTAAATACTTTTCTCAATTGTGTATGCACTTTTTGGATGTGGATACATTTTTTTCGGATTATGTAACTATTTTCCTCGATTGCGTGTACACATCTTTCACGATTATGTATGCAACTTTTTTGGATTGTATATGCACTTTTTTTGGATTGTTTATGCATTTATTTTGGATTGTTTATGCACATTGTTTGGATTGTGTATGCATTTTTTCGCGATTGCGTATGCACCTTTTTTTAGTTGTGTATGCACTTTTCGCGATTTTTTTATTTTTTTTATACATTTTTTAATTTTTTTGCATTTTGCATTTTGCATTTTTTTATTTTTTTATACCTGGAGATGAACATCGGTTTTTGCAATATATATATAGAGAGAGAATTTTTTTATGAGTATAGAAAGATATTATGAGAAAAGAAAGAACGGGAATAATTTTTATAATTGGCTTAGAAACTTTTACGTGTTGTATGTTTTAGACAATTGTATGTTTTTGGTATTGCTTTATTAATGTAACAAGTTAACAACAATAGTAAAAGTCTGAAGGCAAGCAAGCAGCTGGGTGAAAACGTTCCTAAGTAGTGTGTTTCAAGCCGATTTTATAATACAGAGAGTTATCAGTAAAATTGCCATTTAACTTACAAAATCACCAAACATATATAATATATTAATATAAATAATAGTAATCCCTTAGTTTCGACTTTTGAAGCATTAAAACTATGATGAAGACGAGGTTTACCGCACAGTTCTTCTTCTCGTAGATCCACTCGACTTGACGACTACGTTACTTAGCACCATTTTATGTTCTTTTTACTATTTATAAGAGGGGCGAGATTTCTTTTTATTTCGTTTAGTTATTTAATTTCCTAGACTAAAGAGTATTGTTATGTTTTGTTTTGGACTAAATAGGTTATTTTATGATTTTCCTACATTATTAGAAGAAATCATTATGAAGTAAACAAAAAGCTATCTTCTCTTTCCTTTTGCATTTTCCATTTACTCTCTTTTATTACATTCTCCGAATACTCTCGTTAATTCTTGCTTGTACTTCATAGATTGGCTACCCAAAAAGTAGCCTCCATCATTTTGTACTAAAACCTTGTTTCTGTGGCCATAATAATAAAATAAAAAATACAAAAATATAGAGATATAAAAAAATAAAAATATTAGACTTTTAAACATATGTCTTCAAAATGGTCAACAACCACATTATGAAAAGGACAATTAGTTTTTTTTTACATGATTTTGTAGTTGAGGATTATCTTTATCGGTATTGCCTGAATTACCCCACGCTATCACCGTTCGATTTTGATTTCCCCAACCGGCGGTTGGCAAAGAACTCAATTTTGACATGAAAAAAAAAACCCAATTTAAAAGCAATATCTCTAAATAACTCATGATCATCATTTCCATGTTTCTCATGATCCATCCTTTTCGAAATAGGGGGCATAGTCGATTTTAGGCTGATTGGAGCTACTCAAACTGGATGGAACAACTTGAGAAGAGCCCATAATTCAGTTTTTTCAACTTTATCATTATAACTCAATTTTTTTACGAAAAAATAAAACAAAACTAGTTTTTATAAAATATGAGAATGGCAGAAAGATATAGAAAGTGTTTATTTAAGATATGGTACAAGATTGTAAAATATGCATCATATTTATAGTCAAATTATTCAAACATCAAATTGTAATATTGTTTTCTACCATGTGAATTGATATCAAGCATGAGTTAGTTATTAATTGGTCATGTCAAGAACAAGACAAGATTATGTGTAGTAATTTCATGAAAAATACACATGTATGTCATTACCAAATTTTTTTTTTATAGATTTTGATGGATATAATATCCAAATATTAATCTAATCCAAAGTAGATTACGACTTTGGCTAGAGTTTTAAAAATGTAAAAATAGGTACGATTTTGGAATAGACTCAGAACAACATGGACTAGAATAAAATATGCTCCCATTATTTATGTGGAGTAATAAGTTTATGTGTCTTGTCCGAAAATAATAAGTAAACAAAAGAAGAAAAGCCCAAATAAATACTTAAATCTTAAACGAGGGGGGAACAAACTTATATTTTATGGGTTTTTGATAGATCTGTGAGATTCATTTCTTTCTTTCCCCCATTTTGGCCCTGATCCATACTACACAAAAACATACATACATAAATAAATAAAGTAAATAAGAGGAAAAAGAAGAAGATGAATATATTCAGATTAGCAGGGGATATGACACATCTCGCCAGTGTAATTGTTTTGCTTCTCAAGATCCACACCATTAAATCCTGTGCTGGTTTGTTTCTCCTATTTTTCTACATCTTTCCTTTTTTATTTTTATTTTACTTTTTAATAATTGAACCACCTTAGACAGTCACTTTGCTTTTTTACTACTACATGTTTATATATAAGACTCTAGGAGTATATAATTGTATTATTGATTATCTGAGTGTGAGTACACATTACTACAAAAGGTGGATTTTAGGTTGGTTTTGTTAATAAATTAATGGGTTGTCGTGTTTCCGGCTTGTTTGCCTGTGGATTTTAAGTTAAGGTTTCTTTTAATGTTTTTTTGGCTTGGATTTTAGGTTGGTTTTGTTAATAAATTAATGGGTTGTCGTGTTTCCGGCTTGTTTGGCTGTGGATTTTAAGCTCAGGTTTTTTTTAATGTTTTTTTGGCTTATAAGTTTAGTACATTTGATTGGTTGTCCTTAAAGTTTGAATCTTTTGATTGATTAGCCTGAAAAAAAATGTGTTTTTTTTCTTAGTATCTGTGTACTGTTTGATTAATCTGCTGGTCTGTTCTTCCTTCCTCTCCTTTTTATACATCTTTCCCTTTTTATTTATATATATATTTTTTAAATTAACCACCTTAGACAGTCACTTTGCTTTTTTTACTACTACATGTTTATATATAGGAGTATATAACTTTATTATTTGTTATCTTAAAGTGAGTACGCGCATAGGCTGGATTCAAGGTTGATTCTTTAATAAATTAATGGGTTGTCGTGTTTTCGGCTTGTTTAGCTGTGGATTTTAAGCTCCAGTTGTTTTTGGCTTATAAGTTGTAGTACATTTGATTGGTTGTCTTTAAAGTTTAATTCTTTTGATTGATTACCCTGAAAAGAATAGTGTTTTATCTTGGTATCTGTGTATTTTAAGCTCAAGTTATTTTTTTGGATCATAAGTTGTAGTATATTTGATTGGTTGTTTTTAAAGTTAGAGTCTTTTCATTGATTAACCTGAAAAAGATAGGGTTTTTGTTTAGTATCTGTGTACTGCTTAATTAATCTGCGATATTCGTAGGCCCTTAGAGGTTAGTAGATGACCCATTTATGAATTTATAAGTAAAATTATCATGGATTGCTAAATGGAATTTATTTGGTGGTTGCTTGTATTTGTTGTGATGAATTTCAAGATATCTAAGCGGCTCTTGTAGTCCATTAGTTGACCCAATTTTGAGTTTTTATCTATGTACATGCATAAGGTCTAAGGGGCTCGCACAGTCATTTGGGTTTGCTTGTAGATTTTCTATTATAAATGTGGGGGTTTTACGGAGTTTTTATATTTGTTTTGAATCTAGGGATACCTAAGCGTCTCTTGTAATGTGGCTTCTAGCTGACCCATTTCTGAATTAATTTGTGTGTAAACGTGTAAGGGCTCATGTTGGAATCTGATTTCTTACGTTGGTTTGCTATCGGTAATTTAGGTGTTTACATTGCTTAGCCTTTTTATATGATAATGGTTATAAGTTTGGCAGCTTTCTCTGATAGGCTGTTACTGGTTAGTTGTTTGACCCTTTTCTAAGTTTACACACATGTACGTGTTGATATTATTTACTATTATTTCAGTTCTTTTACATTTCTTAGTGCTTCCTGGAAACTTTTTATGAATTTGAGAGTTTCCAAGTGACTTTTTTGGCTATAACTGGTTAGTTATGCACTTCTGAGTTCATTGTTTTTACATGTCAGGGCTTGCATAATTATTTAGGATTTGCATGTAGATTTTGTTATTGTGACTAGGTCTTTTATATTGCCTAGATTTTTTGTGGATCATTGTGAAACTGGGATGTATTTAGCTATATTCAAGTGAGTCTTATTAGTCATCGCTAGTAAGTAGTCGACTCATTTCCGAATTTATATGTTTGTATGTTTATCAGGGTTAGGGTAGTCATTTTTGGTTTGCACCTATTTTTTGTTAATGTTACTGTGGGTGTTTTTTGTTGCTTAGCATATATGTGGATTGTTCGATGAAAGTGGAATTTCTAAGTGACTCTTATAGGCCGTTATTGTTCAGAACTTCACCCATCTAGGTATTTATATGTATGCCGTGTTATATATATATATTTGTGTCCGTGTGTACATATATACATATGTGTGTGTGTGTGTGTATGGGTATGAGGCTCACACAGTTATTGTGAAATTTTCCCAAGGTCGATAATTTGGTTGTTTATGCTAGTTAGCATTCTTTGGGTGTTGTTATAATAAAATTTGGAGTTTCAAAGTGACTTTATAGGCCGTTACAGTCTGACACATTTCTGTTTTTAAATGTATGTGCATGTACCAGATCTTGCAGTCATTACGGGTACTTAGGTTTTGTTATCATGAATTTTTGTGCTCTATGTTGCTTAAATTTTTCGTAGATTGTTATTATGAGTTTTGGGATATCAAATTCCCTCTTATAGGCCATTAATAGGTGACCTATATATATATATATAGGGGAGCGTTCAAGGGACACTTTTGTAGACACTTTTATGCAAAAACACTCCAAATCAAGATTTGATTAATGCAAATCTCCAGGGTTTCACGACGGGAAGACAAATACGCGTCTTGTTTTTTTTTTCGAGATGCATAATTGCATGTTTTGGAAATTACGGTAAAATTTAAAAATTCAATACATGCAATTATACATCTCGAAAAAAAAAACAAGACGCATATTTGTCTCCCGTCGTGAAACTGTGGAGATTTGCATTAATCAAATCTTGATTTGGAGCGTTTTTGCATAAAAAGTGTCTACAAAAATATATATATGTATGTATGTATGTATGTATTTTTTGTATGATGACTTCGCTTAGTTAACTGAATTTTCCCATAGATCTGTTATCAGTAACATAGCTGCTTTGTACCAATTGTTTGTTGATTACAAAGCTTAATGTTCTGTAGATTGGTGTGGTAAATTTGGGTGCCTCTTATAGGGAATTGTTTGTTGGTGGTTGAGCCGTTTATTTGTTGTGTAACTACATGAATCAGGGATCACGTAGTCATTGTGTCGTTGCATATTAGGTTTGTTTGCAATAAACTGGGTTTTTACATTGTTTAGCACGTTCATGAATTATTGTGATGAAATTGCGATTTCCTAAGCTGACTCTTTAGAACATTGACTTATGTTTCTAAGGCTGGTTAGTAATTGACTCATTCCGAGATGTGTACTTATGCACGTGTGTGGTGGCTAGCGCATCATTTTAGATCTTAAATGTGCAAATTTCATTTAACCGCAATAATTGGTACTCAATGATCTTTTTTTGTTAACTCTTGATAGGATTTCATATTTTGTTGTGATGGTTTTGAGTATTTTGGAGACCGTTAGTAGTACTAGAACAGTTTCTGAATATTTACGATATCTTGTGTTTCAGTTTGGACAGGTATGTGTATTTTTTTCAAAAAAGGGACTCAGTTTATGGGTCGTGACATAACAGTATGGTCGGCAAGGCATTAGCTGCCATTACAACAAACGAGACCTTGTTACCAATATCATCACTGCCGATACATATGTTGTTAACTTTCAATATCAGAACACTCAGGATAACTTAGTTTTGTTGAATGTTATAAGGAATTTTGAAATCTCCGACACAAGTCGCTGATTGAGTCATAGGCAATAAACTTTGCTTATGGCAAGGTTGTAACTTAAATTATGTTTGTTTTTAGTGCTAGGGGAGAATTTAGCTGTTACCCCTAGTTTGGACTGAAGATTATTGTGAACTTACTTTATATCGAAAGGTTGACATTTTCCAAATTCATTTAGCAGTGAAATGAGAGAATCATATTTATGAGTATATGAATAGCGAGAACAATATTACATCTGAAATAATCATGAAACCTTATTTCCTCTCATAAAAAATTCCGTTTGTGTGAAACAAAATCTAAAGACCGACCCTGTTTGAATTGTTTTTGTAAATGTTAGGCATGCTCCTGTCAATCTCTATCTGCTGGTTACTAATTACATATGCTTGAATATCCATGTTAAGAATTTTATAATAGCTTGTGGTGTCTATTTATGTATGTGTTATCTCCTCTCAGAATGCAACTTTGCATCTAATCGGCCATCTGCTCAACTTCCCTACATAACAAAATAATTGTGAAGACATCTGTCTAAGTGGAACATGTTGATTTATTGTGCAGGTGTTTCTCTGAAGACTCAGGAGCTCTATGCTCTTGTATTTGCAACTCGCTACTTGGATATATTCACAAATTATATCTCATTCTATAACACTTTGATGAAGATGGTATTCTTGGGCTCCTCCTTTTCAATTGTATGGTACATAAGGCATCACAAGATTGTTCGAAGATCTTATGATAAAGACCAAGACACTTTTCGCCACTATTTTCTTGTGCTTCCTTGTTTACTTTTGGCCCTTGTTATCCATGAGAAGTTCACCGTGAAAGAGGTAAGAGTGTAATTTTTCTGTTATATATGATCCATTAATATATTTGTACGGCCAGCCATACTCTATGGGAGCATCGGATCTTTAACTTTATTTATGAAGCGAAATTGAGCTATAATATATTTGAAGTTATTTATCAAGAAGCTATCATTTGAATAGAATAACCTGATAGTCTCACCATGACTAAAATTCTAATTCAAACAGGTCATGTGGACATTTTCCTTATTTTTAGAAGCTGTTGCGATACTCCCTCAGCTGGTGTTGTTGCAGAGGACGCGAAACATTGATAACTTGACTGGACAGTATATCTTTTTACTTGGGTAATATATTCCTAATTCATTTTTCATATACAGTACGTTAAAGTATCGACTAATATTACATCTTTAACTATTTATTTACCTTGAGCTTCTAGTCTGGAAGACATTTGCAATAGAACTGTAACAAGCGCATCGGCACTCAAGCATCCTCGTCCTTTGAGATCTTAAAACCAACGGAGCTTGTTTGGCTGCATCTTTTAAGCAATTACACTATCTTACTTGTGGCTGAGAAAATTTTGTTTGAGCTGGTTTGGTTTCACCCAGCTCACGAGCTCTAGCTTTTTCAGTACAGAGAACAAAAAAAATAGCCTGTTTTTAAGGTGACTAATCAAATGCATTGCAACTTATAATTAAATAAGCTGAGCTAAGTAGCTGCAAGCAAGCAAGGCCATTTTGTCTTGCTTGTTCCTTATGGCTTGTACTTCAAAATTGAATTAAGGGTTGAAACTTTTGTTATCTTGGAGTTCTTTCTATGATTTAGTAAATGGAGATTTCTTGAATGATAATAGTGAAATTTTAAATTTGATACTGTTTGCCAGTCCTCTGTTATGTGTTGCAAGGGAGAAACCCTCCTTTCAAAAAAAAAAATAAAAAAAAAGGGAGAAACCCTATTTAAACTGTTGTGTTGCAAAATTACAGGGCATATCGGTCACTTTATATTTTAAACTGGATCTACCGCTACTTCACGGAGCCTCACTATATTCACTGGATAAGTACGACTCTCCCCCTTTTTCTCAATGTGCATGTAATGGTTGCAACAAGGTTTTCCTTTTATTTACTGAAATATTCTTCTCTTGCAGCTTGGATTTCAGGGCTTATCCAGACAGTTGTCTATGCTGATTTCTTCTACTATTACTTTCAAAGGTAAATTTCTTGGTATTGTCGAGTATAAGCAACAAGCATATGTTTTTTTTGTTTACCTTTTATGTTCGATACGTTCAATATATGTGCATATGAGTCATTGCTCTCTCTATTTCTGTCTGTGCAGCTGGAAAAACAATGTGAAGCTTGAGTTACCAGCTTGATTTGCATTTAGTATTCACAAAATTCAAAGTTTGGATGATACATATATACCTTATTTCCTATATCACACCAGTTCAGGGTGTTGCAGGAATGATTAGCTTAGACAATGTAATTTTTACGTTAATTTCAATATTGAATTCATAACTACTAGCTCTATGTAGTAGTGTTTTATAGATTGTCGATTAATATCTGCATTTAGTTTTTTGAATTATCAACTTTGGCCGACTATTCTCCTTGTAACCTTTTGACTGTGGATTATTTTAAAGAAACCTTATTGTTACAAGTATTTCATGTCAACTTTTGTTATAGCTGTTGCAGCGACTCTGTTAGACTATGGGTTTTCAATAACGAAGACTATATATGCTAGCTTAATGGCGGCAAATTTCATTATTTGATAAAATTTGGAATAGAACAAAAACTGTTGGTCTTCTACGTTAACAATATAAATTAGCCCTCAAATGAACCAAAAAGTGGTGAGCATGCATGTCTTCGTAATTGATTGTTCAAGAGTTTCATTCATGTTTATGGGCGAGCCTTCGAATTCATGTTTGTGGTCGTTTTGTGCAAAAGTTCAAAATGTTCTACCCTGTAAACTTGTTCGGCTCCTTCATATCAGGCTCATACCCGGTTCAACATTTGTGCCCCAAACACTAAATTTATAAAGATTTGCAATATCTTTGAAACAATTCACCATCATCTTTATTCTCTTCAATTTGACACTTACGTTATCACAAAATTAATACAAACCCACGAGTTGTAAGTGATACATGAATTTTGCTAAAAGTTAATTTTATTTTAATTTCTGAAAAGGATTTTATTAAGCCTCTGGACAAGGGGTGCCAGACTATACATTTAGTATAGTCTGGAAAACTATCTCTGTGGCACCATTGGATTCTTACAGTCTGTGAGCTTTTCTGTTGATCCAATGGTGCCACAGAGGAGAGTTTTCCAGACTATACATTTAGTATAGTCTGGCTCCCCCCTCTGCCTCTCATAGCTTGCTAAACAATTGGCCATACCGGTAGGCCTTCGAGCAATGCATCTTTTATTTTAATCCCGTTGTTTTGAACGAATCTTGGTTGGAGTTACTTTAAGAAAAAGAGGGAACTTTTATTGTTTTGTTGTGGGTGATTATGGTCACGATCGGGAGGGAGCTATTAATTTTTTTTGGAAGAGAGTATGAAAAACATGCCTCGGACAGAGTGAATACTTTCGTAATATTGAGGAAAAGAAGAAAGAAGATGTTTTGGGTAGTCATAGTTAGAAGTCGACGCTTGCTTTTGCTCTTGTTAGTTCTGCAGAAAACATTGTCTATAGGGATTGTCACTCTATGAAGTGAGAAAACATTATGCTTGAGGGATGTATAGAGCAGTTTCATCGGTTTAAAAAACGGTTATGTTCGTACATAGATAAAATTCCATGTCAAAGTTTAGATTTCCCTTACAATCAATATGAGTTAAGCTTGCTTGTTTCACCTTGCTTCAAAATGCTGTCACCTTTTGACTTGGTCAGGTAAGGTTAAAGCATATTGAGATAGAATTGAATGTAGAACCACCTCAACATTTTACAAAATCACATGTTTTAGAATTTCTTCAATCACATGTTTACCTGATACCCTCCTCTCTTTTTCCCCCTCACATACACACCTGATACTCGAGAGTGTCTCACTTTTATCCCATGCTAGCTTATTAAGTCTAAATGTGAGTGTGAAGATGCCACTATTCAACTAGTAGAGTATCCGAGGAGACTACCAACTCTCACCCTCAACAACACCATTACATTCATTTGTTTAACTTATCGCTTAATTCGTACTTTTACTCTTTTGATTGAGAAAAACGGCACACGTAAATGAATTCTTTTAACGGAAAATTGTATAGACTTGTCTAAAATGAATCCCAGTGACAGAGAATTGTTACAAATTAGGATGAGTATTAGGTACTATGATGACCTGACTCAATATCTATTTAGAATTGTTGTAAACCAAATTGACACTACATAAAAATGTTGATTTTATAAGAGTCAAAAGTTATACAAAACTTCTATTAATTATAAAAACTGTCACAAATTAATTATACTGTCACAAAAACCATTATAACTAGTAAGCTAATAAAAACCCGTTACAATTCATGTCGCTATTTGGACATCTGTTTTATAGTGGGAGCTTTTTCCTGTAAACCGTATTGAGATTGTACTGACCAACCTTGAGTTCCAAATGAGTAAGTTTGTTAAATTAATCTGTGGTTAAAACAATAAGCGTTTAAGAATTAAGGGCAAGTTTTCAAAGAGTATCACTTACTTCCTTTCTCATCAACCTACAACGGTCACAGGAGCTCTTGTAAACTTTGCTCTAACGTGACAACATTTATAGTGACTCCCTTCTAATTACTATAAATCTATACATATATATTATATTTATATACATTCCTTACTTCATCACTCTTCACTCTCACTTGCTCACTTCACTCTACATAAATCTCTCACAGCCCTCTTATGCCCTATTAATAACTCTATACACAAATTACAAATACTTATAAACACTAAACACGCTCACTTGTGCACTTCACTATACTTTCTTCCATATTATACCTTTGATGGAAAACTTAAGCACCTTCAGAAAGTCCCCGGCACTAAAACCGTGGAAGAAAGGCCCTCCAAGGGGAAAGGGTGGCCCACTAAACTCATCTTGCGAGTATCGCGGGGTCCGTCAGAGAACATGGGGAAAATGGGTAGCCGAAATCCGTGAACCCAAGAAGCGTACTCGTCTCTGGCTTGGGTCATTTGCCACTGCAGAAGAGGCTGCAATGGCTTATGACGAGGCCGCTCGTAGGCTCTATGGCCCAGAGGCCTACCTTAACCTCCCCCATCTCCGATCCAACTTCAACCCTCTTAACAAATCCCATAAGAATTTCAAATGGCTTTTCCCTTCTAATACAAAAAGTTTTAATGCTTTTGGCTACCCGAGTATGAAAAAGAATGTTGGTTGGCTCAATCTCAACGCTCAACCAAATGTTCATGTGATCCACCAAAGGCTTCAAGAGATTGAGATGCAAAACACGACCCTCCTAAATGCCTCCACATCAGCTTCTTCGTCGTCCTCGTCTCCTTGCTATACTGATTTGTTGACTTATAGCAATAGAACCAGTGACGAAAGAGAACCTTATAATCAAGCTCAAGGAGATTCAGCACAGACTCTGAGTGAGTTAGATACTGGTAGCAACAACAAGGTAGGCGAAAAGCCCCAAATTGATCTACACGAATTTTTACAACAGATGGGTGTATTGCACGATAAGCAAGAGTTGTCTTCGTCTCATGATCATCCACATAATGATACATTTGATCTACGTCAGCCGTGCGACGATAATTTCAATTGGGATACGCTGATTGAGATGCGTGGTACGATAACTGAATACGATAACAATCATGATGACGTGGAAATCGCTAGTAGGGATTTTGGTGGTTTTGATGATGAGGAGTTCATACTCCCAGCCGGCTCCATCTGGAACTTTTAAGGCTGCATAGAATCTCTTTTTCTTTCCTGTTTTAGGCCATCAAGAGGAAATGAATTAGCATGCACCTGTTATTATTAGGATTATAATCATGATTCATGAAAAATAATATCAGCTAAAAAAACTATGTTTAATTTTAAGTTCTCCTACTTGTAAAAATATGAGTGACAATCGTAGTAATAAAATGTTGGGTTTCGTGTAAACCGGTAAGAATAATATCCTAAGAATTAAACTGGTGTTATCATAGCGGTATAAACTATATAGGCTAAAAAAACAAGATACCATCAGAATGTCTCATCGCTAAATTTAGTAACAAAATACCAATAGATTTGGTTGCTGCATTATTATTAAATTTAGCGACACTAACTATATATACCATCACAATACTAACAAAATGTCTTTGGCTATCTGGATATTTTATGATAGTGATACTGATAGATTAAACATACAATATCTATGGAAATATAAACTAAGTCTAACCGAAATCTATATTAATAATTTGCTGATGGACCTGAAACTTCTTCTCACACTAATTAACTAGACATGTTCATCACAACGTAGAAAACCCATTGCCTTATCCTGCCTGTGCTCCTCTGGATACCTCGCAAAAGAAACGAATGGCTACCTATTACCCTTCGATGCTCTACATTATAATTGAATTAATCAAGATGAGCAAAATATTATGGAGAGCTGAAGAGTTAGGGTTTGCTCGTGTATACAATGTTTATGCGTATAATATGTTACGTACCTCATAAATTGATCATGCTAACTCTTGTATAGGATAAATATAGGATATATCTCAATAATTTAGGAACTCAATCATATCTTGGAGGATATAAAAATCCCTTCTTTAACAGGAGATTTCCATTCCGTCGACACGCCTGTCACACCACTCAATCACTCATAAGCTCTCCTTCACCTTTGGCTGGGGGTAAATTTAGGTGCTAACTCTACCTAACCGTTCGCCTAACTTCTTATGGTCGAGTGTTCTTTGTCTGTGAAGTGTCGGCCTCATGTGGAAAATGTCGGAAGTACCTGGAGCTAATGATGCTCGGTGAATGTATCGTCTCCAAGTGAAGTAAGAATAAAATTCCTATAATTTTAATGCATGGGAGTATCTACAACGTGTAAGAAAATCCTCGAACTCGTAGATGTTCTCGGTGTATACAACTGATCTCAAAGTGAGGAATATAAAAAGAAAAATGCCAAGTGTGATGTCAAATGACTTAACCTAATAAATCTACAAATACTGCTCACATTATAAGTCACTTCAATATTTATATATATATATATATATATATATATATATATATATATATATATATATTTTAGATGAGTATTTTCTTTTCTTTTTTCATCTCATGAGATGCTTTCTTTTTTAAACCCGATTGCTTTTTATATTTTCAGACTCCAGGGTAAATTTTGGATTGGTCCATGAAAACACAAGTATTTAATGATTGGTCCATGAAACTGAAACTAATTAAGGATTGGTCAATTTGCTGACATCATTAAAAAATTGATGACGTCATCAGAACACAATTAAAAAAAACAGAAACTTTTTTTCTCTCTCTCTCCTCTCTCTCTCATCTCTCTCTCCGAAAAAACTGAAACTTTCTCTCTTTAAACCGCCAACAAATCCGGCTATCAAACTGAAAAATCTCTCTTCGTTGATTTCAGAAAACAACATGGTGAAGGTAAGTTTATTAATCGTTGTTTTTATTAAAACAGTCTGAAAAATATATAAATTAATTTAATTAGGGTAAGTTCAGTGACATTTTACATAAATTAGGGTTATTAATTGTGTTTACCCATTTTATATATAAATTAGGGTTCATACTCTATTGTTCATACTCTATTTTTAAATAAAAATTGCGATTCTAATAATATTTGTTGAAAATATTATTCAGACTGTTTATATTCAGTTGTTTTGGGAATAAAAACATAAAACAGCCTGGAAAAAAGTATTCAGACTGTTTAGTGATTCAGACTGTTTAGTGATCTATATGTAATTGTTGAAAATATTATTCAGACTGTTTATGTTTAGTGATTCTAATAAAATTCGTATTCAGACTGTTTATATTCAGTTATTTTCGTAATAAAATTGGTAAAAATAGTATTCAGACTGTTTATGTTTAGTGATTCTAATAAAATTCGTATTCAGACTGTTTATATTCAGTTATTTTCGTAATAAAATTGGTAAAAATAGTATTCAGACTGTTTTTATGTTTAGCGATTCTAATAAAATTGGTACTCAGACTGTTTATATTCAGTTATTTTCGTAATAAAATTGGTAAAAATAGTATTCAGACTGTTTTTATGTTTAGCGATTCTAATAAAATTGGTACTCAGACTCTTTATATTCTAATAAGATTATGTTGGAAAAATACTCAGACTGTTTACTTTCTCTGTATTTTAATATGTGCATGAGTTTACTCAGACTGTTTACTTTCTCTGTATTTTAATATGTGCATGAGTTTACACAGACTGTTTACAGATTTTTTGTTATTGTTTTTAGAAACATATTGCCATCAAACATTCGACAAACCCCAAAAACCAACCATCTGACACCACAAACCTCAAAAAAGGCAACATACAGTACAAATCAAACTTGGTTACTGTAATCAAGTTCTTTGTCGAAACAAATTTCAATCCGGCACAACTTGAATTAGTTAA
The DNA here is from genome assembly GCA_963682055.1 of Primula veris. Taxonomy (NCBI): domain Eukaryota; kingdom Viridiplantae; phylum Streptophyta; class Magnoliopsida; order Ericales; family Primulaceae; genus Primula; species Primula veris. The sequence goes on along the minus strand of OY821743.1, from coordinate 23,368,249 downwards.
GCAATACTGTCCGTTCTGGGAATTGATCAATGCTTCAAGAAATGGAGAATTAACCACTAACCAGGCTAGGAAAAGTGATAAAGAATTGTATCAGATGGCCTTGAGGTACGACCGAAACTCACAGGCCCTTAAGCTAGGTAGATTCACAGTTCCAATAGAGAGAGACTGTGTGCGTGACATTTATGGAATTTCTGGTAATGCTGAAAATCCAATAGCTCTCACAAGCTTTGCTAAAAACCAAGAAGCCTACCACAGCTTTGTTGAAAGATGCTTTTCAAATAAACTCAACAAATCCAACCTAACCAAAACAGCTATCGTAAAGGCATTGAACGAAGCATTGGTATTAACAACAAAAGTTGGTAGATAGGACGTCGTCCGAATGGTAACATTGTACATGCTAAATGCATTTTTCTTGACGGTGAGCGGCATGACCATAGCATTGGGGTATTTGAAAATAGTTGCCGGTGACATCAAAGAGATAAAGGAATATGATTGGGCAACTCATATACATGAGAAGCTTATGGAGTCGCTCAACAACCAAGACCCAAGATCACTGTCCACGTGTCTACTCACGATACCGGTACAATAAAATTACTTCTCAAGGCCTTTTTTTATTAGTTCAGACTCTTTTTTATAAGTTAGTACTCTTTTTATATGTTCAGAATGTTCTTAAGTTGTTTATTATTACATCAGACTCTTTATTTATTTCCATTATAAATCAGACTGTATTATTACTATCATAAATCAGACTGTATTAAATCTCAGTATGTTTAAAAAATATCAAAAAATCTCAGACTGTTTTTACAAAACTGTAAAAACAGTCTGAATAATACTAAAAACAGTCTGAATAATATATTATTAAATCTCATACTGTATTGTTACTATCATTTAAGACAATATACTAAAAAACAGTCTGAATCATTTAAAAAACAGTCTGAATCATTTAAGACAATATATTATTGCTCTATCTATCTCAGATTGTTTTTACAAAAACTGTAAAAAGAGTCTGAATAATACTAGAAACAGTCTGAAAATAGATTATTAAAAATCATACTGTATTGTTACTATCATTTAAATCTCAGACTGTATTCTTAAATACTGTATTTCCATCTGTACAGTATGTCATCCTTGAAAGGTTCAATATTTCAAACCCGGACATGACAAAAGAATCTCACACTGTTTTTACAAAACTGTAAAAACAGTCTGAATAATACTAAAAACAGTCTGAAAATATATTATTAAATCTCATACTGTATTGTTACTATCATTTAAGACAATATACTAAAAAACAGTCTGAATCATTTAAAAACAGTCTGAATCATTTAAAAACAGTCTGAATCATTTAAGACTATATTATTGCTCTATCTACCTCAGACTGTTTTTACAAAAACTGTAAAAAGAGTCTGAATAATACTAGAAACAGTCTGAAAATATATTATTAAAAATCAGACTGTATTGTTACTATCATTTAAATCTCAGACTGTATTCTTAAAAACTGTATTTCCATCTGTACAGTATGTCATCCTTGAAAAGTTCAATATTTCAAAACCGGACATGACAAAAGAAGCGTCCACAAAGGCTTTATGTGTCAAATGGGACGTCTTTTCATTCTTCAAGTTGTGTTCCTCAAGGTTCACAATTGTAGACCTGTGCAATGAAAAGGTATAACACTATTTCTATACAATTGTAGACTGTTTTTATTCTATCTATACAATTGCTTCTAAAAACCTTATCATTCTTTAAATTATCATCATAGGGATGTAGAAAACAATCAAAAAAGCTCGTTATTTATGATGGTAAAAAGAAGCTACCTCCGAAACCAAAGCGATTAACAGATGAGGAGTTGGAGAAAGAGATAGACGAAGATGTTGAAGATCCTCAGAATGTTTACTCTAGTTCAACAGAAGAGGAAGGCTTGGAAAACTCTGAAAATGAAGGCTCGGAAAACTCAAAAGAAGACTATAAGAGCGAAAGTGAGTCAGACAACAAATTTACCATCTTCCTTAGGAAACAATTCGGGACACCAAAAACTCCAAAATTCAATGAAATAATGGGAACATCTAAGAGCTCTGAATATGACGAGTGAGGTCCCTCTGGAGGTGGTGGCTGTTATAATTACAGTGCCGATGATATGCATGTGAATGAAAGTCCAATTCACGAAGAGAGGAGAGAAGAAGAGTCCGAAAAAGAAGAGACCAAAGTGGCTGAATTGCAGAAAAACCTAGATGAGGCAATTTTGCAAATTAAAGAGTATAAAGACCTAACAACCACAATGCAGAAAAGCATCAATGACCTTGGGAAATCTTTGGCTTTAGAAGAAAAATTAAAGTCCAAGTGGGTACCTGAGTGGAAACAAAAAATTGAACAAATGGTTGAGGAAAAAAAAATGCTCGAGAAGGAAATAAAAGGTAAACGCCATAAAATGCAATTCAAACTCTTCATCTCTTGTCTAATTTTTTTTCCATTAGCTTGGTTTCCCTAAGTCAGACTGTTTGTGTTATAGAAAATGAGGAGATGATCACCAAATACCAAAGAATTGTCTCTGATCTCCAGCAAGAGGCAGATGTAGAAAAAAATAAAATGCGAAACAAAGAAGTCGAGATGAAGCAAAGAATGGAAAAATTGGAGAATGAAAAAAAGCAGCTTGAGGAAGACCTACAAGGTAAAGGTAAAGTACCTCTATTGTAATCTATTACTATCATAAATCAGACTGTATTAAATCTCAGTCTGTTTAAAAATTAAAAAATATCAATAGAATCTCAGACTGTTTTTACAAAAACTGTAAAAAGAGTCTGAATAATACAAAATTTATTTGAATATTAATGCACCTATTTTGCATTCATATTGTATTACTAAAAATAGTCTGAAATTTTTTTTATTAAAATCTCAGACTGTATTGTTACTATCATTCGTAATGTATTAGTAAAAACAGTCTGAATCCCATTCTTTTGCTTAGTAAATTTCTTTCAATGAAATATATCAACTAGAAACCTCAGACTGTATTATTACTATCATAAATCAGACTGTATTATTTCAATGAATTATTCAGACTGTTTTTGAATTATTACAGTACAAAACTGTAAAAAGAGTCTGAATAATACAAAAATTATTTGAATATTAATGCAACTATTTTGCATTCATATTGTATTACTAAAAACAGTCTGAAAATATATTATTAAAATCTCAGACTGTATTGTTACTATCATTCGTAATGTATTATTAAAAACAGTCTGAATCCCTTTCTTTTGCTTAGTAAATTTCTTTCAATGAAATATATCAAATAGAAACCTCAGACTGTATTATTACTATCATAAATCAGACTATATTATTTCAATGAATTATTCAGACTGTTTTTCCTCTTATTGTTGCAGGGGAACATGAGCTAATAGAAGGGCTATACAATGATGCACAGGTGTATGCGGCACACGACTACTCACAAAAGTGTCGAATCGATGAAGTTATAATTGATGCTCTCCTAAATGCGGATATACAGACTCCACAGCTAGATTTAATCCGCAAAGAAATTCTGGAAAGACTCGGTTATGAGTATGATGGTCCGGGATCCAATATTCTCCGAATCAGAGCAAGAACAGATAGGAGACCACCAGTGAAGTACACACCAAGTAAAATAGACTCTCCAACAAAAACCCAAGCAAATGAGAACCAGCTACGGAAACGTAAGCAAGCTGATCAAGATGACAAGTCTGAAATGGTCGCAGACGTAGGCGCTTCTGATCCGTTGTTGGAAAAACCAAATAAAAAACCAAAGGGTGGACGAACAGCAAAAAAGAGAGCATCAAAAAAGAAATCTCCTGAACTGGACGACCAGGATGGCCAAGGCTATTTCCCACAAATCGACTTCAGTAGTCTAGTAGACCATGTACCGCATAAAACAGAGAGAGCACACGATATCATCACAAATAAAAACGAGAATGATATCACAACAAAGCTCCCTGACAACATCTTCAGCAAAATTCAAGAAATTCACAACGCAAATGGACCATTGTAAGTCAGACTCTTTTTATTTTTGTGTTTATGATACAATTAGGTCTCACACTCTTTACATTTACCTCAGACTGTTTAAAACAGTATGAATTGTTTTAATGAAGACTGTTTTGTATTTATGATACTTTTATATAGCTTGGACTCTTTTTAAATTTAGTTCAGACTGTTTTTATAGACTGTTCAGACTGTTTTTAGTTCTTTTTTATATAGCTCACTCTTTTTAAAAAATGATCAATTGTGTTTTTGTCAGACTGTTTAGTTCAGACTGTTTTTTGTTAGAAAGTTTAGTTCAGACTGTTTAGTTCAGAATGATAAATTTAGTTCAGACTGTTTTTTTATACAAGCCCCATACTGTTTTTTAATAGCTCAGACTCTTTTTTATATAGCTCAGACTCTTTAAAAAAAATGATCTATTGTGTCCCTTTTATATACAACTTTTAATGTTTTTTTTAACTCAGATTGTTTTGTTGTCATACTGTATTTTTCAATCTCATACTGTTTTTTCAATCTCAGACTGTTTTATCTCAGACTGTTTTGTTGTCAGACTGTTTTTTTCAATCTCAGACTGTTTTGTGCTTACTATAAAATTTTAATTTACAGTGCCGCCTTGTTCTCAAAACTCGGTTCAACCAATAAGGATTTCTTCATCACTCTCAACGACATCTACAACTTAATTAATGGCCAGTTGCTATGCTGTAATGTAAGTATACAAGGATCATACAATTTAATTGCTTGCTTACAAGCTCTTGTACTCAGACTCTTTCTAAAACTTGTCCTTATCGCAGATCATAAATGGGTATACCCACATATTGAGGCAAGAGTACCAGGCAAAGTCTACAAAAACATTCAAGATATTGACCTCCGTATTATGGGTAAAAACACAAACTCTTTTTATGTTGTCAATGCATCACTTTGTTTCTTTACAAAAAGAGTCTGAGATTTTATCTTAAACCTTTTCGTTGTTGTTTGGTTTGTAGTTTTTTTTAAAAGACAGAAAAAGATACGAGGATGAGCTCGATGCGAAAATCACCGATAAGCTGAGGAAGCATGTTTAGAACGGATACAAGTTATTGTTCTTCCCTATTAACTCGAATAGGAACCGACCCATTGACGTAGAGGCAGACCACTGGACTCTATTGGTTCTGAACGTCGAATCGAAGAAGTGGGGTTTTTATAATAGCAACATACCTCCTTGCAATATCAACTTATCAGACCCTTACCTTGATGACGCCAAACTAGTGGTAATTCAGACTCTTTTTAAAATACAACAGTCTGAATTTGCAAAAACTACCCTCTTCATCTTTTAAATGTATATATTTTTTGTTATGTTACAGATGGCCTTTGTACAAGAAAAATTGAAAATGATAGCTGATGTGCCCTCCTTCTCACTTGATTCACAAGATGGGTACACGTTAGACGTTGTAACAGACTGTCCCTATCAAGGAGCCACGTAAGAAAAATATGTGCCTACTGATATTCAGACTGTTTTTACTATTCATATAAATCAAAATTAATTTTACATGTTTTATTTTTTTACAGATCAGACTGTGCATTGTATGTGTGCTACAACATGGAGACAATCATCAATGGTGAACCTGTCACAAGAGAGACGACTTCCGACAAGATACTAGAGTTCAAGGCCAAGATAATAACGAGAATCGTCAATCGATACATTCAGTCTGAATTAACAAAAACAGTTTGATTAATGTAAAAATTAGTTGTAAACAGTCTGAATGTAAAAATAGTTCCATTATTTGTAAACAGTCTGAATAGAAAAGAGTTCTATTATTTTGTTCGAATATGATTTCGTTTCTTTTCCTTTTTCTTTCGCCAATATATTTTTCAATGAATCTTAAGACTGTATTATTACTATCAATCATAAATGTATTATTAAAAACATATAAAAACGTATTTATACTGTATTACAAAAAACAGTCTGAAAAATATTATTAAATCTCAGACTGTATTATTACTATCATTTATACTGTATTATTATAAACAGTCTGAATCTCAGACTGTTTCAGTACTCACACAATTCAGACTGTTTTAAAGATATCTATTGACTAAAAAAAAAGAGTCTGAATAATATGATTGATGTAACTAGTTTGCTTCACTTTATTTTTTCCGTTAATATATTTCAATGAAATATAAACAGTCTGAAAATATATTATTAAATCTCAGACTGTATTATTACTATCAATTATACTGTATTATTATAAACAGTCTGAATCATTTACGGCAATATACTAAAAAAACATCATATGACATGTATCATTAGAAACTCAGACTGTTTTTATGTTCATTAGAGTATCATACTGTTTTCAGAAAGAATCTCAGACTGTTTCATTACTCACAATTCAGACTGTTTTAAAGAAGTCTATTGACTAATAAAAAAGAGTCTGAATAATATGATGATTGATGTAACTAGTTTTCTTCGTTTTCTTTATTACAATCGTAAAAATCAGACTGTATTATTAAAAACAGTCTGAAAACATATAAACAGTCTGTATTACAATTATAATCTCAGACTGTTTTTAATATAAAACTGTAAAAAGAATCTGAATAATATTACAAAATTTATTTGAATATTAATGCAACTATTTTGCTTCATTCCCTTTCTTTCGTTAATGAAGTATATCAATAGAAACCTCAGATTGTATTATTAATATCATAAAATCAGACTGTATTATTAAAAACAGTCTGAAAAGGCCAACATCATACACAGTCTGTATTATTAAAACTAAAAATATTTATTGATACACAGTCTAAAAAATAAAACTAAAACATCTATTCACGATCACCCTTCAGAAGAAAGCTTCTCTTTGCACGTCCGTTGATTATGATTTGCATATTTCTTGCACCTCCCGCATTGATTAGCTTTCTTCTTTTTCGCGACTGGATTTGCCTTACCACCTGATGGAATACGCTTCTTTTGAGGCCTTCCCGGAGGCCTTGATGTTTCTGGAGGTTTAATGTTTGACTCATTAATCAATTCAGAATCTCGCCAAATAGAACTAGGGACTGGGTTGATTGGCGTATTGTACGAACTTCGATAAATGTCCACAAAGAACCATTTTTCAACAAAATCTTCCATAGGCAGTTTCTCCCTAGAAATACACAAAACTGCATGTTGGCACGGGAATCCAGTCCTCTTCCATTCATGACATGAGCATTGTCGATGTCCCAGGTCCACGTATTCGGATGGAGCTGACAGCACTTCATATTTCCAAAACCCTGACCTCACAACCAAAAACGACAGACCGTTGTGAATGAATGTGTCCCACTTTTCTTGGTAGAAAGGACACAGAACACCTTTCCATGTTGCTGCAAAAAAAAAAAACATAACCAAAAATCTCTTAAAAATGTATACCTAGTAAAAACAGTCTGATATGATGACAAACAAACACGAATTCAAATAACAGTATGAGTTGCCACAAACCTGCTTTGATTCTTCTTTCATCGAACCATTTCATCAATTTCAATCTTAGCTTATCAACCAGTTCAGTGATAGGTAATTCTCTAATATCATTGATCCAATTATTGAATGATTCCACAGCATTGGAAGTTGTCTCACCATATCGCGACTTTACACAATATGCTTCGGCCCATTTCATAGGATTGCAATTCACCATAAATTTATCTATTTTACGACCCCCCATATTGCGCAACAACTTCATATTATGTTCAAACAAAGGAATTGTAGCAGAAGTTGCACAAGTTTGCAACAAATTAATAATTTCAGTCCTTTTTGTTCCATCACCCCCACTAAACTTCAATTTCAAATTATCCTTCAAATGGCGTAGACAGTAATAATGGTCTGCGTTGGGAAAAATCCGAGACATACCATCCAACAACCCAATATGTCTGTCCGAGAAAAATGTCAAAGGACGGTCATCACCTATAGTTAACTTCAGTTGTTCTAGAAACCAACCCCAATTATCAATATTCTCACTGCTAACAATAGCAAAAGCAAGTGGATACAACCCTGTAACATTAAGAAAATCATAAACAGTCTGAAAATCTTAAACAGTCTGAAAATCAAAAACAGTCTGAAAATCAAAAACAGTCTGAAAATCAAAAACAGTTTGATAACAAAAACAGTCTGATAACAAAAACAGTCGGATAACAAAAACAGTCTGATAACAAAAACAGTCTGATAACAAAAACATTTTTATAAAACAGTCTGATATAACAAAAGTTGTATATAAAACAGTCTGAACTAAATTTAAAAACAGTCTGGGTTATATAAACCATTAATGTAACAAAAAAAAAACAAAAAAAAAAAGCTTGAAAAAGGAAAAACAAACCTTTATTGCCATTCTTGCCGACTGCGGACAATAAAACACCCTTATATTTTCCTTTTAAAAATGTTCCGTCAATGAAAAGCATGGGGCGAACATCCTTAAACCCTTTTATGCAGCCATGAAGAGAGAAAAATACCCTTTTGAATTGATTTGAACCATTCCCATCCTTATCAACTTCCAGGACACTGCGACTCCCAGGATTTGTCGATTCTAAACCCATAAAATACCTCTCTAATTGGTTGTATGATTCATCGATATCCCCACTGTGCATTCCGCTGGCCATTTGGACAGCATTCCAAGCTTTATAATAGCTTATCTCCAACCCATAACCAATCCTTAAATGCGATATTATAGCAGAAGGGGCTAAATTTGGATTTTCCCTCACATATTCATCCATTATTTTCGATATGAGCTTGCTATTTACATGCTTGTTCAGAGCACCTGGGGCTAACTTTTTGCATGTATGTTGTGACTCAAACTTTCTAATCTTAAATTGTTGGTCTGAGGTCCACACACCAGCATATATGTACCAGCTACAGCCAATACTATCCCTCTCTTCACAATAAGCGACCACCCTAACCGAGTTATTCCTTCCAAACCAGGGGACATGACCTTCATATATACAAAATTTCCGTAATGACTCTCTAAAGTGATCAGCACAACTAAAAAACTGCCCAACCCCAGTTATCAAGTTTGCCCACTCACTCGTTTTATAAACCTTCCTAACAGCTAAACTAGAACCTGCATCACACCAATCATCATCATCCGAAAATTCAGAACAATCAGCACTTATTTCCTTCGAAGTACCAACAGTGCAAGTGGATACAGTCCCAACAAAAACTAGAATCTCTACTATCTTTTTTCCCAACACATTAAACAGAGCGACCATATCTTTCAACTCATCATCCGATCTCAATAAACATCGCTCATCTCTAATTGCTAAGTAGGTTAGAGACACTGAATCCAAATTCAAGCTAAACCTATTACTTATTGTATGTAATAACTCCGCATAGGTCATACGCTTATTCAGAGCAACAGGGACACATTGATCATTATATCGACAATACATTACTAAATCAAACGAATCCATCAGAAAAAATACCTGTGCACAAAAAACATAACAGCAATTGATCTGTAAAAAGAACTCTAAATAACTGATTTGTAAAACAGTCTGAATACAGGAAATATGAACTCTTGAATACAATAGCTCAGACTGTTTTTTAATAATAAACGCAATTGATTTCTAAAAACCTAACAAAAACCTACATTGTGTTACAGAAACAGTCTGAGTTATTATATAGCAAGAATACAATAGCTCAGACTGTTTATAATAACTCAGACTGTTTTCTGTAACTCTAGAATACAATAGCTCAGACTGTTTTTAAAAACAGTCTGAATACAAGAAAAAACAGTATGAACTCTTGAATTTTAACAATACAAAATCATACAGAACAGTCTGAATTATTATAATAAACACTGTTTTTTAAAACAGTCTGAATACAAGAAAAAAACAGTATGAAGTATTGAATTTTAATAATAAACGCAATTGATCTCTAAAAACCTAACAAAAACCTACATTGTGTTACAAAAAACAGTCTGAGTTATTATATAACAAGAATACAATAGCTCAGACTGTTTATAATAACTCAGACTGTTTTCTGTAACTCTAGATTAAATAGCTCAGACTGTTTTTAAAAACAGTCCGAATACAAGAAAAAACAGTATGAACTCTTGAATTTTAACAATACAAAATCATACAGAACAGTCTGAATTATTATAATAAACACTGTTTTTTAAAACAGCCTGAATGCAAGAAAAAAACAGTATGAATTATTGAATTTTAATAATAAACGCAATTGATCTCTAAAAACCTAACCAAAACATGCATTGTGTTACAGAAAACAGTCTGAGTTATTATATAACAAGAAATACAGTAGCTCAGACTGTTTATTAATAACTCAGACTGTTTTCTGTAACTCTTGAATACAATAGCTCAAACTGTTTTTTTAAAACAGTCTGAATAAATCATACATTGTGTTAGAAAATTCTGATTTATTATTTATTATAATAAATCTCTAAAACCTAAATTGAGCAAAGCAATTTGAGCTAAACTCAGCAAGAAAAACGAAGCTAGCAATAAAAAAACAGTTTGAAGAGAGAGAACATGTCTGTCGAGAGAGAGATATACAGAAATTTGATAAAATTCATTCAGTGAGAGAGATATACAGCTAATAGTGTATATAGATGGTTTAGAGAGAGAGAGATGGAGAGAAACGGTTTAGAGAGAGAGAGAGAGATACAACTGTTTAAAAAAACAGAATATGTATAGTATATATAGTGGACCAATCCTTAATTAGTTTCATAAATAATGGACCAATCCTTAAATGAATTTTATAGCTGGACCAATCCTTAAATACTTTTGTTTTCGTGGACCAATCCTTAATTTTCTCTTTTTTGGGTCTCTTGAGATGCTGCCTTTTTTCATATAGTTTCCTTTTTCCAAATAACATCTGTGTTTGATGCCCACACAGATTCCATGCAAACAAAAATAAAATAAGCGGAGATAAATAAAGACAAATCAAAGTGGTCTCAATGATCATCTCCAATTGAGAATACGATTCGAGCAAAGATAGTAGGAATTTTCGAGATAAGAGTTTATTATCATATCAATCTCGAATCATTAATGAATCAATTTAATATCTACTAATTCAATCGAAATTAAACTAGGACGGAATATTATCTGCTATTTGGGATTTTATAGAGTATTAAATCTTGTTATGTATATTAGCTAGAAATTGGTGATGTAGAAAGACCGTGATTACCTATGTAAAGAGAGAAAGGTAAATGGGAAAAAAGATAGAAGATAGAGGATGATATCAAGTACAAATTCAAATTTATCCATTAGATATAGATGGATGGCAATGAAACGCATAAAATATAATGTAGCATAAAAAAAATGTTGGTTAGAAAAATGTTGCATTATCCTAAATAATGAGTTTTTTTTTTTTTCGATTTTACTTTTTCATTCTTCATGACTCATTTTCTACCATATTATTCAATTTGCATAAGGTAGATATATCTAATATCAATAGATTTACCTGAGACATGTTACCGCATGTAGGACAATTGTAAGGTATTTTATTTTATTTTTTTATATTGAAATGCCATAAACAATGATATTTATAAACATCCGATCTCATCAGATGTTTCTTTGATCACCGGTCTTTTGAATAACTCCTTTCATTCAACCTGCTCTGGAGTAGACAACATTTATAAAGATCATTGTCTATAATTGATAAATGTTGTCTACTCCATGAGCAGGTTGTGAAAAAAATTATTCAAAAGACAGGTGATTAAAGAAGCATCTGGTGAGATCGGATGTTTATAAAGAATATTGTTTATGGCATTTCAGTAAAAAAAAAAAAAAAAAAAAAAAAAAAACCCCTTTCAATGTCCTATATGGGGTAATATGTCTGTAAATCTATTGATATTAGATATATCTACTTTATGCAAATTGAATAATATGGTAGAAAATGAGTAATGAAGAATGAAAAAATAAACTGGTCACGTCCTTCTTAATGAAATAAATAATTCATCGTTTAGGGCAATGCAACATTTTTCTAACCAACATTTTTTTTATGCTACATTATGTTATGTGTTTCATTAGAAATTTATAATTAAGTCACTCGGCTTTTTAAAGAAATTTAATGCTAGATAATGCTACATGATTCTTGATAAATAAACAAATTTGCCACATATTTTTTTTTAAAGAGAATGAAACAGTAAAATTCAAAAAAAATTGGGTGTTTTGTGAGCATCAAACTAGAGAATACTACATTATACTTCATTTTTAGAATACTAAATTAAATGATGTTATGCGGTGCCACATGATCAGGGGCGATAAGGGAGTAGTGGTAAAATTTTCTAAGATATATATATATCTTCATGATCCCACTTAAATAAACAACATATTTATTGGTGTAGTGGTATAATTGCATTTAAGCTAGTGCAAGGTTAGAAGTTCAAATCATGTTACCTGATTACCAAATTTCGTAAATAACTATTGTATTTTTTCAAACAAGATTACTAAAAAAATTATTTTATCGTCCAATACTATTTGTCTTTAACTTTATATTTATTTTATGATATGTTAAATATAGAAAAAATTCTTTATTTTTATATTAGATCTTATTTATTTTATCATTTATTCAACATATTTTTTACATCACGGTCTCTCAAAATAACCATATCGGTTCCGCCCCTCCACATGATGCGTCATAATTCTATGCTACTTTTTTCTTAAAGTGTGTGATGACATTTTCTTAAAACATGGGATACAGTTTACCTCTTGAGTTCTAAAAATCCATGTTAGCTAAATAATTATAGCATAAAATGTATTAGTATTCCTAATTATTTTGGTTTAAAATGTATTAGTATTCCTAATTATTTTGGTGTAAACTCCTCATCTTTCCTTGTTTCGTCACCAATAGTGACTAATGCAAGGTCAAATGATATCATACTCCCTGATGAAGAAGTGGCGGGTGGTGGATCCAAGAAGAGGAATCTCTTCATCCTTTCAGGCATGAAGTTGCAAGTTGGATTGTTCTTTAGAAGATCTAGGATGAAAACAATGAGTCGTTCTAGGGAACTCTGCGATCTTGAAATTAATAGTCTTGAAACCACTTTGTAGGGTGACTTGATATGTGCGATAGTCTAAAACTATCTGTGATGCCGCAAGGAATGGTGCTCCCAGAACTACCCGGTTTACCTTGAATCGTGAGTGATGTAGAGGTATATCATAGACGTAAAAATCTAATATATAGATATTTTCATCAATTCTACACTTCAACTCTCGAGCTACTCCAGGGGACTTTGCTGATCAACTCCCATCAGTTGTTACCATGACTTCGTTACTCGGGTATAACTTGGTCAAACTGTGCCCGTTGAAAACTCTTACGGGAATTATGTTCACATATGACCTTGTGTCTATTAAAAGTCGGTCCATAGGACAGTTATTGATAACCATAGTAACTATGGGAAAGTCAATATCTCTACGGACGGGTATTTGGAGGAGCCTAACTGATGTGTGCACCATCATCATTTTCACACCAGAGATGTGGGAATATATGTTAGTGGGTTCACTTTCCAACCCCTCCCTTGTCAATGCACTTAGCAAGAGCAAGGGAAATTCTCCTCATAAATAGAAGAGTTCATCTATATCGCTAACAATATCCATACTAATTGATGGATAGAAATGTGGTGGACTTGGTTCATAGTACATATATATATGAGGCAGAAGAGGTCGATCGTCTGAGCAGATATTTCCACACACTTTAGAATTCTCACGTGTTTACTGTGAAAATGCGACATCGGAACAAGATAATGATGTGTTTATCAGGGTCGCTAGTTCTTCTCTAACTAACTCTGACACAAAATTTCTTAATTGGGCGTCCTCTTCAACTCTGAGCAATGCCCTCTTTACATGGTTTCCTTTTCTTATGATTCTTCTTTCCATTTTAACCCAGACCTTGACAAGTTTCTCTACTTTTACTTCGTTCTTCTTATTTTCTCATTTTGCCTTTGGTGTTGAAGGTTCAACTTCAATAGTTGTTTTCTTGGATTATAGTTCTTCTTACGTGTGATTGTAGTCTCAGACTCTTGAGCACTTTCATTCTCATTTTTCTCAATAATTACAATTTTCACATGTTAGTAACTTCTTTTCTTTGCATTTGTGACAACATGCGCATTTGAAGAGTGAGCACACCATCACTTCCGTAAGGCGTAAGTGTATCTTTCTCGTAACCCATGGTTGCTTTGACTGTGCCTAGAAATAGTCGACCTAGGATAACCGTAAATTGGTCATTCCTACCACCTACGACAATTGGCCAATCCATAATGACAAAGTCAATAGTGTATAGGAAATTTCCCACTTTTCACACGACATCCTTACTGATGCCTAGACAAGTGTCATCTTTGGTGGAGTTAGTCATGATCAGGTTTGCACGAAAGGGATGTATTCCATTGAGTTTAAGCTCTATATACATCGCATTAGGCTAATAGTTTAGTCTTGACCCAGATTCCAGAAGTACCCTCTCAAGTTAGTATAAACCAATTATGATCGTTATGGTAGGTGGACCACTGTCTTTTTCTTTGTTTGTTAAGCTTAGACCTGAAAATATTTTTAGGAAATCAGGGTCCTCATATTGTATCCCCTTACATAAGAACGAATATACTGGTTGAATTTTTTTAGATGCATCTATGGTCGGTTGGGATTCTTTCTAAGAACTTGTGTAGATTGTCTTGCAATTGGTCGTATTTAGATATATAATTTGGTGGGAAAATTCCCCATTTTATTAATGAAATAAAATGAGGATGAAAAACCCCACAAGAAACATTAAAAGTTCGAAATACAGAGTTGTAGCGCATAACCCTGCTACACTTAATGAAATAACTAACAACTCTTGCAATTGGTCAACCCTCTTAACCATTTTTCTTCAATAATCACATTAAGATGACTCTCATCGATGACAATGACAACCAAAACAGTCTACTCATGGATTTCTTGCACAAGGGTTTCTTCTTGAGTGGTACTTAAGGAGGAATTAATTGATTTTATTTCTGGGTCGCACTCTTGAGTATTTACTTTTTCAACTTCAACCATCATGGGAGGAGTAGCTTCAGCCTCCAAAGTGACTAGATAAGCTCTTCCTCGTCACCTGACTCCTTAGCAATTAATAAGGTAAGTGACTTCCCCTCGTATGTGTTTTTTTCCACTCAAGTGGGTCTCGCAAGAGTATAAGTGAAGTTACAATATAAAATCCCAAAAGTATGGGGTCGTATCCACGAAAAATTAGCGAGGTTGATTCTAGTTCGTTTATGACTTAGAAATTTGTGTTAAAAGATGGCAATCTCTCTTATTTCACAGCTAGTGGATATTGGGTATTATCTTCTTCTCACATGCAATTAGATTGATCTATCTTGAGTGAAAAATGAACAGCGTAACCATACCTTAAATATTGTCCTGGATGAGCAAATTTCTCATGTGGTGTCTTAACCTAAGCTTCATAAAAGAATTAGAAATTATATATTCCGAGGTGGGAATTGGTACAAATTGATTTTATCTGGTATAGTTTGGGTATTATTGCGTTACGCTTAGAGTCACTGGCTACTATACTAAAGAGAGGTTATGAGTAAGTAAATGTTATGTATAAAAAATAAATATTCTCTCCGTTGCTATTTAATTGTACATTATAAAATTATATGCATTTTTAACCGGTGAATAACTTGTATCAAAATTGTCAAAATAAAAAATTTCAAAAGTTGATCATATAGTTCAAATGTTAAATTTTATGATTAGATTTAAAAAAAATCATTTCAATAATTTTGATAAAAGTTATAAGACAATCAAAATTGCATGTACTTTCGTACTGTACAATTAAATAGGAATGGATGAAGTAAATTTTAAAAATTAGAATTATTTACATAATATAAGATACATGAATATTGGAATGTGCATAGTTATATGTAGCTTATATTTTGTCGACAATGGAAGAAAATCAAAGAGCAGTTACACAAATGAGTAATCAAATAATACAAGTCACTACAATAACAAATTGTATATATATGGTTTCATCAATCATCCAAATTTGATGAAAGAATTAATATTTTACAATGTAATATTATTTTATTTATTACTAAAAGAAGGTGTATTTATTGCTAACAAGACTATAAATTTTTTCGAAATATCATAATTGAGAGTTTATTATTTATTAACATTACACTCTTACTATCTCCTTTTAATGTCCGGCCACCACAACCGATTCTGCGACGAAGGCGGCCCACCACCCCCGCCACTTCCTCAAAACCCATACTTCCAAAACCCTAATAACTATATACACCAAATTAAACCACCCTATTAATAATTTTAGCCACCAAAACCACCCAAATAACTTCGTCTACCAAAATCGACCCCTTATTCCCACCATCAACCGATCACAGTGGTTGATAAGATTGATCGTGCGGTGGGGAAGGCGAGGAGGGAGATGGTGGAGGGAGGGGAACACGTGTCCACGTGGAAGGTGTCTATGTAGAAACTGTGTAAACTGTTTGTATTACGATCATCAAGGAAACTTGATGATCGTGTTTATATATAAAAGAACATCTCGTATTTATATATATATAGAGAGAGAATATAGAAAATGTAATAGTTATGTTCTATTTAGTCCCCTGGACCTTATATAGTAATAGTTTACATTAATTGCAAATTTCCCTTGTACATTCTGTAAATTGACACATTGAGTCCAAGATTCACAAGCTGTCTTATAGTTTACTGAATACTTCAATTAAATCCCTGTATTCCTGAAACATCACAAATAACACTACAAAACACACAATGTTAATATACCTCCCTCAAGATGGATTGTGCAAAGAAAGCACACCCATCTTGAGTAATAAACTGTTAAACATAGGAGCTCCAAGAGCCTTTGTGAACAAATCAGCAAGATTATTGTTTGAATAAACATGCATTGGATGAATTATTTTATGTAAAATTTTCTCTCTTATAAAATGGCAATCTACATCTATATGCTTAGTTCTTTCATGGTGTACTGGATTATTAGCTAATGCTAAAGCAGACTTGCTATCCGTGTAAAGAATGGCAGGTTTATCATAATTTACACCAAAATCCTTAAGTAAACTTATTAACCATACAATTTCACAACTTGTTGTAGCCATAGCTCTATATTCTAAGAATGAAAATTAGACCCTGCTAATTTAGGGTTTACTAAACTAGTACTGATATTCTCATTAGTACCAATGAAATAAGGATTCATGGTATTAATAGGCTGATTAGAAACCAAATCTAGATTAACTCCAGACATAACCCAAAAACAGAACCAAGAACCCTAATTTCAAACAAAACTAGGTCTGAGAAACGAAGAAATAAAAGAAGACTTGAGTATAGATATTACCCGATTTTCTGAGAAAGAAAACCCCTTTTTAAGAAGTATGAAACAGGCTAATCTTCCAATTCTGTGGAAAAAGCCCTAATTCTGTGAGAATTGAAAACAGCGGAACAAAGAGCTTATAAACTGCTCTGATACCATGTAGAAACTGTGTAAACTGTTTGTATTACGATCATCAAGGAAACTTGATGATCGTGTTTATATATAAAAGAACATCTCGTATTTATATATAGAGAGAGAGAGAATATAGAAAAGGTAAAAGTTATTTTCTATTTAGTCCCCTGGACCTTATATAGCAATAGTTTACATTAATTACAAATTTCCCTTGTACATTCTGTAAATTGACACATTGAGTCCAAGATTCACAAGCTGTCTTATAGTTTACTGAATACTTCAATTAAGTCTCTGTATTCCTGAAACATCACAAATAACACTACAAAAAACACAATATTAATAGTCTCAAGCTGCATTATCGGCGTTGAAGGCGGAAAACTGGGAGTCAATCGGAGTCCCTATGCAGCATGTTCCCTCCCTACACACCCTCATTCTCCTCGAAGATAAGTTTTTTTTTTCCTATCCCCTTTCTTAATTTAATCTTTTAACACTTACACACCCCTTGTTCCTAGTTATCTACATTTAGCCCATGTACACTTACTATATATTCCCCCCTTGATCATATTTGATTTTTATTATTATTTTCGAAATGAAAAATTGTAGAACTGGGAATATGTTCTAAAAATATTTATTTCCAGAACAATACTCTCTAATTCTTAAATTATAAAAACTATTTGTTATACTTGTAATAAACATACGTTCCTAATGATGTTCCAAGTGTCCAACTATTTTTCATGAAAGATTGTCCTTAGCAAGTATAATTATCTTCTCAATAAACAGTTATGAGTAATATATATATATATACATTTTCATCGTCATCCATCAGATATATAGTAGATGTCCCAAGAAAGAAGTGGAAAGAGGAGTAGCATCAGTGATAACAATATTGGCATGATAATCGTGATATATAATATTTAATCTCCTTTTGAAGATTCTTCAAAAAAAGAAAACGATAATTCAGCTTTATGAGTTCCGTTATAAAAATTCTTACCCTAAATGTGTGAAGTCACAATTATCAATGTTGTATGATTTATAAACATATAATTTTGTAGTCGTATCAACCAAGATAACCCATGATGTATCAAATATATAATTGTTTCACTTCATTTCAACGAATTAAATTTGTGGCCATCCATAAATATGCATTTAATTTCATATCTTAGTAGCTAATCATTTATAGCTTGGCACCTAGTAGTCATTTTTGTTTCCTCGAAAACCAAAGTGAAATGGATAGAAGATACACGTAAGTATTATCCGTGTCCAGGGTCGGGTCGGGTTGAAACCCGTGAAATTGCCATCCCTATCCGTGTCACTGTTTTAGTAAGAATTTGCAGTTTTGACCTTGCAATTTATTGGTTGTACGATAGTAATTTTCTAACCGTCATGATTACCTTACCTCTATTTTTCTAGATGGTTTTCATAAAATGAACCCATTTGATAAACGAGTGTTTCATTGTGATTTATATCAAACTTTTGTGGACTAGATTTACCTTTTCACCATGTTTTAGAATGTCCTTGGATGTACCTTCTTGTCAATTAACTATTCCAATTGCTTCTATTTATACACCTTTCAAAAATAAAACCTTAGTCTTTTAAAAATATGCCTACTTAAGTATTTAATCATAGTAACCGTAAATATTTAATAGGCTATAATTTAAAAATTGAAAATTTCAAAATAAAGAATAAGAAAAAGCAATATCTACCTCAAAACGCATAGGGTGCACAAGAAGGATAGAAGAACTAGTAGCACTGGTAGAAGCATTACCTGACTTACTACTGTTGAGTTTCTCTTTTATTTTTTTTTAAAATAAACATCAAACAAAAGTTCATTTCATTGGTAAAAATGTTCTTAAAATATCAGTCCTCTTTTCTCAAATAACTTGAATTCTATATCATTTATGATTAAAAAAATGAATAAACAATCTTCAATACTTAATATATATGTAATGTATATAGTACCTTAAAGCCGATGACAATAGAGAGATGAATTAACTAGGGGTTGAGAGAAAGTGGCAACGTAGAGATAGATATATAGGTAGACATGGAGTGAGAGTGGTGGACGTAAAGACCTGTTAGTATATTATCATTTCAAACCAAAAAACACATAAATTAAAATTCTTAACATATGTGTATGGCTATTTCCAAGACTTCGTACATTGGCCAATATTTTCTGAAAAACTTAATCCTTTTATATTTTGATGAACTTAAACTTCATGTAGCGTCCAATCAGCAGAGCATCAGTTGTTCTATTTCAACCATTAGACTCATCTTTACTAGCTTCGTTCATTTGCTCTTCATCGATAATCATCCCGCTGTCATCAATTTGCTCTTCTATAAGCAAAATTGCTTTGGTCTTGAAGTTAAAGCGTCTAATAACTTGACTCTCTATATAAGTTTTCCCCCTATTAATTTTCTCAGAATCTTATACTTCCTCATTCCCAAATTTGATAAATTCATGTACTTCCTCAACTGACCCGAATTTATGGCATGTCCCCAAATGGTAGTAGCGTACTTTTGTTTCTTCAAAATATCCTTTCTGTAGCTCGCTCCTCCATTGTTAAGGTGCTTGACTCACTTTGCGGTTCTATTAGCTACTCATACTGTTGGCACATGTCCGCTTTTTGCGAAAAAGATATACATGTGTTAAGATGGGGATGACGAGGATATAATAGACAAACGAAGATAGGGATGTGGGGAGACAGAAAATGGGGTGAGCAAATGGAATGTGACATGGGGTTAGAAGGAGCAGTGATGGGTCCCCTCGCCCCAGACACTAGCAGCGACATCTTTATCTTTTGATTTTGGAGTTTTAGGGTTTTGTTTAGAGAGAGAGTGTGGGGGACGGCTGATAATAAGTTTTCTTTATATTTTTACGAGTTTGTGAGTTTCTGGATAATTTGAGAGACCACATATATATATATATATATATATATATATATATATATATATATAGTTGTTCCCCAAAGGCCAAAATATATACTATGCTTTGCCAAAAAAACTGAATGGTGGGGAAAACCCCACACACACACACACACACAATATATATATATATATATATGGAAGAGTATATGTCAAAATATGTATATGGAAGAGTATATGTCAAAATATATGGAAGACTAGATATACATATGTATATGTATATGTGTATATATATATATATATATATATATATATATATATATATATATATATATATATATATATATACTAACAAGTCTCAGAATGCTATGAAGAGACGGTTGGAGCTAATGAAACCGTAAAGTGAGACACGCACCTTAACAATGGACGAGAGAAAGAAAATATACATTGAAGAACAAGAGTACACTATTACCATTTGGAGACAGGCGAGAAATTCCGGTCACTCAATGAAGTCAATGCATTTATAAAATTTAGGGATGAGCAAGGATAGATTGTGAGAAAATTTATAAGGGGAAACGTATATAAAGAGTCAAATTATTGGACACTTTGACTTCAAGACCAAATCAATTTTGCCTATAAAAGAGCAAATTGATGAAAGATGAATGAATCTCGATGAAGAGCAAATGGAAGAAGTTAGCGAAGACAAGCATAATGGTGGAAATAGAACAACAGATGCTCTGCCGATTGGACACATGAACTTTGAGTTCCTCAAAAATAAAGGGATTAAGTTTTTATAGAAAATAATGGCCAATGTATAGTGTCTTGGAAATGGCCATACCCATATGTCGTGAATTTTATTTATGTGTTTGTTGGTTTGAAATGACAATATACTAACACGTCTCCATGTCCAACTCTCTGTATCTCTATGTTGCCGCTTTCTTACAACCCCTAGTTGATGCATCTCTCTATTGACATCGGTATTAAGCTTATGTACTATATAGATTAACGATATATTTAGTATTGAAGATTATTTATTCAATTTTTTTTTATCATAAATAATATATAATTCATGTTATTTGAGAAAATAAGCGCGATGCTATTTTTAGGATATTTTTAACACTGAAATGAACTTTTGTTTGATGTTTATTTTAGAAAAATAAAAGAGAAACTCAACAGTAGTGAGTTGGGTAATGCTTCTACTAGTGCTACTAGTTCCCTTATCCTTCTTGTGCACCATATGCGTTTTGAGTTAGATATTCCTTTCCTTTTTATTTTTTATTTTAGAATTTTCAGTTTTTATAAAAATTATAGTCTATTAATCATTTATAGTTTTTTTTTTTGAAAGTTAAGAGTAACCGTATATTGATATGTAAAAAGGGGCTCACAGGCTGAGCAAACTAAAACCAACTCCTCACCGATTACAAACTGACAACAAGAAGAAATCATGTTGCAGTAGTGTTTGAAAGCCAAATAGCAAAACTATAAGGTAACTAACTATAAATTGATCTATCCTAAAGAAATTACTCAAAGCATTAATCACACTTAACAACAAATAAGTCCTTGTAATACCGCTTCATCATTTAACAGAGAACATGTCATCATTCACCTATCCGACCTTGATTTTAGTATAAAGAAAACGGTCATAGTAAATAGTTGGCATGGGTACTAAGAGTCACGATGATAAACCGTTAGCAGCTAGACGCACATCTTAATCCTCACCCCAAATCAACCAAAAGTCCAACCGGCTCTTGCCATACCAATCAAACCCCAATCTTCCTATCGCATATAAAGATAGGCCAAACTTCTAGCACCAACCGTAGCCACGCCGGAGTCTAAAAACCGTAGCACCATTAAACGAGAGGCAATGCATAAAAGTCCAAATAATTTGTAAGATGCACCATAATCTATAGTTGATCACACTCGATAACAAGTAAGGTCCTGAAAGTATCGATTCATTGTTTGAGGAAAAACATGTTTTCATCCACCAATCCGACCTCCATTTTAGCCCGAAGAAAACAATCATAGTAAATCATTGAAATTAGGTTCCGAAAGTAAAGATGTTAAACCAATAGCAGCTAGTCACCCATCATAACACCCATCCTAACACAACAAAAAGTCCAATCTCTCATACCAAACCAACCACATTCATTCCGTCACGTAATAAGAATAGGCCAAACTACTAGCACCAATCTTAGCTAGATCGGATTCTAAAAATCATAACTCCACCTAAACAAGAATACAAAACCTAAAGGACCCAACAAATCGTCAAATGAATCATAACCGTACTTGTGTAATTTTTGATTTAAAACCCCATAACACGAAGGTACAATAAAAATATAAGTCGGAGCCTATAAATAAGTACAAATACCAACGGGTTTGTGTATAACACTAAAAGGATCATACCTTAGAAGGACAATACCACTTTAGCGAAATCCCGATTCACAATCTCCGTTTTCCCAATTTAGGCTAGGAAAGCTCTCGGTCTAGCCAAAGGTTCCAAACACCCAAATCAAAGAATTTTCAATTAAAATCGAATTTTTTAGAGAAAAATCGGGGCTTGCCCAAATTGGAACCCAAAAAGAGTAACCAATTGAAATAATTAATCAATTTTAGAATTGCCCGGAGCCGGAATTGATCATAACCGAAGAAAATTCTGAAAAAAAGATAAAAGGTAACCAATGTAACCAGTGGTTGAAGAGTGGTTTGGTGGGGAGAGAATGAGATCGGAGAGATGGGAGGAAGAACGAAGGTGAGATGATGCGTAAAATCGAAGAAAGGGTTGAAAAAATAAAAAATAGATGGGGACAGAAAAGACGAAAATGGTGAGGAATAAGAGATGAGAGAGAGGGGTGGGGACACCCGGGTGTAAGGCAGTAGAGATTAGCCCCCACTCCGGACAGCAGCGACTACAAGATAGATCTAGGGTTTAGAGGTTTGGGGGTAGATAGATCGTAAACAAGGCTAATTGACACTTGTTTATCAATACAATCATTAGCAAATGGAAGCAATTAGAATACGTAATTTACAAGAAAGTACATCCGAGGAGATTCCAAGACATGGTGAAAAGGTAAATCTACTCCACAAAATCCGATATAAACCATAATTAAACCACTCGTTTATCAAATGGGTTCGTTTAGTTCGTCTGGCAACTTTCCACATCAACTTTCAACCACAAAGGTTAATAAGGAAAGAGAGAAAACCGGTAAGGATACAAATTTGGAAAAAGCAAGCGGTAAATCTTATAGCGGTTAAGTTCATCTACATCTATTTGAATTAGATTAGGCGTTTGGTTGTGCTTTTTAGTCCTAACAATTAGTAGACATATTTAGATCAGCTTAATTAGTGTGTTGGCACCCCGACTTACTAATTGGATATCTAAGCCCCTTTGTTTCCCTCTCCTATCCAAAATCAAATTAGCAATCAAATAATTGCTTGTTACCAGTACTCGATGAGAGGGGTCTCTCTCAAATAATAGCTTCGTTAAAAAAGTAGCGATATTAACAAATGTTGCAATAAGACGTGGAAAAGTTTGGAACAAGAATTAAGTGTGTGGAATGATACATGAAAATCTGAAAACTAAGTAATTTACTTAGAACTAATATTTATTTATTGAATTTATTAATTGTTTTTATTTAAACTTATGCTGCAATAAGCTTGTTTTAACCCTTTATTATTATTATTATATGAAATAGTGGGTAATGGGTATTCCCACTAATTTATATGTATGTATTAAAAATACTTAATATAGGCTTCAAGAAAATAAAAGTTACAGTTGTAGTATTTTTTTTATAAATTGTGGGCAGAGCTACTATTTTCTTTAATAATGATAATGAATGGTCGAAACAACCTTATTAAAGCAGAAATCTTAAAACTATAAAAAAAATTTCAAGAATTTATAGTAGTGCTAATGAAATAAAATAATTTCCATCTGTCCTACTATGCACTTCACTTCTTGTTCCAAACTTTTTTCACGCCTTGTGTAAGTATATGTTTGATGTCGCCAATTTTTGATGAATTTCGTCGAGTAAACATAAATAGCAATTGTTGAATCGCTTATTTTACTTGGGTAGAAGAGGGAAATGGAGGGCCTTAAACGTCCAATCAGTAAGACTCACAATAACTCCATCGGGGTGCGAACACACTGATTAACCCGATCTAAACATTTATACTAAATATTAGGACTCAAAAGTACTACCAAACACCCGATCCAATCCAAAGAGATGTAGACGAACTAACATGATATAGGATTTACTGCTACTTTTTGTGAATTTTTTTTCTTTTTACCGGTTTTTCCATTTTTTTCTATTAACCTTTGGAGTTGAAGGTTAACCAAAGATGAAATATAAACCGGGATTGTAAGGAGTTTCCAGACGAACTGGCTTGAGGTTAGAGCTACCCTATAACTGGGCAGATTTGCTTTTAACGAAAATGGTTGAAATGGGAAGAGGGGGATAGGAGACAAACGAAGATTGGAATAAGGGGAGAGAAGAAAAGGGATGAGTAAAAGGGAAGGCTGGTTGGGGGCAGGAGGAGTGGCGGTGGATCCTCCGCCCAAAGACCCTTCTATTTAACTTTTATGTTTTTAAATTTAGGGTTTTGGGTTATAGAGAGATGGGAGGGGGCAACTGCTTCTATCACGTTACAGTTGTAGTAATAATCAGTAAAGGCGAGTATTATTTTGGTAGATAATAATGGATTTGATAGAATCATTGTAAAACGATAGTCTGGGTTGATTTTTTTTTTCTTTTCTTTTGAATTTTCATTAGTTTTATACAAGCTCCTCACATATTTGATCAGGCCAACAAGTATGCCTTAACTTTGTTTTATCTACTTATGAATAGAGTGAATTTGTGGTGGATATAATTTGAAACTACATATTTAAAATTTATTAGCACTTTCAAACTACTTATTGCAAATTAGTATCTCTTCCTAATACACATAAGTCTACACAGTTGGCCCAATAAAACTTTGACCAGGACCATTGAGTGGTCTCCGGCATTAACTGTCGGTCTCCGGCGTTGATCAAAAAATAAAAAATGAATACAAATAACTCAAAAAAATAGAAATAAAATAAATTTTGACCAAGACAATTTTTTTCAAAATCTAAGTATAGTTTATTTGACAATCTTACACAATTTTTTTGCAATCTAATAATTTTTTTTTTTTGACAATCTAATACAAAATTTTTGAAAATATAATGCAAATTCTCGACAATCTAAAACAAAATTTTGACAATCTAATAGAAAATATAATGAAAATTTTCTAACAATCTAATATAATTTTTTTGACAATCTAATACATTTTTTTGACAATCTAGTAATTTTTTCTGCCAATTTAATACAAATATTTTTGACAATCTAATATAATTTTTTTGACAATGTAATGCAATTTTTGATAATCTAATAGACAATATAATGCATTTTATCAACAATTTTTTTGACAATCTGTTGCTAACATTGAGCGACACTCAATTTATCAACAATTTTTAAAAAACAAATTGATGGTAAATGAACTTTTTTTTTGTAGTGGTGGGTGTATCGTCGTGCATGGCCAAACTCCGGCCAAAAAGTCGTCGCAACAGTGGTGGGGTGTTTTGGGAGCTGAATTCTAGAGAAAAAGTGTGTGTTTTGGGTTAATGGTAAAAAAAGAATTTGGACATCTTTTATATTTATGTTAGGTGGTACCAAAACCAAATTAAAATGTTTGAAAAATATAGTTTATGCTAATAAATAATAAAAATGGTATTAAAAACTAATAATTTTCTTAAAGTGGTATCGGCATACAATTAATTTCATATAAATAATATGTTGATAAGATTATTTATGTTTTGGCATGATTGGGTTGATCATTAGAGCCTATAGATGGGCTACCTTCAAAGACAGATAATTATTTCTTAAAAATAAAACCTCCATATTAGTTTTAGAAGTTACTCATTAAAGCACGGATCCCTCAAAAGGATTGTGTACAATTTTCTTAAAGAAAAAAACTTTATTTGATTCTATATTTTCATTTGTATACCTATTATATACGGTCAAATGAAGAAATACACACACGTTCATTTTTATAGATTAAAATCAAAATATTTTCCATTTGAACAACCCTGATTGATGGTCGCATAGAATAGTCCAGAAATGCCGAACAAGCAGCCTAGATAACAAATGTACATACGTACATTCAAAAGTAAACATATAAACTAAGAAAATAAATATCTAAACATATCAATTTGAACAGTTACTAAGGCTTATATGTAATTAAAGTATAGAGATTAATTTGATAAAACAATTGAAAAATGTTTATAAGAAAGCTCATGAATTGAAGTTAATTACCTTTTATTTAGTAGATCACTTATTGGATGTATACTTAATCGCATACTTGTAAACAGCGTTCTTCATCATTATCGTCTTCATTTTTAGATTTTTCATCCCTTTCAGTGGAAATGTTGCTTCCCATTTTGCTACAACTCTAGATTTGTCGCCGCCTCCTTGACAACTAGGGTAATGTATACGAGTTATATAACGCATCGTAATGGGCTTTTTGCCTTGGGCCGGAACAACTATACTCGGGATCGATTTGTGTTGTTTATAATTTTTTGTAAGCCTAACACAATCTTGAGTGACTATATTACTGCTAAAAATCCATTACAATAAATGAATTGAATCGGATTTGGCTTTAATATCCGCAAATTTATGCCAAAAATGGATTAAACAAAACTACAATTACCCATAAGCATATATGTGTAACCTCTCTTTACGAAAAAAAATGCCATATAAAAAAGAAGGCTACATTCGAAAATAAAAATACAAAAAAAAAGAAGATATAAGATTATGGTCATGTGTTCTAACTTTGGTTATGATCATTCCGTAAAATATGGCTCGAACATATTTTCTAAATTGATCAAATAAACGTTAGACAAGTTCACAACTTGCATCGAGTTCACTTACGATGCTGATAAAACAGTTGTCATTTATGAGGATAGCACTGATGTGATTGATCAAGCGAATTATGGTTACATCAAAGGTGATGTCACTAAGCATATCTCGCCAAAGTTATTCTTTACACATGAACAACAAGTGCTTCAGAAGATTGAAGTGAAACATATTAGTTCACATAATAACTACGTTGACTTGTTCACCAAGTCAATACCAAAGCATTATTTTCAGAAGTACGTGTAACATCTCGTATTTTTATAAGTAATTTTTATTCATGATTTAAATTATCCAAAAACGTTTTATACAAATTTTACCAAAAACCAGTCATTCGACTAATTTTTAGCCAAAAAAAAACGAACCTCTTCCGAAAAACTTTATTTTTAAAACTTGTTACTAATTTTATAAATAAAAAGGACCCAATAGTTTTGTTTCTAAAGATTTGTTATCATTGAGTAGTATATTAATAATTTTGATTAAAAGTTAGCTTTTAGAACTTTGGGGACCAAATAGTTCGCTTCCACAAACTTTGTAAAAACAGTTTTTTTTCTATACCTAAAATCAGCCCACTTTTCAATTCTTTAAACCTAAAAATCAGCCAAGAGATAAAAAAAAAAAGAGAAAAGAGAAGAAGAAGAAGAAGAAGAAGAAAAGAAACCACGTTAGCGGATTATTACCGGAATCATCTCCTCTACACGCTAAGGTAACGGGGGTTATCCATTGCGACTAGACGAGGGTGTATGTTAAGATTATGTTTCGCGTTTATTACGAATTGAGGGTTTTTGCCTTTTATATTAATTTGATGATATGTGTAGTGATTTGTGTTTATGATCTATCTGAAGATTTAGTTTAGTTGTATAGGTGTAGTTGAATTGTTTTAAATTATGAGATTTGTTATTAAAGTATTAATCTGGGTTATGATACATCGAGTTTGATTGTAATTTAATGATCTATGTGCAGAGTTTCTTTTGTTTTCATCCATGTACTATCGGCAGATTTGGTTTAGCTGTATTCGAGTATAGTAATATAACATTTATTATTGTAGAGATGTCGTTAAATTATTTTAAATCATGAGATTTATTATTATTCTATAATAGCTAATTGATATCAATATATCATCGACACATCTGAGATCACCAAATGTTCGGGAGTTCCTCTATTCAATCCGTTTCCTTCTTCTTGTTGCTGGATATCTCGTTCGTACACATCTTCTCTTTGTTTCCCGGGCCTCTAGTGAGTTACAGACAGAGTTCGAAAAGGTCAAATCTTTGATGATTCCATCATCTATGATTGAGTTGCAAAAACTTCTGGATAGGTATCCTACGCTAAAGGAACAATTAACGGATAAATAAAAAGTTTGCCAAACGCGGCTACAAGTCAGGATTTATAAAAGCTAAAAATAACGAACGAATGAATTTGCCCGTAGGCTAAAACCTCAAAAACAATCTAAGTAAAAAGAAAGCAAAAACCCGAACCCATGTGATGTCTTGCTAAAGCTCTTAACCATACGCCTCAACCTAAGTTGTACCAACAGGTTCTCTTTTATTTGTTTTAAAAAGGTCATGCCTCGATGTCCGTGTTCTATGGATTTTGGGGCGTGACAGTACGTACATACGATTGACCTACGTAGGCTATCTGGGGTATCTTATAGCGATATTTTATGTCGGAGTCGAAATCCTCGCATCCTGTCATGTGTAAGTGATGGAGGGCATCATGTTGTATACTTGTGTACTCTTTCTGTCATTAGTCCAAGGTTTTTTCCCATTGGTTTTTTCTTAACAAGGTTTTTAACGAAACACGTTTCATGTTATATCTCACTAAGCATTGCCGAAATCAGGGGGAGCATCATGTCGTATTTTTGTCATTCGATCAGAGGTTTTTCCCACTGGATTTAGTCTGCGAATATTTTGATGAGGCAACTGTTTTGTGTTTGATCTCCTACTACTACTGCTGCTATTACTACTACTGTTGCACTATTTTTACTTCGATTAGAGATTTTCCCGTTGAGTTTGCTTTGGCAAGGTTTTGACGAGGCACACTGTTTTGTGGTTAATTATTTATATGAAATTTGGCCTATATCATTCGGCTACACAGTTTGTCCTACGTATCGGTTTTGTCCCACGCTGGGTTTTTCGGCCCTAATGTTTTTATGTATTTTGCACTACGAATGAACTCGACTCAGATTGACTATACGAATACAAAGAATTCAAAACGTTCAAGTGGGAGTGTTATAGAATATTCTATGTGGACTTGCTCCTTAATCCAAGAGATTTTTCTTGGTTTTTAAGTTTAGTTCATTACTTATATATCCCTACTCTCTACTATATAAATAATGTTATCGTGATCTTTTATTGTATCTCTCGTTCATTCATTAATAATACTATATTGTTCCCTCTCTCTCTCTATTTCTCTCTCATTAATAACTATATCTAATAGTGTTCACAACAAATGGTAATTTTTTTAAACGTAACTTTTGGGTCGTCACTTTTTTGACAACCCCAAATTAGTGTTCTGGATTCGACCATGCATAAACGTGTCTTATGCGAAAATGTGTAAATATCACAATATAAGTGTCTAAAGTTGGATAACAAACCAGTGAAGTCACGTTCAAAAAAAAAAAAAACAGTGAAGTCATGAGCCAAATATCTCATTGATATGTGGAGAGAAATAGAGAAAACATAGAAAAAAAAAGGTGGAATACGTTATGTAATTGGAAGGGTTAACAGCCGATCAGTTATTTTATTAATTTATTGGATATATTAATTATTTGTTTTACAATTTTGTAATTTGTTTAAATTAGGAATTGTTTGTTTGTAAATATTTGTTGCAATGCCATGCCTGTAGACGTATATAATAGTAATGATATACTAATAAGTAATAACTCCATAAATAAAATTAAACCCTAACGCACCCTCTCTCTCTCTCTCTCTATATATATATATATATCATGCACGGCCACCACAACCGTTTGCGCGGCGGCCCACCACCGCCGCCACTTTCTCAAAACCCATACTTCCAAAACCCTAATTTTATTTACCAAAGCCCCCCTAATAATAATTTCATTCACCACCAACAAAACCGCCCTAATAATTTCATTAACCAAAACCCTAATTTGATCTACCAAAACCCATCCCATATTCCTCACCCTCAGAGAGCGCCTCAACCGATTACATCTGTGGATATGATTGATCGAGCGGTGGGAAAAGCGAGGAGGGAGATGGTAGAGGGAGGGGAACACGTGTCCACGTGGAAGGTGTCTCAGGCTGCGTTGGCGGCGTTGAAGGCAGAGAGTTGGGAGTCTATCGGAGTCCCTATGCAGCATGTTCCCTCTCTACACTCCCTCATACTCCTCGAAGCTAAGGTTCCGCTTTTTTACTCTTTTTACACTTACACTTACACACCCCTTGTTCCTACTTATGTACATTTAACCCTTTTTTTTTATTGTTTTATTAGAATATAGTGTACGTTTGACAACATGTTTTCTGGTCCTAAATCAGTTTTTAAAAATGTGTCAGGGTTTTTAGCATTTTTGTACCCTGAATTGTTGTTGTTTTCTCTATAGTACCCTGAATTCAAGTTTTTTTTTTTCTATCCCTTTCTTAATTTACTTTTTTTTTTTTACATTTACAGTTACACGCCCCTTGTTCTTAGCTATGTACATTTAGCATAATATTATTCAACTAATAATACACCAATGATAAATATAAGTACGCCCATGTTTATTGCTTAATTCAGGTGTAGTATATACGTTTGAGCAACACGTTTTTGGGTCTTAGTGCTAGTGGGAGATTGTTGGATATAAGCCCTAAGACCACGTCTATAAATGGGTCTAAAGGTTTATCTATCATAATATTAATTTATTAATAAATGGGCGTACTTATATTTATCATTGTTGTATTATTAGTTGAGTAATATTATGATAAATGTCGTCAGAGATTGAGCAATAGAATTGTTTCTCAAGTTTTTGTATCCGTTTCTTAATTTTTACTCTATTTAAATATTCACTCCCCTTGTTCCTAGTTATCTACATTTAGCCCATGTTTATTGTTTTATTCAGGCCTATTATACGTTTGACCAACACGTTTCCTGGTCCTAAATCAGCTTTATATTATTTGTTTCAGGGTTTTAGCATTTTTGTACTGAATTGTTGTTGTTATCTCGATCAGTACCCTGAATTCTTATTTTTCTTGTGTAGTATCCCGAATTCAAGTTTTTTTTTTCTATTTTGAACTATTTCGTCCAATTATGTGACACATGGCATCGGAATAATTGATTTCAGGGTACTAACAAGAAAATAATTGAGAATTTATGGTACTAAATAAGAAATATATGAGAATTCAGGTTATCAAAATGATCGAAAAAGTTCAAAATAGAAATAAAACTTGAATTCAGGGTACTAAATAAGAAAACTAAGCATTCAAGGTACTAATTGAGAAAACAGCAACAATTCAGGGTTAGAAAACCGTAAAAACACCAAAAATCCAATGAAATCCAATTTACGGCTATGTCTTCAATTCTATGAGCAAGAAAGTGGAACAGTTTCTTTTTCTCAGGGCTTATTTGGATGCATTTCTGAAGAGAGTATACGTGTTTTAGTTGTATTAAGTGCTTTAGTTGGACGATTTGACTAACATACATGGCGAAAATAGTTTTTTGTATATTTGGGTGTATGGGGTGTGGGTGTATGATTCTCATTGTCACGACCTGGTTATATCCCTGATTGTATAGGGAAGAAAATTCAGCAAAAAGATTACTGAAACCGTCCTGACTCTCAATGTATATATATAATTATGCTGCGTGTGTGTTACCATGTAGACATCGGCTATGCACTTTTCTCAATTGTATGTGAAAGAAATGAATGGTCGTCTGATTTTTTAGATTACACATATAAAAAATGAGGATCAAGGCTGTGATTAGACTTTTCCTCTCTCCACGACGTTGTAGCCAGCGATGGAAACAAACTTTTGATTCAAATCCAACTTAGTATGTGCAAGAAACTAAAAGAAACTAAAACAAGAGTGATTGGGGTTGATTTGTATTAGGTGTAATATTTCCGCATTTTTTTAATGATGAAATCGTTAATGTTTTAAGGCCTTTGCAACTATGTTAACATTTATTTACTACTTGTCTTTCTCAGATAAATGCATTTATTCACTGCTTTGTTGCGGTACGAAGAATTACTTCACTCCATGATTTGGATTTAGCTATCTGCAAAAATGAGAGCGTAGAGAAATATGAAGAGCTTGAACTGGGCCCTTTGGTAAAACATCCCCTTGCTATGCATTATTTTTCTGTAAATTCCAACACAAAAGAAATTTTTCACATAACAAGTTACGAAATAAATGCCTACCTCTGTGAATTCATTGATATTCACAAAGGTATTGGTATTAGCATTGACGAGTTCTTAGATTTTGCTGCGAAGAAGAAATCAGTTTCTGGAAGAGAAAAACTTTGTGTGCGTATTCAAAGCTTGGGGTACGTAGTTTTTCTTCCATAGTATTTTTTAATTTAAATTCCATGGTATAAGTGAGTGATCAGATCCTGCTTTGCTTTTTTTCGTTTTAAAGTTAACTTATCCAAGTGCAACAACCTTCCATACCCGACTTGATGAACACCTGGTTAGCCGTTTTCCGTGGTAATGGCGAGGCTGGTAAGCCTGCGGTGGAAACCCGGAAAGCTTCCCTCAAGTCGGCCAAGATCATGGTTGTTATTATAAATACATCCGGCTATGTTGCAGGGATATGTACTCGTATCCAATAAATACCATATGAATACGTGGATACGATTTTTTTGGAAAATTTAGGATATGATACGGATAGTGTACATCCATCATATAAATATTAATATATATTTCATACAGTATATAATAAAAGAATAGCTACAAATTATTCAAACCAAAAGTAGCTTAGAAACTGTACATAAATAGGAGGATAGGAGTAGTAGAAGGAGAGAGTTGGTATTGGAGAAACTTTCCCGCCAATACCCCATTCCTTCTCTATATTAACGTGTATCTATATGTTTGTAAATGTGTATCTATATGTTCGTGCACATTAAAGTTAGCGTAAGATTTTTAAGAGGTAAAGTACTTTTTTTTCCCATTATTACAAGTTTGATCCTTTTGTATTTTAACTTTTTGTTTTTCCCCAATTTTTTTAAACAATATCATTTTCACCACGCCGTATCCAAAACGTATCCCAAAAACTTCAAAATAGTCAACGATCTCTAAATTGCGTATCAAAGTATCGTATCGGCATATCCGTGTTGTATTAATATCCCGACACTCCCAAAAAAAAAAAGAAACAGATTCCGTGCTACACAGATATCCTTATATTGCAGTATTGTTTTTGTTTAATCAATTAATAGGCCTTTTAGATTTCTTTTACTGGTTACATTATTCTGTATGCGAGATTCATTAACTAATAAAGATTACAAATCTATCTGGACATGTTTTGGCTTTGATCCAAGCATCTCATATGCATACGAGATTGACTAGTTTAGAAGCAAAATTTTCTGCATTCTTGGCGTGAAAAGTAAGATACTTTAAGCTGGATGAACCTAGTTTTTTCTAGAACTTAAAATTTTTTGCTGTTGAAAAGCTACAACAGGACAAGATTCTAAGTTTTTGGAATGCTTTTGCTATGGAGTAAGTGGATTATTTGGAGTAAGTGGATTATTTGCCTACAGGATGCATATTACATTTATACGACAAGCAAAACGATCGGAAAACGATACATTGAAGAAATGCCTTAAGGACGTGAAACGGAACTCCAGTAAAGGTTTTAGGAAGCGGCCACTTATGTCCTCACAAAAAAGGCAGTTGGATGAGCATTTTGATTCAATTTCAAAGCGTATCGAATCATTTTCCTCCGTAAATAAGGATTTTGATGGTACTGGCAAACACTTGAGGTTCATTTCATCAAGTTCTGAAGAAAATTATAGCGAGGAATCTGATGAGGAAATGGACAAAGAACTTGATAATCACGACACTCCTTGCAATAAATCATCCGAAAATACAGGTAGCTCTAACCAATCCAGTGGTTGTCCTTACCCGTCATTAGCAGAAGAGAGGTCACGGCTTGGGTTGAGGAGAGAGGAACAGGATATTGATCCTTCCCCAGCTAATAATCGTCTAGAGGTGTTAAAAAGAAAGAGAAAACCTGGAATTTTAAGGGGTAATATTGCTGCTCGACGCAAACTGGCTAAAACCGATAAAGTTGTACCAGACATGACAAAAAAAAGCAAAAGAGAGTGTATTAACCGGGATGAAGCTGATTTTGCTCTTGATGAAGATTCTTTGAGGATGTTCATTATGATGTGGAAAGAGGCGTGCCGGGTCAATAGTGTAGCTGAGGTACTTTTTTTATCACACACTCATTTCGAAAAATAAAAGTAATTACTTACCTCGATGACGCTGCTCTTATTCTATGCATGTAGGTATTTAGGAGGATGCTAGAGTTTTACAAAATTCATATACCAAAGAAGAAACTAAAGTGGTTCTCATCTCATCCACTCATTGGATTATTAAATGTTGCTGTAAGTTGATTCTCGTATCTATTTATAGCAGCTTTCCTGATGTTATTCATTTATAATGAAAAATTTAAGTTATTTGTAATGATTAATCTATCTCATCTTATTCATTAATACACCGTTAATTACTTCAACAATAAGAAAGCCTGAAAATACATGTAAGTGCAAGATTCTGATTCATCTTTCTTAGATACTCTGCTTGTAAGCAAGTACTTAATAGCAGGTACAGCAAACCTATAAGTTCAGATTTGTTACCCTGGCCCTCTTAGCTTTCACTGGATTTTCTTTTCTAAGTTTAATATCAAATAAGTATTTCCTATTTTACTTTTACCTGTGATGCACTTGGATCAATTTTTACTAAGTGTAATTTAACTTTCAACCAAAGAGGACAGTATTCATTAGTCTCTTAACATAATATACACATGAGCTTGAGGTGGAACAGTACTTGTAAGAGACTCAGATGCTTCGTATTTGTCAGATTTTTAGCTTTCACTGGGTTTTCTTTTCCAAGTATAATACCAAATAAGTACTTTCAGTTTTACGTTTCCCCATGAAGCACTTGGATTAATTTGTATCAAATGCAATTTAACTCATAACTAAAGAAGATAGTATATCTTAGACGTGAATGGATTTTGGTTTCTCGCATAATAGACGTGGGTACTTGAGGTGGGACAGTATTTGTCCTATTTTTAGTATACATTTCCTTTGGTTGCCGTGGAGAGTTCTTTTAGTTGAAGTGATTAAAATAACTCTTGGTGTAAGCCTTTGGGTGAGCTCATAGTTTAATTTTAGTTGTCCTTTTCTTTTAGCATTTTCAGACCTTTGTGTTTTTCTCAAAATGGTATATATCTTATTGTCTGAAAGTTTCACATTGTATGATAGATTTGATTCATGTCTTACATAGATGTCCAGTCAGGTTTTAGTCGTAAGTAGAGCTACTGAAGAGAACTGATGTCCAAATAAGAATTGATGATTTTGTTTATATCTGGTTGAGTAACCAGGGTTGTTTTAACTTTCCAATCCGAAAAGGTAGTTTTAAATTAGTGTGTTTTGAAGAAAAGAAGATTGTGTTTGAATAGTAGAAAGAGTAGCTTAACTGTGATGTTTTTTTGGTTTTGTACTTATTTCTACACCAAGCTATGAGGCTTATGAATGTCTTTTATTAAATGCCCCAATCTCGACTTATTTGTAATCAATACCTAACTTATAAGCTATATGTCGGTTAAGCAGACCTTCAATAATTTGGACTAGCGGAGGTTGTACAATATTGACAAATATCTTATAGTTGGTCTATATTTCATCCCGCTCTCAGGATAAAGTGGTTAACCAACCCATGTGACATTCAGTGCCGGTCTCAGGGCCAAATCCCCAAAGTCACCGCTTTGGGCCACAATTTCGAAAGGGCTCGATAAATTTTGGTAAAGTATTATAAATATAAATGTGTTGATGCTCATGGCTTTTGGGTTTTGTGATAAATTATAAGAGTATTATTTAGTAAATTTATAGTACCCACGTGAGCGATAGGTACTCTTGTAAGATTGCAAATATGACGGGAAAAAGTCATAGATTAAATATATATTGTAATTAGGTTAATAATATCCGTCATCATAAGATTCTCTATAGATAAATTAGTTGGATTCTTTTAAACTGCGTTGTGCATCGAAACTTTAGTTCTTTTCTTCTTTCCATTTTTCAATACAAATTTTCCTACTAAATGCACTTTCTACTCCTTTATTTTTGGAAAACGGTTATTAGATTAAATTGTGTTGGATATTGCATTTTGTAACTTTAACCATCTTTCTTTTTGGTAGTAAAAGATAGATAGTAGAAAAATCATTTTCTTTGAATTTCAGATTTTAAAAGGATACGGATAAAGGATCCCATTTATAAATTCGATTTGGGACTCCTAAAAGCTGGAGACAGCGCTGGTGACATTTATCGATCAAGTACACCTCTGTTCTATAGAGAGACTTGAGGTCTACTTAATTAATATATACAGTATAGATTAGTGTATTAATTACTGTTTCGTCGAGTTGAACAAAAAAAACATTAGAGGTTGGTGTACAAAACAGTAAAGGTTTTAGAATACAAGGACTACATTTGTGCCTTTCCTAATATTACCAAAGAAAATGTGACGTGTTCATATCATACCCCTCTAGGAATATTTACTTTGATCGCATGTCAAACAACTCATCGCTTTGCTGAACTAAAATGATTATGGAAAATTAGAAGCTCATACCATTCTGACAATGACAAACTTGGATTTAACTGTTACCAGATCTTTCTATAATAAACCGTAATTTGATCCGTAAGATATTTTCTATTGGATTCATCTATAGCGTGAGAATTTTCTGGAAGTGTGTTGATAAAAGAATGTTCAACTCTTGATATATTAGTTTAATTTAGCCATTGCATATTTGAAAATGTGTTGCGTTCAACAGTTATTCTGTTACTTTCGTTGTTACCAAATTCTGTTTCCTAAGTCTTTAATCTTTTCATTAGATTGAGTTCTGTTTGGCTGTTCTGTACTAAAACTAGTTCTGTTGCAGGTAATATCTATCGCACGTGGAATGTGGGATAGTTTGTACGATGATTTTCAAGATTATTCTGATCATGGTATAGCAGATACAGAGCCAGAGAATTGCACTATATATGAAAGCATTGAGGTTGAACCTGCTGAAAAAGATGCATTGGAAGTGACAAAACATGACATAAAACGTATGTTTTCTTTTATTAAAATGTGATATTTCTTACACAAAAATCTCTCTCATCCTCTCCATTGGATCCTGTGGGCATCCTGCATTCCCCACTGGTTTCTCTAAATGCACGCACATAATTTCTCTTGGCGCTCCAACTTGAATGACCATGAGTTTGCAAAAATTACTTATAGAAGAGTATTTTAAAATCTAATGGAAGTGTTCTTGAATAGCTCAATTCACTTATTTTGATCTTTAAAATAGGGAAACAAAAATTTAGATGTGCAACTAACCTCGTGTATTTTCATTTTTCTTCCAACACCGTAAATGCTGGAATGGAAGCAGTACTTAAGAAACACTTGTCGCTGATGTACATCATCTTTTGGTTATACATAAATTAGATTAGTGTATTAGGATACATCTCAAGGTTCGTATACTGCTCTTCTCTTATATGTTCTCCGTCTAAAATAAACCTACTATCTGTAGTTTATAGTAGATGAAAGTATTAATGTGTTAAACCTTCCTGTGGACATGTTCTTTTATCCAAGCTAATTTTTCAACAACTAACCTGGTTCACTACTGTCCTTTTTTTTTTATAGCGCTAACTTCTTTCAATTTAAGGAAAAAAGAACGATACAATTCTGCCACCGGAATCATTTCTGTTCATTTCGCATTATAGAGATTATTAACATTGATGTGCACTTTCTTAATCCTGCAGATGTCACTGTTGATGATATTGTGCAGAAAGTTTCCACCTATTTTGAACTTGATCACAAATTTTTGAGTAATGTAGATTTGATGCTTGAGAACAAACTTAGTTTCTTGAGGAAGCTATGCAAATGTGAGTTTTGGCTGGCCAAACAGTTCTCAGTGGAGAAGTTTAAGTGCCTTGGTTATGGAAAATTCTTCATATTCTTGGAGAAAAATATCTTTATGCTTCATAATGCATTGCAAAAGTGCTTAACTCGAGACAGTTCTAAGAAACCTTCTCTTGAAGTATGCTTGTTTGAGGATCAGTTGGCTCTATTTTTGTCGCAAGCTGCAAATTATTGTGGCAAAGAAAAAAATATTACAAAGGATATGATCCTTTCATTGCTTACGAGGCAATTTCCTTTAGTCAATTTTGTGTTAGCAGAAAGAGATTTTAATGAGAATTTTATAGATGATATGAAATTGAAAGGGAGCACTTCAACCTGTGTCTTATTTTCCGCAACTTTGTTGGGAAAAGACAAGGAAGATACCATTATTGAGAAAGACCCTTCATCTATTAATTATGTTTCTAGCATCGATGCAATGAGAGTACTACTAAAGGCACCCATGTTGTCAGATTTAATCTCATACACACATTGGGATGTTGTTTTTGAACCT
Organism: Primula veris; assembly: GCA_963682055.1. NCBI lineage: Eukaryota > Viridiplantae > Streptophyta > Magnoliopsida > Ericales > Primulaceae > Primula > Primula veris. The sequence continues at coordinate 23,329,487 of OY821743.1, read as the reverse complement.
TCGCTTGGGCCTTTAGTTAGATGGTTGTTACATGGTGTTAATACAAAAGAGCTTTTGTGTTTGGTGACAAAAGATGGTAAAATTATTAGGATTGATCATAAAGCTAGCATAGACTCGTTTTTTGAAGCTTGTATACAAGGTTCGTCTGTCCAAACAGCTGTGGAACTTTTATCTCTCCTATCATTATATGGTGGTGAAGCACATGTTCCCTTGTCTCTCCTAAAGTGCCATGCTCGTCAAGCTTTTGAATTAATATTTAAAAACTCCGAGATAATAAATAATAGCAAGGTTGATACAAATATTAAGGTGGTATCGAGATTTTTCATTGATTGCCTTTGCCATTTGCCTGGTGAATTCCATGCTTTTGCTGCAGATATATTGCTCTCCGGGTTGCAATCTATATTGAAAAATGCTCCTTCGGTTATACTAAACGAGTGCAAACAGATAGACCAGCGTCACTTGCTTCATGACATTGGACTTTTTCTCGGTATAGTCGAGTGGATTGACGATTATCATTCCTTTTTTTCCCCCATGCCTAACGATTCATTGATAGAAATTGTTAATTCTGTTAGTCCTAAAGATGAATTACGTGAGTTACGCCCTGGCGACTATAAGACGTCCGTCTCCGCTGAGTTTGATTCTAATCAGAGAGAAAACGATAGTGAAGAATGCAAGAGGTTGTCTAACTCTCTTATCGAGGAGACTTATGGGGGTCAGGTTAATATGTATGATAAAGAAAATACAGCATTATTGGTTATTGAATCCATAAGGAGGGAAGAATTTGGATTAGATTCTGGACTTTCGGATATGGAAGCTGGTATGTTGAAAAGGCAACATGCTCGTTTAGGGAGAGCACTTCATTGTCTTTCTCAGGAGTTGTATTCGCAGGATTCACATTTTCTTCTAGAATTGGTAATTTCGTGTTCCTCCATGCTTGACGTCTTTTTAATGCTTGCGACTTGACCTTTCTGTTAATGTAAACATGATTTTGCAAAAAGCTATTCATTCGTACATTGGTTGCTTCTGTTGAATCACCTTGTTTCTGGTTTCTGCAATATAATTAGAAAATTGATTGTTGCCCACTTACCTCCAATTAATGACATATGCCAAGGTGGACAATTGCCATTATTCTAAACTGGGGCTCTGTTTGCAAGTATTAAATGCTACAGAGACCAAAGTTCAAAAATCTGATTTACATTTATACTATTTAAGGTAAGATGGGGATACTTTTCGGGGTAATCACCGGTGGTCATGTTGTTAAATACACTATACATTTTTTGATTGCATTATATGATTCGAAGGACAGAGGCTACAACACAAACCAAGTTTTCCTTGTTATTCTTATTTCTGACTTATTTTCATTAAAGTAACTGTTGTAATTAATGTTGTCTGCATATTATTCAGATTCAAAACGCGGATGACAACATCTACCCGGAAAATGTGAAACCAACGCTGACATTCATTCTTCAGGAATCTGGAATTGTTGTCCTTAACAACGAAAAAGGTTTCTCTTCTCAAAATATAAGAGCCCTTTGTGATGTCGGATCTTCAACAAAAAAAGGTGTCTCAAGCGGTTATATTGGAAAAAAAGGGATTGGTTTCAAATCAGTTTTTCGGGTACTGTAGATTTTTGCAGATTCAAATTTGTTCATAATTTCTTGTTAGCATACTGAATTTGATTCGCTCTTTTTTTCAGGTCACTGATGCTCCAGAGATCCACTCCAATGGGTTTCATATCAAATTTGATATAACTGATGGACAAATAGGTTTTGTACTACCTACTGTTGTCCCTGCATGTGATATTAATTTCTACTCCGAGCTGTTATCTTCTGATGCTGATAATGCTGAGCCTGTTTGTTCAAATACCTGTATTGTGCTCCCTTTTAGAACTAAATTGTCCCAAGATTCTTCAACAAACAGTATTCGATTAATGTTCTGTGATCTTCACCCATCTTTATTGCTTTTTCTTCACCGACTTAAATGTATCCGATTTAGAAGCACCCTTGACGATACTATGGTGATCATGACAAAACAAATTCTGGGAGATGGTATCGTTAATGTGTCTTACGGGAGAGAGAAGATGACATTTTTTGTCGCTTCTCAAGTGCTGCAAGCAGATGCTATTCGTCCAGATGTAAAAACGACAGAGATATCTATCGCTTTTACGTTACAAGGATCTGTAAATGGCGAATATGTCCCTCGTCTAGAACAACAACCAGTCTTTGCTTTTCTCCCTTTGCGAAAATACGGTTTAAAATTTATTATACAGGGTGATTTTGTTCTTCCTTCATCCAGAGAAGAGGTTGATGAGGACAGCCCATGGAATCAGTGGTTATTAGCAAAGTTTCCTGATTTATTCGTAGAGGCGGAAAAGTCTTTTAGTGCTATTCCTTGTTTCAGGGACATCCCTGGAAAAGCTGTTTCGTTCTTTTTAAGCTTTGTGCCTCTTGTTGGGGAAGTACAAGGATTTTTTTCAAGTTTACCCCGGCTTATCATCTCCAAATTAAGAATTTCGAAATGTTTATTAATGGAAGGAGAAAAGGACAAATGGGTTCTTCCTTGTAAGGTTTTAAGGAATTGGGACAATGAAACTTTAAATCTTCTTCCCGGCAGTCTTCTCCGTGAGCACCTTGGCCTTGGATTTTTAGATCGAAATATTGTATTATCCGATAATTTGGCTAGAGATCTTGGAATTCAGGAATATGGGCCCAGTATTCTAGTTCAAGTTATATCTTCCTTGTGTCATTCTGAGAAAGGTATTTTTGCATACCTTTTAGGATTGGGTTTATATGATTATAACTATATTTGTTATGTGATGTGGTTTGTTAGTTTTGTTAGGCTATGAATGATAGTTCACTTCTCCTTCATAATATTTTGCAGGTATCAAGTCAGTAGGGCTAACTTGGTTATCGACATGTCTCAATGCACTCTATACTATGTTGTTCAATACTTCTGGTCAGATTTCGTCAAGTTCTGGAACTCCATCAAATGTGATAAACATTCTTAGGAAAATTCCTTTTATTCCTCTATCTGATGGTGCTTATAGCTCGGTAGAGGATGGTACAATATGGCTACACTCTAATTCTTCCACTCCTGGGATTGGTAATGAATATAATCCAGATAACTTCCCTTTTTTGTATGCTAAACTTAAGACTGTAAGTGCTACACTATTTTCAGCCGCAAAAACTGTTGATGTTTTTTGTTCCCGGGTATCTATCGTAGAAAATGTTACGAGGTTACTTTTAAGCATTGGTGTGCAACAGTTATCTGATCATGAAATTGTGAAGGTGCATGTCTTGCCGGTAATATCCAATGATAAAATTACTTTAGATGAAAAAGAGACGATGTTTGAGTATCTCTCTTTTGTAATGTGCCACCTTCAGTCCAGTTGTATTATCTGTCATGTCGAAAAGGAAAACATTATCTCAGAGTTATGTAACAGAGCTTTTGTTTTGACAAACTATGGCTACAAAAGACCTGCTGAGGTGCCAATTCATTTCGGTGTAGAATTTGGAAATAGAATGGATGTTAACAAGTTGATTAATGGTATGGATTTGAAATGGCATGAGGTGGATGTAGAGTACTTGCAATATCCGAGAACTGGATCATCACCCAGTGGTATGAAACAATGGCGTGAGTTTTTACGGCAATTAGGAATTACAGATTTTATACAACTAGTTTCTGTTGAGAAGAATACCCTGGATTTCTCAAATGCGGACATAAAGAACATATTGACTGGTAGAGAAAAAATACCTAATAGTGCAGTTGTTAAAGATTGGGAATCACAAGAATTGGTTTATATTCTGTCTCAATTGTCCTTGAGTAAAGACCACATAAAATCTCAATACCTCTTAGAGGCACTTGATATTTTTTGGGAGGAATGTTTTAGCAGTAAAGTTGCTGGTATGTCTGATAATTCTGCCGGGGATAGCAGAGTGTTTAGATCTTCATTTATGAACTGTCTATGTGGCATACAATGGGTAGCATCTACTACAGATGACAAGCTTCATTTTGCTAAAGAGTTGTTTTACGACTGTGAGAACGTGCGCTCAATTTTAGGTGCCAGTGCCCCATATGCTGTTCCGAAGGTTAGTTGTATTTATATGGTTATGAAAAGTTTTTGTAGAATTTTTGCTTTCCTAAATATTACTCCAGTCTGTAGTAGATGCTACCCATTGTATCCACACTGAAGCTCTTGTCCCAAAGAACATATACTCCCTCTGTAGCGGACAATAGCATACTCTCTCCGTCCCATATCTATTGTCCACTTTGTTGAATATATGTGAGGTATCATATCATATCATATCATACTATATATATAAGCTAACCCAAGAAAAAGTGAGGCTGCCAAATTTTGGCCATTTTTGGATCATATATAAACCACGCGTCGCACACGCAACGCGTGGGTAATGGTTGCTAGTATTATAATGAAAGTGGACAGTTGTTTTGGGATGGAGGGAGTATGTTATTGTGGACGTATAATTTTGGCTCTTTCTTTCATTGACACCGCAGTGTTGAGTCAGGTCAATGGAATGCAATCTTTTTTACTAACCAGCATTTTAATAAAGTAGGTTACATTTATGATAAGGAGAGGGGAATTGCATCTTTATCAAAAAATATAAGATTACAATTTCACTTATGAGTCGCCTCATCGATCTCTCTTTTTAGGTTTATTGAGAGAAATAAATATTATATTTAGTTTAACTCTAGTATTGTTCAATTTGATGAAAAGGTGTCTGACATGTACCCTCCTCCAATATCTGAAAGGTTTACTGTTTGTTCGTGATAGTCGATTGAATGAAAGTTTTGTAGCTCTACCAAGTAGTTGCAACACTGCAGAAAAAAATTAATTTTTAAGACAAGGAATTACATTTGGATGATTGAAGAGTATCAAAGTTTTATCTTTAATGTTAGCAATATGCTTGATTCATACTTCTATGATGATTGGCTTTTTTCAGTCAATTGATTATCGAATTAGAGATGTACAAATTTCTCTTTTTCGTTTAAAAAATATTGATGGAATGAATTCAGTATTTTATCTTTCTTAGAATGTTCTCTTCCTTTTGGTGTGCCATCTGCCATCACTATGTGGTAACCCACCCAAAACGGAAAAAAAACATGAGCAGTTGAGTACTGTGTTAAATAAGACTTCTGTCTTAGAATTAATTTTTTGTTATTTATTCTTGTCTTATCGGCCAGTTAAAGAGTGAGAAGTTGCTATGTGATATTGAATTCAAGACACAAGTTAGCCTAGATGATGTTTTGTCGGTTCTTAGAGCTTGGAGGAGATCTGAGAAACCTTTCATGGCAAGGTATGGTATTACCTTTTTTCCCTTTTTATTGACCTTTTTAATTTTTTTCTCATTTTAGGGGAAAAAATACATTTAGTACACCAGTCTATCTGGTGTTAGCGACTTGGTACCATAATACATGTATCCACACTTTCAGTACTTATCTAACTAACGTTTACAATTTGTGTAATGTCGTCAATTGGATTGGATGGAAGTTATTAAGTTTGAGTTTGGTCTTACCCTGATTTTAAAAATTTATTTTGGTATATATACACAAACACATTCATAGATACTTAATTTGTGTAAATTTATTATTCTAGACAACATAGATATAAACAATTTAATGTATGTATGTCTGTGTTTGTGTGTATATACTAACTTTTTTAGAAAATCGTAATTCACTTTTTACATATTACAAGGTGTAGGGCCGCATTTAAACTTAAATAACCTCCATACATTTCTATTGATAACAGTACCAAATTGTGATTTTTGGCTCATTAGCACCGCAATTGTGAATTTTTGGCTTTTTCCCCTTTTTTAGTTTTATGATAATGTTGTTCCCTTACTATCTTTTATGTTTGCATTGATATATAGTATATTTTAATTAAAACCTTGAAGAACTGTAAAGGACACCATAACGGATAAATAGTACTTTTTAATTAAAAACTTTACCTTGTGTAAAGTACACTATAACAGAAAAAAAAGATTAGACTACAGTAATTTGAATTGAATCTGGATTTACAGAGATATTTTAGAAGATTTGGTTTATATGTTCATTTGTTTGTGTAAAGGACAAGGACACTGAAACCATAAGAAGAAACATTTCGCTTGACACTATTTTAAACACAATCTTGACTTAGGTAGGTGACTTTCTTAGTTAATGATCCGAGTCTTTGGTATTTCTTGTGTGCTGTCCGTATAAAGAAATAAGCCTGAAGATTTCTGTTTAAAGTGGGCAGATTAATTCTTTATCGTTCGAGCCTGAAATAGTAAAATGTGATACTTTGTAATTACATGTAACTTGGTTTTGGGGATTTTTTTAATTTTGATTTTTTTATGTCTTACTTTTCCATGTAAATCTTCTAGTTTTCTCTATATCATTACTACAACCTGTTAAGCTAAACAAAGTTACACATTCTTAGTGATGCTTAATTGCTTACGTCATTATTTTTCTCCTTTTCCAGTAAAGCGCAGATGTCCAAATTTTACACAATTATCTGGAGCGAAATGGCTACTTCGAAGCAAAAAATCATGAACGAATTACAATTGGGCCCATTTATATTCTGCCCAAATTCATGGGGTTCGAGGCATGATGATGATGTTGCACTTGGTCTACTAGTATCTCCTTCTCAAGTGCATTGGCATGATTTCACGGGTTCTATTAGGCAAATTGAGAAAGCCCATCATCATAATAACTCTAGTGAAACTAATCTCCCTTTCTGCAAGACCTTGAGTAACATTTACCCGAATCTTCATTCATTTTTCGTGAACGAGTGTGGTGTCAACGAGACTCCACCTCACTGCAGCTACCTTCAGATTTTGCTGGAGTTGTCAGCTGTCGCTTTGCCTTCACAATCAGCTAAAACGGTAAGCGGTTATCAAACAACACTGAACACTGTTAAATCCCTTAAGTTTTTAAACACTCATGCAATATCTTTAGGTTTTGTATGAGCATTATTGTTTTCAGTCTTCCCCTCACATGCTGTCACATTTTAACTTTTAACCCTTTTTGTGAATTACAACAATGGTCATCATACTTAAAAGGGATGTATTTTTGGTCCCCATAGTTTCAGTTGCGACATTATTGGTCCTCGTAAAGTTACGCAGGTGGTCCCAAGTTTTAATGATAAAAGCATTGTCCCCCAAATGTCAGTAAGTTACATCGATGGACCCTTCAGATGGGGACTGATATACTTCTACATGGGGACCACTTGCGTAACCTACTTGAAATATGGGGACTATTACTGTAACTTACTCTGACTATGGTGACCGGTGATGTGTTTTGATTGAAACTATGGGGACAAAATAGAAACTCTATTAAAATATGGGGACCAAAGTATGAGGATTGTTGATGTACTTTGAAACTTGAACCTAGGAGACCCTAGTTGGTTCTGATACCATGTTTAACTCTAGAAGTCATAATGCCATTTTATCTAAAAGTTTGAGCTGTTTGAAAAACGGAACAGTATTATAGAATTATACAGATTGGAGCATATGGTTATATTATTGCTTTTATTAAAAAAGTTCACATTGTTATGTATTAGGTCTTCCAAGTTTTTCTTCAATGGAGTGATGGGCTGAAATCTGGGTTAATGAACTCTGATGATGTTCTATACTTGAAAGAGTGTCTTAAAAAAATGGAATTTGCGGTGCTACCCACGTTGCTGGATAAATGGGTCTCCTTGCATCCATCTTTTGGCCTTGTATGTTGGTGTAATGATAATAAGCTAAAGAAGGAATTTAAAGTTCTTGACAACGTTGAATTTTTATACTTTGGTGAGCTCAGTGATGATGAACAATATTTGCTTCATTCAAAGGTGTCTTTGGTTATGCAGGCCCTAGGAATCCCTTCCCTTTCTGAGGTATTCTCTCTCTCCCTCTCTCTCTCTCTCTCTCACGCGCACACACACACACATCGTTCCAGGGAGTCGCTGTTGTATGTTGGTGGCTTCTGCTATTTTCGAAACGGTGTATGCTGGATACAATCTGACAAGGATTACAACTTGTTTGTGAACTTTAAATAGATCTCACTCTCTCTGTGTTTTTTTGCTGTAACGTGACTCTTTAACTACAATTTATATGTATATGCCGTTTCAGATACATCGTTGTCTATATTTTTTTTATTTTTTTTTTTGACAGCCAAAAAAGGGTTAAACTCTTTTCCCCTTAATTCTAGCAAAGTATTTACTTTTTGTTTGGCGATATGTATGTCCTTGCAGGTTGTAACTCGTGAAGCTATATACTATGGCATGGCAGACTGTAGTTTTAAAACGTCATTGCTTAATTGGGCTGTGCCATATGCCCAACGTTATCTCTGCAAGAAACATCAAGATAGATATTTAGAACTTAAACAGTCTGGATTCGAGCTTTTGAGTAAACTTCGAGTCATCGTTGTGGACAAATTGTTTTCCAGAAACATCGTAAAAGGAACTAACATTGCCTCCAATAAAAGGCGGGAGTGTAAATGCCTACTACAGGTATTAAATCTTTCAAAAACAGCCTGTGCCTATTGTTCCCTTAAGGTTAATGCAAAAATAGTGAAGTAATGTTATTTATTTTACTGAAGTTACTGTACGATTTTCCTTCTAGTTATTTATAGAGCTAACACTTTTGATAGTACAGAGTGATAAATTGTCCCGCAGTAACATATTTTCACCCCTTTTACCCTATTCAAAGCATTTTGGGTTTTTCTTTTCTTCTTGCTCCTCCTCCCCCACCCCCCATGTGCAGGGACTTGGTCTTTGCAAATGGCTTGTACTGTTGTACAATTACTCTTCCGTTTGTACCAACCCGCCCTTTGTACAGTTAATTATTGGTTACTGTGAAATGTACTTTTTTCATCTCATGGTAGCATTTTCCTTGCCAAGCACAATTGCAATAACTAATATTTCACCCGGTGGTGGCATGTTATTCCTTCGATTGTATAAATATTTTATATTTTCCTTTTACCATAATATCTTTCTTTTACTTATTAATTTGTCCTGTTTTTCCAGGGAGATTTATTGTACGCGACCCAGGAATCAGACACTCATTCATTATTCATGGAGTTTTCTCGTTTATTAGTTGGTGTTCCCGACTTACATTTAGCAAATTTTCTTCATATGATAACAACCATGGCGGAATCAGGGTCCAATGAGGACAAAATCAAAGATTTCACTTTAAATAGCCAAGAGATCCCCATGCTTCCTGGTAGTGAACCAATCTGGTCCTTGCCATCCCCATCATTTAGGGAAATTGATGATACACTTCAGAATAATCATTGCTCAATAACTATTATCGATCCAACTCCAGTTCATCCTAAAAAAAAACATGGAACCGGTGCCACCTGGCCTCCCTCAGATTGGAAAAATGCACCAGGTTTTAGTTTTCCTTTTTCCAATGGTGTTAAAACGCAATTTCCTCTAGATCCCGATGATAGCATTATTGCGAAAACAGTCCACGTTCCTAATGAAATTGGTACTAGTTGTAATGATGTTACTACTGAACAATGTGACCCAGGTTTAGTTACTGCAAAGATAGTGCTACCAGATTTTCAAAATTTGAAAGATAAAAACAAAGTGGCTGATCACTTTGATTTGGATAAGAAAATTGATGGTCCGAAATCTAGACCCTTTTTCCCTAGCAGTAAAATCAATCTTTCTCATGCTACACCAAACCCACAAGCATTACTTACTGGGAGAATGGGTGAGCATGTTGCATACAATTACTTCAAAGGGATTTCGGGAAATAAAATTGTTAGATGGGTCAATGAAGATTTAGAGTCGGGATTACCTTACGACCTTGTCATTGAGGATGAGCAAAAAGGTGACGAGTATGTTGAAGTTAAAGCTACAAAATCTTCAAATAAGGACTGGTTTCATATAACACTAAGAGAATGGCAGTTTGCGCTGGAGAAGGGTGACGATTTTACTATTGCCCATGTTATTCTGTCGGATAATGTTATGGCGAAGATCACTATGTTTAAGAACCCTGTGAAATTGTGCCAGCTAGGCAAGCTGCAACTGGCTGTTCTGATGCCTATGCCCTGATGTATTTTCTACCTTCCTTGCAAGTATTGTCTTACTCGGTACTTGTGATATCGTCTTCCTTTTTAGAAGTCTAGAGTACTAGTTTCAGATTTTACATAAAGAAGAAGTAACACAGAAATTGAGCAATAAAAAACTATCACTTTTGTTGTAGTACTTAGTATGGGTGTTGCGTATCAGCGTATGAGATTTGAAGTTTGGATTCTTTACTGTACCCAAGAGTTATATTTGCAGAATGGTAGAGGCGTGGAGCTTTTCACAAATCAGTAGAAATTCATATTGGAGATGCTATATGAGGGAGTTTGATATGGGACCTATGGATCATCAATATCAGTATTTGGGGAAATGTTTCGCTTATACAAACTGCCTGCATCAACATGTCAGACCGGGCAATATACAATCATTTTTAGAATTTTCACAAATTTATATTCGTCTTTATTTGAATAGTAGTAAAGCCTCATAGTAAGACAATGTACATGTTATGTTACCTTGATTTAGTTGAGATGCAGATCAATTGATTGGTTATTTGTTGTTTGTGTATACATATATGTTTATGGACCAATCTTTTTTTCAAGCGGGTTGGGGAAGTGGGCACATAGATCGTTGGATTTAAATTCTTTAGAGTTCGTAATACACTCGCATCATTTAGAATTTCATGTATGAAATTAAAACAATCCAAATGATCTAGATTTAGGTGTGAGTTTTGTAAAAAAAAATAAAAATATATATATATATATATAATTTTAATATATAAAATAATAACTATGATTTTGTAAATTAAAAACTAATTTTACAGCATAATAAAAACTCAAACAAAATTATAGAGCCCTAGTTGAGACTATTCTAAATTTAAGTATTATTTAAAAAAAGTAAAAAAATCAATGATTTTAATATATCTTATTTTATATATAAAAATTATATAAAAATAAAATTACTAAACTCATGTATAAATGTAGACCATTAGATTGTTTTAATTTTATCCGTTAGATGAAACTGTAGATGATATAACTATAATGATGAACTCTAGAGAATTTGAATCCTAAATTGTTAGCCTCACCCTACGAATTTTAATTCAACGGTTGAGATGCATTCAGTACGTGAATAGAAAGTTGTATCTTGTTTTTTAATTGTTTTTTTTCTCAACTCTTTTTGAAAAAGTTACTCTCATCCCGTTCTTGTTCTCTCTTTTCTTTTTTGAAACCAATTATTTCTCTTTAAACTGCAGCAAAAACATTATTTATAATTAAGATGAAAATTAACTTCATGCATTTTAAACCTTAGAAAATGGTTGGACCAGATGAGATTGATTGTCGAAGCATTCTATGTAAAATATATTTGATTTTTCATATATACTCACTTTGCATAATTGATTAATCAATTTTTCATTACAAATTATTGAACCATGGGTTTAATAATTGATTTTGATTATACGTTTAATTATGTATTAATGATTTTACGATTTCTCTATTTCGATGATATAATGCTTTGTCTTTTTCAAAAATAGAAAATGTATATTTCAGGACGTCAGAATGATAGAGTACTTAAAAACGAAGGCAACGGTTCAAGCGGAACCAGAATCGGAGCTAAAACGAAGAAGTTACGAGCATTCGAAATATAGCGGGAAAATCGAAAATTGCCAGAAAAAACGACCGATCGTTTTGGACAAAACGACCGATCGTTTTTGTTCCAAAATGTTCCAGTGAGTTCATGATAAAAACGACCGATCGTTTTTCAGAAAACGACCGATCGTTTTCTACAGAATTCGAAAACAGCTTTTTAGCTTTTTTCAATAAGTGGCTTTAACCATTGGGTAAATCTTTTAACCTCTACCCAACGGTCATAATCGAAACAGACATTTTAGAGCTGATAAAACTCCCCCAAAAATACCTCTTCAAACGCACACTTCACCATCCTTCAACCTCTATCTATCTAAAAATACTCAAATTCTCCATTGTTGAGAAAATTATCGAAAAGAGGGAAATTGAAGAGAAAGCAATACAAGCTCAAACCAAGATCGAACATCATCAAATATCACAAATTAGCTTATTTAGAAGCAATCAAAATGTGAGTGTTGTTTTAATTTCGATAATTTTGTAAAGAGCAAACTATAAGCTCATTTATAAGTAAGTGTTTGAGTAGAAGCTTTTAAGCCAAAGTGTTGGTTAAAAGTTCCAGGTTAAACACTTGGGTACTCATAGATTGAGGGGGAGTCGTTGACTCGTAAACGTGTTCGCTTGCACTTGTATCAAGAGTAGGAATCTCGGGTAGAGGGTGAGCAAATCAATTGATTAGCTCGGTAGTATTTGTAATATCGGAAAGAATATTATAGTGAAACACTCGGTAGCTCGAATACCGAGAAGAGGACGTAGACGGGTTTTGCCGAACCTCTATATATCGTGGTGTCAATCTATTTCCCTAATCTTTACTTTACACATTCCTTATTATTATTGATTATTCTATTGCTAGCGTATAGTAATTCTAGCATTTCATTAACTTTTGTTAAACGTTTAAGTTTAAAATTGCGTTAGGTGGGTTGTTAGTTGCACTAATTTTTAATTAGACGAAAAACGCTTAAAAACTTATTCACCCCCTCTAAGGTTCAGCCACACGGACCAACACAAATAATAAATAGTTAAAACATAATCAAATGTCCATATATATGTATGAGTAGATTATAATGTATTTATCTTTTCATATTTATTAAATTTAAATTATAATATATTTTTCTGAAGAATTTACTTTTATATTTTTTTAGCCATATCCGAATGGTCAAAGTTAACTGTACTTCAGTCAGAACAGGAGCTAAGATTTTGAGACAATGTGGGGGGCACTTTAAAAAGAAAAGAAAAAATGAACATGAGTTAAAGGCGTTTGCATCTATTTCATAAAAGTGTGGAGTAATTTTATACAGTGAGACTAGATGTCCCGCTTTAACTATGGCTGGATTTTGCTAGTAATTAAAAAACTATAGTTCCATCCCTTCATATTAAAGCAAGTATTTTAATCACCCCTATTATTAGTTTTTCATCTCTCTTTCGTATAGAGTATATACTAAATTAAAAATAAAATTATTTAACTAAAATACTATTAGTCGGGACCACTATTAACCCAAATAAAATATTGAGTAACCCTTATCGAGTTTAACCTAAATTAAAAATAAATATTTAACTGAAATACTATTGGACGGGAATCACTATAAAATCTAAGTAAAATATTGAGAAACTCTTGTGAAGCCTAACCTAAATTAAAAATAAATATTTAACTAAAATACTATTAATCGGAACCACTATAAAACCTAATTAAAATATTAAGGAACACTTGTGAAGTATACCTTAAATTAAAAATAAATATTTAAATAAAATACTATTGGTAGGGTATATATATTTTTTTTTAGTCAACACGGAGTAAAGGTAATTTTGGAATTAGGCATGTACAACTAGCATTATTCAATTTTGTAAGATAGAGTAGAAAAGAATAAATTTTCTAAATGTAAGCACATGGGTTCCAAAATATCTATTTAAAAAGATCTCGTTTAAAATATATGTACTTTTAAAAAATCTATTTTTTATAAAAAAAAATTAAAACTATCATTTAAACAATACTTTTGACGTTTCTTATTTTCTTAAGCCTCGTTGGGATAAAATTGATATTTAAACAATATGCTGAAAGTGCACTAAACAGAACTGATTTTATGAGTTGAAGTCGAGTTGATCCTATTACGATTGTTATGTTTGACAATGCTACAATGGAAAAGGGTGGTGTTTTTGTGTCCTTAACCATTGAATATAACTTTTTCGATGTTTTTTTGCTCTCTTCCCTATTAGGAACGAGAACAAGAATTTCCTTAGCAAGAGAGATATTCATAGTAGTTTTATGGAGGCTCCCGCGTCGAGATCGATTTGTAAGGAGTGGAGACGGTTCCTAGCTGCTAATATCCCGCACGGTTTTCTTCTCTTTTGTGAATCGTAAGATTCTAAGGGCTTGTTTGACCGTAAACAATTTTTTTTACACCACAAACAATTTCGTTCCTTCAAAAGATGACCCCAGGCTTCCTTTGCAGTTGGAATAAACTCATCATATTCCGTCTAAACATTAAAGAATTTAAATGGCTTTGACGACAAACCTAAGTTGACTAACATCGGGGAATGGTCTGATAAGACCCCCACAAGGGAAAAATCCGCATCCGACCCACTATGAACCCCACACATGCCTCATTCACTAAAATCTATAATTTTTTCCTTTGAATCAAGTTATCTAAGCAATTATTAATCTAACAGTAAAAAAATCCCTTTATACCTCAAACCGTCTAATCTTGTCACATCGACAAACTTCGGGAACTCCTAAAATGTGTTAAATATTGCGTCCTCCTTTATTGTCGGACGGGAACCGGAAGGTCCTAAAAATCTCCGCACACTATCTACGAAATCTTAGTAACCCTAGTACAACCAATCTTAGTCATTACAACAATAAAAGATTAAAAAAGACGCGGGATAATAACTTCACCACCTTTGACCACACATTTCCATCCATCTGATACTACCCACTCGTGTCACCGGAGTTCCAATCAATATTATTTCCCTGAAAGCAAATTTAGCAAGTTGCCATCCCTCCCCGGACGAGATAAAATTTATTCTTATGAACTACAATTTAAAACGCCGTTTCCGATAGTGTCCGAACAAGAAGGAGTAACCTTAGCGATTATCGATGTACCGCAAATGTTGGGGGGCGGATGTGGTGTTTTTGTGGGGACTTCAATGGTTTGTTTTGAGTTTGGGACCTTGTTATCCAAAATAGATTTTGGGGTTATTTTTATCTTTGTTGTCAGATCAGAGGGGGTTGATTTTATCAGATTGTTAGTAATAAGTCTGTGGGCAAATGAGGCCGAAGGAGTTGTTGCAGGGAGTTCGCCTATTTGGGGATAAGTGGGTGGGGGTTGTCGGGTTGGGGGTTAACGGGACTTATAGGCCGAGAGTGTGTAGAGGTGACGAAAGGGGTAATGGGGCTGGGGTGAAGTCATTCCAGAGCAACCGCATTTCACATGATCGAAAGAGCCACACGCGCCACATTTATTTGGCATACAACTATAAGTTCATACATGAACAGATGTTTCTTCGAATTCGGTTCTTACCTCAAACGACGACAGGAACTCTCCTCATATTAATTTCCATGCGTACTCGAGCTTATTCAAGCTTACTTGCCGATGCCATAATTTCGCCGGCCTAGAGGGTGGTACCAACATAGCTAGCAATGGTCGACAATCCTTTCCCGGACGAATACACCGCCAGAATGTTATAAAATGGAGTACAATTCGTGACGTTGCAAAAATCATAGGGAGAAAATTCCACTTCCCTAGAATACCCACCATCTTCTAAGGGGCGCGTCCAAACACTACCTCCGCCCAATTTCATCTCTAAACGTGAAGATGTAAATCCCCTCCAGGAAAGGGATGACCTTATAAGAGTAGGGTCGGGCCTACCCATGGAAGGTGTAGGTTTTGTCAAAGGTAGCAAGTGGGGTGGTGAGTTGGAAGAGGAAGGTATTTCCTTAACTTTTTAAAAGTTAAATTTGGTATAGCCGAAAAAGGATAGTCACAAAAAGAGGTTAACCTTGGTAAGAGAGCTAGTCACAAGAGTAGGGAAGTGGGCTTTAACATCAAGAGAGCTAGTCACAACCAGACTTGGGGATGATTTTACGGATTCCGGTGACATGGGTGGTCGAACTCTGATGACACATCAGCACCTACCACTTCCGCAAGGTCAATAAAAGTTTATGCTTCAAATACGGATAGAACGGGTGATGAAACCGGAGTAGCTTCAAGCAAGCAAAAGGGAGCACTCACTACTTCCACTTTTGGCGATTCGATGGGTCACTTTAGAGGGAAAACTGATAGAATCAAAAAAATAATTATAATCATTCACAGGGCTGTACATAAATCAAAGCAAACCGATCAAACTGATAGAACCAAACTGAACTGATCAAAAACCGAACCAAACTGATTAGTAATTGGTTTGGTTTGGTTTGAAATTTGATAAACCTATTTAATCGGTTCAGTTTGCGTTTTCAGTGATTTTTAGACTGAACCGGTTATTTTTATTCATACATAAAATAATATAATTATTTATATATATATATCAATAAGTTGAGATATGATGTTTTGCTTTCTATTTGTAGTTATTAATAATATATTTTGTTAAATTATTTGTAAATTTACTTGTTATTCGACTTTTGTTTTAACTTGTAAATGAAATATGAGCAAAAACTTTACAAAAGTAGTGTAATTTTGATTATTGTGTTTTTTATTTGTTAAAGTTCAAACCAAAACAAAACCAAACCGATTATGATTGGTTTGTTTTGGTTCGGTTCCAAAAGATTTTTTTTTTATCAAAACCGAACCGAACCGAACCGATTGTTTTGGTTCAGTTCAATTTTTAAATTTGGTTATCACACTATAAAAACTTTTCAATTTAGATATCACCGTCTAAATTAATCACGGAACCATGTCACGTGACATCAAGTGTTTGACAAACGTTAACGTGATAGGGTAATTTTGTCATTATGCATCAAAATATATCATGCTAGAAAAACGTTTTTTCCAATTTCACACATAAAAAAAAATCAGTACATAGTCCAAATTTGAGAAAAACGTTATTGTATGATGATATATTTTGGTGCAGAATAACAAAATTAGACTATTACGTTCAAGTTTATCAAGCACGTGTTGTCATGTGACATGATTTGATTAATTTAGACAGTGATAACTAAATTAGACAATTTTTTATATTGTGTTATCCAAATTAATAAAATTGAAAGTTGCATACCCAAATCGTAAACATCAACCTAACTTGACATATAGGCCTTGTTTGTTTTCATTACTTGGCAATGGGATTGGATTGTAAATGATGGTGACCCCACAAATATCTTGTTTGGAAAGATCAATTGTGGTGGGATTATTAGTGAAGGTGAGACTAGAAATGATGCTAAAGTGCATCATTTGTAATACCTTCCTATGGTGGTATTAGAATTTAGTCCAATTCAATTGTTTAAAATGACCAAATTAACCTCAATTTTCTATTAGAAAAAATAGAATATATGTATATGAATAATATTATATATATATATATATTAATATCAAATATATAAATAATATATATTATTTATTTATATAATATATATATATATATATATTATTTTTATACACACGTTCACATATATATATATATATGAATAATATTAAATATATGTATATGAATAATATTAAATATATAAATAATATATATTATTATATATATATATATATAAATAATATATATTATAAATATTATATATATAATTTTATATATTAAATTTTTTATGTATAAATATTAAATATCTATGTATTATGTATACATATTTTTTATTTACATATATATATATATAAATAATATATATTCTCATTATATATTATTTATATATATATATAATATTATTTGTATAATATATATAAATATTTATATTATATTATATTATTTAATAAAAAAATATAAATATGTAATACTTATATGATTTTTATTATTTCAATATATTAATTATATATATATATAATAGTTATATTTAAATAGTGATTTTTATTTTACATGTGATACATAAAAAACTATTTTTGTTTAAATTTCTTGAGAGAAAGGGTAAAATTGTAAAATTTATAAAATAGTCCAATCACACATTTATTCAAACAAACAACCAATGGGATTAGTTTCCGGGATTAGAAATACTATCATCATTTCTAATACCATTGTAATCCCATAGTACTAATAGTCCCGGGATTAACAATCCCCCAACCAAACGAGGCCTAAATGTACTACTTCCTCCCTTGCCAAATTATTGTCCTGCAATAATAATATAATTTTTTGATATTTCTTCCAATATTTACCCTTATAAAACAAACATTACTTGTAAAATATGTTTGGATGAGAAGTACAGATGTAATTACAAAAGATTAGATTTAATAATTATGAAAAATGGATAATAATTAGGTAAAGGAATAATAATGTACCATTAAAATGGAAGGAGTATATTATTATTTCAATTACAGGTGTATATTTGCATATAAAAATAGACAGTTTTGACCTTAAACAGGAGGTCACTGCCCCAGTCAACAGGTCACTCTCTCTCTCTCTCTCTCTCTCTATATATATATATATATATATATATATATATATATATATTTCTTCCACATTTATAAAGAAAACCTGAATCTTTTCAACTTTCTGGTTTTTTTCACAGGGGTTCGTGGAATGGCTGTAAGTTTACTTAATTTATTATTTTAGCTCAATTTTTTCTTTGGTGCTTCATTGATCATTTGCTTTAATGCTTATCTGTCACTGAATTCATGATCTTTTTGGAAGATTTATAATCTTTTGATTGGGATCTCACTTTGTGTTTGTTTGTTTGGAAATGATAAATTAATTGAAATGGAAACAATAAGTGAGCTTGGTTTAAGTTTTGATTATAAAAAGAAAAAAAGTGATATTTTATTGCTCTTCTTCTTCTGTCCTACTTAATGGGTTTCTCAGAGAGCACCAAATGGATGTAAATATTTTAAGAAAAATTAGGAGTATTATTTAGAAACATATTTAAAAGATGAATAAGGATAGATAAGTCTTTTACTTACACAATATGACCTTAAGCAAATGCATTTTTAGGAGTAATACTTGTTGCTAAATAAGTGTCTAAAATAGTACCTATAGCTAGATTTCCCCATATTTTATTTAAATTGGTTATTTACTTGTTTGAATTTAGGCAAGTTATTGCAATGATGCTTCATTGTTCATTCGTATAATGCTAAACTGTTACTAAATTCATGATACTTATCTGGTCTTTCTTGAGCTGGCAAATCAAGTTTAATGCAAGTTTAGAACTAAACACAAATAAGTTGAGCTGGATCGGCCAGGTTGTGTTGAAAAAGTGAAACTTTATTGTTATTCCTCTTTCCTAGTTTCTCGGTTTCTAATGGGCTCAGTTAACTTAAATGGCTGTAAGTTGTTTAGTTGTTCTTTAAATCCTTTTTAAGTCAAAACTATTAAAGTGATGATACTTCGTTTCTCACTTGTGTTACACTATTTCATGATATTTTAGGAATTCGGAGCTTTTGTGTTGGGGTCTCACTATGTATGAGCCTATTTTGTTTGAATTTTCAAGTAAATAACAAAATAAGTGGTCTTAGTTGGGACCAAGAAATAATTCAGGAATCATCCAGTTTAATAAAAGATTAAGCTGATAGCCCAATGTGCTAATATAATTAAGTTCAGAACTATTGAATAAATCATATTGGTGTAAAAAAAAATTTGTTCCGTTCTTCCTCTTTCCTACCTTTTGAAAGTTTCACAGAGCTCCGTGAGAAGTTTATTAAACAATCTTACTTTTGTCTTTTTAACTACTAAAACTATTGCAATGACACTTCATTACTCATTTGTGTTATGCTAAGCTGCTATTCAGTTCGTTGTATTTTCTGGCTAATTTAGAACTCTTAATTGGGATCTCACAGTGGGCTTTTCTCGTTGTAGATTTTAAGCAAATAAGTTGGCTTATTTTAATCGGAACACATTTACATATTGAAGAAAGAAGAGTATAGCTAGTATTGATGATACTCCTCTAGCCTCTAGTTGAAGGTTTAGAATTGAATACATTGTTTCTGATAGCTATATAGCAATTGATTTTCTTTTTTTGTGAGTTGTCTTCCTAGATCAGTTCATTCAATTAGCATGAAAGCAACATCATAGTTGGGAGTTTCTTGATGCTTATGTTGCTTGAATTCGTCTTTTATTTCAGACTGCCTAAATATATGTATGCATGTTCAGATGTAGACATGGCTCAACATTCTGCATGAGCTTCTTGTAAAATTTAGAGTTTTCATAATCCTCATGATATCCTCCTCCCGTTCTCCTTTGTACTACTTGACCATCGATCTATCATTGTATAATGGTTACCATTAAGTCATATCTTGGACTTAATTCCCATTAAGTCACAAGAAAAACTTGTTTCCATTTAGGCTGTGTTTGTTTTGGTATAAAATGTGTGTAAACTGTAAACAAACATTTTCGGGTAAAATAGATTTTTCGGGTGATTGGTTTACCGTAAAACATTTTTTTTGGGAAAACTTTTCCCACAAATCCAGTAAAATTGGGGGAAACAATTACCCCGCAAATAAAGTTGTAAACGGTTTATGGAAGTTCTCTCTATATTCTTTCAAATACTAGTATTGTAACTATTATTAATTATAGGTCTACTCTTTCAAAATTATTTAATAAGTAGTCCAATTCTACCTAATTAACCAATAAAAAAAGAAAGGAAAACATAGGAGAAATTCTAAAAAATAACAAAAAATGGAAAAAAATTAAAAAAAATCCGAAAAATCTAAAAAACCCAAGAAAATTCGAAAAAGCTAAAAAAACTCAATATTATTTTACACATATATATCTATCTTATTGAAAATAATTTATAATATCTTCTATAGTTCTAATTCTCTGAGTTTATAGGTTGAAAATTTATAAGTTATTACAAGTAACCTATATGAAAGAAAATATGTTTTTGGCTAAAGTTTCTATACATTTTGAGGTTTTTACCAAACAACGATTTATTTGTTAAAAAGTTATTTGTAAAAAAAAAACTTCAGTTTGTATAAATTTTTAGGTGGAAAACTTTTTATGCAACAAACGTTCATAAATGAAAGGCAAACAAAAGTTTTCAGTGTAAAACTTTCCTATGAAAATATTTTCATGTGTAAAACTTGTACTATGAAACAAACGGAGTACTTTGGGTGGATATGCATTTTAATAAACTGATTTTGGATTGACTTCTTGTTGTTTAACTTGACTTTCACTTCTTACATGCATCACGTCAATAAATAAACTAGTTTCAGATATGAATACAAGTACCACTAAATGGGAATGGAAAGTCCCCCATTAGCACTTAATTGGAAATAAGTTCAGGACCGTCACTTATTGGAAATTTTTACATGTAAATTGTATCAATAAAATTTGGCTTTGAATTTATCTCATCAGAAAAATGGCGACATTAGATCCGAAAACAAGATAGAATTTGAAGCACCAAATATTGGCCGAATAGCAACAACTACATCGCCGCATCACCGCCACGGTAACACAAGCAATAGTGAAACGCCAAAAAAGGTTTCGAAGTATAGCATGGGGTCTGATCGAAGCATAGCTCCGTCTACTCCTAATAGATCCCGGCTGAGTTCCACCAATCGAGAAAATGACACTGTAAGTTTTCTTCTTCTTCTTTTCTTTCTCATACCAAGGTTATGTTTTGTATAGCTTCTCATCAGAATATTTTCGTTTGCTTACCTTTTTTTTCTTCCATTCTCTTTGTTAATAAAAAGCAGTTTTCAGTTTTTGTTCAACCTAAAAGTAACTTCTTGTCTGTAAAAGCAAATGGTGTCCTTCATTTCGGGTTATTAGGCCTTGTTTGGTAGCTTTTTTGCTCGAAACCTAGACTGTATCTAGTTAGACAGTTTAGAAGCTGAGTTGTATCTACAGTAAACAGCACTGTAAGTCTTCCTTTTTCATACTGAGAGTGCATTTGATTTTCCTTCTGAGGGGAATAATATAGTTTTCCTTGTTAAGAAGAAGCAGTTTCTGGTCACTTTTCAACCTAAAGGTAACTTTTGTGGAAATAAATTATTCGTATGAGAGAAGTGTTTTTAAAAGGTTCTTTTTTTCCTTCCAATAAAAAAAACTGCCTACCGGGGTAAATCTCATTATCACCGGAACTTTTGATTTTTGTACAATCTAGTTTTCTTCTTTTCCCCGGTAGAACCTTGAGGGCTTCATTCAAAAGCAGCCTGTAATTATTATTTTATATATCCAATTCTACTCTCAGAAAGCATATACTATCATGTTGCTCATACCAGTTTCTTCGAAAGTAGGCATGGAACTCTGAGACCCTCTTTTACTCATAAGAAATGAATTACTAGCTCTTTAGGGACAAAGAAATGTATGAACACCGAAACAATGTGTTTGTTTGTTAAAAATATTGTTATGGTAAATACTTGAGTGTGATTTTTTGTTGGGTGATGTGGCAGCCTGATGATAGTACTACTGTTCCAAAATTTGGTGACTGGGACGATAATGATCCGAATTCAGCGGAAGGATTTACTAAAATATTCCAATTAGTTCGAGATGAGAAACAAAACGGGACAGGAAAGGTTCCTAACTCTGCTAGTGAGGGTTCTTATCATAATGGTCACAAGCAATATGGAAAGAAAAGCGACCAGGTCTGTGTATTTTCCTATGGCATGTTTTTGCTGTGTTTGGTATAGCTTAAAAAATAGAACAGGAAAGCCTATTTTTCCCTTAAAGGGATTTTTTCGTTGCAGCTTTTAAGCTTGTGTTTTTACATACAAGATACAGTTCATTTGGTTGGCCAACATAGATACCCACATCTTTTTGCTTGAAAAACGCCAAAATTTTCAAAGCTTGATAAAATTAGCTCTGTTCTCCTCCTTAAAATGACCCACTTTTG
Source organism: Primula veris (assembly GCA_963682055.1). Lineage (NCBI taxonomy): Eukaryota > Viridiplantae > Streptophyta > Magnoliopsida > Ericales > Primulaceae > Primula > Primula veris. The sequence continues at coordinate 23,306,935 of OY821743.1, read as the reverse complement.
GCCTTATAGAGCTTCTTGTTTGGTTTGCAGGGTTAAGGTAGCTTTTGTGCTTATAAGATACGTGTATTTGGTTGGACAACATAAGCTTATTTGCTTCAAAAAGCTAAAATTTTGGAAATGATAAATTTTAACTTTAATTTCGTACTTTAAATAACAATTTTAATAGCTTAAAAGTTTCTATCAGCCGACTGAAGATTACATAATTCTATTCACCAAATTCATCTTTAACCCTACTTTTATTTTGTCCACAATTTCTACTTTACTGAAGGCCTAATTTTGTTCCAGCTTTAAAGCATAATCAGATTTAAATTTCTTTCTTCTTGAAAGGTGGATTGGATTACATTTGGACCATTAGCTTGAAAGCTGGGCATTTTTAGAGTTTTGGCCTCAAAAGGCTGAAACTTTAACGTTGGATGGACCTAGCTTTTTTCCGAACATAAAAAAATCCAGCTGATTTACTTAAAAGCTAAATCAGAGTATGCTTTGACTTTTACTGGATAAAACTTCTTGCTTTGGACTACACAAGATTATTGGGTAGTAAAAAGATATATTAAGTTCAATATGCAATGTGAAAATCCACGGAGTGAGTGTTGTCTAATTTGGCTTTGTTTTTTAATAAACCTTGTTCAATTTGTGTCAGGTATGTGGTTGCTTTCCATGGGGCGGAAAATGAAACCGGTTATGTACAATTGTTACATGAGATGAATGGTAGCTTAATGTATTGCCTTATACTGCATATCAGCAATGTATGTTGTATACAAGTGCATCTATCACTATCCCACTACATATCATAAGGTCTAGACCTTTGTGAGTTTAAGAGTATAGCTTCGAACTGTGTACTATGTTCATTCTTATTAAACATGTTTGGGGAAGACATAATTTTTCTTTTCGTTTTTTTCGGAGCTAATCTCATTCTCCCTTCTTCTGTAGATCTTTATTTGCCGTTACAAAACATGATTGGAATGATTTTTTGCAAGTGTGTTGCAGAAGAGTTATGTATACATATTTTGACCTTTGTTAACATTCCTTTTAGTCTTGAAGGTTAGAACCAGGTAATAACAAGATACAGTATATAGAATAGTTGGAAACTATGAATCTTTTTTTGTGATTGGTTTGATGATATTTTATAATGATTGATACTTTGGCTGGACCATTATTATTAAAGCAAAGTTAATTAGTGTGGTCTATTGGCTCATTGGAGGTTGGAAAATCACCGGATCTGGAATTTCAGCGGCGTTTAGCCTTTGTAAAACCCGATTTTGGTTATCTTTTATGTACATTTTAATTCCCCGAAAGAATGCTTCATTCTATATGATTTAGTTTTATGTACATTTTTGAGTGTGCGTATATCTTTAAATACTTCATTTAAGCCTAGTTTCTTTCATTATGAATAATGGAGTAATCGATTGCAAATTAAATAGATAAAGTCATCTGAGGTTGGAGCAATCAAAAGATGCTAGATGGAGGAAGTATTTGAAGCCACTTTTTCCTTAGTAAATAATTGGTGGGAAATCCCACATTTTTATTTATTATTTATAAATAATAAAAATATGGGTGTTGGTCTGTGCCTCTAAACCTTAGAGGGGAGTGAATAAGGTTTTAGACTTTTTTTTTGCGGAATTAAAATTTTAAGCGTAACTAACAACCCAACTAGCTCGATATCTATTTGCGACAATAAATATGCGATGATAATCTATAAATAAATTGAAACATGCGCACAATCACAAATAATATAAGTTGTGGAAAGTAAATAGTAAGGGAAGAGATTGACATCACGATATATAGAGGTTCGGCAAACCCGCCTACGTCCTCTCCTCGTTATTCACGCTACCGAGTATTTCACTATAATATTCTTCCCAAGATTATAAATTCTACCGGCCTAATCAACCGATTTGTTCACCCTCTATCCGATGATACAATCTTGATACAAGTGCAAGAGTACACAAAATACGAGTCAACGACTCTCCCTCAATCTATGAGTACCCAAGTGTTTAACTTAAAACTTTTAACCAACACTTTGGTTTAAAAGTTTTTAGCCAAACACTCACTCACAAATGAGCTTATAATTTGCTCTTTACAATTTTGTTATAACAATATAACTACACTCACTATTTTATTGCTTCTAAATAAGCTAACTGGTGAGTTTTTTATATTGTTTGAGATTGATAACTTTTCTCCTTATTTTTCTCTTTTTGAGCTTTTTTGTTCAATTGAGTTTTTTTTGTTTTTGATAGAGAGAGATTAAGGGATGGTGATTGGTGTATTTTGGAGAGAGATTGATGTGTATTTGTAACCCAAAAATCCTCTTGGATCTTTTTTGACCGTTGGGACTGGTTTTGGATTTTATCCAATAGAAACTTCACTTTTTGAAAAAGCAAAAAAGCTGCTTTTTTATGATCTGCACTTTGACCCACCGGTGGGTGTCTTCTGACCCATTGGTGGATGAAATCATGCTTGGTTCTGAAACATTGACCCACTGGTGGGTTCTGTATACCCACTGGTGGGTATCATCTGAGAAAATTCTTCTTGTTCTGTCCACTTGACCCACTGGTGGGTTCTGTATTATCCACCGGTGGGTGCACCTGAAGATTTATGTGTTGAACTTTCGACTTTGAAATGCTCGTAACTTGCTTGTTCGGACTTCAAATTTACTTCCGTTTGAACCATTGGCTTCGTTATCGAATGCTCTATGATTTTAAAGTCCTGAAATATACATTTTCTATTTTTGGAAAAGACAAAGCATTACATCATCGAATAGAGAAATCGTAAAATAATTAATACATAATCAAACGTATAATCAAAATCAATTATTGATCGCATGGTTCAACAATCTCCCCCATTTTGATTATGACAAAATAATTATGATTTTACAAGTATAAAATATATCTCCTCCATTTTAACAAATGACATTTCTCTAAATATCATTTTTCTCCCCATTTGGCATTATCAAAATGTAATAAAAAAATTTGGGGTTATGTGGAGGGTTTTCAAAGAAATACCAAAACATGAAAAATGTTATCATGATGCATATGACCCAACTAATCACATATATGTAAATATTATAGAGTAGAGTATACCGAATATGTGATGTCGAGTCCGCTCTCTAATGACATTTGCATTGAGCGTTTTCAAGTCCAAGTATGTGGTACCATTTGTTGGTATGCCTTCCATTTTTGTCGATCAATGGTACGTCATTCTTTATGTTGGAGTCGATTTTCTTGACTTCCATGAATTTTTCCGGTGTTGTCAACCAATTGTTGATTTTCTCCTTTTGAACGGAGATACCTACAACACGTGTTTTGTCTTTTTGTCCCCAATTTCTTTTGGGTCCGACATTGTTAGTGACATTGGTCTTTACTACCAATTTCAAATTGCTTCTAGTAACACGAAAACGATAAGGACATCTAGAAGAAATATGCTCATTTCTACTACAATGTATACAATGCATAGACTTTTTCGCATAACGAGAACTATACGACTTTTTGTAGGAATTTTTAGAAGCTTGATGAACGGTTTTGGTTTGAAAACCTAAACCTCTTCTATCATTGCAAGAGTTCGGCAAAACTCTTGAAATGCCCCCTTGTGTAAAAACAACCTTTTGTATAGGCGGAATATGAGTTATAAACATGCTAGAAGATTTGACAAAGCGGGTTGTGCTTGAGCCAAAAGTGTTGCAATCGAAACCCAAACCGCTTTTGTCATTGATATCTTTTTGACAACTCAAAATTTCGTCCAACACGGTTTTCGCTTTGGAAAACCTTGAGATTGTTAACTCAAGTTTTTCGACCGTAATGACAAGATCATCGTTTTTCTTTTTGAAATAGTCATTCTCGGTTTTTAAAAACTCGTTTTGGAGAACAAGAGTATTGTTCTCATCTTTCAAGTCTTCCTTTTCATCATCAATGTCATTAAACGAAAATGATAATTTGGGATTAGACTCATTTTCAATTTTATCTCTTTTCAAGGATTTTATTTCTTCATTGAGAGAAGAATTTATCCTTTTAAGAGAGTCGACTTTTTCGACAAGTTTAGGAAACTTTTTGGAGTAAACATCGCACATATGAAGTAATTCATCATAAGATAGATCATTTACCTCATCGGCTTCGCTTTCACTTGAAGACGATTTGTTGAGTTCATTGTTGTCTTTCATGGCCATATAACAAGCAAGATGACCGACTTCGTCTTGGTCGGAACTTTTGCTAGAGCTTGAAGTGAGTATTTTTGACTTCTTCTTCCTTTGTTTGCTCTTGTTATATTTGGCGCAATCTCTCGCCATATGGCCTTCCATACCACAAGTATAGCAAACAAAATCGTTAGAATAAATTGAATTATTTGACGATTTACCTTTATGTTTGCGTTGGTCTTTTAGCTTGAGAACTTCTTTGACAATTCTTCGAATTTCCATTTGTCCTACTCATAAGTTAGAATTGTACAAGTTTGCCATAGGGATCTTAACTCTAAAATCGCTAGATTTTTATTTTATTTTACATGCAAGAGCCTCGGCTCTGATACCAATTGTTGGCCCGTACGGCTAAACCTTATAGGGGGGTGAATAAGGTTTTAGGCTTTTTTTGCGGAATTAAAATTCTAAGCGCAACTAACAACCCAACTAGCTCGATATCTATTTGCGACAATAAATATGCGATGATAATTTATGAATAAATTGAAACATGCGCACAATCACAAATAATATAAGTTGCAGAAATTAAATAGTAAGTGAAGAGATTGACACCACAATATATAGAGGTTCGGCAAACCCGTCTACGTCCTCTCCTCGGTATTCACGCTACCGAGTATTTCACTATAATCTTCTTTCCAAGATTACAAATCCTACCGAGCTAATCAACTGATTTGCTCACCTTCTATCCGAGAATACAATCTTGATACAAGTGCAAGAGTACACAAAATACGAGTCAACGACTCTCCCTCAATCTATGAGTACCCAAGCGTTTAACCTAGAACTTTTAACCAACACTTTGGCTTAAAAGCTTCTACCCAAACACTCACTCACAAATGAGCTTATAATTTGCTCTTTACAATTTTGTTACAACAATGTAACTACACTCACTATTTTATTGCTTCTAAATAAGCTAATTGGTGAGTTTTTTATGTTGTTTGAGATTGATCAATTTTCTCCTTATTTTTCTCTTTTTGAGCTTTTTTGTTCAACAATGGAGTTTTTTTGTGTTTTTGATAGAGAGAGATTAAGAGATGGTGATTGGTGTATTTTGGAGAGGAATTGATGTGTATTTGTAACCCAAAAACCCTCTTGGATCTTTTTTGACCGTTGGGGACTGGTTTTGGGTTTTATCCAATAGAAATTTCACTTTTCAAAAAAGCAAAAAAACTGGTTTTTTTGTGATCTGCACTTTGAGCTACCGGTGGGTGTCTTCTGACCCATTGGTAGGTGAAATCTTGCTTGGTTCTCAAACATTGACCAACTGGTGGGTTCTGTATAACCACTGGTGGGTATCATCTGAGAAAATTCTTCTTGTTCTGTCCACTTGACCCACTGGTGGGTTCTGTATTATCCACCGGTGGGTGCACCTAAAGATTTATGTGTTGAACTTTCGACTTTGAAATGCTCGTAACTTGCTTGTTCGGACTTCAAATTTACTTCCGTTTGAACCGTTGGCTTCGTTATCGAATGCTCTATGATTTTAAAGTTCTGAAATATACATTTTTTATTTTTGGAAAAGACAAAGCATTACATCATCGAATAGAGAAATCGTAAAATGATTAATAAATAATCAAAATCAATTATTTATCACACGGTTCAACAATGGGGGAACCCCACAAAAGAAAGTCTGAAAAATGTTCAAATCCAACAAACAACGACATGAAAAGAAATGTATAGCAAGCTTTCAAACTCCAATTAAAACTTGAAAGAACTCGAGGGGTCTTCATAATGCTAAAGTCGCTCAAACTCACTTTCAAGCTCCATCTTAAGATGTAATATCTCATCCTCTGGCATGATCAGTGTCACATATTTTCCACCTTTCCCATCCGAAATCACCAAAACAACCCCTTCCTCGTCAACACCGTCTATGGAACAACTCACATTGACGGGCATTATTCCCTTGATCTCAAACCCGTAAAAATCAGCACCATCCAAGTCCAAAAATGTCAAGTTCGCTCCGTAAAAAGTGAAATCGGACAACCCTTGGTCTCTCTCCACAGCTTCCTCGATGCTAGTTTTATCTTCCACAACCCGATTACAAACCAATTCGCCAATTTTCTGGAGACTAGCTTTTTTGACATGGAAGTCAGCTTCAACCACGTTTATAACTTGATTGTTTCCCAAATTTTGAAATTTGTCCCTTTTATTACCATTTTTACAAATTGTAACAATTTTCGGTTCGGACCCACCTCTAACTTTGGCAACAACTTTCCAAATAATAGCACAAAGTGATTCGAATATTGGAGTTTTGTGACCAAATTTTCCATTCACCTTTTCTTGTAGGAGAATAATCTTTTTGGCAGTTAAGTTGAAAGAAATATTTTCCATATTGCTAATATTAGAATTTTTCCAATGATCTCCTAGAACGTTAACCCGCTTGCATGAAAGTGGATATAGAGGTGGGCCTCGAGATAATACGGGCTTAACTTGAAAATAGATTTCAGCGTCTAGATTTCCGAGTTTATCACCCGCCATTATTTGACCCAAAGCAGCCATATATTCCGTAGCTGCAAATGCGTCTCCGAGAATATGGGCCCAATTTAGGCCTAGAGATTGTCCACCGCATTTGAACGTGGTTAACTTTAAGTCGGATAGAAAAAAACAGATCAATAAAACAAGGGTCAGTTAAACTGTTTAAGGACGGTGTACAAGCAAGGCTTCGTTCTTTTTATATGAAGGTATAAACGAGTAGTTAGCGGTGTTTCTAGGTGCTGTTTTCGCTTCAACAACTCATGGTGATCAATAACTGTTTCAAAGCTAACTGTACTATTCTTAGCTAAAGGCTCATTGTTTACTGTTAACTTATTAGATATTATCTTAGCCCATGTGATGAAGTTATATTGAATAAATTCAGGCAGTGATCCCGACGGGAAAGATATTACTCCATTTCCTATAGTATTTATTTTTTTGAAATAGTTTTGAAAACCTAACAATTTTCAAGTCTGAGAGAGCATGTATATATACATTCCTGACAGTCATGTAATTCAACTAAACATCATAAACCACTTACCTATATGAAAAAAAAAAATACATACTTAAAGGACCACCACAAACAACAAACTACAAATTACGGCCAAATTAATGCACTACTTATCTATATGAAAAAAAAAAATACATAGCCAAATTAATGCACTACTTATCTATATGAAAAAAAAAATACATACTTAAAGGACCACCACAAACAACAAACTACAAATTACGGCCAAATTAATGCACTGGTGGTCCATGTATTTAATGCATGTGTCCTCAAAACTGTACTGAGTAATACTCTTCAACTACAATAATCAAGTTTGCCAGCTTTACACCAAATAATTAAAAGATGAAAATAGTCCAACCATTAAAGTGACTAATTAAACTGCATGTAGGAGTCTAGGGCACGCATAATTGTTATACAGGGTAGCTGAAGTAAGAATTCATTAATCGAATCTTGAAAAGGTGAAAGTAAATGTTTTAAGGGTAGTTAATTTCAACTCAAGTATCCGATTACGTGACTTAGCGCTTCGATCTCGAAAATCTATTTTAAATTTAACACCATTTATGCACATAAAACAGTCAAGACATTCAGGCTCAAGTTCGTTATTTTTTTCGTTTTCACCAAGATCTTTAGTAATTTGTTTGATTTTATGTTTGGTTGGTAAAATTGGTTCTGCTCTACATCTCAGTTTTTTCTTGGGTATGGCTTAAACTCTAGTTACTTTATTCTCAATTGAATTTACGTTCCTTATATCTGTTTGAACAACTTTTTGCATCACCTAACGTTTTTTCCCCTCTAAACAGTATATTTTTACTAAATCCTCATATTATAGCATGCTGATCCTCCATAAAAATTAATAAATAAATTCACAAATATACGAGCGCTACTTCCTCGATCCAGTAAAGCCGTCTACAATTAACGGGAAAACAAAAAATCTATACGACTATATATCTATAGTATATATACCTGTATAAAGACAGGAGGGGAGAATTGCAACTCAGGCCCAATGCTTTGTCCATAAACAAGCATCTTCTCCATAGAACTATTCTTAATCACTAACCATTCATCAAGAGTCTTCTCACAACGGGCCTCAATGAGCCTAACCCCGCAGTCATTGCACTTCATAAAAGGCCTACCTGACGAGGCCCGTCTATACCTGCCACATGTCATGTAGTATCGATTTAGCCACTCGAACATGGCCTCTTTGTAGTCGGCAATACTTAGACCTGACACTGCATGGCTAGGGAAATAGTAAATATATTTTAGGTAGTGGAGCTTCATGGCTAAATCCACATTGGTCGGGTTGTGAGTCATGTCTTGGCCTGTGACCCGTCCCGGCCCAACAGAGGAGAGCTTAAGGCTGTGCACCAGAGTTGCTTCTTGGTTAGGGAATGGAGAACCCATGTTTTTGAAAGAGAAATGAAAAAGTTGGGAGTAGTTTGCTTTATGGAGATATGTTCATGGTTAGTACTCGTATGTATAAGTATAAGGTCAGGTATCAAACCCTGATGGTAAGTGTGATATATTAGGGTCTTTATCAAACTTGTAAGCATGATATATTAAGGTTTCTAGTATCTACCACTCGTATCAACTACCTTGCTCAGATATAATAATACCTAGAAATGATTAACTTGGTCCGATTTACTTCCTTCGTTCTCTAAAAAATAGCCGTTTTTTTAACATATTAGATAGATGTACAATTATGAGGATTATTTAGAAAAAAATGATAAAAAATCAGTTTGCAGAGCGGAAAAAACGTGCCCAGATTTTTAGGTTTAGTATGTACGTATATTATCAAAAGTAATCATGTTTTACCGTATAAGTTTAGATCATACTAAATAATAGAAGTGAACAGATGACGGCTGTGAGTTGAAACAGATCGCCTCAACTCTTCTAACTTATTCCTGACCTAGCACCTTACTTTTTGAAAGATGATGGGCTCTTTCTCTCGCTAGGCAATCTCGAAAAAATAGTTATGAAAAACTTATATTTGTCAAGAAAAGAAAAGAGGCGTGATATATGTAGGCTAAAGTAGTAACTTGTAAGCTGATTAGGATAAAACTCCTTTAAAATATTTCATGCTATTATATCTTATTAAAACCCGAGATATACACAATCAATTTAAATCATGATTTATTCCACTAAAGATCACGACTGATCTCTCTACCATAATCCGAATATTTAATTCGTTCTAATTGTCAAAAATATTTTATTATCTCCCCACGTAAAGATTAATCAGATACTCATTTATTATATTAAATCACTGACTAATTTCTTATTTAATAAACGTATTATCCCTAAACCTGTCCGCTTAACTTATTTGTCGTGTTGGATTATAAATCCACATGCAGGTTTTACACGCACAAAACTTATAAGTTTACTCAAGGTAGTATCATCAATCACTTACGGGACGTATATTTCTTTTATTACTAATAAACACTGATACGAATAATGTTGTCATCCAAGTAATTAATTTTATTGACTCGTGACGAATCTCACCATGTATGAATCAAAATGACAAACACAATTATACACATCTAAATAGCAATATAGGAATTAAGAGAATAAACAATAACCATAACCACGAGTTATAAATCATATTTACAAAGTGCACTAGTAAATGTTTATTTCGTAACAGTCATGTTTAATGCACACAAAGTGCACTAGTAAATGGAGTTGAAATTTACCCGTTCTCTATAGTCAATACAGACCTATTAAAATCACGTACTACAACTCTACTGATATTGTGTCGATTTACATTTAAAATTGTAAACATATAATTTATATTCCATTAGAACTGGCAGACTAATCTTTCATATGTAAGTTATACTCTACACAATAGATCATATATTAAATAAAATAATACACTTAAAACTCTACACCTATTATATTAACAAAAATATATTCTCAAAAGTTAAATTATTAAAAACATAACTTCAATTAATAATTAATAAAAAAACAAAAAATATCATTCATGCCTCTCAATCTCTTTCCTCTCTCTCATTTTCTCACTCTCTCATGCTCTCACTCTCTCTATAATCTCTTTGTCCACCTTATCTCTCCATCCGATCTGTGTTCTCCTCATTCTCCCTCTTATCATTTCTATCTGTTTTCGATCTCTCTCTCCTCCTCCCTCTATCTTTTCGATATTTGTTTCCTCTTTGCTCCATGTTTTCGATCTTTTCTTTTTCTCCCTCTCTCTCCGATCTCTCTCTTTGGTGGAAATTGAGAAGGAGACATCCATCGGAGTGTGCGGCGAGTGTGTAGAGCGAGCTCGAAAACTCGAGATTTATGTCGACGGAGATGTTGTCGTCGAAAGAGAGGCCCACGATGGTGACATGGTAGTTTGAGATCGGAGGACGGGAAAGAGTTCGATTTATTAACTAGTGTATAAGATTGAAAAATAATTGTATAAATTTTGTGAATTAAGAGTATAGAGTTGAAAATTATTGATATAAATTATGTAAGTAAAGATATAAACTTCTGAAAGAAGTGTATAAACTTTTGGAATAAGGGTATGAAATTTTGGAATAAATGTATGAAAATATACAAATTAGGGTATGAACTTTTGAAATAAGTGTATAAACTTTTGGAATAAATGTATGAAATATACAAATTAAGTTATGAACTTTTTGGTATGTTTTTGTTAATTAAAATTTTTTGGGTATGCTTTTGTTAATTTAGTTTTAAAAGTAGTATGTTTTGTTAATTTATCATTTAGATATTCAAATAATAATGATAAATAACAATTGCTCATATTCAAAACATCGTCAAATATAAATTAAAAAACAAACATTTATTTTAGTATATTTAAAAAAAAAAAACATGCACCCAAACTAGTATCATATCATTCAAAACCGTCGCTCTCCTTGCCACCAAAATAACGGGAAAAACCCGTTCAGTACCACCGTCTCGTGGTGATCAATTTAAGTGCTTCCCTCCTTCTCTGTCCACTTTTGCTCTCACTTTCTCTTTACACAACTAACCTTTCTATCCTCTTAACGATCTTCCCACCCCCCAGTGTTCATCATCTTAGACATTGTTGTTATCTTCTCTGCCATCATTGCCATAACAACATTCCTGCATCACCGATCTCTTCCCTCAACTCCATCACGGTTTCCTCCGGTCAATCTTTCTGGTCTTGGTGGTGAATAATTTGACAGAATTTATTTTCATTCAACAGTAATGATTTGGAATTGACAAAATTTTGACACATTTTTGTTAGGTTTTGAGGCTAGTATAAATGTTTTTGTTTATATATGTTAAAACGAGTTCGTCTATGAATAGCTACATCACCATAATTAACCATATGTATATTAGTTAACATATGAATGTTTGAATTGCTGTAAATATTGTTATTTAAAATGGATACTCACCAACAAAATGTACAATTGATCAAACTATATTATCCTAAACTACAACTCTAAATATTTCTTCCCAAGAACTAGAACCACACAAGAATCACTCAACAAGTCAACCCATCAAACACCATTCTCATCACCAGCAATGCCGTCTTCAGAAATTTTGACGCGAGACACGACAAATAAATAAATAAATGAGGCCTTTTCTTTACAATTTTTTCTTCATCAATATTTATATAAACTTGATTAGTCTCGTAAAAAAACATATAAAAAAAATTGTTAACTTATAAATTTTGTATGGCCACACACGTGAGATACTCAGAACCGGTGTCCGACACAGCAAAGTGCATCTGTAGATCTGCCATGTCCCAACCAAGTCGTCGCCTATATTTTTTAAAAAACCATTTCAGAGTGTCTACTTCAGTGTTCCAGCATCATAGACGTCTCGTCAATGTCGTAAATGTTGACAAATGTCGGTTTTTTTTGTTACTACAAAAATCCCCATCACCGTATTCAATAGCTCAAAGATAACAATTAACATGTCCATTATCCAAGAATGCCACTCTCTGTGTACTCTTATATTCGTGAAATATGTTGTGTTTTTGGTTTTATGCAATCACATTTGCTTACTAGCATTACATGAAAGTTCTCATTAAACAAAAGGTGGTTACAAGTGTTCAAGCTGATATCCACAAGAAGACTAACGATGATTTGATACGACGAGAAGACCATGTGTAGTAAAATCATACCAACAGCCATACAATAAAACTCAAAAAGGCATTGCTAAATAAACCATCAGACAATCCACTACAATCTACATACGCAAGACATGCTATGAAGACAGTTCCACACATTTCATCCGGGAAAATAAAATAAAATAAGCATTAGCAAAAGCTAGGAACATCAAAACAATCCATAACAAGGCAAAGAAACAATTGCTGTTTCTAGTAACCACCTTCATCTGCTCCATATCCACCACGAGAACCACCATAATTACCACGAGGAGCACCACCACCACCCCTATTATCATTATTAGCAAAGCTGACACGGATGTTGCGACCATTTAAAGGCTGGATGAGAAGCAAAAATACAAGGTTAGTGTCACCGGAAAATAACTAACGTTTAATATTATCATAGAAGAATTTTGGAAAACTGGCATCTATAGATGATAAGAGTGCAGTAAATGGATATTTTGCTTTTTCTTTATTTCATTTTGATTCATGTAAAGACTTTGTTTATCTAATTAGCTTACTCGATATACTATACGGTAAGAAGCAAAGATTATAAAGTTATAATATACTTCCAGAGTACGTCAAAGAAACATATATCTCGATGATAAGAAAGGTAATAACAATACTTCTTACTGGACTTTGTTGGATTTGCAGGACTCTCTTTATGAAGATAGGCTACTTCTTCAACAAAGTTTTATAGCAGTAAAATGTTCGCCAGATTATACAATACTAACCAGATGTTAAAAAGTACAGGATGAAAAATTATCTTGTTGCATTTGCGGACTTACTTTATGCATGCATATAAGCTTCAATGTCAAATTTCAATACACATGATATGTTACCTAAACTACACGATACTAACCTGTCCATCCATAGCTGACATCGCTGAGCCGGCAGATTCCTCAGTGTCATAGCTCACAAACCCAAACCCTCTCGACCTCCCTGTCTCTCTATCGCTGATCACTTTTGCTGTAAATAAACCAACAAAGTTGAGAATCAGGTTAACAGGGCCTATTATGGACATATCAGCTAAACTGAAAAGGCAAAACAAAAACCGAAAACAAATTTCGATATGGAACAGCATTTAAAAAGTGTAGATGCCCACATTAAATTTGGTTTAGGGTTCTCAGAAAAACTTTCAGAACCGCACATTACAGACTTACAGTTTCAAAGATAGTGGCTATGGTTCTTTATTTCCGACAATATTAACTGGAACTTTAAATTCTAGTCGGTTCTAGTTTCTAAGAGCGAAAACAAGTTTTTATAAGAATGGATACTATTGCATAACAATTTTTTTGTACAGCTATCATTTCATAAAACCACTTAAACCAATCAATCAAACAAGGCATCCTTGTCAATATTGGAAAAAAAACATGGCAGGATAAGTTTCTTATCTTTACACAAGAAAAATGCTCATCAAACTACAATAGTGAGAAGGTTAACCCATGATATCTTTCCACATACGAATATTTCAGACTAGAAGTCTATAGTGGATGCACAAAAGGTCAACATCAAGAATTGAGTATGTCTCAAATAAGTTTACTTCTTTTTTAAATCCAAGGGGTCTTAAGTCTTAACATGCTCTAATTTATAAGTTAATCACAAATAACTAAACATTATAAAAAAAAAAAAGGAGTTAAAACTTACCATCAATGACCTCCCCGAAGCCAGAAAATGCCTCCTTGAGACCCTGGTCATCAGTTTGATATGAGAGGCCTGGTGAGCAGTAACACGGTTAATACATAATTTAGTAAATTAACAAACATATAACGACAAACATAACTAATTTAAAGGTTAGGATAAGGACCTCCGATAAAAAGCTTTGAGCTAGACATGCAACGAAAAGCATTAAGCATCGATGCCATTGAACCTTGCCCATTCGAGGCAGTCTTGCCGATTATGCTCCCAACTCGGTTAGCAAAAGCCATTTCTAAAGCTGAATATTTTACTGTTACAAAAAAAGTTAAAGCAATGTGAGTCTATATTATTTATCCAAGTTATTTGGTTCATAAATCAGAAAGCTAAGGTGGTGATATAACAGCTCGTAGATAGTAATAACACAGACCTCACGTTTTTACAATTAACCAGCAACTAAACCCTATCAACAACTGAAAATGAACTGATTATCACACAATATGATCGAAATATTTCAGGATTTAAGCTGTTTGGTTACGGAAATTATGATCCAATTTTTTCAAATGATTTGTAATACAATTAGGTAAATTCTACCCAGAAAAGATGGAAATTTTAATTGATTGAATGCATCTTTTCTAAGCTTCAAATAAGCAAAAAGATTTTATTTTTAAGCTACAGTCAGACAAAGAACTAATTTGTTAAAAACAACAGCCAAACAAGGAGCTGAATTTCTATAAGCTCCGTCCAAAACAGAAACTAATTTGCTTATAAGTTGTAGCCAAACAAACCCGCTGTTTTTCACAATCAAAAAAATATACACTGTAATATCACAAACCAGAAACAGTAAAAAATAATAATAATAAAAAGCATACCAACAAAAGAATAAAAATAGACCTCTCTCAAGTTCTGATCGAAATCCAAGCATAAACACAAAATATACTAAGTGGGTTTTTGGCAACAGATTAGTTAGCTTTTGAAAAGCAGAATTTTAGCCTTAAAAAATAAAAATAAAAATCCAAAATCTGGATTTTGATTGGATTTTTAAAACAGATTTATAAAATCTGATTTTTGACCAAATAATTTTCTGCCAAACGGACCCTAAGGCCTTGTTTGGTTGCATAACTTTAAAAACAAACTCAGCTTATTTCCTTAATTATCATACAAACTCAAAACTTTTTTTAATTTTTATGGCACGAAAAGAAAAGTTAAATTGAGTGGATCGACTATTATATTTTTATCGAAATGAAAATTAATTCAACTACACAACAAATGAAAAGTAGCTTAAACAAAAGACAAATAACTGATATAGAATTTGTAATGAAACAAGGCTAATAATATACATAAAAAGAAAGAGGAATAAACATAGTAGAAGAAACGAGTGTTATATTTAAGGAAATGATTTAAAAACAAAAGTAAATATTACCTGCAAAAAAACTAGAGAGAGAGAGAGAGAGAGAGTTAAGCGGCTAGGGTTTATATTAATTCTCTCAATTTTATAGAATATAATATCTGAAGCTATTTTGTAGAAATATATAACAGTAAGTACTTGTGGTAATGTTTCTATGCGGATGATCCTATTTTAAAATCTTGGTGATTCACACGTGTATCTCTATATATGGGCCTTTATTATCATTCTTTTTTATTAATTAAATGTTGTTTAGTAAACACCCTAAAAATATATTTTTCAATTAAAATGTTGTTTCATTAATTTGTTTACTTTTTTTTTGAGTTAAAATGAATATTTTATTCCGTTAATAGAATAATTACTAAATACTCATCCCGTTCCTATTTAATTATTCACTACAAAACTACGTGTAATTTTGATCGGCCAATAACTTTTATCAAAATTGTCAGAATGAAATTTTTTAAAAGTTGATCATATAGTTCAAATGTTAAATTTTATTATTATATTTTAAAAAAAAATCATTTCGACAATTTTGATATAAGTTATAAGGCGGTCAAAATTATACGTAGTTTTGTACTGGACAATTAAATGAAACGGATGGAGTAATTAATTAGCAAACAATATTTAATGAAAAGATTAATAAGCAAAAATTATTATGAAAATATGATGAGTATATGAGTATAAATAACTTCGCATACAAATCTGATCATGAGTTTCATTACGAAGAAATTTCATAATCATAATATTAAAACGACATATGCGTCTTGTAGAAATTATTATGATGTTGAACCTCACTCTTCTACATATTTATTACGCATAACATTGTCACATTCTGAATAAGGAAAATTTACAAAATTTACCAAACTGTTCGATTCGGTTTTTAAAACAAGAAAGATAAATCGAAACCGAAGTATATTTTCGGTTTACATTTTTTAAACATTATTTTTATACCATCACATATTTTTAAACCGAAGTACCAACAGATTAAAAAGTTAAAATTAAAACATTATTTTTATACCATCACATAATTTTCAAAGCATTATAAAAAAAATAAAAAAAATTGCTAGAAGTCTAGGAGGGAATGAGTTGTGCGAGTTGTGTTGTGTGTGAAAACAGTGTGCTAAATTTACTTTTTATGTGAAAATCATCCAAATTGTTAGTTATCAAAAAGCATACTTTTGTCTACTTTACTTTTACTTAATCATACTTATTTTTGGTCCTCCAAACAGTTTTTTGCTATTTTATGTAAAAAGTATTTAATAGTATACTTTTAATTGACTTCCAAACAAGGCCTTTGTATAATTATAAGTAGCGAAATGCGAAATATGCACACGCAATATATCTTGGTATAAAATAAAATTCTTAAAAATAAACTAACTATAATCAACATACGAAATAAGAAAATAATTATGTGAAGAATAATTCACTTTTCATAAATTTAGTAACAGTTTGGAAGAAATATATTAAATGTATCAAGATTGAATGAAAAGTTTTAAAATCGTGGTTGTAAATGGTAGTTTTTTTTTTTTGTCAGCATTATCATTAAACCAAAAGAGAAACAGAAGAAATAAACTTGCTTAGCATAATTCGCCAACTCAAGTGAAACATAAATGTGTTTGTTTAATAATTACAATAGTTACATAAAGAATGGGCAATTTAATACATTTTATCACATGTTTACCAGATTAACTTCTGTCGGACTAGTCGTAAGACTCAAATGATAAAAAAAAAATAAAATAAATCAAATCCATGCACAAAAAGAATAAAAATGATTACATCTCGTGAATTAATAGGAGGTTTGTACTATTTTTTTGCCAAAATTTCATCTAGATCTTGCATGGAATAAATCACACAAGCAGAGCTTGCCACTTGTAAACAATATTTGGGCGGTGGGGATTTTAGCTCCTATAAGAACCATGGAGAGGTTGAAACCACCCAAACCAACATGTCAGACTACAACACTTAAGTAGCTAGAGAGCAACATTTTTTGGCATGAGGTTAGGGAAAGTGAGCTCAGGGAACTACTATCACGCCTCTCTCATGAACTAGATCAACTAAAAGAGAGGTATAAAAATTGCAAAATCATGCCCATCTAACTGAAAGTTGGTTTGAGATGGGATTGTACGAGCATCAAAGGTTAGAAATTATTTCTCAAAACTTGGCTCAATAAAATGAGTAGTTGAAAAACAGGCCATCACAACTTGTAAAGGAGAAAGAGCTTCACGAGGGATCTATTGTGTTGGGTTTAGGAGTGTCAAACACGTAAACATACAAGAATTCTGCTTGTTATGAGATGGGAAAGGAAAGCGTGGTTAAAACCGGAGACAAAGGGAGCAAAAGATGAATATTTTAAAAGGGGGTAATTCCTTATAACTAGCTTATAGCAACTTATATTTTTTTCTAAATATCACTTTTTAATTATTTAGTTTATTTACTAAATTGTCATACAAAACAAAATATAATATACATATTTTATCTTTCTACAAACCAAAAATAATAATTTTAAATTACAACAAAATAAAAAAAAAACACAAAAAAAATTATAAAAATAACACAAATCACAAAAAATAAAAAAAAATAAAAAATTATTAAAAAAAACAAAAAATCACCAAAAATCACAAACTTTTTAAAAAATTATAAAAAAAATATATAATTTTTTTTGTCAATATAACATTTTTCATACCGAAAAATCAAAAAATATATATAAAATGACAAAAATTAATAAAAAAATCAAAAAAAATTATAAAGAATTATAAAAAAATTATAAAAAATTATAAAAAAATGAAAAAAATGAAAAAAATGAAAAAATTATATAAAAAATAAAAAAAAAAGGAACAAAAATCACAAAACATTATAAAAAAATAACAAAAATCACAAAAAATTATAAAAATTATAAAAATTATAAAAAATGAAAAAAAATCACAAAAAAAAGAATTATACAAAAATGAAAAAATCATAAATTTTTTAAAAAATTATAAAAAATATATAATTTTTTTTTGTCAATATAACACTTTTTATACCGAAAAGTGATTTTTTTTATAAAAAAAAATGGTTTTTCCATGATAAATGTGCTTTTTTTTAATCTAAATGAGCTGAAAGTTCATCTAGTTTAGTCAAAAATACATATAATTCAGTCAAAAGCGTATATAGTTCAATAAAAGTGCATATAGTTCAGTCGAAAGTGTATATAGTTAGTCAAAAATGTATTCAATTCAGCTGAAAGTACATCTTGTTCCGTTGAAAGTGCATACAATTCAGTCGAAAGTAAATATAGTTCAATAAAAGTGAGTATACATATATTTCAGCTAAAAGTGCATCTGATTCAGCTGAAAGTACATCTGGTTCAGCTGAAAGTACATCTAATTTAGTGGAAAGCACGTATAATTAAGTCAAAAATGCATATAGTGTAGTCGAAAATAAATATAGTACAGTCGAAAGTGCATATATTTCTGTTAAAAATGCATCTGATTCAACTAAAAGTGCATCTGATATAACTGAAAGTGCATATGGTTCAACTAAAGTGTATCTGATTCAGCTGAAAGTGCATATGATTCAGACAAAAATGCATCTAGTTCAATAAAAGTGCATATCGTTCAGTAAAACCTGCATCTGGTTCAACTAAAAGTGCATATGGTTCAGCTGAAAGTGCATATAGTTCAGCTAAAGTGCATCTGTTTCAGTCGAAAGTGCATAAAGTTCAATAAAAGTGATTTTTTTGTGATTTTTTTCATTTATTTTTTTTATAATTTTGTGATTTTTTTTCATTTTTTTAATAATTTTTTGTGATTTTTTTTATTTTTTATAAATTTTTTATTTTTTAATTTTTTAATAATATTTTGTGATTTTTTTCATTTTTTATAATTTTTTATAATTTTTTATAACTTTTTTGTAATTTTTTTAAAATTTTGTGATTTTTTGTGATTTTTTATTTTTTATAATTTTTTTGTGATTTTTTTATTTTTTTTGTGATTTTTTTTTATTTTTTTTCATTTTTTATGACTTTTTGTGATTTTTTTTTTATAAAAATACATTTTTTTTAATTTTTACCATTTTTTGTGATTTTTTTTCATTTATTTTGAGATTTTTTTCATTTTATATAATTTTATGTGTTTTTTTTTTCATTTTTTATGAAATATGTGTATGGCGTTTTGGTAAATAAAGTAAATAATTAAAAAGTGCTACCTATAGAGAATATGAACTTATAAAGATAGGTAGAAATAATATAAGTTCAAAAGTGCTACATATTGAACATTATTTGTATTTTAAATACCACCCTATCTATAGTCCATCTTTTCTTTTCATTTAAAAACCTTGCTAGCAAAGAGGAATGTTGTTTTGAGGGAACAATCATATGTAAAAATTGTAATGAGCTCCCTACTCTTTTGTGATCGAACAAATATGCTCTTGTTAATGTACTTTGAGCCCAATGTAGTAAGTGTTAAGAACTTTCTCTATGTGCTTATAACAACTCAACCACTATGTTAGAAGAGATTAGGTTAAATCCCAACACCTAGATATGTAAAGATTCCTATTATTCATAGTAAACTTAGACATATTTTGGAGTTTAGATTTAACCAAAAAATTTAGGCAATTTTGCATATTGTTTAAGTCAGTGCCTTTCATGCCATGCTTTATCTCATTCATCTCCTTCCAAATGATGTAAATTGCCGCTGAGATGATGATTTTCCCTAGTTTTGTTGATAAGGAGTCTCTTTTAATATTTTTAATACACCATTGTATCCAATCATTCCAATTTGTAGCATTTACCCTATAACCAACTCTAAAAAGATTTTTCTTGATAAAATTGTTAGTAACATGATAATTAAAAAAATAGCTGAATATCCAAGTCATCATCTTGACCATTACAAAGCACGCATTTAATATAAAAGTTTGGATATCAATTTTTCATTCTTACCATAACCGGTAGTCTGATCAAGATAGCCTACCACATGACAAAACTGCATACCAAACAATTTTGTGTCAGTTAACAACATTCTTTTTAGCCTAAAATGGTTCCAACAAGCTTTAACAGAGAAGGAATTGTCATTTATGGTCAACGTAGACGCATGTTCCTTGGTAATGTCAGGGGGATGAGGTAATAAAGTTGTTACGTCCATATTTGTGATCTAGTAAACTTTTTATTGTCAAATGGCTTGAGCAAAGTAATCTAAGTTAAGTGTTAATTGTTAAGACATATTTATCTTTACATGTGAAGTTGCAACATCAGTTACAACCGTAGTTATAACCTGCTGATATGCATGATTTTGTCTTACTCATTACTTGTTCTTGAAGTTAATTATTTTAATTAAATTATGCAGGATATATTCTCATATGTTTACAGGGATTTTATTTATATATGTTGAGAATATTTTGATGTTGAGAATATTTTGGTGGTAAGAATGGAAGGTCGTTTAGTGAATTATGGAGATCTATTTTAATACGATATATCTTTACAAAGATACGATCTCATTGCTTTTATTGTACTAATCAGGTATCTTGTTTTTTATAAAGTTTTTACCATGTTTCAATCTATGTTATTAACGAAATCTTATATTTGACAACTAAATTGAAACTAAATATGGAGTTATTATTGTTTATGCAAATAAAATTTTATCTTCAAAAGATATTATATTTTGTGTTCTTTCAATCGGTAACAATATCTCCATTTAACAAGCAAGCTTGTATCTCGTTGACTTCAAGAAGATTGAGCTCAAAATATGTATCAAGGATCTCGCGCGTTTATAGGAAGAATGAAGCCAATCTAAACAAGTCAAGTTCAATCAAGAAGATAAAAGAGAATGCAGTCTAAAGAATGAAGATTCATAAAGATCTTTGAAGATTGTTTTTGTCTTATAAATAGATAGTAGCTTTCTTTGTAAAATGTGTGTGTTTTGAACTATAAAGAACTCAATATTGAGAGAATACACGTGAGGACTTTTTAAACGAAAAACAATGGTGGGAATTTTGAGTGCTAGTTATAGAGTAGAGGTAGTACTAAGATAGGCAGAAAAACCTGAGTGATTCAGAGAGTTTTTCATAAGTCTTGAGTCTTGTATTGTAGGCTTTTATAATATCACTAATCTGGGTGAGTGCACCGGAGACGTAGCCTAAAGATTGGATGAACTCCGTTATTAAACGTGTGCGTGAATTTACTTTCAAAGTACGTTTAATATTCTGTTCATTCCATCATTACACTTAAGTTTCAACTGTTGTTACAATTGTAGTTGCAACCTAGCAGCTTAACAACAACTAGAACAACGTATAAGAATTTCAATTGGTATCAAAGCTTTACACCACACTTTATTTGGTGTGTATCATATGTTCTGTTCAAAGATGGACTTGATGAGAGAAGGAAACACATTCAACAAGCCACCATTACTTGAAGGAGGAGTCAATTATGGAGTCTGAAAGATAATGATGAAGTCGTTCATCAAGCAGCATGATGAACACGCATGGAAATCAGTGCTGAGTGGATGGGAAACTCCAATGGTCTCTGATGGTGATTGGGAACTTGTTTATAGCAATAAACTTGATCGTTGCTGGAGCAACTCTGAGTGTGTTCATGTATATTTCTCACTGTGAAATTGCTAAAAAAGCATGGGACATTCTAAAAGTATCTTTTGAAGGAACTCTTAAAATAAAAGCATTTAAACTCCAACAATAAACTAGCAGATTTGAAAACTTAAAAATGGAGAAAGATGAAACTATTGAACAGTTTAATGGTAGAATTTGTCACATTGCTCATGAATCTGAAACTTTAGGAGAAAAATATAGCGATGCTAAACTGGCAAAGAAAACTCTAAGATGTCTTCCTGAAAGATTTGAAATCAAAGTAACTGCTATTGAAGAATCCAACTGATCTAGAGAATTTAAAACTGGAAGAAATTATGGAAAATCTAAGTACTCATGAACTAAAACACTTTAAGCCAAAGAAAACTGAAAAAAGAATTTTCTTTCAAGGTAAAAAAGCTGAACATAAAATCTATGAAAATATGGAAGAAGAAGAACAATTTGCTTTATTTGCAAAAAAGTTATATATAAAGTTTTATAAGAAAAATTAGTTTGATACAGGAAACTCATGAAACTTTCAGAAAAAGGAAACTCAAACTGGTAAATTTGATAATAACTTTACAAAAAAATGGAGTTCAAGAGAAAAACAAGACAGAGAGTATAAACCTAAAGAAGTTCAATGCATAGAATGAAGAGGTTTTGGTCATATACAGTCTGAGTGTGCTAATAATTTAATAAGAAATAAAACTGCTTTTATAACCACTCACATTAATAGTGAAAGTGATAATAAGGTTGAAGATCAATCCAACTTTGTTAATTTTATGGAAAAAATTACTACTACTGAGCCTAATTATGATAATGAATGCGAGTCAGTTGCAACCAAAGATACAACTGCACTTAAAACCACAATAGTAGTGAAAATATGAAAAATGAAGTTAAAAATGAAGAGATTTCAGAAGAGAGTGCCAATAAACAATAATTGGTTCTTTATGAAAAATAGCAAAGTTTAAACAAACAATCTGTCTCCATTAACAAACTCAATGAAAATCTGAAAAATAAAGTTAAAAACCTTATTGAACAACTTAACAGGAAACAAATGGAGTTAAATGAAACCAAAAGAAAATTTAAGTTGTTGAATGCTTCAGCTTCAGATAGGCTAGATGATATTCTTTCATATTCTAGAGCTTCTATGGATAAAAATGAATTGGGGTATAAAGGTTATGAAGGAACTGGAAAGACTATCTTTGTTAAATTTTCTAATAATTCTAAAATTTGTCAAATGGCAACAAGGTTAGAAGTATAGTTACAACCAATAATGTTTTTGAAACCCCTAAAACTAAACTCAGGTACAACCCAAAACTGTGTAACTTTTGCAAAAAGTCTGCCCATCTGGAAATAAAATGCTATTTGGAAATTCACATAAAATATATTTCTAAGAAAAATAGTGTATCCACTGCTTGGAATGAAAAATCTAATTAGGTTTGAAAAATTAAAACTAGAGCTGAAACTGTCAAAAACAATAAACCTCCTATCACTTCCTTAAAAGCAATTACCTCAAATGCATGGTACTTTGACAGTGGTTGTTATAAACACATGACAAGTAATGCTAGCTTTCTCAAAGATGTCTGTGACATAACTGGAAACAAATGTGGTGTTTGGAGGTGGAGACACAGGTAAGGTAATTGGTAAATGAAATTTGAACAAATCAGAAATGCCTGAAATTAATTATGTATTTCTTGTTGATCGTTTAAAAGCTAATATGCTTAGTATTAGTCAACTGTGTGATAACAAGATGTTTGTTCAGTTTAATAAAGATAAGTGTCTCATTACTAATTTGAATGATAATTTGATTATGACTGGAGTTAGATCAGTAGATAAATGCTATGTTTTTAAGAAATCTGATGGGAAATTACCTAAGAGCAAGTGTAATCAAGCTATTACTAATAATTCTGAAATTTGGCATAAAAGGCTTGGTCATGTTAATTATAAGACTCTGAATAAACTTGTTAAAATGGAGTTGATTAGAGGTATTCCTAGTCTCAGTCTTAAAACTCAAGGTGTTTGTGGTGATTGTGTAATAGGCAAACAGACTAAAATTATTCACAAAAATACCAGTCAAATCTACACTAAGGGAGTCCTAGAATTTCTTCATATTGACCTTATGGGTCCTATGCAAACTGAAAGTATTGGAGGTAAGAAGTATATTCTTGTAGTTGTTGATGATTTTTCTGGATATTCTCGGGTCATGTTTTTAAGAGAGAAATATGAAACTTTTGAATTGTTTAAAAGCCTATGTTTGAAACAACAACTAGAAAAAGGGTCCACAATAGGTAAAATTGTGAGAATAAGGAGTGACCATGGAAAAGAATTTGAGAATAATAAATGTAGTAATTTATACGATTCCTTAGGAATACGTCATGAATTTTCTGCACGTAAAACCTCACAAAAGAATGGTGTGGTGGAAAGAAAAAATAGAACTGTTCAAGAAATTGCCAGAGTCATGCTTAATTCTAAGAAACTTGCTAAAAGGTTGTCGGTTGAGTCTGTTAATACTGCATGCTATATTGTCAACATGGTTTATCTTACCAAAGGTACTAATATGACTCATTATGAAATCTGGAAAGATAGAAACCCAAATGTTAAGTATTTTCGTGTCTTTGGATGTGTCTGTTATATTATGAAAGATAGAGAATATCTTGGTAAATTTGATTGTAAGAGTGATGAATGGATATTTCTTGGTTATGCTCAAAACAGTAGAGCTTTTAGAGTTTATAATCTAAAAACTAACTCAGTCATGAAATCATATAATATGGTATTTAATGATTTCAAAAATATTTATGAGATTATAGGTGATGATGATGAAGAAAGCATCATAACCCAAGAAAATAAGGTAGTCAGAAAGAAGACAATCCAGTAGAGGTTGCAAATTCAGTTACAACTGAGGTTGAAACCCAAAGTACAGAAGACACTGATGCAGATAAGAACATTGCTCCAATTCAAACTCCAAGAAAGCCTCACTATGTAAGAACTCACAAAAACCACTCATAGAATAATGTCATAGGAGAAGTTAATGCATGTATGAAAACTAGAGGTAGAAACATGGATGTTGTTCATTTTGCTTGCTATATTTCTCAGTTACTAAAACTTAAGAATATAAAAGAGGCATTAGAAGATAATGAGTGGATTTTGGTTATGCCGGAAAAGTTGTCTCAATTTAAAAAAAATGATGTTTGGACTTTAGTACCCAGACCTACTAATAAAAATGTTATATTTATCAAATGGATCTTTAAGAATAAAAGCAATGAAAAAGAAATAATTGTTAGAAACAAAACTAAACTTTTAGCACAAGGTTATACTCAAATTGAAGGAGTGGATTTTGATGAAACATTTACGCCTGTAGTAAGACTATAATCTATTAGGATGCTGTTTTCTCTTGCGTTCTTATATGACTTCAAATTATTTCAACTTGATATTAAAAGTGATTTACTTAATAGTAATATTCAATAATAAATCTATGTTAGTCAACCTAAAGGTTGTGAAGATTTTAAATTTCATGAACATGTTTATTATTTGAAAAAGGACATGTACGTGTTGTTTCGCTTTCTCAATATACAGACAAAGTTCTCAAAAATAAATAAAAATACAATCCACAGAGTTCACCGGTGTCGATAAAATTCTTGAACTTAGCAAATCTGATCCATAGATGATCTAATAGAATCGAATTGACACAAACATTTTTCAATTGCTTTGGTAAATTATAATCTCATTGACATAAACAAAATGTTTGGGCCTCCGAACCCGAGATACAATACTCTGAAGAAACAAAGAATGGAAAAGAAAAAGTAAAGGTCAACTGTTGCAGTCAATCTTTCCCTGGATTTGATCCTTCATTGTCGTTATCTGGTAGGCTTGTCAAAACCTGAAAACATTTTGAGGCCAATAATTTTTTAATAATAATATAATAATCAAGAGGATGACTAAATTTTTACTAAAATTGTAAGGTCGGAGACACTCATAAATCATAACAAGCGGAAATCGCATACTAACACGTTGAATTTAGTTGAATGAGTTACTAACTCATTTTGATGGTCTACATCACCATAAAGGGTCTGTTCAGCTGCGGAATCTTAGTAAAACAAGCCGACTTATGTGAGTCTCAGGAAACATTTGGGTTTAAC
The DNA here is from genome assembly GCA_963682055.1 of Primula veris. Lineage (NCBI taxonomy): Eukaryota > Viridiplantae > Streptophyta > Magnoliopsida > Ericales > Primulaceae > Primula > Primula veris. Next base: position 23,280,961 of record OY821743.1, on the reverse strand, counting down.
ATCTAAAGTAGAAAAAAAATAAAACTCGGGTAGGAAACAAATAACCCTTATGCTTTCAGCTGACTAACATAATGAATTGTAGCTTACAGGGCTGGATTCGGTCCGGTTCGGTTTTTAGCAAAACCGAAACCGAAATTGAGCATATTTTTCGGTTCGTTTTTTTGGTTTCGGTCTTTTTATTTTTTGAACCGAACCGGACCGGGTTTTTTCGGTCCAGTTTCGGTTTTTTTCGGTTTTTCGGTTTCGATTTTTTTCGGTTCGGTTTTATTGAAAACCGAAACCGACCCGAAATTTTTCCGGTTTTTCGGTTTTCCGGTTTCGGTCTTTTTCGGTTCGATTATCAGTCTGGTTCGTTTTTTCCGGTTTTTCGCCGAGCCCTAGTAGCTTATATGAAGAAAAAAAAGGCAAGTTGAGCATAAAAGGCGCAAGGAAACAAGCTATGAAGTATACAACTAATATCAAGAACAAATACGAAAACATGACAGTTCAAATTACCTGGTATAGGTACCAAGAAGCAAAAGCATCAGTAGCGGCATATTCTAGTTTCTCTTTGGATAATGTTTCAGCCTCCCAGTTTCCTAGTCTAATCTTTCCAGGTTTTGGGAGCTGCATAATCAATTGACCATACATCAACTTACAGCTAAAAATGTTGTCCCGAGATTATGAAGTTCTTATCATCTAAAATTCCATAATTAATTGAAAGATAGTTTTATGGCCTGCTTGGCTGAAGCTTTTAAGCACAGAATATTTGTCTTTTTTGCTTGTGAGCAACAGTGCATTAGATTTTTTGGCTTAAAATCAAGAATTCTTTTCTTGGCAATCTGCCTAAAATAAGCTAGAAACTGAATAAATCCAGCTTTTTCTCAGGTTCAAATGAGCCAGATTATTAGCTTAAAATCTATCAGTTTTGAAATCTATGAATACAAGTTTCTCCGGTGCTGGTGGCTTCGGACTTTATCCCTCAACTTTAATCATTGTTAGTAATGTTTTTCAGTCTAATAAATTGCAGTTTAAACATATGTGGGATTGTTTGTTTTCAGCTTTAAGCAAATAAGCTGGATTTCTTGAATTTGAGTCTTTGAGAAACAACCTGGGATCATTTGGCATAATGCTTCTAATACTTTTAAGCCAAAGACACTTAAAAATCATTCAGCTTTCAAGATGATTAACCAAGTGTAGCCCAATATTTAAGCAAAAAAATAAAATTAAAAGCTGTAAACAGACGAGGCTACAGTCACTAAAATTTAGCACCTCTTTACAGATGACTTTCTCAGCTAAAGATGATAAACTCCACTTCTTTTGGTCTCCACCAAGCTTTCGGTTGGCTATGCTAGACAGATCTTCCAAAGCTTTGACAGATACATTATAATCTTTAAAGACCTTATTGCCATCGTTGGCAATGCATACTCCCACCTACAATGTCCAGAAAATTTAACATGACAAAAAAGCTAGATATATCAAGACGATATATACACCAATACCAGATACAAGTTTTTGAGCTAACCTTAATCGATGAATCATCTTCAAGAAGAGATTGCAAACTCGTTGGAATTCCAGAGTGAATAATATGCATTATGTAGCAACGATCAGTGTCCCCGCATATTTGCATCACTGCAGCCTTTCCAGGTGGTACCCCTGCAGATAGAGTTCAAATGACTTTTTGAAATGTGTTTTCTTCATCCACAAAAATAGCATTCAAATATAAAGCAAAACCGGTGTGACTTTTGAATCTTTAATAAAGTGTATAACAAACATCCAAAATCTAAAGAAGCTGACTCACTGTGAAGTTTCCCATAGGAAGCTAAACACATTATTTATTATGAAGCTATTAGAAATAAGCTAAACTACTCTGAGCAACACAGCTTTACTCGTTAATTAACCAATATAGATCTGTTTCCACTATGCAAACAAAACTTACACTGTTAAGAAATACACCAACCAAAATGAAAAACTTTAGCCAGGCTTAGTAAATTAATTTAGGCTTTTAATAATTATTGCCTATGGCTATAGAATATTACTAGGGGTAGCATTTTATGAAGAATTAATATAGCATGGTGAGGATGTGGTAAATTTTTGAGCTTATAAGCCTACGCTGAGCATTCATCATAAGAAGTAATATTCCAACTAAACCAACTTTCTGATGATTTTTCAAGGAACTTTATGAGAACTGTGTTCATTATGAGGCTACAACTCAAAACCTAAATCATTTAAGCACCATACCTATACTCACGAAATTACCAAAATAGACTTATTAGGTGAACTTTTTGTGCCATTTACATTGTCACTGGATTGCTTAATATGCACCTGTTTGTCATAAATTAACACAAAAACTGAGCAATGATTATGTCCTGTTAGTATGTGTGCTCCTCGTAGTACCCAAAGAATGTGTAACCACAGGGATGACTTTGTAACAAACAGTTACAATAGCTAAGGCAATTCAGTTATAATTAAAAATCCCAAGAAAAGTTTAGCTGGCTCGGTTTGTTTTTATACAATTAAATCTAGGCTTTTAACGAGTTGATGCTGCAGAAGCAATATCTCAAGAATTAAACTACATATGACTTTGCTAACTCATCGAAACAAATTATTTCTCAACAAAGCTAACCTCTTCTAAAATTGGGTCTCCACTCGATATCGAATCCGAGAATGGCCCGACCATCTTCTTTCTTTTTGGTTTTAACAAACTGTATCAGCTCTTTTGCAGCGATATCCACCTCATGTGCAGTTCTGCTATATGATATAAGACCTTTGAACATCATTTTCGGGTATCTCATTGTTACCTTAGCTGTCAAAATAATGTATACTATATGTTAAACTATCACATTTTTTTTCTATATGCTATTTATGCCTCTTTAGTTTCATATCTGCTGATTTTTTAAAACTTAATCTGTATCGGCATGAGATGCTACAGTTTGCAGTCATACCAAGACTTTAATTCTTACAGTTTCAGTAAAAAAGAACACAGAGAATATATAAATGGAGAAAAAGTTGAAGTTAAAACAACTAAGCTTACTAGGGACATGTCCACAGGGATAATTTAGTTTATTGTATTCTTTGGATACATGAGTTTTCCAATTTTTCATGTTTCTGCTAGGTAATTTGCTTTGCTTTTCATTTCTAGAACCTCTTTCTGAAATGACTCCATTTAGTAACTTTAGAAAGCCAAGAAATCTTAACTAACTTAAAGTGCCAATTCTAAATAAGTAAAAATAATCCAAGTTCAAAAGAGATAGATTGCATCAATAGGGACAACTGGATTTATTATTTTTCGAATCCTCAACTTCGATAGATTTCAAAGTTCATGTTTTGCTGATTATTGTGATAGTGGTAGATTTGCTTTGTGAATGATTCTCTAATCCTCTTATGTGATCCTTAAAAGCCAAAGGTACATCTAAAAAATACGATCTAAGGTTCATTATAGTAACGTCTAGCGACTAGCGTGTCTATTAATATATGCAACACAAGCGGTTATATGTAAGTCTCCCTTCCTGCAGGTTTTAAGCGAAAAATGAATGCAGTTTATAAGTTAAACACACACACCCACAGATAAGCTAAAAGCTTCAAGAAAACAATTTCTGAATAATTAGTCAAATAATCATAGTTACCAACACTAAGAACTTGTTTGGTTGCAGATTTCCAGCTTTTTGGCTAAAAAATCATTTTATTAACTTTGCCCCTGAATAATAGTGTAAAAATAGATAAGCTGGATGTATCCCGCTTTTCTCAACCTCAGGGAGTCTCAACCTATTTAATTAAAAAGTTGAAATCAATTAGGCCCTATATAAGAAGCAATTAAAAACTTAAAATGCATACAGTTTGTAAACAAACACACTCAAGAAAGTAACTTTTGTGTGAGTCAAATAATCATATTAACCAACACTAAGGACTTAGTTTAGTAGCAGACTTTTGTTTCTTTGGCTTAAAAGCCGGAACAAAATTTGGTTAATCATTGTAAAATATCTGGTTTTTTCCTGAACCTTGCCCCTGGAAAATATAAATATATTCACGCTGGATTGATCCACTTCTACTCATTTCATTGGACGTTAAAACTAAAATAGTCATTTCAGATAATAAAAATTATGGACCCAACCCAAGCCAGAAAACCAAAACTCCCCACCATTAAAAGTAGAAAGTGCATACAAATAAGCTGAAAATCTTGAAAATTACAAATGTTGAATAATCATAGTTTCACTAAATAGTTTTAAAAAACAAAAGAATACACCAACAGTAATGACTTGTTTGGTTGGAGATTTTTGGCCCCAGAAAAACATAATAATAATAATACCCTAAGATGAATGAATTTACCTTGTTATCAACCTCAACAAAGTCCAACTTATATGCAAAATCGGTATTGTATTGTTTCATTTTGTTTTGTTGTAAGATACACCATGTATATGTCATTAACAATGTATATATTTTTTTGATATTTGTGCCGGACTTTTGCCGGATTATGCTATCATGGGGGCATGACCCATGAACTTGACAATGTTTCTATGAATAAAAGTCTGTTTGTTTGAAAAAAAAATTAAAAAAAATAAGTATATATTTTTAAAGATTTTTTAAGAAGTCACTTTTGACTCGTATACCAAACACTACAGAAAACTTATGAAAGATAAAAATACTTATTCACCAAACGTACTTTTTCCCCTCAAGTGCTTTTCTAAAAGTCACTTCTACAAAAATGTACTTTCCAGACGCAATTTGTTTCCAAACGGCCCCTAAATCTAAAGATGCAACTAAAGAAGCCCTAAAGAAAAAAGTAGGTAAGTAAATAAATCGACCGGTGTATTTTTACCAATTTAGTATCCAACCTACCAATTTTCGTCCAATTAAGGTTTTAACAACATAAATCGACGAAATTGGATTCAACTATATCTCACATTTGTGATAGGAGATAGAAGGTGACTACAATTAGGTCATTTTGTTAAACACCAGACCCATATTTATACTAAAATTGGTAGTTTGGGATCCTAATTGGAAAAACTTAAAGGTTAGGTACTAAATTGGTAAAAGTCAATAGGACGGGATACTAAATAGCTTATAAATTGTAACTAAAGAAGTAAGTAAATAAATAAGAAGTAATGAAAATACCAGGAGTAGGAGTAGGGGGATCAAAGAAGCGATTCCTCCTCGAACAAGGAGACGAAGAGAACGAAACGGGGGCACTGACTGAGTGTGGCAGCCGGCGACAGCTCCGGACGGGACGGGGTTCGGTGGTAGGGCAGACGTGGCGGAGGTTGATGGAATTAGTAGCGGACTCGAATGCGGAGTCGATGGCTTTCAGTTCTTCCTCTGTAAAAGAAACATCATTATCACCCACTTCTGATGATAATTTTGGGTTTCTCATTATTTTTTGAAAGTAGAAAGTGGAGTAGACGCGGTAATGTTGTTCAAATATACAGCGCCAAAACAAACCTTTTTATGGAACTTTGTTTGTAATATGTATGATAAAATAAATAGTCCGTCCCTAAATAAATAAATCTCAGATTTTCTTTTTTTATAATTTTTTATTTTTCAAAATATCATTTTTTATGGTTAAATTATATCAAATTTACACTTATACCCCCGATATTAACTAAGAAATACTTAAATACCAAAATTTTCGAAGCAGTACACTTATTTCGGGACAGATAAGTATTAGTTTACATTTTCCTACTTCACTTTTAAAAAAAGTATCTTCGCAAATACATAAATAAGTATGCATCATATTTATTAAAAAAAACTCACTTATGGGCTTATTTTCAAATAGGTATGCAGGTTAAAAAAATCAATTCAAAATAAATATTAAAAAATAAGAGGAAGTACAAAATAAAAGATCTAAAAAATAAAACAAAACCCGGAAAAATTGAAAAGATCATAAACATATATCTAAAAAAAAAAAATCATTTAAAAAAAGTTATGACTCCGGATTACACAAAATCATGCATGATCCTAAAAAAAAATTCAAAAATCTTAGAAGATAAAAAAATATAAAAACTATCAAAATTAATATTTTACAAAATTCAAATAATATCATAAAAAATCGAATAAATAAATAAAACAAGCCAACTAAAATCATTAAAAATCCCTACAATTCCAGAAAAATCATTAAAAAAATGAATGAAAAATAAATATAAATAAAACTGAGCACCCTGGATCAAACAACTGGTTTGAATTGATAGACTCTGTTAACAAGTAGATTTTACTAATTAATAACCCATTCTCATTGCATTGGAAGTATGAGATTTTTAAAAAATGGAGTTCAAACAAGCGGGAGTTGTCGATAAGGACAAGAAAAATAAATTAAAATTAAGACTTACTATTAAATGTATTGCCTACGAAGAGTTGCCAATACATAAATATAAAATATGATTCCAACGACTATAGAATCACATAGGCAACATATCGATCAAGGAAAATGAAAATTTGGGTACTACAAGCGGAAATGAAGCATGTAGTCAAGGAGTCAATCACGAAGGAGGCAATTTGGTTGTTTCGAGCAAACATGAAACACATCAGCGTGAAATTAAGTACGATCGATGAGCTAACTTGAATGCCACAAGGACTAGATTGACGTCATTGGGCAGTCGGCGCAATAAGGAGGGTGAAGGTTTGTTGCTTCCATGTTGGAACATTTGGTGGATATCTCTGAAATTCATCTAACACGTGATATTGTTGGAATTTTGAAGCCAAATGTGTAAGATGCAAAATATTTTAGAGACAAACTTGGTCTCTAGTTCAAATAACACTTTATCCTATGGGTGAACGGAAATCGGTTTATTGGGATTTTTGACAAAAACGCAAACCAAACCAATTAAAATACACCGGTTGGGTTAGATTTGGATCACATTTATTCTTGAAGCCTAACCAATCTATTAATAGTCGGGTTGGTTCGGTCGGCTTACTCAGTTTGAACTTGAACTGATACTAGTAAAATTTAAATAAATTTTAGTAAGAATGAACGTGACTGTGATGTAACAAAATAACATATAAATGTAACATAACGAATGACTACATAGAATATTAAATATAAGACGACTTTAAATAAAATGAACATAGAACAACTATGGGTATAAAAGAATTAAGTTCTTTTCAATTATATTTGTATGAATGATAATTATTTTTACATATAATTACAAATAATCGTTTAATTCGGTTAAATAAAAGCTCAACCTGCAAGAAGAACCAACTTAATCAATTTTTAAAGAAAACCAAACCTATTAGTAATCGGTTTGGTTTGGTTTGATTTTGGATCGGCTCTGCTCGTTTCAGTCGGCTCAGCTTGGATGGTCGACTTTTTCTTACCCTTACTTGATACCTTGGTGTAAGCTGATTTAATAGTAGTACTAGTCTACTAGATACACTCCTTTTACACTCAAAGAACACATACTATATATGTGGCAAGATTAACTCAAAATTAAATCAAACTTCATAATAGTGTTTACACTCAATATTTCCCAAGGAGGATATAATAATTAAAGAAAACTCAGATACCTAAGAGAAAGGTGGAAGGGACCAATTAGAAATAAAGCAAAGACTCTCGCTTTTGTATGTATTCTCGCTTTTGTGGTCTCAGGAACCAAGTCCAGACACTATAAGAAAAAGTTTATTTAGTATTATAAATTTTTTTTAGTTATATTGCTAATGATTGTGATTAAATTTTAGCAACTATTTAGTAACGTAATTTGTTGTTAAACTATTGCTAAAATTTAACCACACCCACTTTACCAATATAACCGAATTTTTTTTATGATGTTAGATGAACTTTTTATTTTAGTAAAAGGCCGACCATAATATACTAGAGCCGGAACCACTTGGAGGAAACCTAGCTACTTACTCGGTAATTAAGTTTGTTTGGTCCATCTCGTACCGTTCATGAAAATAAACGAGGGCAGTTTGACATTTTAATTTTCTGTAATTTTCTTTCCCTTCTAATTAAATGAATTTATTTATGTGAGATGTACTTTTGCATGTTGTAGATCTCGAAAGGTAATGTGTATGACCAATTCATTTATGCAAAACGGATTGTGACCATGCTCAATTGTGACTTTTTAATTTGGAATAGAAATTGCTAATCCCAACGGGCACATACTAATTTTACGGTTTATAAAGGATAAATGGATATAATTGATTTTTGTAAAACATCTATAAATAAACATAATGCATGTGTTCCTATTCAAGAATAATCTATTCCGTGAACAACTTCTTTTGCACAAGAAAATATTTTCTTAACCATCTAATTTCTACAAGAGTGGGTAACCAATTCCAGATCCGAAGGTTAAGCATAACAATAGCCAACAAAGCTCAACTAAACTCTCTATATATGTCTATACACTTGTCCCTTTAATGCACATTAATCTTAGTAAATATACATAATAAGAAACACATTCTTGAACAAGCTATGGCATTGCTAGTAGAGAAAACTAGTTCGGGCCGCGAGTACAAGGTGAAGGACATGTCTCAGGCCGATTTTGGCCGCCTCGAAATCGAGTTAGCTGAAGTTGAAATGCCTGGACTCATGTCTTGTCGCTCTGAGTACGGCCCTTCTCAACCCTTTAAGGGAGCCCGTATTACGGGGTCCCTTCACATGACTATCCAGACAGCTGTCCTGATCGAGACCCTCACCGCCCTAGGCGCCGAGGTACTATTAAGTTACCAATTCTATCACAAACTTGAGCTTGTAACTAGGCTAACTTTTAATCAATAATGTTAATTTACAACAATGTTTGTCACATACAAGGAGGCTCATTTTAAGCTATGACGACGTCTTGCATTTGTTGTTTCAGTTCTTTACTTATATCCTTTTTAGTGCAACGGTGTAGTGTATTTATGGAATTTCGAATCTCAGGTTTGTTGGTAATTTCAATATAAGCTAGAGCATGTTGGGGCATCTTTTTAACCTTTTTATGTCATTTTCAGTTCGCCCATCACGCAGACCAAATGTTATGAGGACCTCTTACCAATAGTTTTTTTATTTATTTAACTATTTCTGTTTTTAATACTTCATCGGTTCCTACTAACAAAATTGTCATCTACAAAACTAACTTGTACATAATTTTGAAATGAAAATTTTAAAAATTAATAATATAATTTAATATTTGAATTTGATTAACTTTTCAAAATTTACTTTTCGACAATTTAGGCAAGAGGTCTTGGCCAATCAAATTGCCCATATATAGTTACGTAGACGACAATAAAAAGGGAACAGACGGAATAAATTGAATGGAGTGGTTCGATGTACTTATAAAAACTCGTAACACGGACACCTTTTAATCATGTACATTATTCGCTTCGCTTTATGATTTGTGTTATTTGGATTGGAAAACCAGAAAACTCCATGTTAATAAGTGATCACTCCGATGCATATCAATTTACACTACAATAAAAATATCGCTATTCTAACGCTATAATGGACGTAGTAAAAGAAAGCATGCAAGAAAAATAGTAAGTATAGCAACCATTGGTGTTGCAATTTATGTTACTGATTCAGTCACATCCAATATAGTGACAAAATATCACAATATGTTTCCATCCCAACATGATTGTTTTCAATGTTACAAGAGCAAACAACTTGATTTTGCTACGGAAAACTTTATCGGTTATTACAAAAAGTTCGAGCTAGTAGTAGAAATAAACTTTTAATTGTTTACATTTTTCCGACAGGTCCGGTGGTGTTCATGCAACATCTTCTCCACCCAAGACCACGCCGCGGCAGTCATCGCTAGGGACTCAGCGGCGGTCTTTGCCTGGAAAGGCGAGACCCTACAGGAGTACTGGTGGTGCACCGAACGTGCCCTTGACTGGGGACCAACCGGTGGACCAGACCTCATTGTGGACGACGGTGGAGATGCCACTTTACTCATCCACGAAGGGGTGAAGGCCGAAGAGGAGTATGAGAAGACTGGGGTGGTTCCAAACCCTGCGTCGACTAATAATCCTGAGTTTCAGATTGTGTTGACGATAATAAAAGATGGGTTGAAGAGTGATCCGAAGAAGTATCATAGGATGAGAGAGAGGTTGGTTGGTGTGTCGGAGGAGACGACGACGGGTGTGAAAAGGCTTTATCAGATGCAGGATAACGGGACTTTGTTATTTCCTGCTATTAATGTTAATGACTCTGTCACCAAGAGCAAGGTAAAGTTTTTAGATACTTGGTGCTTGTATCTTTTAACTAAAAAATGAAAATAGTTTTTTTAACCAATCCGTATATAACTTGATCAAGCCAACTTCTAAGTTGTTAGGAACACAAATCCAGAAAACTCAATCTTAAGAAATTTACAATGCATGATAGTTTCTAAGCGACTACATTTTTAAACTTTAAACTGCAACTAAACAAATCATTAGCAAATTACCTAAATTGCTTGTAGTTACAGTCCACACAAGATATGGCTTACTAGAAAATTGTTTCGTATTGTAACATATAAGATGGTACACAGAATTACATACACAAAAACAGAAATAGAAACCGATTCTCGTGTCAAATTACACTAAAACTATCGATAGGTAATAGGCAACAGCATAATAATATACTTATCGTTTTCTTTTCAATCTGTTAATGAACATTCACTTATTGTTTATCAAATCAATAGTTTGATAACTTGTATGGGTGCCGGCACTCGCTTCCTGACGGTCTAATGAGAGCCACAGATATCATGATAGCAGGAAAGGTCGCAGTGGTATGCGGTTACGGTGACGTCGGCAAGGGCTGTGCTGCAGCCCTAAAACAAGGTGGTGCTCGTGTCATCGTCACCGAAATTGACCCAATCTGTGCTCTCCAGGCGCTGATGGAAGGCCTCCAGGTCCTGACCCTCGATGACGTGGTATCAGAGGCTGATATATTCGTTACCACCACAGGTAATTGTTTGAGCATTTTATGAGATTTTGTGAACTTTGTGCACCAACCAATCAAAATATAAAAAGAAAAAAAGAAGAGATTTTCGTCTTGTTCTGTTTCGGGTTTTTAACCAAGTTAGCTGGATGCTTTGAGTTTCAGAAAAAAAACTCCAATCAAACTCGAAGCTCGAAAAGCTGTTTTGAAGGCAAAAAATCATGAAAACTGAGTTTGCAAGCTGACTAACCTGATTCAATCGAACTTTTAAAGGGAAAAAGAAGAGGAGGAGGGGGGGGGGGGGGGGGGGGGGGACAATCTTGTTTGATTGCAACTTTTGACAAATACGCTGGATTCTAAAAGTTTCAGAAAATAAAACTTTGTTCATCCAGCTTAATGTTATTTTTTTTTTTGTTTTTTCATGCCAAAAATCCGGAAAATCTCACCTTTTAAGCAGTAGCCAAATGCAGCAGCAAATATAAACATAAAGTAAAATGTGTTCATACAGCGTAAGGTTTTTAACTCTTTAAAGCAAAAATCTAGAAGTTAGTCTAGCTTGATAACTCCAACAATTTAACTGGTTTGTAGGTAACAAGGACGTCATAATGGTAAAAGACATGAAGAAAATGAAGAACAACGCAATTGTTTGCAACATCGGCCACTTCGACAACGAGATTGACATGCAAGGGCTTGAGACCTACCCAGGAGTCAAGAGGATCGCAATCAAGCCTCAAACGGATCGATGGGTCTTTCCAGATACAAACTCGGGTATCATTGTATTGGCTGAGGGTCGGCTCATGAACCTTGGGTGTGCCACAGGGCACCCTAGTTTTGTCATGTCATGTTCTTTTACAAATCAAGTTATTGCTCAACTCGAGCTTTGGAAAGAGAAATCTAGTGGTAAATATGAGAAGAAAGTGTACGTGTTGCCAAAACATCTCGATGAGAAAGTTGCTCAGCTTCACTTAGGTCAGCTCGGAGCCAGGTTGACTAAGCTTAGTTTGGACCAGTCTGATTATGTTAGTATTCCGATCGAAGGTCCTTATAAGCCGGCTCATTACAGATATTAAATAGTGCTGGAAATAAGCCGATAATAAGGTGTAAAAGAAAAGACACTCTTAAGCAATATTGATTTGCTTTCGACGTTGTTTGATATAGGAATTAGGATGATAAATTTCCGAATTTATCATTTATTCTGATTTATTTCCAGAGAGAGACAATAATCTCAACTGTTTTTATGACTCAATTGTTCTTGTTATATCTCAAACTGCTATAGTTTTCTGTATTCTCTTTTCTATTTTATTTCTTTTCTATATTATTGTCTTTCTTCGTATGCAGTTCTATGTCTCCCAACTTCGAACCTTTAATATAATGGAATCATAGAAGAGTTATTATATAAGAGAATATTTTTATTATTTTGCATAAAAAAATTGCCCGTCCTTTTGTCTTTTTTAAATTTCGAGGAGTTTCAGTTCAATCTTTGTATATTTAGTGTAAAATTACTCTATTTTAATGTAAATTACTCTATTGTAAAATTTACTAACATTTTTGTGTTGTGTTTGGAGGTTTCGAAAGAGTCTGGATCCTATCTCTCCTATTTTCTGTCCCCTTTCATGATTTCTTACTTATTTTAGTTCAAATTTAAAATTTAAAAAAACAACAACTTTTTTTTTGTAATTTTATAGACTTTTATAATATATTCTATGCAAAGTTCATATTATTTGGACATAATATTACTCTGAATCATTTTTTTTTAATTTCACTAATTAAATCAACTAGTTTTTTTATTTATTCAAAATTAAATTGTGTGAAACTTTTTTATTAAAAATAATTATTGTAGTGTATCATGTATAATTGTAATTGTAGAAGTTTTTTCAAATTTTTTTAACAAAAAACTTGGATAAAAAAGGTAATGAGACACGAAAACGGATAAATAATAGGGGATAAAAGATCCGGATTTATTTCAAAGTCAATTAAAATATCATGACGTCACATATTTATTTATTGAAGTGCCAGGGGGTGTTAATTTATACAAAGAAGGTATTTGGCATTACTTCGATTTGGATTTTGTATGTTCATATACGCAGACGTAGAATAAATGGGCAATTAACATAAATATACCATATACCTATTGTTGAACGTTGTTCTTTTAATCGATTATTTTGATGATAACAATATTTGTAAAACATGATAAAAGCTCGTTTTGCGTACTAATCATTTATCGAGTGTGTCAAAGGTTTGAAATGATAGTTTACGTGAATACAAAGTCAAAGGTTCAAGCGGAACCTCAATCGGATTTGAAACGGACTAATTACGGGCTTTCGAAGTATGTCGAGAAAACCGAAATATTGCCAGAACAACAAACGACTGATCATGAGGCTAAAACGATCAATCATCTATGAACTTACTTCTTCCAGTAAGCAAAGCCGAAAAAACGACCGATCGTCAGCATAAAACGACCGATCGTTTTATGTATGAATTCTTCCAGTGAGCACAGATGAAAAACGACCGATCGTTTTTCAGAAACGACCGATCGTTTCTGTATAATTTCAAATTCCAGCTTTTCAGCTTATCCTGAAAAATTGGACGAACTGCTGCAAACTAGTAGCTAAGCTACTCAACAACTGCCAACGGTCATGCATTAATTGATGGACCTTTTTCACTCTACAAAAAGCCCCAAATCATTTGTTGAAGAGCACCAAACTATTACACAACTTTAAGCTTTCAAAATTCAAAGATCTTACAAGCTTATACTACTAAATTGTCTCACTTATATCTATAAAATATTCTCGAGCATATTACTATTGTAATCTTATAAATATCGAGATATTATTTGTTAGTGAGTGATTCATTCAAATTTAATCTTGTAAAAGAGTATTTTATAAACTCATTTGTGAGCGAGTGATCGGGTAGAGGCTTTATAAGCAAGTGTAGCTTAAAAGCTCTAGGTATTTTCATTCGGGATACTCATAGAGTGAGGGGGAGCCTAATCGATTGATTAAGCTCGTTAGGTTGTAACCTTTGGAACGAGATTCTAGTAAAACACTCGGTAGTGAAAATACCGAGGAGAGGACGTAGGCGCGTTTTGCCGAACCTCTATAAATCTTGCGTTATCTCTTTTCCCTTAACTTTTACTTTTCGCATTTATTTGTCGCTCATATTTATTGCTTGCGTAGATTAAGTTAGCAATAATTTGTTAACAAAAGTGTTTAAGTTATTAAATCCACTAATTAGATTAGTTAATAACCCATAGTTTTTATTCCGCGAAAAACGTACCAAAACATTATTCACCCCCATCTAAGGTTTAGACACCTACGGACCAACACCTATTATATTAATAAAAACATACCGTCAAAAATTATATTATAAAAATTATAAAAAACATAAGTTTAAATAATAATTAATAATTAATAAAAAAATAAAAAAATTCATTCATTACTCCTATCTCTTTTCTCTCCCTCTGCTCATCTCACTCTCTTTTATCTCTCTCCTCCTCTCACTCTCTCTTCGATCTCT